>OY992507.1:37424647-38673980 GCA_963921215.1 Scoparia ambigualis
GCAGTGTACAGTCAGTGTCACATCGGCCTACCCTTATCTGTCAAATTAACTAGATGGATATTGAACTTTATGCTTTGAAAGTAAATCTGAAAAATGATACGAGGAAAATATAAATATGAAGGATTACTAAGGAAATAAAAAACTTATAAATAAACATTTGAAACATTTTTATTAAATCACTGCCTCTTAAATAAATAAGGTTTTGGTTAAAAAGCTTCATAATTTGTCACGAGGCGCACATTCCTGTAATTCCAGTTTGGTATTCGTATTGTCAAATATAACTTATGTACGGTTTTTATCAATAGGATTCTGTGATTGTCATCGAAACTTTGTTTTAGAGAATGATTAACAAGATTGCTCAAAATGCTTGTTGGTACAAATGTGTCGCAGACATTGTTCATGATTGATTGATCGTAAAATGTTTAGAACATTTATAACTGCGTTTATTCCATATCCAATTTAGTCTTCTTACACGCCGGCCGTAGCCATTCTTTATTTATATCATAATTTTTTGGAAACCTGTAACCAAAATGTGGAATTTTTAAATTAGTGAAAATGCAGATAAGTGGTAATAGTAGTAATCAAGAAGACCATTCAATTATGTATATTTTTTAAATTATCAATAGGTAACTTTTAAAGTTATAAATTATTAATATCATGTTAAGAGTAAAACAAGTTGTAAATGAGGCGTATACATATATCATAATTTAAAGATAGATGTGCCCAACCACTTACACAAAATTGATGATTAAACGAACTTACTTGTACGTGAAGTTCAATCACAATTATACAAAGTGCTTCGTCCGAAGAGATTAGTATACCTACCCCCTAACTAAATAACCTAACTTGTGAACACTATGTAGTAACGCGAAAGTGTTGCCACTTGCACTTAGTTTAAAAATATTTATTTATCGTTTCCGGTCTATTATGTATCAAAAACGGAAACGAAAATAATAATTTTGTCTATTTCCGGTTATAACGGAAATAGAAAAATAAAATAATAGCAACGGAAGTGCTTGATTTCCCGCCAGCTCGTTCCTTACCAACCCCACCTCTTTGGGTACCGGCATCGCTCTCATCATATAGTTTAAAGACATAGAAAGTTTTTGTAACCGTTGGGTATTTATTCATAAATAATTATCGGGTGGGGGGGACTACCTACTAATCTCTTCGGACGAAGCACTTTGTATAATTGTGATTGAACTTCACGTACAAGTAAGTTCGTTTAATCATCAATTATACTCGTGCTTCGTCCTCGAGATTAGTATACCTACCCCCTAACTAAATAACCTAACTTGTGAACACTATGTAGATGTTGAGAGAAATTGGTTACAAAAACATGTCATGAGAAAAAAACAAAATCTGTGTTTCGTACAAAATCAATCTTTATTTTGATTTAACGAACCTAGGGTTCTTGCAAGTAAAGTATAATCATCGTTACTTACAATAGTTCTATTATAGAATTTTGCAAATACGGTGGAATTGCCGCTCCAGCCTGCTGTTTTTCGTATTAAATCAACGTTAACACCTTGACTGTGTGCCATTGACGTTGCAGCATGTCTTGTGCTGTGAGCGGAAAATATGGAAACGTCAATTCCACTGTCTTGCATTGTGGATCGAATCCATCTGCTTAGAGTTTGGCTACCAACCGGCTTGTGTGGATTTCTAGCACTTAAAAATAATGTACTTGATGTCCTAAAGTCTTTAGTTTTATTAATGTAAAAATTTAACGTACTTGCTGGGCATATAGATAATCTATCAAGAAAATATGGTAAATGCAAAGCCGGTTGATTACACCCAACCCTAGAAGTTTTAATCAGAAATGGAATTTTAATTACAATTTGATTTTGCAAAAATATTATATTATCTACCGTGATAAGTGATAAGGTAGGACTGCTTTTGCTCTCCTCATTGCCTAGTCTCTGACTAGTCCTTCGGGGATAATAGTCGTGATTATATGTATGTATATCACTAAACGTTTTCAAAGCAGTAGGTGAATTTCCGCCGCACGCCTGCGCCGCGCCGCTTGCAGTCTCCGTGACCTCATTTCAATATGGCGTCCGCGGACGACCTCACGACTTCGCGTTTGCTTTACACGCTCAGTATAAACAATGCGAGTGTTGAAACACGTAATGTTCTCCAATACTTTTGCTCTAGGTCAGCGATGTATTTGCGCTAATATGTTTCACTATGTTTCGGAGAAAGCTGTGTAGGTACCTACTTTCTTTGTGCTGAAATACAGTTCTGCTAATGATGTTTTGCAATGAGGAGCTCGATGGCGGCGCTGTGATTTGCGCTTTTGGGTTGCGAATGTGGAAATGCAACTTTCGCAATGCCCGATTACCGGATGGGTTACCAAATAAAATATCTGTTTGATTCCGGTTGATGTCGTCACTGTCGGCACTCTTTAACCTACCAACCCGCATTGGGCCAGCGGGGTAGGTTATGGCTTATGACATGACTTATGTTATGACCTTAGATGAATGATTGGTCATTCATCTAAGGTTTGACGCTATTTCTCTTATAATGCTATTATTCGGAAAATATCGTGGGAAAGCTTTAGCGTCACGTATACATTTTGTGAATCTGATCCTGTTTTTAAGCTGGTTATACCTAGACATATGAATAATCAAAGTAAAACACATTAATTGTATGACACGTCGTATAAAAACCAAGGTCGACATAATTGAACGAAACTGCGAATGTGACGAGATGACTCTGTGTCTGCGCACGCGCATGTCCGTCCGAATCAAGTTCATAGCAGTGTTACTTGTTCGTTTGTATCATTCTATAGACATTATTATGTTCATGAAAGTTTGTTTAAGGTTCGTATTTTAGAATAACGCAAATAAGTTTTGTAGTTAAATTATAAAGACAGTATAAATATAAAAAAATGCCTTCTTTATATTTATTTAGGTATCTACATAAATATAAAAAAAGTATTTTTTGTGACTGTGGTCTAGCTAGCGGTGGACCACCTTTTTTAGAACTGGAGGTCCTGGATTTGATTTCAGCGGGAATTTCTACATGCTTGTATCCGGCAAGCTACCATTTCAGTTTTCTTTAAAAAATTATATCTTAATATAAAAAGTGACAGGGGTTTTCATTATCTAAATATGTTGCCATACGAGTAACATCATTGTTACTAGCATTGTTATGCCCTAGTCACATATACACTCTCATTTTTTAGTCGTTTTAATGAAATTAAGGGTGAGTTCCACCCATGAAACTGGACAACTTTCCCCAAGAAACCTATGTGCAAAAATGACAAGAAACTGTCGACCTCCCATACTATTGTCGTCAGCTGATCGGACAGTTTTGTATGGGAGGGCGAATCTTCAAAAGTCGGAACACAACAGTGTTCAGACTTCTGAAAGTTAGAGATGAGATAGCCAGTTTCTCAGTAGTTGAGGAATCCGGGGAAGTGCGCTTCCACCATCACTTAACATCAAGTAAGATAAAAGCCAAGTGCCGTAGAATAACAACAAATCTATAATAATAAAAATCAATTGCCGTCATGTTGGTGCGCGCATCACTGCAGAACGGCTGCACCTATCTGGCTAATTCTCTTTTGTTGTTTTTGTGATTGTCAGGACAAGGTTTGTATGAAAGGTTTTTTGGAAATTTTGTCACGAGTTACGGGGTCCACGCGAACGTACATACAGGCAGTTGCAAGAACGGTTTTAAAGTTAATCCTCCATTAAACATATTGCTGTCTTATTTTGTACGCTAGACGCAGAATGAAAATGAAAATATTGAAAAATGAAAATATTTTATTCAGTATCTTTAAAATTACATGATTTACACGGTGGCTGGGGCTCCCTTTTAAGTATAGAACCTGTGTTAGGTTACCCCGCTCCTTCTATAACCTTGCAAAAGATACACATTGTTTCTAATAGCAGAAAAGACAGCAATACGTTTAATGAAGCATTAACTTTAAAAATCGGTCCTGCAACTGAACATTAGTCGCGGACGGGCCGCTAGTAACTGATAAAAGTAGGTACTTACTTATTTTTCATATTTTCTTCTAAATTCGAACAACAACAGTAAGTTGCGTGTCATTAATACAAATCCATATGACACACTCGTAAACGGTTTGTAATTGGGGCCTTTTGCCCGCAAGTGGCTGTAGATATACAAGTTACGTTAATGTTAATGCACTTTTTAATTCGGCGTCCTGTTAATTGGTGCTCGTTTCACGTAATTAAGCGACGCTAATTGAGATATTATGACTTTGAACTTGGCAAATTTTGACGTGGGTTACAAATTTCTTGTTTAACACTTCATTTGATATTATTCTTACCTACCACATTAGAATGGCAATGTAAGTATAAGTAGGTACCCACGTTGTTGTATTCTAAAATAAATGTTTTCCCAAAACATTATGTGATAAGTGTTTAAGCGTCATGGCGGTCACAGTGACCGCAATTAAATAAATACAAACCGTTTTTGAAGTCACTTAATCTCGTCTAAATACCTATGTAATTAGTTTCGCTTGACGTACGTTAATATATATATTATATATATTAATTTCGAAGAACCTTATTATTGTCATTGTTTCAAACACAAATGACTGTTGAATTGATCATTTTGAAGGAAAGTGAGGAGGAAAACTGCTCAACCACAACAAGTCGATTACGCCAGGGTTATACTGTGATTGCGCCAGGGTTATACTGTGATTGCGCCAGGGTTATACTGTGATTGCGCTTTACGCTGTCATGGACTTCTGAAAAACCACCGCAATTAGGTCGACGACGCGCGACGCCATGTAACGTATCCCGCTCGGTGCAGTTATATATATGACCACAACTATTATTCCCGAAGGGTTAGTCAGAGACTAGGCAATGAGGACCGCAAGAGCAGTCCTCTACCATAGTCCACTTTTCACCAAATAGCAACTGCACATGTGCTCAGCGTGACAGGTGGTGAGCCCATCGCCGCTCTATGCTGTTGGATGTATGTGCAGTCTTTAGTCCGTTAGTCGCCTTTTATGACATCCAAGGGAAGAGAGGGGGTGCTAGTATTCATTCACCGCTAGCTTAGTAACTATTACTATAATCTGCGCGGTTAGGCGCATAACCCACCAAAGACGCACACACATAGGCTTGTCGGTAGATTGCTACGAAAACGAAGCTTTGGATCGACTCAGGTCTTCTCTTTAGGGCTCTTGAGCCCTTAAGGGCATTAAGACTCGCGTCACTCGCCCTTAAAGCACGAAATTTGAATATTCAGAAGCTTCGACTCTTGGTTTGAGTTTTAGACTCGAAGCTCATTTTTCTCAACCTCTTTAATATGAGTATTCTGCTGTCTATTGCTGCACTGGTATTTAAATTGTAGGCCTAGTAGGCCTACGATAAAAGTTTATTGTGATGAAAAACATAGAAGGTAGATTTGATGTGTGGCGTGCGCCCATGAAAGACATAACATCTAAGTAAACTAATATTATAAAGCTGAAGAGTATGTTTGCTTGAACGCGCTAATCTCAGGAACTACTGGTCCGATTTGAAAAAATCTTTCAGTGTTAGATAGCCCATTTATCGAGGTAGGCTATAGGATATAATTTGTTTAGGTACGGGTAGTAACCCGTGCAAAGCCGGGGCGGGTCGCTAGTACAATATAAACTTAATAAACAATATTACGTGTACGCGTTCGCCTTATTCGGCCGTCGTCGCGCGTCGTCGTCACGTTGCTACGCTGTCACCACTATTAGGAGAATCAGTGGCTGCGAGCGCTTGCCCTCGTGAATCATGAGATTCAATTTGACGAACGATATGAGTACGCCTACACAACGTAGTTAACTAAGGTTTCATACATTCTGAGCCAGAATTATGTGAAAATCGTGCCCTGAAAACTGAAACATCTGCTTGTAACTTTTGCGCTCCATTGCAATTACAATGTTAAAACGCAAACTCTTTAGTATTTATAGCTATTGGTAGTCACGGCCTTTGTCTTACAGCCCATTAAGAGAAAAAGAGCTTCTCATGGACATACCTATTACATACTAGACTATTATCCCTGAAGGTTTAGTCAGAGACTAAGCAATGAGAACAACAAAAGTCCTTTACCATAGTCCACATTTCACCAAATAGCGACTGACTGCACGTGTGCTCAGCGTGACAGGTTGTCCATCGCCGCTATATGCTGTTGGGTGAATGTGCCATATAGTCTTTAGTCTGTTAGTCGCCTTTTACGACACCTAAGGGAAGAGAGAGGGTGGTAGTATTCTTTCACTGCTGCGCGACACGGTTACAAACTATTACTTTATGTAATATGTCCATAGGGCTTCAAGGGTTATCTGTTTTGGAAAATTGTCAGTACAAACTTACAGTAAAAAGGTTAGAATGGGTAGAATTAGGTACCATTTACATTAATGTTGCCGCAAACCCACGCCGGCATCTTCCATCATTTAGAGCCGGCATGCATAAATTGGCCTATTGCACTGATAATGAACGACCTTATCAAGCCTGTTGCAGTCACTGAGGATACTATTTTAGAACATAACTGCCGACGCCGACTGTATCTCATAAAATGCAATAAGTGATAAAATTATTTGCGTACTCGTCGTTGTTTTATAGCACAATCCTATAGATAACGTCTAAGTAGCATAAGTGTACGATTGTTTTGTAGTCAGTGACTGTATGTTACCTGCAAGAAATTATCTTTGCCCAGCTGCGGGATAGTATAAAGGTAGTAATTAATGTAAGACATGTTCAATAAAGTGGTTTTCCTGTTTTTGTGACGCGCCGATGAGTCGAATTCAGTGAAGGCGCTGCATTGTTCTCCTTGGCCTGAAATGCGCCGATATAGGCTCGGAGAAATGTCACGGCGCAAGGTGATCTCATTCATTACACAAGTCCCACAATATTAATATACTTGCTTATAAGTAAGTAAGTCGCTTGTAACTACTATGGAGATAGCACTGCTCACCAATTGTGTAGTTTCAGTCACGTTTTATAGATAGGTTCTAAAAGATATGAGCCTAGGGAGATATTTACCTACTGACTGTTAATAGTCTAAGATCCGAGTATAGAACGACCTTCACCGGGCCGGTTAATGGATGAAAAGTATTTTATACCAAATTTAATATGTTAAAAAATATATCGCGAGTGGGTTGGCTGAAAAATTTCAGTCCAGTATCTATAATGATTAATTTAATACTTATAAAAAAAATTAACATTGCATTGGTTTGTGTTTGTGTGTGGGTTTGTAATGAGATTATCTTTATATAAACATAAATTTTATTTATTTAACCAGACGGTTGCAAATTACTAATAATTTACTTACCTGTTTACACCTGCCTACCCAATGTTATGATGGGAAAAAAATAGTCAACCTAACGTTTGCATATTCTATACTTTCGATTGGTATTTATGTAATTTATGTATTACACAAACCAGTGCAATGTTTAAAAAAAAATATATAAATAATTACTTAATCATAAACTGGACTGAAATTTTTCAGCCAACCTACTCGGGATATATTTTTTAACATATTTTTGATATAAAATACTTTTCATCCATTAACGGCCCGGTGAAGGTCGTTCTATACTCGGATCCTCTACTTTAATGATATGTTCGAAGTGTCTAGATCAAAATTCACTTGCTTTTCTCACAATCTGGAATGCGATATGCGATGATAAATCGAGTTAAAGGCGTATTAACTAAACATGCATGTGCATGTCTTAAGCAGCTTCTAACATATTCATTCACTCACGTTTATTATCCCCAAATGGTTAATCTTGCAGAGTGTAGGCAATGAGGCCCGCAGAAGCAGTGCACATGGACTGTGTTGTACCAGGTAACTTCACGTGCTCAGCGTAGCAGATGGTGTGCACATCGCCGCATTATGCTGTTGGAAGTATGAGCAGTGTTCAGTCTGTTAGTCGCCTTTTTACGACACCCAAGGGGAGGGGTTGGTATTGGTAGTATTCTATTAATAATGAGATGCCACAGCACAGCTTTTAAAAGCAGTTTCTTAAAGTTACGTAAAATTAACAAACATTGCGTTCATAATAATATGATAAGTCCCAAAAAAATTTAATTTCATTGAACCTGAAGCTACAGAAACCTCGTTTTTGATTGCAAAACATTGTACACATAATCCGGTGAAATTGTTGCATGAGATTTAACAAATTTTGTACAAGTTAATTAAGTTTCATTTTTATAAAGATTAATTACACCTCGATCCCGTTTGTAAATCACAATTACGCGGGCGCGTAATGCAATTGTAATTGATTACTGGCTTTCGATCGCGGCTAAATGCCACTTGCTGGCCGCCTCTCTCTTAACACGCTAGTATTCGCGATCGGCTGATTTATACTTTTGCAAGAATGCTCTAAATTAACAACACTTTCCCTTTACTTTGTAGAAAAGGTCTCTACGGCCACGATAAGTGTTCCTGCTCTGCTAATAAATTGATAATGTATTGTATACCCAACGTTAAATAAAATAAAGGAAGTACAGTATCTACAATTTTAGCACTGTAGATATACTGGGTACTGGTAGTCGGTAAAAAAGTTTTGTTTGGACGATTCAATTAAATAATATACTTAATTTACAATAAGCATTAGCGCTAAATCCCAATGATTAAATCAGTGTACTTACAAGTTTCCTTATGTAGAGTATACCTACTTATTAGAACCAGTTGGAAGTTGGAACTAATAAACAGTTGTGGAATTGTCACAAACAACGATATATTAAGTCTAAGTGCATTCATTTTGTTCAAGGAGGTGCACGAAACCTTATTAAAACTCGGTCATTATGACACGATTCACGAATCACGACAGCGCACTTGCCAAATCGCAACCCGAAAGCCTAAGTTCAAGCCGTAAACCCATACAAAAATAAAAATATAACACCAACAAAAATTTAATGATCTGTTTTAAAATTTCGTTCAATCCAAATACTATTTGTACCTTGTGTAGATCATCTACTGTGTAGAGTAGAGTAAACAAACTCACTTCATAAGAAGATCTGTAAAATGGGTGATTTAACAAGTTTGGTCTGTGGCTTACCTGTCATCATTTATTTTTATGAAACATTTTATAATTCCACCTTCCGCTTGTGCCGCAAGGTCATAGCCGCAGCCATCAGCGAGTTAGCTCCCGGAAAAAAATGCAGAATAGTAGTAAGAAAAATATAAAGTATTACTTTTATTTAAATGCTGTAGTAGTAACCACATACAAATAGGACTCGTAAAAACAAATTTTGTATGTCAACTTAAATAATCGCCAAATTAATTTTCTTGAAAATGGCAGTTAAATAAAAATAAGGAAGAAAAATGATCTCATCTAAGCGAAGCACAATGGACAGACAAATCTGTCATAGGTGTTGTTTTAAGTAAAATATGATACCAGTTTGCCTGTAGTGACACAGGTGTGTCGCAAGATGCTCTAAGCGCATTATGTGTTTGTTTGTTATTAATGGGCGATTTTCTGACAGCCCAAATTAAAAAGTAAAAATTAGTTCAAAAACACTCGATAGATGTCGTTTTATGAAAGCTGGGCTACTTATAAGCTGTAATAAATTCTACACTTTTACTTGTCTACCAAAAGAATAAAAAAATAGTATTTACTTACCTATTTATATTCAGGACATCCAGAACCTATTTCTATTTTGGAATAGAATAAATATTACGCAGCCATACACGTGCTCTTCATGAACCCGCCTTTTACTAAGCGCCATACTAATCTATGCTAAGCGCCATCTATGAAGTCATTTACGAACCAATTTCTTTTTTTTTTTTGATCTCGGAAAACCGCCCATTGGAATAGCGATTAGTAATGTCGGTGGCGTTATGTCACCGGCCGGTGCAGGCGCACGGTCAACGCGTGACTCAAGGCGAGGCGGTGACGCGGCCGCGTGACGAATGTGACGATTAAGCGGTACACAACAGTTTTATTTCACTTTCAATTTCAAAATCAATTGCCTTGAATGTTTGTTTGCGCATCACTTCAGAACGACTGCACATATCTGGCTAATTCTTTTTTATACTTAAATAAAAAATAAGGGTATTAGTGGCCACTTTTTGGCAACACTTATAAGTAAGTAGGTACCTATAATAAAACGACATTGAAAAGTTTTATTCAATTGAAACGCAAGAAAAACAAACATAAAATGTACCAATAAATAAAAAACTAATGAACGGTACGATTATACACTAACTAAAACAGGAATAATTTATAATTTATTTATTATTTAGTTATTTACTTATAATATAATTATGTTGTAGACATTCGCATGCACCATAATACAAGCAAAAGCTCGGACAACATTCTATATTATGCGAATTTTTCGAACAATGCACAATGATGCGTCGTCGCAACACATGTCTTGTTTTGTCTTAAGCTGCACGCAAACATTGCTGTCCAAATTCGTACAAAGGCCGATGGATAAATGAGGCGTGTACAGTTACCGTCAAAAAGATGTATACACTGTTTTAATGTAGAAGCTATGCTCTTGTAGTAAGAGTCATTATAAAAATGTAATATGATTGCCCTTGGGTGTACGTGCAGTGACAGAGGGACAGAGACAGCGGATGCGCCGGCCGCCAGATGGCGCAGCGCCGCGCTGCCTTTGTATGCGCGTGCGCAGCCAGGCGGCGGCGGAAGCGCACATTCGACCATTCGACGGAAGGGCCATAAAATACAGCATAATTGTTATTAAAATACAATTATGACTCTCATCGCCTTTTAATGATAGATAAAGGCTTTATAATTAATATGCGCCGCGGCCGCCGCGCTGTTTGAAACTTAAATATAAATCTGTATCGACGACCACCCTGTACGTTTAGTTATTAATACACAATTACCTAGGTAACTACATTTTTTTTTAAATATCTTTATTAATTTTTCTTTATTTATAATTTAAATGATATACCCTACAAACAATCGTCTAAATATGGGGACTCGCAACCACGCACGACCATGCGCATGCGCAACCTAAGCTGAGTTAAGTGATCATCCTCAACTTGAGCACGGTAGTGTAATATATTCTCTGAATTGAGGTAGGTAATTAGTACCTTACCTACTTAGTTCCTGTTATACATGACTCATAAATATACTGCCAAAAACCAAAAGATATACATATAATTAAGTCATTGCACAACAAATTAAGTAGGTAATGGGTAGATTATTTCAATGCGAACTAGATCGGAGTTCAAGAATCTGATGACCTCAATTTATTGAATTATGAGATAAACTATCTATCAGTCTGTTTTCGTTATTAGAAGCTAATTAAATAAACAATAATCGTCTATTATAAATTAATAAACAATAAAAAATGACTTTTTGGAAGTATTATTAGGTAAGTACTTACTTTATTTTACTGTAACATTTTGGAAAAGGCAGTAAGTAGCAATAATAATTGTAGAGCTGTGTAGTAGTAGTGAGGGGAAAAGTACTTGTTTGTTGGCAAATTGACATTTCATAATGTCACGCACGCCATGCCCCGTGGACTTTCCGGGTGACGAATCTATGTGTACCTTTATGTGCGTGCTTTTAAAAGGGGCTGTTCTGTTACTAATAAATACTACTTATGTACATCAGAAAATACATTTAGTTGTTATCCATTAGAAAATCTACGTTTCATTTGCGCTATGCGCTGTGTTTAAAAAAGCAGTCATTGTGAGTTGCTGAGTTTTTTTATCTCAGTGTCACTTAAACTCCTACCCAAGCCAAGATAAGTACGAGGTTAATAGGCGGTTTTATTTACTGGAATAGTTTACAAAAGTGTTGTATTCACGGAAAAGTTATATCATTTTGTTGTACCTATGCTAAAAAAATTATTATAATTTCACTCTAGAAATGTTTCATTAAAACATTTATATCAAATAATGTTATCTTAATTATTATATTATAATGGATGATAGAGCAACAATTTTTGAATTCAAAATACGTAACTGCAAATATCATTGACTGCAACCTAAGTATATCATAGACGCATTGTGTCTTACTCGGTGTTGCTCTCGTCCTACTTTTCTCGGTGATACATGCGCGCGTCATCATGATCGTTGATAGGAACTGATGACAACCATCGATGATCGGGCGGTAGATTTACGAATCGATTCCATAGCCGCAGTAGGTAATCACAATAACCACTATACCACAAACGGTTTGTGGAGCATTCTCACTGAACCAGCGCGACCATATGGCGCGCGCGCGTGGGCAACCAGCGCTGACGTCAGCCCGTTGGGGTAATCCAACTATAGAGACGGCACCGCAAAGCAATTTTTTGCTCACTTATTTGGGGCCGTAATGTCCACAATCGCCTTTTTAACCGCCTCTGTGGTCTAGTGGCGCACCGGTCTTAAACCCAGAGGTCCCGGGTTCGATTCCCAGCGAGGGGTATATCTTTGTGTATAGGTACTTCGTTTGGTTGGTGGTAGGGTTGTTAAGTCCGCTTAGCTAGCTACCACCACTTATCTAAAGTCTAGCGCCATAACAACGTTAATAGCATGCATATGTTGTTGCTCCTCAGTTGTTGAGGATTCCGGGTGAAGCACGCTTCCACCTTCGGCCTTATCGTCACTTATCCCTAATTAGAGTCGGCGCAGTATGTCTTCTTCATCCATTCCTCCAATCCTTCCGCCAATTCTACGGTCACTCTTTTCATCAAAATATCGTTTTCACCCAGTCCATCCATTTTTTTCTTGGCCTCCCTTTGTCAGATGGCATTCTCCCTCCTCATTAAATGTCCATACCAAGACAGTCTCCTTCCTCTTCATTTCTCTATCACTGGTGCTACTTTCATGCTCCCTCTGATATACTCATTTCATTTTTGTCCATTCTTGTAACCTCTCATAATCACTGAGGCGTCTGCTGCCCATGATCCGCAACTGAACGCGCAAAAAATTTCTTCGCGGTGTCGGTTCTAGTTATAATACCCGAATGCGTCAGCTCATTCACTTAGCGCTGCGTTTATTTGGTGCTGACCACATACTTTGCCTCATACAACTTATGCTGAGCACAAAAAGTGCAGAAGGTCGACAGGATTAACTAACTAAGCTAATGAGTTTACGAACTCAGGAATGTGTACTATATACCTATGTTGATAGTGCCCTTTTTAAATAATTAAAGATAATAATAATGACCTTTCTCTCTCGTTCTCTCTCTCTCCTTAGCATTTATTAATCGGTCTGCTTTTCTTGTCAGCTTCTTCCACTTTGCTCTGTTCGACGCATCGGTGTCAGATACATCGCAGCTTATTAGGTCTTTGGCAATAATGTCTGTCCATCTTGATTAAGGCCTTCCTCTTTTTCTAGGCGCAGGTAACTTCAGACTTATTGCCATATTACTCATGTGGTCTCCTCTTCACATGTCCATACCACCTTACTGCTTTCTTGTAGTTTATTGGCGATATCATATCTAGATAACATGACCTAATAATCTTTTATACAACTTTTTGTGCACACACGTAAATAAGACAATGCAAATACGGTAGTCCAAGATCGCTGCTTATTCCAGCAACATTTATCTTCCGTGTACATGGAAAGAAAGTAAGGTAGCAGCAGAGCTAAAAGAATATTATTATATTTAGTAAACGCGAGGTTGTGTTTTAACTCACTGTGTAGTGTTTACGTAAGCTATAGAATAAGTTAGCCGCTCGCGCTCAGTTGCGGTGATTTGTGAGGCTGTGATAAGTCATCGGTCGTCACTCGTCACGGCCGGCGCACGGATGACCAGAGATGACTAACATGACTGTGTTACCGTAAATGCTACGTGATGAACTGAATCATTGTGTTTTACTACATATGTACATATACAGGGTGAGCTAATCAATTGTGTCAGCGTGGGAGAGAGGTATTTTAATTTAAAACCAAAACCCTTCCATTGGCAAATTTTGAGGCTAGTTGTCTTATCTTAGGATTTTTTTATGAAACTCCTCCACTAATTTATTTACTTTCAATTAGGTAGGAAGGTATAAGTATCTGATTTCGCCTTCACTACTTGGTGCCCTCGATATCCGTCCCGAGACTCTAGAGTCTGTAAACCCTAAAGTCCTCATTGTGATGAGCTTAGTTTCGGGACGGTCGAACGTATATAGAATGACGATGATGTTGGCTAATTGATTCTTAATTAGTCGATGTGTGTAACGAATCATGTTGTCAAACATTACAGTATAGCACAGTATGAATAACTGTGGTATAAGGCCGTAAACCGTATTGTTAGACTAAAATTAGATTAATAGTTAAGCACATCCCTAATGTGATCGTCGCCCACACTATTAGTTGCGGAAGTTTGACACTTGATCTACGCGCTTTTGGTGGTGTTGTAAAATACTTTTTGTTAACAAAAATAAATGGTTAATGTCGTCCTATAGTCAGTAGTTACAGCGGAGTTCCAAGTAACATTACGCCAAGGTGAGTGCCCACGCGCCGCCGCCATCGCAAGCCATATGGCCGTTGTCGTCACTCGCCGCTAAGTCGCTCACAGCAGCTACAGAACGCGAGCTACGCCCATGGTTTAATTACGATACACACCGGCGGTGGCCCGCTTGCGATAACAACCTTACAAAAGTTTCATCGCTATCGGATTAGCCAGTAACAGTATCGGTATACTACCTTATTAAGTAAGATATAACCACATAGTATTTTTTGCTTCGTACAGAATATTTTTATACTATCCGATTACGTTAACAAAAACAAAAAAATACATACATGTAATCACAACTATTATCCCCGAAGGAGGAGCTCGATGGCGCAGCGGCTAGCGCGTTCGGCTTGCGATCTTGCTCGCTAAGCCTCTTTCTCAATGCCGGGTCACTGGATGGGTGACCAAATTAATAAAAAAATATCTCGAGCTCCTTCGTGCTTCGGAAGGCACGTTAAGCCGTTGGTCCCGGTTGTTGTCGTAAGATGACAGTCGTTAAAACCCACCAACCCGCATTGGGCCAGCGTGGTGGGTTATGGCCCAATATCCCCATGTGTGCTATTGTCCACGTGGGAGGCCTGTGCCCAGTAGTGGGACGCTAATAGGCTGATGATGATTCCCGAAGGGTTATTCAGGGACTTAGGCAATGAGGACCGCAAAAGCAGCTCTCTGTCGTAGTCCACTTTTCACCAAAGCGCGACTGCACATGTGCTCGGTGAGCCCATCGCCACTCTATGCTGTTGATGTATGTGCAGTCTTTAACCCGTTAGTCGCCTTTTACGACATCCAAGAGAATAGAGGGGGTAGTACGTCTTCTTTCTTTTCGCTACGCGAATCGGTTAAACGTTGCCGAAGTTGTAGCTCGAATCGTTTGTTGCCAAGCGCCGCGCCGGTCTTATGCCACATAAAATTATTTATTTTTTCGTTTGGTGATCGAAAGCCAAATAAACTAAAACGTCTAAAAGTACTTACGACGAGGTCTATACGAGGCAAGCTGATTAGGGTACCGTTTAATTTGTTATGGTACATATTAAGTAATAAGTAATTACATTCTTTTGTTATAGTACCCCTACTCGTGTTAGCTACACAGCTTAGTTGTTGTTACTTGCTAATGCAGCACACATGTTAACGACTGTTTCTCGCTATCCATTGTTATTATCGCAAATTGCTACGATAACAATGTAACGTCAAACTTATTATTCCGCTACTGAGAAGTGTTACACCTTTTTCTCACCTGGTGGCAAGTGAAGATAAGGCCGAAGGTCCTTTACCCAAAATCCTCTAATTACTAAGGAAATATCTTAGAAAACAACCACACGACTTACTTTTTAAAATTGTTTATATATCGACGTGCTTAGATACTAGTAAATAGTCCTATATTTTGTACAGTTTCTAAAGATGATAGTAAAATAGGGTTATCTACTATTAAATCAAGAGTGTTATAATTGCTAATTCTCTTATTTCAGTGTAGCTGACTTGTACTACCGACATACCTACTTGTGCTTATTACATTTTCTGTGGAGTAGAAAGAAGTAACTGATACAAAGGTGGACCAGCGGTAGGATTTCATTGCAGTCTGAAACAATTCGAATCTTCGCATTCTCTATCTATTCCGTCACCACTGTTAAACTTTTCACCTTTCTTCGCGAAGTGTCAGCGTAGTGCGAACGGAACGATACAGTTAGTTCGCAACTTCGCACGTCGCGTCGCCGGCCTGCGAGCGCGGCGGGCGGGCGGTGGTCTCTAAAGATGGAACAAAATCATTGATAGCAGTGAAAAGTCATATGAATTTTTCATATGACATCCCTGCTATTGTCTTTTGCAATCACAGCGATTATGATTTCTCATTAGTGCGTGTATGAATGAAATGAAATACAATTTTATTTCACTTTTCATATGATTTTTATCGAAATGAAGTGACATTTGTCCTGTGCAGGGGCGGTCGTCCTCGCCAAACGTGTCCTGTTACATCATAATCATTATTCAATTACCATGTCATTTCATTTTAATATTTTCAATGATAAATAGTAGGAAAATCACTCCCAATGAAAAATAGCAGGTGATTTCACTGTGATAAAAAAATCATATAATTAAATTATAATTTCTAAATACCAATCATTTCCATCTCTAGTGGTCTCTTGCGAAACCTTACCCTGCGCCCGCGCACGAAACGCGACACTGCGCATACGCCAACGGAATAGCGGGTCATGCAAGGGAGACCCGATTGCAAGCTTGAATGAATGAAGCCATTGTCCAATTTGATTTTTATCTTATTAGAACTTTTGTTGATCCTGATCAATGTTATAAAATCCAAATGATAACTAGTTTTGATTCTTCTAAAATATTTAGATTCGAGTGACATTGCCTTCTTAAGTTTGTATTATATTTTATAAACATTGAAGTTACACTTATGGTAATATTTGAACTAAACACAAACGTGGTTATGTACCTCGTATTTCGTAGTGCGAATGATAAACGTGTGTTAAATACACTATACTCGTAGTTAAACTATATTTAGCCAACTTTATGTGTTGACTAACAATATAGTTTCATAGATGAAGGGCTGGCTCGCCCGTTGCTGCGCGTGTGCGTACGTTTATTTTCGTAGATTGCGGCGCGGCTGAGGCCGTGAACGAAATTGATTCACCGCCCGAGACGTAACGCACCTACGCGGGCACGCCAATCGATGTGTGTATTAGCCTTATACTGGCCCGTTGCTGGGTAAACACTCCATCTTAGAAGTCTAGTCATCGCTATACACTGTTTTGACCTAGGAATTCAAACCGGGACCTAAGCATATCGAAGGTATAGAACCGAAGCCACAGCCGCAACCACCAAGGTCTTTTTCCCTAATGGGGTGGAGGCATATAACACGGTGAGGAAGATGTCCATCGACCGGACTGCGTCGCAAGTTCTCACAGGCCACGGGGGATTCTGTGCATACCTGCACAGATTTAAACGCAGGGACAGCCCCTCGTGTGCCTGCGACCCGACGATGGACGAGGACATCTTCCACATATTACTCGATTGTCCAGTACACACACACAAGATAGGTACACTCTGCAACAGAAAATCGACACAAAATTAAGCAAGGATACCCTTAAGGAGATTATGAAAATAAAAAAAAGAGGAGTCTTTTAATGGAATTTGCTAAGAATATCATTCTAATTGTAAATAAAAGAAATAGGGACAATTAGCTATAAGAGTAATTACTAAGCAAGACCACATTGTGGCAGGAGTAAAATAGGGATAGAAGAGAATGTAAGAATTTAACTAGATTAAGAAAATATGTACAATGGAAATGATAAATACATACATGTAATTAAAAGGAAGGAAATGAAAAAGGGAATAAAGTGGAAATGTAATAATATTAGATAATTAAGAAATATAAATTATTAGAATTTAAGATATAAGAAAATAATATTGTTAAATAAGAATAAATGTATTAGTAAATAAGAATATTGTAAAATATAAGCAAATAATGTAATGTAGTAATTAAGGAATGTATGTAAATAAAATTAAAATAGATAAAAAAGGGGGAAAAAAAAAGATAATGGAAAGAAAAGAAAATATTACATTAGAGAGTAGAGCTCTTAGAGCTCGAGCTTATTAAATATTACATTAGAGAGTAGAGCTCTTAGAGCTCGAGCTTATTAAATATTACATTAGAGAGTAGAGCTCTTAAAGCTCGAGTTTATTAAATCCCTTAAAAAGACAAAAAAGAAAAAAGCAAAAACAGAAAACAAAAACCTGCCAAAAAGCGGGAGCAGCTAGCGTATAAAAAAAAGCATATCGGAGAGACACAAGGCGTTACGTATTCTTCCTATGAATTGGGCTCTTACTCCATTCATAAAAGGCCACATTGAGTAATTTTACTAAATAAAAATGGTTGGTCATTCTTGTGAATCATATAATAATTCACACTTTAATCAGTACAACAATCATGTAAAATACGTTCGGAAAAATGCCGCGAAGACAATAACTTGAAATATGAATCAATGACGACGATCGGTCACAAGGTAAGAAACACACACCAGAGAAAGTGATCCGAATAGAGCAAAAGTGTGCACACAGAATTGTTTTCCGATTCGACTGTGAGAATTTGTTTCGAAAACAAAGAGGTCTGAACTGAACTCTGCAATCAGCATTCGCCGGCCGGCTGATAACTGCGGTGTTAAATATCAGTGAAAGGCGCTAACGGCTGTCGCTGCGTATCTGGAACATGTCTGTTTGCTGTTACACTAGAATAAAAAATGCATATTTGCAGTACGGTCCAAAAGTATTCGTTTTTTTATAGATAAGAAAATTGTTGAATTGTAGTTACAATCTAGTGTTAAAACTTAATTTTCTAAAAACAACAACAATTACAAATCCAGTACCTGAATTTTTATCATCGTTGTCTTAATTTCGTTTTAACAATAATTAAATCATAATTCTATCACATTTTTTTACAAGTTTACGTTCATATCAGTTTTGTCAGTTACTTACTTTTGCATATCACTCACATGTAGTTTTTCACATAACTTATTTACCAGCGGTTGGCTAACCTCACTAGATCTTGGTCGTCAACTAACAGCTGTCTGCCGCCTTGTACAAGTACTTAAATACAATCTGTGGCCTCACAAATCAGTATGCACCGTGATGATTTGTTAATGGGGCAGCTACCGTAGTCGGATTAGACTGCCTTCGAGGGCATCGCATTGTGAGGATTGTAAATATAAGTCTTAAGTAGCTAAAGGCGATATAATTCAGAGTGTGGTATGGTAAAGTTATTGTATAGTATCGAAAAGAAAAAAACAGAAAGGTCAGCCTCAGATTTAGGGCATCTCGGCTGTATTGAGGCTCTTATTTATCGATTGTGACGGAAAAAAGCTTACTGTGGAAGATTGGTTAAGCCTTTACGTAAGTAGCAATTTCAATCGACCAGTGTACATTTCTTAAGTTTCATCTCGTTTACGTGGAATTTGGATCAAACCTAATTAGCCAAAGGTAATCTTAAATCCAGGATCGATAATTGATTAAATATAATTTCATTCTTAATTCATAATAACAGCTTCGAACTGAAGTCTTTATTAAACTAATTTGTGGTGTAGGTAAGTATACCTACTTCTATACTTTGATAAAGATAGTTTATTTTCATAGTTTCACGCTTTATGGAGAAGCTCTTGCTGTCATTCTTGCCCGTTATTTTCAATGCAAAGTCTCTCTGATCGCTTTAAAGTTCAGACGAAATCACGTCATTTTAAATAGTATACAGCTAAACCAACCACTTAGTACAGAATATAATTTCGTTAATTACCGCTTTGATCATGAAGTCATCACAACACAAATGCATTGAGTGTTTAGGCGGTATGCTTAGCTCGGCGGCGGGGAAGTGTGTGTGCCCTGCGCGGGCGCAGGTGTCGACTGATTTAATTAAACCACGCCGCGGCCTGGCGATAGCCTTCTCTTCCTGCTTTACCGAATATTTAGGATGTGTTTAGCTTAGAGAAATTTTAATTATGCATTCTATAGTGTAATGAACTCCGTGCCTCGGAAGCTTGTGCAGCTTATGAACTTTTAGCGGCATAGTCAACAACGTAGCCAGTAACGTTCGCTGTTTAGGTTAGCTTTTCAGTTAAAACTATGATAAAATACTTAGCGTTATGACTTTAGGCTATGGTAAGGTCTATTCAATTACATGATTATGTAAAAAAATATTAGCTAACTCCGATATTTAAAAAGAGCCATCGATAAACCCATAAAAAACGTTGTAAAAGAGCATCGAAAAATTGTTTTCTTTATAAGAAAGCTTTATAGAAATACCGAAGGTACTTAACACAAAAGTAGTAAAGTTGTACGATTACGTATTAGACAGATCAGCTATAAACATCGGTGATAGAATTTGCCTAATGTCAAGTGATTACGATGGATGTCGGCATTAAGCTGACCTTTGTTATCGGCGAGCGCCTCTGATGTTTAAGCCGCCTGGTAAATCACTGTCAGTGTTGATTCTGCTATTAGGTACTAGCTTACCTTAGTGGCGATGGACCACGACCAACTGTATGCAACTCTAACAGCGAACCTGAATCACGGTAATTTTACCGTACTTACCTGAAACTTCTCAGCGTCGGAAAAATAATGTACTTATTAGACTGATTTATTGGGAGCCAAGTGAAATGAGACTTAAAAAACAAACCTGCATTACTGAATGGTTGTCTTAAAGTATTAGAATAAAAACAACATGGCGTTTGAGCTGTTTGAGACGGTGGTATTACTAACTATTATCTAATTGCAGAGCTGCGGACCACCTTCACGGTGCTCAATGTATTTTATAATTACTTTTACTTTACTTTTTAGTTCGTAAAATCATACCGGATGGCGGTATTGTTTGTCCAGCAGTATCTTTAAGTCCAGCAGGATATTAACAGCTACAATCATTTTACAATTACTTCCATACTTTGTGTCCAATTCATAAACTGTATGAATACCATATACCTTTAATTTCCTGTTTTGTTAATGACGATGTTGCATTTTTTTCTCCGGCATCACACCTCAAAAGTGTCAATGCGTTTGCGTTCTGCAGCTTTTAGTGTCCAAGTCTCAGCGCCATATGAAAAGATCAAGAAGACCAGTCTGGTTTTTGTTGGAATATTCGATCGTCGATCTCTCCAGATTTTTGCAAGCTGAGACATGGCGCTCTTAGCCATGCAAATTCTCCTGCGCACTTCCTTCTCGCACGAAACATCGTTACTGATGTTGGAAAAGCACATCTAGCAATCAAAACGTTTATAATGTAGCACAAAATTACACGTCCGCAGTTATTCAAAGTACGTATTCGTATGAAGGTGGCTAGGCTAGTCATAATTTCGTTCGTATCATGTTTGAGTTAAGTATTACGCTAGAGAGCAATGAAAACGCGATCCGCCATAGATCACGCGCGGCTCCCTCGGTGGTCCCGGGTTCGGTCCCGCCATGTCTGAGCGCTTTGACCATAAATTTCCACAGTTAGCCGTAAACGCGGTGCTAGTGAACGAGCCGGAAGCTGAAAGCGACCGCTTGTCATAAATGAGTTAAGTAAATATTGTAAATTAAAAATAGCGCAGTAATGTTAAGATTATTAATAAATGTTCTTATAATTTATTTGGTAATATACTTTACGTTAAAGTTTAAGTTCTATGAAATGATTTAATAATATTTAGACATATTTACAGAAGAAACTGCCACTCAGAAAAACTGTGTTTGGCTCGAATTCCCCCATCACAAGATTATGCAAATTGATAAATAAATAGAGCCACAGATTTGATATTTACTCTGACCCACCCAGAAGGACTCACTCCATTGTTAAATCACCCCTTCAAACACGTTGATGTAGTAATTTAATTTAATATTACAGTGTAAGATATATTTTAAAAACTGTTTGTTGTTAATTCAATTAAAGCCTAATTTAATTGATACTACGAAGTACCCGAGCATACTGTATTTGCCTGTAAGTGTTTGTCTCACCTAGATATGTAATTGTAATCTAGTAAATAAGAATTAGAAATAAAACATAAGTTAATAAAATATAGTAAATAAGTTTAGAATTAGGGTAACTCATTTATATTATGGGATATAAATAGAAGTTCCCCATAGTAGATAAAGTAAATAAGTTTAATGTGTAGAATTATTTCATTGTAATAATAATATATAGTAGTAAGCCAGCTGTAACTAGTTTAAGGACCAAATGTGAATGCACAGGAAATTTAGCATAACCATAGTGCAGAAACTGTAAAATAGCTTATAAGAATTAAATTGTAAAATAGTGTATAAGAAAATTGTATTGTATTGTGTAAGAAAGATAAATGTAGAAACAGTCCTGAGCAGACAGCTCATTGAAAAAAGTTATTTCCCCATAGTTCATAAGTCACAAGTAAATAAAAGATGATGGTAAAGTTAGTAGTAGATAGGCATAAGTAGGAAACGGGAGTCCCACCCGATATAGAGCAAAAGATATGATGAATGGTTGTGAAGTATGAGGTATGACAGTGCGAGAGGTATAAATGCGAGAACTAGTATGTATGAGATAAAGTTAAAACTACGCTCTGATAATGTTAGAGCAGCGAGATAAAAAAAAAAAACTAGTAATAAATAAAGTGTATTGGTGTGTACAAACGTTGGAGAATCAATAAATAAATAAAATATTTCTAAGGTTTTAGTGCACATTTATTTTACTACTGTATGGTCAAGTTATTCCTTCTCTCTTTCCATTTATCTCTATATTGGGCAAGAAAGTAAAAATAAGACATTATTCTCTATCCTTATATAATGGGCAAGAAGAAAACTTAAATATATTTACTAGAAGTATTCAAAATAGAAAAATAAGAAAGCGCTTAATCCTGTCTCGTAAATTACATTAACACAGCTATTAAAGCAGTAATTATTCCGTAATCATCCTCAACGGGTGCTTTGTTGATTTCCAGCAGATAAGATACTGAGCCCTTCGATGACATTTTTTTAGGAACATAAACAAACAGCGCAGCGCTACTTAACTTACCTACCGTTTTAAAAAACAGTTAGAGTTCATTTCCCAATTTTTTTATTTATGTATAGTTGCTTATGTATAGAAGCTTTGTCTATAAATTCACTATGTCTTGAGGTATATTGGTTAGATATTACGTAGGTATATTAGTAAATAATTGAATTAACATCATCACCCTATAAATGTCTCACTGCTTTTCCCACATCGAAAGTATATCGCACATGACGAGTCCTTTTTGTAATAATTAAAAAAAATATATCTTCAAGGATCTCTAACATTTTTCGCCTACGAATGAGCCATAACCCAACGCCTGGCTCAATGTAAGTTGGTGGGTTTAACAGATACGTTTACGGGAGAACTTGAGATGTTTTTAATTTGCTCACCAATCCAATGACCCGGCATTGCGAAAGTTGCTTAACTGCCAAGATCGCAAACAGGACGCCCAGCCGCTGCTCTATCGAGCTCCTATCCTCCATATATGGTGAAACATTAGTGTTAGTAATTTAATAACGCAAGTAATATTAGTATTTCCAAGTAATTTATTGAGAGTCGTATCAGAGTGCAGGCCAGACACTGCACTCTATTGCCGCATTTACGATATCGCAGAGCACTTTATGACACAGTTTACCGTTTCCTTATGATCACATCTTGATGTAGGATGTATTGGCTGCCAGAAACCCTTAACGCACAAGTAAGATAATATTTTAATTATTAAGATCTCCGGTCCTGAAGTAATTGCATTCTACTACGTGTGGACTGAGAAGTTTTGATGGTAAGTGTTTGATGGGAAGTAAGCCTACCACAGATGAAGTAGGTAATAGTTAGGTATTACGCACCTATACTACCTATACACCTATACCTATAGCAAGAGTTACCATGCCATGCCTCAATGGTCAATAATTTAACTTATTTTTTTAAGGGAGCCAGCGGCAAATGGGTTTTCTTATCGATTCACATAGCGATCACCGCAGTTTGTTTCTGAGTCAAGGCCCTATAGTTACCTACCATGCCTCGATAATTTTACTGGATCTTTTACTCTGGATACATTTCTGCCTGGCGGCTGAAATAGATATACATTATACTTCTGTGCTACAAAGGGAAACCCTACCCCTGGTTAATATCATATACAATTTGAAAATACACACAAAAAGGTTTACTATTTACGATCGCTTTATGCACTGCCCCAAGCATGTAGGTCTGTTAACAGTATTTCTGGTCATGTCACGTCTGCTGTGTGGAAGGTGTTAAAAAGTGAAGCGGTACATGTTTGAGGTCGCGGGTTCGTCGCCTATCCCTTTCATTGTTTCTCATCCGAACTTTCTCCGTCGATTGCCGAAACTAGGTTGTAGATCACTGGGCCGAGCAGTTAACGACTTCTTGCAACATTTGACGGACATTATCAGCTTAGAAACTACCCGCAGTTGGGCTCGCAAAGAAACCACCATGTACCCACATGTGAAGAGTTTTAGTCTGCCTGTCTAAACTGCTTATAATGTGTGAGTTATAGTAGACTTTTTAAAATAAATACATATAACCACGTAAAATACATCTTGCTACTGCCACGTGAAAAGAAAAGGCTGCAACATTTGACGATGCGGGAATGAATGATGATTAAATTGTATCAAATCATACGGTAGGAAACTATTCCGTAACTAGTTATTTTAGAACTGGACCAGATGACCGGTTCGAGTGAATCACTCAAGGCTTACCTTTTGGGATGGTGACGCCTTCGCAAATTGGTCCACGCACGGGCCCTAATAAAAGCACGTCCTACACACGCTTTCACCGCCATTTGCATCGAGATCGGGCCAGATGCGCTTGCGCAACGTTGTCGCCTCTGCTTCCCATGTAATCGCGACAATAACACATGAATTGTTTGTTATTATGTTGTGTTCCAAGCTAGGGAGACACCAGACTTCCATTTCACCTGGTAGTAGTGACGATGAGGTTGAACGTGGAAGCCCATCACACCCTATTAACTGAGGAATTGGCTATCTTATCTTTAACTGTCAGAATGCTTCTTTATTCTCGTAGCGACAAACTTGGATTAGATGGCTTAATTAAAGTCCCTATCTACTTACTCCCTTAAAACTCTGGATATTTTTTGTTGTGTTCATAATGGTTTATTGTAATCAAATTGGTTTATGTATTAACTACATAGTTACGCATTAAAAGTTCTAGTTAAAGATCAGGCCAAGAGAACCCTAAATTGACGAGCATGTATACAGAATGTTATGAGAGTAACAAAGCCAAAAATTGGTACCGAATCGAAGCAAATGGGAAATTGTGGTCTGGCTATCCCTCCGTGTAACAGCACGATGTATGTTTGCGTATTCAACTGGCTTACTACTAGAACATTCCATTAGTACACGGAGCGATAGGACAATGATATCGCCTCTTCGCATTTGTGCATTAGCAGATTAGTGCTGGCCGCTGCCCGCATGCCGCGCCTCGCTCATTGCCACAATGAGAAGATTGCGCCCGCGCGTCCTCCGTGACCCTCGCACGCGAACTAACCCACCTACCCCTCGACGACACAGCCTTATCACCAAGAAATAGAGCTCAAAATCGTAGTAATAATAGTAAATAGTAGTTATACATAATAGTGTGTGAATGGGCTTCTGTTGAATGGCGTGTAGTTGCAAGCAAATAGATAAACATTTGCTCGGTTGATGTGTGAAATACTTTGGTGTTGTGTTCGTTATCTAACTATGCGGCGGTTGTTGTCGCTTGATGTAACGACGTTTGATAACAAGGTAAAGTGTATCAGTGCTTGTAATTGACAATAAGTACCCGGCGGCCATAAATGAGCTGGTTAATAAAATGAAGCCCGCCGATGGCCGATTGCAAGCGACCGCCCTTGTCGAGACTGGTCCCTTTGATTTATTGTTTTACAGATATTTACTTTCGTAGAGACCAACAATTATAATTGTCAAAACAGTTGTCTACTGTTAGAAAATGTTGTTTACTTTATTAAATTGAACATTGACAGTGCCCACTGTTTTTGAATATTGACTGTTATTGTTATATTAAAGGTATATTAAATTATGATAATGGTATTTATGCTAAGTATATAAGGTATATCTACTTACCATAAAAAACGTGAAAGCCAATTTTATACATAAAGTAGTCAATTGACTGAGATTCATTTGCCATAAAAGCAGAATGAAAATTAACAATGTCATTGCAATAATAAATTTTATCTGCTAATTGTGTCTAAATATGTTTGGCATGGTACTCACGTAGGCTGGGCGCACTCTAACGACGGGTCACGACCATTCAATGCACAATAATTCAGTCAGCTTATTGATCGCATAAAGCACGCTTGTCTAGGCCCTTACAAATGCACGGCGCGTCCCCGCTGACCGCTATTTAGGGCACCTGTCGGCTCTACAAAGCTTGTTTTGCATACTCTAAGAAGGGCGGCGCTACACTTGCGACTTTGAAACTTGTTAATGTTTTTACAATAACGTTTTATTGAATTTGAGATTACTGGATGATTGTCATATAGTTTCTAGTTTTATCTATATAATATTATATATATATTATTATAATATTATAAAGCTGAAGAGTTTGTTTGCTTGAACGCGCTAATCTCAGGAACTACAGGTCCGATTTGAAAAATTCTTTCAGTGTTAGATAGCCCATTTATCGAGGAAGGCTATTGGCTATAATTTGTTTAGGTACGGGTACGGGTAAGGGTAGTTATTCGTGCGAAGCCGGGGCGGGTCGCTAGTGTTTTTATAAACATGTAAAAAGGTAAGTACTTTATCTAATTTTCAACATACATATCCTCACGACTATTATCCCCGAAGGGTTAGTCAGAGGCTAGGCAATTAATGAGGACCGCACCAGCAGTCTACTGCCACATTTTACGTTTCACCAAAAACAACTACACATGTGCTCAGCTCAGCGTGATAGGTGGTGAGCCCATCGCCGCTCTATGCTGTATGTGCAGTCTTTAGTCCGTCAGTTCGCTTTTTACGACACCCAGGGGAAGAGATGGGTTGGTAGTATTCTATTAATAAACCGACACCACGATTTTCATAATTTTATTTAATATTATGAAAATCCTTTACGTGTCAGTACTTTTGTGTACAATAAAGTATATTCTTTTCTATTATTATATCACATGTAGAACCACAATGTTTAACCGTGTCGCGCAGCGGTGAAAGAATACTACCATCCCCTCTCTTCCGTTGGGTGTCGTTAAAGGCGACTAACGGACTAAAGACTGCACATACTTCCAACAGCATAGAGCGGCGATGGGCTCACCACCTTTCACTCTGAGCACATGTGCAGTCGCTATTTGGAGAAAAGTGGACTATGGTAGAGGACTATGTCTCTGACTAACCCTTCGAGGATAATAGTCGTGATTTTATGTACATAGGTATGTAAAACCACAGACTCTTCTCGCCTAGTCGTCCGCGCGCGGCGGGCTTGCGGCTTTCCGCGGTGCCCTTGCCATGCAAATCGCGGCAATAGTTCCTGTGATAATTTGCTTTAGTTTCGCGGACAGACGGACACATTATGTCCCGACGATACCATGAATCTACATGGAGCGGAGTTGTGGCCTTTTTCATTGGAGCTTAACGACGCCGACGTCCAGTAGAATGGGAAGATAGGAGTTAATAATAGTTTTATAAAAATTGCAAAGTTAGTCAGAAAAAACCGTTAGTAAGAAAGTAATTTAAGTAAATTTTTTGAAAATTTTTAACAATGAAAAAAGACGACAACCTCAGGCGGGAATCGAACCACGCACCTTTCGCATTCCGGGCGGCTGCCTTAACCACTAAAAACATAAGCATCAAGCACTGACAAATTTCGACGGTTGAAAGCCAGACCTCGGTAGCCAAGTGGTTAAGGCAGCCGCCCGGAATGCGGAAGGTGCGTGGTTCGATTCCCGCCTGAGGTTGTCGTCTTTTTTCAGTGTTTAAAATTTTACTTAAGTATATTTAAACGTTAATAAAACGCTAAAATATAAAACATTAAACAAAAGTATTTTTTTTTATTCAATAAACTTATAAAATAACCTCATTAAATCGTCCAAAAGATCATCGTCATCAGGTACACGGGCCGTTACCCACCCACCGTGGTGGCCCAATGCGGGTTGCTGGGTATATCCTTATCACTAATATGAAACATGCTCTTTACGCCAGCTGCAAGTCGGTTGAGTCCTACAAAAAAATAACTGTTTTAAAACATAAACATTTGCTTTTATCGGACTTCAATCTGCAATTTTTTTTCGCAGACGGACAGACCTATTATTGTGTATTATTTTCTAAGGTTTACGCGAGCACTACACATTGAAATGATACAACTTTTACGGATATAATTGCGTTTATTAAGAATTTTTATGGTAGAGCTACTCTTTTTCAGTCTCCATGTGACCACGTCGAAACGTCAGGAATATAAAAAAAAACTATATCATGTAGTAAATTAAACGCGAGTTTTGATCCGTAAAAAGTGTTTAATTTTAACACATTGTAGAATAAAAAAATATGTTTATATTAGATGAGATTTAATACTGTTGTATAACATTGCTGTTCGAGTTGAAATTTAGAAACCGTAAATTCCACTTTATTCCTGGGTGAACAAATGTGGAATAAACCGTAATAAAATACACAAAAACAAAAGAGAATCTTATAGAACTTTTATCTGTGGAGCCCGCTGAGTTGTGCGGTTGTGACACAGGCCGAGTGGCGCAATCTTCGCATAACAATTCATTATCTGGCCGTAATTAACATCGCGTTTAGCACCGACGCACCGAGGGCTGTGCATTAGGAGCCGCATCCTGGTAACCAGGAGCCAAGGAGCTTTCACATTCTTGCATTACAAATGTGTGTCTTGTCCTTAGTATACAGGGTGGAAAAAAAGACCGTGGTTGGTGGAATAGTAAGTCCCTTAATATTGATGATGGCAAATTTAATTAAAAGGAAACATTACTTTATTTTCAAAAATAATTAAAACTGCATTTAAATATTTTTGATAAATCACCTTCTTGAGCCGGGAAACGAACCGGTGAATAGTGAAAAATAACACCTGTATTTTATGATACCATCCCAATGAGTCATTCATAAGGATAAATTTCTTTTAAACAACATATAAATTAAAGAAATACCAATTATACGCCTGTGCATACGTGAAAATAGATCTCATTTTGAGTATTTCATATTTTTTTCTTTCGATAAGTAGTAAGTAAACTTTACAATAAAAACATTTTTTTTGGTCTTTCTTTAATTTAATATACTATTTTGTTTAAAAGAAATTTATCCTTAAGAATGACTCTTTCGGTTGTTATCATAAAATACAGGATGTTTTTTTCACATTTAACCGGTTTAATTCCCGGTTCAAGCAGGTGATTTTTCAAAAATCTTTAAATGCAGTTTTAATTATTTTTTGAAAATAAAGTAATGTTTCCTTTCAGTAAAATTTGCTATGCATCAATATTAAGGGTACTTTTCCTCCTCCAACCACGGTTTCTTTTTTCCACCCTGTATCTCTCTCTTAAGCGATAACATAATCTAAATAAGCTTACTCTGTACAAAAGCACAAAGACTTAAGTAATGTAATTTTAAGCTACATTTGAGCTCTTATAAAAATACACTACGCCATGTTCGTAAGTCTTGAACTTAGAGCAACCAACCAGCAAGAAACTCAGCAAAGGCGCTACATTTCGCTCTTTTTTTAGCAGCTCCCTAATATTGAAAAATGTTCTCCAGGATATCTTTGATGATTAAAGCGAGTACATCTAAAGTGTCTAACTTCACACGTCTATTATGTATCGTCCAATTTCAAGCTTAATTCGTAAAAATATAACAATTTCGAGCAGTCACTATTCGGCATGCCAATTCGACTCGCTAATTGTGTCGAATTAGCGTTATCGAGTGCCGGCGCATCGCTCAGTTAGGGCTGCCCACCCTACTGTTACTCAATAATATAGTGTCCGAAAAATAGAAGGGGCTGAGAAGGCACAATTCTAAAAAGCGTCAAAATATATTAAAACAAAATAAACAACACTTTTAGTTTCAAAAAGTTTAAGCGTCAACGGAACGCAGCCACCGCAGCCTCTCTTTCTCTAAAGTTCTGAACACAGAGTGGTTCCAACAATAAATGGTATGTCTATCAGAACTGTAAAACAGTGCTTTACCTTAAAATGTTTAGTTTAATATTAAAATATGATGGCGTTGGCCCTAATTACAGCGCTCCTTTGTAATAAAAGTGGTTACGAAATCACCTGTAATGTTAGCTGAGCAACGCAAGCAGACGTGTAAGCCAAGATGCTGATAAGCCGGTGCCCTGGATGAGCAGTCACCTGATAACTCAAGATAGCGATAGCAGCGGTAATTAAATACCAAATATACCTTTACAAATTAGGCATAATAAGTTTCACAAAATCATTAATAGATTTAGACTAAATATCTGACACTTGTTTTTTTATTTAATCTTTATTGCACAAAAACTTCAAAAGGTGGACTTAACACCACAAGACATTCTCTACCAATCAACCGGTAAGTACGTAAGAGATTTGAGGTAAGTTTCCATAATGAGATATGACACACAAGAACTTCTAAATGACATTATGAACATTTTATAATAACCCTTAGTTAACTGCAGTTCATTATGATCAAAATATTGTAATATTTGATGTCTTTAAATAAAACTGAAATATATTAAAAGATAGGTAGTGGAATGGTTGAAATAGCAGCCGCCCTGTATGCGGAGTAGAACGACTATCTCAGGCGGGTTATCACCATCATTAGCTTATAAACAATCAAGTGCTGGGCTCAGACCTTCCCATTTGAACTATGCAGACAGGACATGAGTAGGGAGATTGGGCCATTACCCATCACCCTTGCCTAAAAAGGATTAGTGGCCATAACGGCTACCTTCACAACAACCGAGAGTACCTTCCGAAGTAGTCATAAAGCCTAAAACGTAAGTACAATAATAGTAAACAAATCTTTACGTAGAGAATGTATGTAAATATGCTACGATAAGCGAAGTACGTAATTGGCGTCGTGCGAGCAGACCTTGTATGTATGTATGTGTATGTACATTATTGTACATGTGTTGTGTATGTATGTAGTCGTGTAACGTCTATCACATTCCATTGCTGGAACAATAGAGCTGATGAGGTTCAATGTCTCGCCCCGTGACGTAAGTATAGCAGCAGTATAGCCAATAGGCTGCCTAATACAGTTGACCGCGTATTGCTTAATAATTAAATAAAAGAAACTTGACTTGTGGATAGGAAAGTAATTAGTAACTAAGCAATAGCCCATATACTGTCCCTCTGTAGGGTAAAAGCCTTCATAATTGAAAAGACTCCATTTAGGAAAGGAGTTAAAAACGTATTTAAACATCTTTTTTCGCGTCTGTGGTATCGCCGGTTAGTCAAAAACTTCAACCTAGGACCTGGGAGGTTGAATTTTCAGCAAATGGTTCATGTTGTGCTTGAATTAGTTGCTAAGGCTCGGACTACATGCATCCGGAATCACACGGACCCGAAAAAACACGGCCCCGGATTCATTCCGTAGCTCAAACAAATATATGAATTTTTACTGCATCGACTACATGTGATCAGGGGCCTTCCGATCCCGATTTTCACCCGGAAGCAACCGAAACATGCTCCGGACGTCTCCGAGTAGCCGGTCCGTTATTTTTCGGCACGGGGGGCGGGGCCTATCAATATCGTATGAAGTTGTATGGAGCTGACCACACGAGAACTCGAGAAACGTCCGTTCCGGTCCGGTCCGGAGGAATCACGCGCCAGTCGATGACAGACGCTCAAAGCGGTCGGTCGCGTCGCGTGCGCAAGCAAAACTGCAAAATAGTAGTTGATTCCGAGCGCCTCATTATGGTGATAGTAGTAGTAGCACAGAATAAATAATAGTACCCTACTACTAGTACACTACTACTACTACTAGTAGTAGTCGGCAACTACTACTAGTAGTAGTAGTGTTCGTAGAATTTGTCAGAAAAGAACCTTTTTTTTGTATAAGACTTGTAGAATTCATATTCCGTTATGCGGTGTATGTGAAAAGGATTAACCCAATATCTTTTCACTTTCTTCTGTTTCCATTTTTATTCCAATTACATTTCGACTGCGATTTTTGCGTAAAATGGCCAATTTTGGCGTTGCGGATCTCGGAAACCAAAATACATTAACAATTTTGACTTATTGAATAATGTAGAATAGCTTTTGGAATAATGCGTAGCGGCCTCGCTTTTTGTAAATTTTGCTTAACGTATACTGCCCGGAGGTGCTTCGATATTTGCAACTTTAAAAATGGATCTTATCCATCCAGACAACATAGTCCTGGTGGCAGTCTTAACTATTCCTGTTACTGAAATAAACAGTTGGCCTATGTTTACTTCTTCTTTGAGAAGCCTGTATTATTAATTGTATAAGACGCACCGGACAAATACTAGGGTCCGGGTGACTTAACAAATGCCAACCAGACTGTTGATTGTAGCTGAGTCTGTTTTAGACCCATGTTCCGGCCATAATATTATTTCCTTATCTTTTTGTAATAATTTGTCCTTTTTAATTAAAATGTTTACTAGAAAAAAACACACGCACACACACTTCACAGTGACGTAATACCGCTGGCTTGCAGCACTACTAGAAAAAATCATAAAATTTAACCGCCGGTGTGGTCTAGTGGCTAAGCTACCTGTTTCAGACCTAGAGGTTCCGGGTTCGATTCCCAGCGGGGGGTACATCTTTGTGTGCTCGGTTTGGTTGGTGGTAGGGCTGTTAAGTCCGCCTGGCTAGCTACCACCATCTTATCTAAGTCTATCGCCATAACAACGATGTTTATAGCATTGTTGTGTTTCGGCAATTTGAGATAAGATAGCCTCAGTGAGGATTCCAAGTGAAGCGCGCTTCCACCTTCGGCCTTATCGTCACTTACCATAAGGTGAGATGAAGACCAAGCGCTTACCCGATAAAAAAAAATTAAACAAATGAATTAAAAAAAATTTAATGTTATCGCTTATATAGTCTTAAAGTGCGTAGCGGCCTCGGAATTTTTAGATTTAATTGATTTTATATAGAAAAAAAATCTTATTCTAAACCAAAAAACTTCGAAAATTGCTATAAGTTAACCGTGAATTTCTCCTATCTACGATAATATTATTGAGCAAAATGTATACCAGAATAATCGTTACTTCATAATGAATAAATATTTTATAATTAATTAATTATTTCGGCTTGCGAACTTGCCCGTTAAGCAACTTTCGCAATGCCTGGTCGCTGGATGGGTGACCAAATTTAAAACATCTCGACCTCCTCCGTGCTTCGGAAGGCACGTTAAGCCGTTGGTCCCGGTTGTTGTCGTAAGATGACAGTCGTTAAAACCCACCAACCCGCATTGGGCCAGCGTGGTGGGTTATGGCCCAATATCCCCTCGTGCATTGTCCACGTGGGAGGCCTGTGCCCAGCAGTGGGACCTTTATAGGCTGATGATGATGAATTAATTATCCTATTTCGATAAAAACGATAAATACAACTGCAAAATTACTTCAAAATGCGATGCGCCGGCCGTCCGAACTCAGCTTATGCTCGCAGAAGGACATTTGTAATATTAAGCATGAATTTATTATCCTATTTCGATAAAAACGATAAATACAACTGCTAAATTACAACAAAATGCGAAAATGGGCATTTTACGCAAAAATCACAGTCGAGATGTAAGTAATAGGCCCCTTAACGGCTACAGCTAAGCATACAATTTCAACTAAAGTTAAACTTTCCATTGTTAACTGGACGACTATCCAGCGCAAGTGCTACAGACCGACTGAGTAAATTTCTCTCCGGATTCAAAACGGAGCGCGTGTAGTCGATTACTTGCCGAATTTGGTTTTTTCCCGGGCCGGACTGATTCCAGATGCATGTCAAACATTAATAACACAATAATGTAATCTGCATGGCTGTGTTCATAGAGTTGAGAGGTCTTCCGTCCCACCTTTTCCTTAGTGCTTGAGGAGTCCGGCTGAAGTACGCTTCTATCCGCCATCTTATTGTTTCTAACCATCAGGTAGATTAAAGCCAACCGAATTCCTGTTGTATAAAAAACAACCAATTTCTACCTATAGATAATACAACTTTTTCTCCAAGTTATTGATCGCATCCATAAAATAAATCTTCAACATTGTTATCGACATTAATTAATTCCCGTTAAAATAAGACAGAGAATTCTCAATTAGTTTCACATTATGAGTGCGGTGCAACCGGCCACTTGTGTAATCAAATGTTGTCATGCGATTTTAGTTTTTACGACCGTAGCCGTAACGCCTAAAATAGGTGAAGCCCAAAAATGCCGATTCACAACACATACAAGGCAGCATAGAAAATTGGGTAAAAGGCGTGCATATACTGACGGATCAGTGTACCCGTGGTGTACCCTACCACGTAGTCACATTCACGATACGTCGAAATATGGCAATTTTAATAGTAATACCGTCTGACAAGTTCTTATCACACTTCACACTAATATTATAAAGGCGAAAGTTTATGAGTGTGCATGTTTGTTACTCTTTCACGTAAAAATTACTGAATGGATTTGGATGAAATTCGGCATACAGATAGTTTATAACCTGGATTAACACATAGGATACTTTTTATCCAGATATTCTCACGGGAACGGGAACCACGCGGGTGAAACCGCGAGCGGCCGTTAGTTTCAATATAAAAGTAAACAACTCTACATACTACGTACGTACCTACGCAATGTGGGTGTATTTTTAATGTTCGCGTAAATATCTTATAATTAATAAATTAACGTAATGATTGGACTAACAAATACACTGTTATATACAATTCAGAAAAGGTGCTGTCATTTTTCTACAAGAGCGATAAAGTTGCCAGACTCATTTAAATTTATTGAATTAAATATTAATTATTTTTGTTGTAATAAAACTTACTGATTGTTAAGGATCAATCATCGCGAAATCTCAAGCCTTCTTGAAATTAGTCAGGTAGGTAAAATTAGGAAGGTTTCCTATAGGGCATAGGGAGTAGGTAACATCTTTAAGATGGGATCTTCATAATAGGTTACGATTATTTTCGAGGACAAACTGGAACATTATGTATTATGTGTTGTGTTGGTGTTCGTGAGCCATCGATGGTAATTCAGTTCCTGGTTGAGGTGCAGGGGCTGGGCTGCGATTGGCTGCGGCACACCCTCGCGGCGTGACGGGGAATATCTTTATTACCATCGCGGCCATTCCACAGCCGCCTTTGTGGCATAACATTGTTGTGGACGCGTGTCTAAATGTACACATTTCATCCTCTGATTTTATACACTTCAGGAAGTGTAGCTGGGGCTGGGGCGAACATGAAAACTTATGGAGTATTAAGATTGAGCTAATCTAAAAATGGGAGATCTTTGTGAATTAATAAAACATAAATTTGTAAACATAAAATGTAATATGATTGATAGTATAGCCAATAAATTAAGTATGATGATGATAAAGTAATTTCTAGTTTTAAGCTTATCTTCTTAGGTAAAAAACGATTTTATCTTGCTTATCTATCACAATAGATTATAGAAGAGATTCATAAATCTGTTAGCTTTCTCAGCGATTTGAATCGCGAGCTTTTGATCCCAAAAAGCTAGTAAATTAATAGAAGCACAAAATCCTTATGGATGACTACTGTTCTAACCCATTTCTGTTGAAAAGCAGCAAATTTCTGCATTGTTGTGTTCTGATTTGTATGGTATGGTGCAGTAAAAGTTCTGGGAAAAGAGGCTTCAGGAATTAGCCAAGCAATTGTAAGGTATATCCAAAGACTAACGGTTTTTAACCGCCTCCGTGGTCTAGTGGCTAAGCCACCGGTTTCAGACCCAGAGGTCCCGGGTTCGATTCCCAGCGGGGGGTACATCTTTGTGTGCTCGGTTTAGTTGGTAGGTAGTTAGGTAGTTGGTAGGTGGTGGTAGGGCTGTTAAGTCCGCCTGGCTAGCTACCACTATCTTATCTAAGTCTGTCGCCATAACGATGTTTATAGCATTGTTGTGTTCCGGCAGTTTGAGATAAGATAGCCTGTTCCTCAGTGGTTGAGGATTCCGGGTGAAGCGCGCTTCCACCTTCGGCCTTATCATCACTTACCATCAGGTGAGATGAAGGCCAAGCGCTTACCCGTGGCCAATAAAAAAAAAAAGGTCTTACTTATAATCGTTACTTTTTAAGTGTATTTATTACACATCCATATTTGTATAGATATCAAATAATGTTATAAATATTGTTTAACTACTTACATAATTTTAACGCCAATTTCGTTGCGAACAAATTTAATTACAAAATGGTGTTGAAAAAAAATCCTCGAGCACGATAAGAAACCTGCACCCAGGTGCTCTTCCAATTAAGCTATATACCGTGGACTTATCCAGCCCGCCAAATGATGTCATTTGTTGAATATTGAAAATTTAAATAGCGTTCATAAGTTAGTGGATAAAATATTTATTGTAACATCATAGATGACAGTTTACAATCAGACGGACCGTATGGGATGCCTCATGACTGTCGCAAGAAGAGCTGAGCGCAGGCAGGTGGCGGCGCTTGGCAACCTGCCACCGTGACTCACACCTGAGTCGCAACTCGTCACTACCCGAAAGACGGATCGTCTTTCGGGTAGTGACGATTTGCGGGAACGAGGTCGGCGATACTACCATTCGAATCTGCCAGATGTAATTTTGCGAGACAGTTTTTTTGGAGATGACTCTGTCGCCTTAGACGATCTTGTAAACATCATTTGTTAAATGTTTGGTTCCGTTTAGGCTTCAGTAATTTGAGCAAATATGAGTGCACTACGCCATTGGTTCGTTAATAGATACATATATAAATATTACTACGAGGCGGGAGACCTTGAACTGAGAAGAAAGGTAACTCTGCAAAGGTTTCTTTTCTCTTACGTTTTCTTTAACTGATGCCATTTATTTTACTTCCTCGTCTCAACATTTAAAATGAACACTTTCCATTTGAGAAAAACTTTTTCTGCTGAACTTCTTGGCGGTTCCTTCTAGGTGTAACAAAGGCTACAGACTAAAGTCAGCCAGTTTCCTTAACTTACAAATCAATAATCTTCTATGAACTTCTATGCAGAATAGTCATTACAAAACTAGTCACCAAATTGGCGTTAGAATTTTACTATTCTATCCATGCAGTCTACACACCTAATCCAGTTGTTTCCACTGAAGGATGTGTGGCATTCCCCGGTACGCAGGAATAGTGAAGCATCTAAGGTGTGGTGACCGAAATAGTCCCCTTTTCCGGCGACAGAAATACGTGAGCACACCGCGCGCGGAGGTGGCACTTTGTCACCCAGATCTTTGAACCGCAAGCGAACCGCGTGCGGTGGACGACATACTTGCTCAAACTGTAGTAACGTAACCCGTCAGATGGGACACCATAACTTAAACTTTATTTTCTTAATCGGTCGAAGATCAATAATTATTTTAAATTTTCTGTGCTTGTTAGGTTTAAACATGATGTGGCCTCATTTTCATCATTGAAATGGCCCAATGTTGCTAGCTACAGCCGAAGCTCAACTCAATAGTATAGTGAAATATCTCACACTCCGGCCTCAGCCCAGCATCATGACCTTTATAGGTTGGTAACGATCGATGGCGACCAATGTTTTTAGGAAGTTGTGCTGCTTTTTTAAAACTTTATTTTCTTCTTCTCTATTATATTATCAACAATCCCTAGGTATTTTTGTATCTAAGCTAAGTATGAAACTGCAATAAATTATCTTATGTGTGTGAGTGTTATGTCAAAAGGCTCCTTTTCAAATAAAATAGTGTTTTAACAACAAGACACTTCAAAACCTCATGATTGATTCATATTTTTAACCAATTCATAATAATTGACTAAAGTTAGTATTAAAACTATTTTAATTTAGAATATTTTAATTAAAATATTATCCAAATTAAAGTCACGGTAGGTACCCAATGTATCGGCAATGCAGAGTCAGCGGCGCGGGCGCAGGAATACAATCGAGTGCATGGCGCGGCGTGGATTTGAACCCGGCTATTTGCGCACTGGCGGCGCGCCAGCGGCCCGGCCGGCCGTCCGTACGTGCGGCTTCCTTCGTTTAATGATGTTGTGCTGATCGATTTGTGTCTGCCATCTCCTCACCATCGGCAAATGCTAATTAAGGATATTGGGAAATATCAACTGATAGACAAATACATTGCGTTATACACGCTCTACATTTTATCCGATTGCATTGTGTGAAATGAGAGAGTTGCTTTATATATATCTATTTTCAAGCTAATTTAGGAAAAACCTTATTGTCTATTTACTGACTATCTAAATAGTGTTTTGAACAAAAAGAGAGAGTTTTAAACGGCGACTAGATAATATTATAAAGCGTACCCATAATTTGAATATAAATAATAAAATGGCAATTATCTTAAAGCATTAATTCTTATTGCTTTGATAAGTTAGTTAAAAATGTAAATCTTCCACTTTCGCTGCGATCGTCATTCAAGCTAAACGATTCCTGTTTTAGTTGTCATATCGATCGAATCGATTAACAAACGATAGACGATGACCGAGAAATACCTGAAATTCCTCTTCATTATGTTACGGATATGGGACGGATAACAACGAAAAAAGAGGTTACTTTGTCGGAGGGTTCACTTGATTGTAGGAACGAAATAAAAAACCAATATGCAACAGAAACAGCCATCCATAATCGAATGTTCTATTTATGTAGTGGTCCATATCATTCAGTTTTGTGTTCTTTAACACAGTAATAGACCACCATATCTCTTGAGGTTTTCCCTTTAACCTTTAGTATTTTTATGAAGGTCGGGATCAACGGCTCGACTTGCTGTGTACATTTCTTCTGATAGCTATTGTACATCGGCACGCCGCGTGTTGGGCGTTGCAGCTCGCAACAGGCAATCGAGTCCTGTCGTCATCGTCAGCGCAATACCGCAAGGGTTCTGGTTCGGCCGCTGATGGCGCGCCCCCTTCTTTTGAACCTTAACGAAATCGTCGTCTAGTTTAAGTAACCAAGTAATTTTATGAGACAACCAAGAGATTGTTGTAGGTTCACTGCCGATGCGTTGTCATTGACCCTCGGAACTGACCGTGTCCTTCCCGTTGTTGCAGGATCCTGGTGGGCGCGCCGGAGGACCAGTCGGCGTACATGGAGGGCGTGTCGCGCGGGGGCGTGGTGTACCGCTGCGAGCCGGGCCACCGCGGCTACCCGGCGGAGGGCGCCCGCGCGCGGTCCCTCGAAATGTGCAATGAGATGCTCTTTGACAAGAAGAGGAGTGAGTACCTGTACCTACTATAAATTTAGGATACGTATATATATAAGGTCTAACTATATCAATAAGCGAACGTTTAAGGGAAGCATCTATAACATCACACTGAGCATGCTCACCAAATTTCGTCCAAAACTACAGGCTCATTAGGTAACGAGATAATCAACAAAACATTATCAAAATTCACCAAAAAATACACCCTTTCCAAACCCGTACAGCTGTACTACATGCACATAAAGATAGCCGAACATGCATACTAAACTGGAGCACACTGAGCTATCTTTTTATTGACGCTTGCGTGCGTGTTACTAAAGATACAGCATGTTTCATGATGTGCATTATTTTTAATTGATTTAGTTTGTTAGAAAACATAATTTTGGATAATCACTATAAAATTGGAGCCCATTTTTTGTCATTGTATTCAGAATGATGTATACTCGTAGGTACCGTTATTTCTTAAACGTTCGCTTATTGATTTTGTTAGACCCTAATACCTAAGTGCTTCTATCGTACTTAGGTATGCATACGTAACCTGAACGACTGTACTTGTGCAGTTCTTTTCAGGTGAAACGTGGACTATGACAGATGAATGCTTTTGCAGTTCTCATTGCCTAGTCACTGACTAACCCTTAGGGGATAATAGTCGTCAGTGTGTGTATGTAAAACGACTATACTATAAACTAAGCCGACGCTTGACCGTTTTTTATCGTATTTAAATTGTAACACAAAAACACTTACATAGTACACACGCTAGCATATCAACCTACCCATAAATGTCAAATTTCTCCAATTGATTTAAATCCATAGAACCAAATTAAAAAAAATAATGAAATGGATTGTAGACATTTGATATTTTTTGTAGGGTATCTGCTGACATCTGAAGATGAAACAAAAAAATAAGCAAATTACAAAGTTATATTTGGAGGTCTTCAAAGCGAATTCTTACAGACAACTGAGACAACCATAGGTGGTGCCAGACTCAGACAGACAGAACAGAACCGAACTAGTGACGTACTATGGTCTATCTATGCAGTTTCAGAAGATTATTCCCGCGTACGCGTAAATACTTCGTACGATGAGAGCCAAATAGGTTACATCATCAAAATACTAGTTTATTGCAATTAGACCATCTTCAAGGCAGTACACGCATTCTGATGTGACAGCGCTACAATGAGTGACTTCTGCACTAGACCAGTTACTGCTCTGTGTTAACCAGCCACTTCTCTACTTTACACCTGCCAAAGCTCTGTGCTAAAGCTGTGGTAAAGATTTATTATATATGAAGTATCTCTATCACAGACTGAATAGTTGTCCGGTCTAACGCTCTCTACAGCACAAGAATTATAATGTTATAAATATCTCTTTGAAAAGCGCCTTACATGGCGGCGGGATGCCGCTATGAATCTGAGCGCACTGCCAACTCCAAATAAGTATTTGCAGAAAAATTCGAAACTCAATGGCTGCTACTTACTAGTACCACCGTAGAAGGGCCGGCTACATTTAGCAAGTGGCCGAGATAGATCTCAGTCCATCCAGCGATTCCTAGCGGCTTTACATTGGCAAATAAATATTAAAGAAAATTGAAATACTGTGTCCATTTATGAAGGGTATTTATCTTATTAATTCACTGACTGATCTACGGCGCTTTCTGGGATGCGGTATGGTACACAGAGTGCGCCTTATAAGGATGGCATTAGGCCCTAGATGGGCCGAATGGTAGAGACTAAAGTAGGCCTTAAATCATAGCGCTGTTTGATAAATTCGATGTCAAAGCAATATGCCGAAGATGGATGTTGTTTTAGTACAGGGACCGCTTTGTCCGTATGTAACGATGAAGAACATCTCATTATAAAGCAGTTCACTTATTATCATTATTATTCCAAGAAATGTATGTAAGTACCAATCTAAAAAAAATACATTATGAGCAAACTTAGCCCTGCTTAGGACTATTTATTACTTTATTTTCTTCTTTTCTTTAATTACCGAAAATGTTTTACTAAACATCAAATAGAACTGATTACGAATTATTAAGTACTCAATAAATAAATAATAGAGCAAGAGCCCGTGAACGCCAGACCTTCGTAATTTTATAAAAGCTGAAAGTTTGTCAGCGCATGCTTCCAACACAGATAAGAACGATGGGCCATTATGAAGTTTAGGTTACCGTGGCTTTGGCAGGTAGACGGTACTGAAGGTGCGTAAAATACCGATCTAAATTCATCAAATAATAAAGTGTGGTTTTTGGTATAACCTTCAGAATATTATTAAAAATCACGTCATTCATTGCCAGACACTTAACATCGTGGCAACCCCTTGCCAGACACCATTAATGTTCATGAAGTTATAATAAATCTACTTACGTTATAGTATAAAAGCTGATTTTTATATATAATACTTGGGTAATAGATGATTTTTCCTCACTAGCCAGACATTTTGGAAATAGTTCAAATTAATATTTTACTCAATAAAGTCTGTGCGGTTATTAATAGGCAATTAAAACTTTTGTAACACACCTGACTTTAACGCAGGCAGCGTTAAATTTAAAACGTTTTAAAATAGCCCCATCATTATTTTTATACCGCCAAAACTTAAGGTAGGTGTACACCAAACCGCACGTGTCATTGTTTGAAACACACGCGCCTGCGCACGCGCCGCTCGTCAGCTGCGCCGGCCCCACGCGCCTCCAATACAGACCAGCTAGATTATTACACGACGAAGAAGACTTTGGGAATATATTGTTCAAACACAAACATATGACAAAATATGATTATTATTAAGTCATGTACCTACTTCGATTAAATCCAAGTTGTTTCAATAAATTATAATTTGCCACAAAATACTGGATGCCAAGACAGCAAAAAAATACAAAAGAAAATATTTGTGCCGTTTTTAGAGCGTTGATTTTGCATCTCGACGAAGAAGAAGGAGTAGAAGAAGAAGAAGAAGATTGTACATCTAGTTTTTATATGTGATCGAAGGTCTACATATTACTCGTATAAAAATCAAATAAGTAATAACACCCAAAAATGTGTATCATTTTGATACACTGCCGCCGAGAGTGTTACACGTAGTTTGTTGTACATTGTACTACAGAAGCCAATGCTTGTCTAGCCAGAGTTATGTTGATATGTTAATGTATGTTGATGTTAACACTCCTGGAAGCAATAGCCAGAAAATCGACCACTTTAACACGGCTAAAAAGTAGCCCGTCTGCTTCGTTCTTTAGTACACCAGTGACCAGGCAGCGGCAGGCGCGCTGCGTCTGTCCTGGAGTAATGGCGGCGCAAAACACCACCATATTTATGCTACTGTGCCTGTGCCGCCGTAACTCAGCCGTATAGGAGCTGTAAGGAAATGTTGTGTGTCTTACGCAGTGCGTCTGCTCCAGATTTAATGTTAATATTCTTGTCAAACACGGCAGTCAGTTGAGGGGGCAGTGTTGTACATACATCATTATAAATTATATTTTTGTATTTTAAATTAGCGGCCTTTCCCGACTTCGTCCACGTAAACAGCATCCGGTGATGGTTTTATCAACGTGGAATCTTTGCGGGTGCTTAGAACAAATTACAAATATTCCTACGCAATCCGATGAAGTGGATATAAACAAAGTAACATTTATAATTAAGATTTTTCAACGTACTTTTAAGTGCCCAAGACGAACGTTCGCGGACGGTAAACGAGTCACATGAACATTTTTAAAGATTAGATGCAACTATTATTGTTTTGACGACATTTACGAGACGCGGTAAACCAGTTATGGTATAAAACATCTATCTTATTGTTAAAGCTCCATTTTCTATTCCCTATCTAATTCTGACTGTTTCTTTATTCAAACCCGTTTTAGTGCAGACGCAGGCGGATGCTCACATTTTACGTTCGCACCTAACCCAATTCTTTCGGCTCACGTCTCAAAGTCTGGGCCGAAACACAATGATTCACGAGCTCTCTTAAGATTCCGCAAACCGCTCTAAATAAAGCTAAAAGCATCCCGGGATGTTGCACAAGGCTCGTTAACGCATATTACGGGAAAGAGTTACGTTGATTTTATGATTACGTGGTTTACATTTGTACAGGGTGGAAGGAAAGTAACGTAGATGGAGGGATAGAGGTACCCTGGGTGCGCCAAAGTTCACATAAATTTTCAACTCCGATAATTGGAACTCCGAAAATGTTCTTCCTAACATTTTTCATCATAACAAGCACAAACTCTGTTTCTAATGTTTATAATTCCGAATCATTCAACTTCATAATGTCAGTAGCAATAAACAGCTATTACACTAATATTTGTTTTCCTATATTTTCTCAACATAACCGTCTTTTACACTATCATTCAAATGGTTGAGGATACTAGCTTGTAGGTCACGTGATAGGTTAGAAATTTAAGACAATCGCGAAGCGCTGCGTAGCGATTGTCTTGAATTTCGGGGTTATTTTTTTTATTAAACAACATAAAAACTAGCTGCCCTACTCCTGTAGGTCACAGTTGCGATTGTCTTGAATTTGGAGGTTATTTTTTTTAGACATTAGAAATACTAGCTGTAGGTCACCGTTGTATTTTCTTTTATAATGAGTAATATATATTATGGAAATTATGTTTAGGGATAAAAGCGTTATGAAAAACAACAGTAGGAATTACTATTTTTGGAATGATGAGTGTATGAACATCGTCGATAGTACTACAAATTGTATGAAGAAAACTTTAGGAAGAAAAATTTTAGGAAGAGTGATCATTCGGATTACAAATCGGTAGGAAGAACCATTTCGGGTAAAGAACTTAGGTGAGCCAATATGGACCAGGTACCCTACATATTAAAGGTTGCAAATGTTATTATATAAGGAAACATTTCTTTATTTTTGGAATTAAGAATTTACATACAGAACATTTACAGATATTTGAAAGAGCACCAACTTTAAGGTAAAAAAATACACATTGTCTATTTTGTTGTACGTCTACGATAAGGTTAAAATATTTAATACAAACATAACAAAATTTATTTATTTTTTAACTCGAAGATAACGAACTTTGAAAAAAAGTGGTTAGTCCATCTAGTATACTATTAGATAAACAATATAACAGAGTGGACGAAAAAATGTTATACTGCCCAATATGACTTATTAGATTCGAAAAAGTAATAAAGTTTTGTCCATGTAGTTAAACTTACATAAATAGCTATAAATTAAACAACAAAATCCGTATTCAAATGAGTTCAAAAATTACTGATTTAAATTACTGATATAATAAGATCATTTTATAGTTTAATTAAAACTAATCCATACTTGCTTCTTAGAGATAAAAAAGAAATTTAAAATGGGTACTTATCAGTAAACAAAACATAATAAATTAGGAATAACTACATGGACAAACCTCTATTATATTTTTCGAATCCAATAAGTTATATTGAGCAGTATAACAAATAAGACTTTTGTCCTCCATTCTTTTATATTAAATAACTAATAGTATAACTAGATGGACTAACCCAAAAAAAGGGGTACTAAGTACCGGTATTCCCACCTGTGGTACTTATTTTGTTTAACGTTTCGTTATTGTCGATGATTGAGATAATATATTACATATTGTAAAAGAAATCATCTAATATTTAAATATTGTAATGTTAGGCCAACGAATACCATCTGACCCGATGAACAAACAGAGGCCGCGATTTTTAAAAACGTAGAATAATCACAACATTTTTTCTAATTTATGCTTCTGTAATTTTGTATAATCCGATTAATGAACCAGCTCAGCAGAGCACACACTATTAGTTAAGAGCGTGTTCTGTTGTATAAATTAATACAATTAAACCACTTCAAAAGATATGCCGGTAAGTTATCATTCGGTGGAAAGACATTAAACTGATTTCTTTATCAAAACTGAAGTAGCACAGGAAACGATGAGAATTATGAGTGTGTTTTTATGTAGTTGCCTAGTATCGTTAGATAGCGCCTCCTTACTTGTGAAACAAGTATTTCACGCGGCTATTAACTTGCTGACAGCTTGTTGCTACTGCCAGCTACTCTGCTTAGAACTTTATTATTGTCATAACTTACTTTACACACTTCACATACTACTAAGTTTTAGTATTTATCTGTCTTTCAATGTTTTATAAAACTAGTACTAAAACAAAATAATGTATTCGTTTTCTTTTATGGACGTACGTAATTTATAGTATAACGCTATTAAAATTTGTAACTAGCTTGCGTAAACTATTGGAGCTTTGATAAGCGAGCCTACTATTTCTTCAAAGGTCGGCAATGCATCTGCGATTCCCCTGGTGTCCATGGGTACACTGTGATACACCTATGTACACCAGACTGCATAAAAGTACACAACAGTACAGAAAGCGGTCTTATTGCGTATGGCATTCTATATCCGTCAACTATCGGAATCGGTAGGTTTGATGATGATGTTGATTTGATTTGGTGTAATACTTTTGTTTAATCTCATTCACATTTATTTAGTAGAACCACTTTAGGCGGGTTGTTAAATATTTTGTTGTAGTTTTTTATTGGTTTCGCCTTGAAACGCGGCGGTTACAGCGGCCGGTCTATATTCGCCGCGCGCGTGGGAATGACTCGCGCCGTATAAATAGGCGCGCTCGAGATTTGTGAATAAGATTTTTTTGTCATGTTGTTGAATAACAACGATTAGTATGCATATTTATAGACTGTTGACATGCGGCTGGGGTGATAGATACCTTTTCTTATCTAAATGAAGAAGTTAATTAGCGGAAACATTTTCTAAGGAAGTGTTACTTTCACCATCACTCGTGCTTCACTTAGAACCCTAAAATACTGAGGATCATCTCAGCTCTATCTAATTGTTGGAACACGTAGCGTTGCGCTTTGTTGTTATGGTGACACACTTAGGCAAGATTGTGGGGGGTATTCCTCGAAGCGCACCCAATATGAAGCGCACCCAGACCAAGCGCACCTAAACTATTCCTACAAGCGCACCCGTTGGGTGCGCTTCAGAATAGGTAATTAAAATATTAATTTTTTATTCCTCGAAGCGCACCCACAGACAAAAATAGAGAGTAGCTTAAAAGATTAGTATATTGATGTCGATAGAGACTAGGACTTGGTGCTTAAGCAACTTACTACGTCAATAATAAATTGAATCATGACAGTCATTTTGATCTAAAAGTACCAGGGAGACATAAATGAAAATAGGTAGATAGGCGCGTTAGCGATCTCACTTACCTTTAACTATCAGGAAAAAAGAAATGAACGAGTAGGTAGTAGTTAGTTGCCATCAATCAATAAAAATAAACGTACGTTATTCGTTATCGATATTTTCTGATAGTTACTACATCTCTTACAACATTTTTTCCGTGGGTGCGCTTCGAGGAATGAAAAATTAATATTTTAATTATCTATTCTGAAGCGCACCCAACGGGTGCGCTTGGAGGAATAGTTTAGGTGCGCTTGGTCTGGGTGCGCTTCATATTGGGTGCGCTTCGAGGAATACCCCAGATTGTGAAGCTAGCTGGCTAGCTGGGCGGAATAAAAACAAGCCTTATCACCAGCTAAACCGAGAGGACATTCATATAGAGAGATTATTGCATGGTTATTATTATAAACCTAGCCTCTGCATCCAAAAATTTTAAACCCACTTAGATGTCAAACATCTACGGATATCGGGCCGTTCAAGACCACAGAGGCGGTTACGAGTGATATCTATTATCCATGCCTCTTGACAACTCAGACTGAAAATTGGGTTAATGAAATTAAGCTCCAATTAAGAGCATCTCTCGTTTTAATGACTGATAATTGTCTGACGAACGCTTTAGCTCGGCCTGTTGACCCGTAGTTTTTGTCTACCGATTGCGGTGGTTAGTGGCCGATTACCGTGGCCGTAGTAGGTCACGGGCTCTGGGCGTGGGCCGTGGGCTGGCGTGGGCTGGCGTGGTCTACCGTGGGCGCGCGTGGGCACCTGCCGCACCCGTGCGTGCTATTGATTCAACTCATTGACTTTTGTATTTGATGTAGAATGAATGGTGATCGGCAATACTTTTTGGTGAAGGAAATTTTGTTGATAGCATTCGAAATGCCTGAAAATTATTATTTGAAATGAAGTGAAAAATATTTATTATTTTTATTTATTCTACACTGCTAGGCTCAGGTCTTCCACGTGAATAAAGGGCACATGAAGCTGTTGGACAATCATATCGATATTTGACAAATACAATCAACCGTGCTGTAACGTATGTTAATAAAAAATATCAATATTGTACCATCGACTATCTTAGTTAATATCTAGCTTCCGCACTGAGCTCTCGTAGCGTCTTACTGCATCTCCATAAAAACAATGCACAATAACTCGCTGAGAGAGGACCCGATAAGCCGGTGTGGTGGGGCCCGCCGCGGCTTGTGAAATACCACGCGTTGATAACGCACTGATAGGGACGGGAGTTGTATCGATGTCACGATGGTACCTATTGTCAAAGCTGTGCAGTTTTAATGTCACTTGAGAAATTATCAATTTTTGTTTTATAATATGTTTGGCAAATGACTTCACTCCAAAGGTAATGGAGTCCAAGCGCGAAGACAACTTTTGCGCCTGAAAAAGACGCAACACCAACCCTGCCAGTCAACAAAGCAAATTTAATGGATGTTCATAATGTTATTGCGTTTTTTTTTCATAATATTTTTGGTTAGTATTACCAACACTAGAGTTGATATATCAAATGTAAAATGTCGCCTATCCTTAGCCTTTTGCTAGACAGACATAATAACAAAGGAATTTTAGTAATATTTTTTTATTGCTGCTTTGGCCGCTTCGTTATTACTACGATAGCTTTGTAGAAAAAAAAACGATTTGGCATGCGGTTACACCGATATTTTTTATATTTTAAATCATACATGATTATGTTTTTCGATAGTAATCACAGAAGTTCCCCGGCCATCACTATCTATTTGCATGCTCCCCGTTATCAGCAAAGCAGCAGTTATCTCCCAAAGAGAATTTCACCGCACACTGGCTTTTTGACCCGTTGTTCTCGATAACCATAACTTTATTCGAAGATTTTGGTAAATACAATTAAATTAGTATGCCGATGTAGTTCGAAAAATAAAAAAAAACCTTATTATTAATCTATTTATGTCATGGAATGCATGCATGAAATTTTAATATCGCAATAAAGTAGCAAGTTTTTCTATTAACAATTCAGAATTTAAAGGTTACTTTCTAAACGAAATTCCCAGGAAATTAATCAGATGACAACAACTACATGAACAAGTTGCACAATTACAGAACATTACATTCACTCGAGGCTCGAGTTACGCGGCGAAATTAACCATTCAGGATGAAACAAGCATTCAGTGCATTGTTACACGCGATCTGGTATTCTGCCCTCGATTGTCGCCGCTTAGCATCGTCCTGATCCTAGATGGCGGATTAGGCGTCATATAAATGCAGTGCGCCTGTGGACGTGCGACATGCGCGTGCGCGGCATTGTTGATGAGATGGGAGCGCGCAAATTGAAGCCCTCGCGCGGAAAAGAGGTTCTATTTGAAAAATTGCGACAGCGAGTTCACAGTTTTCTTGTGTTTACGAAGTCATGATGTGTTTTTGTTTAAGAAATTCGAGTCCCTGTACTACCCTACTAAGAAAAAAAAAATCGCAAATTTTGTGAAATGTGAGTCTTTTATTAGCACTTAATTTTTATACTTACTTATTTTTTTTCTAAGCAGGTCAGTGAGCGACTTTGTGTATAGTTTAATTAAAAGTTTCTCATCTTCTTAACTTTATTAAGTATTCCGGCGATATCTTCTGATAAAATGAAAGTATTCTTGTGTAATTTTTCTTTAAAAAAAGATATGATAGGTTTATTATAAAAAAAAGATACCTATGAAAACTGTTTTAGTAGGGTGGTGTAGTAAGTGCAATTCAAATGCAACATACCAATGTTTTGCTTCTACCGGAAACCGAACCCTTCACTCAGTGGCTTTGACTAAGCTCCTACTTTAGAACACACACAACACAAGTAGGTAATATAATATTTATCACAAATTCCTACTAGCTATAAAGTTCGTGGGTTTGGACATTCGGCACCGTGTGGCCGTGGGCGCGGCGTGGGTGGCAGTGGGTTCGATTCCCGCCGCTCTTGATTATGTGACAACGTGAATGAAATTGTTTTCGTAATAACGCCAGTGGGCTTACTCGACAATGTCATCAATGAGATGTTAATGTTTTTTTACTGAGCTGAACTCGGCACAGATTAGGAGCAAATCAATATTTTGTAGTCAATTTTCTACAGGAGCTTAAGCATGTTCGGGTTGCGTTAACCATAATTAAGCAACTTTCACAATGATCTATCACCGGATTGATGCCCTCTTTAAAGTGCCTCCGACTTTCGCCAGGTAGATAAGTTAAGCCGTCGTCAGTCCTATATTGCTTTTTAAAGAAGGCAGTCGTTAGCTCCCACCAATCCGACTATTGGAATCCTTGGCGTCGATATTTCGATTGACGTTCAGTTTCGTGGTCATTTGGAAGGTAAAGCTAAATTAGCTTCGAAAAGCTGGGTGTGCACAGTGCTTAATAGAGCGGGTCAGTATTTCACGCCGGCCCACCGCTTACAACTATATGGAATACTGCTCCCATCTTTGGGCTGGAGTACCCCAATACCAACTCCTTCATTTTGACCGCATTCAACGCAGAGCTGCTCGAATTGTCGACGACGTGGTTATTTCAGGTCTGCTCGATCCACTGGCTCTTCGGAGAGACGTTGCGTCTCTCTGTATCCCCTGCCGCTGATTTCCTTCACCGCACTACACGCAATCGACTGTCATTACATCCACATCACCTTGATGGATGGCGGTCTACTACTGTGCGTTTTTCAAGAAATTTCTTGCCTCGAACTACAGTGTTGTGGAACCAGCTCTCGGCGGCGGTATTTCCGGACCGTTACGACCTAGGGATCTTCAAAAAACGAGCCTATTCCTTGAGATGTAGCGATGTATATCTATTAGTAGTAAGTTCATATGTATCGTGTATGTAATAAATATGTTAACCAATTATTAAAATATGTCATTGTACTCGCAGCATTCAGTCGTTTCACTTCAATCTCGGGTCCCCTCCTTACATGGCGACCCTGCCGAAGTTTCGGGTAGCGCAGTTCACGAGAACTGACTAATATGGACTGCTTTGTAAAAACATTGGCTTAGTAACAGTGCTGGAGCATGCTGTAATAATGAGTGGAAAAAAAACTTTGTGCTCGTCGGCCGATCGGAACGCGCGTGTATTCTCTATAGTAAAATGGGAAAGCAACAGTCGAAGGAAATTGTGATTGCCCAAAATGCGGCAGGCGGAGGAGAAAATGGGACGCATCTGACGGATCTGAGTTACCATTTATCAACGGCCAATATTTTGACCACAATTATTATTGGCATTGCGGCCCTTGTTATGCTGTACTTCGCATTTCGCATTTATCGAAAATGCCACCTGCGATGGGTGCGTGAGGAGGTCCAGTTCCAGGGTGGTACGAACAGAGGTTCGTTTCTGCGACGTCGTCCATACCCGATCCCGACATATCCAGATGTGAAAATTGCCGATTCCAGGGTGTGAAAGTGAAATTGGTGAAATTGTGGTGTACCTACGATACGGCGGCAAAATGCTAGTTTGATTGGACAAAGTAGTTATACTCGTAATACTAAAATTTATGTAATCACCATAGGTGTAAGTATGTTAAAGGAATTGTAACTATAAGGTACGTAATATTTTATTACTATTTGTTATTGACGTATTTTATTCATTATAAATGTGTAATGTAGGTTTTTTATTTTTATATATGTCTAATTCATTATAAATCTGTAACGTAATGTTTAATGGAAGAATTTTTAAATAATCTGTATCAAGAATTATTAGGAGTAAGAACTTATTTAATTAAAATTGGCGCTTCTCGTAGGAAGGGTGATATTTTAAATAAAAAATTAAATGAGGCCAAGTCAATTGTTAAGCAATTTAATACTTATGTAGAGAATATTAAGAAAATTCCTAGAGATGAGAATATAGAGAGTTGTTTATTAGGATTTTGTGATAGATTTAATAATCTTTTTTCGGAAATTGTAAGTTTGTGTCAGGAAAAGGAAATTATAAACATGGCGAAGTTTGACCTAAAAGTTGCTTTGAATTTATTACCTGTAATGACGACGGAGGATAATTTTATAATTCAGCAGTTAATCGATGGGATTGAATATTATAGTTCGGTGATTGACACTGAATCACAAAGTAATTTGATTTCATTTGTTCTAAAGAGCAGGCTTTCGCAAGGTGCAAAGTTAAAATTATGTCAAAAATATGATAAGATTTGTGATCTATTGCAGGATATGAAACGTTTTATTGCCCAAAAAGTCCGCTGGTTCTTTACATAAAAAATTATTAAATTTAAGATAAAATGATTTACCTGTTGACGAATTTGGGAAAAGATTTTCTGAATTATTTGTTGACCTCACGATTTCACAATCCGAAGGTGATTCTGTAAAATATGACGTTCTAAAGTCGATTAACGAGAAACAGGCGATAAGACAGTTTAGTGATGGATTGCGAAATCGCCGAATCAGCACAATAATTTCTGCCAAAACCTTTGAAAATTTGAAGGATGCTGTTCAAGCAGCAGTCGATGAGGACTGTACCACAGTAAATTCAAATGGTGAAATTTTTTCAATGAGAACTTATAATAGAGCCAATTACAACAACAATTCCAGGTCACACATGTACGGACGGCCAGCAAGGCGAGGCTACGGTAGAGGTGCGTATAGCGGAACTCAGTCAAGCAGCTACGGGGTGCCCGGCCGATGGTCTCAGCCGCGAGCGGGACCGCGCCAGTGGGCCGAGCAGCAGCCCTGGCAACAACGACCAGCATTCTCACCGCGAGGCAACCGCCCTCGTACAAGGGCGTACTCCAGAGGTAACCATTTTAACAATACTAATCGCGTTCATAAGTCATATCAAGGACATATTCGAATGTGCGATAATGATGAATCGCAGCCCGGTACATCAACGAGTGAAGAAAACTGTGAAAACCAGTTTTTTCGGAACTACGACTTATAATATTTTGGCTAGCGACAGTAGTTTTTGTGTAGAAATATTTGTACGTGACTCGCAACTACTATGGAGTTGGTTAGTTGACACAGGCGTTTCTATTTCAGCGTTAAAGTATAAACATGTTCTCGATTCCAACATCCCGATTCATAAGGAAAACATTGTCATTAATGGTGTCGGAGGCAAAGTCAATGCAATAGGATACACTTATTTACAGTTGTTAATCGATGGGCAAAGTATTAGTCATAAGTTTTATATATTTGAAACGCTTCCATGTAAGGCGCACGGACTTCTAGGACAAGACTTTTTAAGCAAGTACGGATCAGTCATTGACTTTAACAATAACTTGTTATCACTAAGGTATGATGGAAAGGAAATTGTTTTGAAATTAATTAGTATACACGAGTATTTATTGAAATTACCAGCTAGGTGTGAATCTATACACTACATTAATACAAATTTAACAGGCGACTGCGTTGTATGTACAAAAGAAATACAGGAGGGTATTTTCGTAGCGAGTAGCTTAGCCTCTCCGAAAAATGGGAAAATACCAATACGTATTTTAAATACAACTAATAGGGACATAACATTATCTGAGATAAATATTAACATTGAAAGTTCCAAAAAGTACGACATTTGCACGTTTAATCAAAATGCGAAAAATGCATCTCGCGTAAAACAATTGTTTTCCAAATTAAATTTAAAACATTTAAATAAAGAAGAAAAAAGTAGTATAGAAAGTTTATGCGCGAAATATTCCGATGTTTTTTATTTGGAAGGGGACACATTATCTAGTACAAACATTTATCAGCATACGATTAAATTAAAACAGGGTACACAACCCATTTATTCGAGACCATACAGATTACCGCATTCCTTAAAAGATGAAATTAATCAACAAATTGGTAAAATGTTAAAAGAAGGTATTATAGAACCATGTCAAAGCGAATGGTCTAGTCCAATTTTGCTAGTACCAAAGAAACCTGATGAAAATGGGAACAAAAAATGGCGTTTGGTAATCGACTATAGAAAACTTAATGAAAGTATTCAAAATGATAAGTTTCCACTACCAAATATTACCGAAATTTTAGATTCTTTATCCGGTTGTGTGTACTTTTCGCATTTAGATTTGCACCAAGGCTATTACAACGTTAGTCTGGATCATGATTGTAGGAAATATACGGCATTTTGTTCGGGGCAGTTTCAAATGACACGAATGCCAATGGGCTTAAAGACTAGTCCAAGTTCGTTTTCCAGAATGATGACCATGGCAATGAGTGGTCTTACATACGAAAAATGCTTAGTCTATCAAGATGATCTAATCTGTTTTAGTCGCGACTTGAGTAGTCATGTTAAAAATTTACAAGATATTTTCGAAAGACTGAGAAAAGTTAATTTGAAATTAAATCCTTTGAAATGTGATTTTTTAAAGAAAGAATTGCTTTACTTAGGTCATGTGGTTTCACCGGAGGGAGTGATACCAGACCCAGGAAAAATAAGTGTTGTTCAAAATTATCCCATTCCAACAAAAACAGACGAAGTCAAGCGTTTCGTCGCTTTCGTAAATTATTATAGAAAATTTGTTCCTCAGTTTGCTGAAAAGGCTTATCATCTTAATAGACTTTGTAGAAAAAACATACCCTTTAGTTGGGATGAAAATTGTCAAAAATCTTTTGATATGTTAAAACAAAGTATTATATCTCATCCAGTTTTGCAATATCCTAATTTTTCCGAAAAGAATCAGTTCATATTACAGACAGACGCTTCCGGCTACGCAATAGGTGCAGTTTTATGCAATTCGGATGGTAGACCTGTAGCGTATGCCAGCCGAAGCTTGAATACAGCTGAGAAAAAGTATCCAACTATTGAGAAAGAGCTTCTCGCAATTGTATGGGCAGTTAAACATTTCCGCCCCTACTTGTACGGTCGCACTTTTAAAGTTCAGACCGACCATAAGCCTCTCATATCTTTGTTTGGGATGAGAGACCCCTCCAGCCGGTTAATGAAATTTCGATTAGTATTGGAAGAATACGATTTTATAGTTGAGTATTTAAAAGGGAAAAACAATTCGGCAGCGGACGCGTTGTCGCGTTTAACTATTACATCAGAGGAGTTGAAAGAGATTAGTCAAAATTCAATTAATGTAATGACACGAGGTCAAAAGGCGAGGCAAGCAATAGGTACTACTGATTTTAGGGATAATCGGCTTGATCAACCGAGAGTTGTTGAAATTCAGTGTAAGCCTAAGTATTTCACGGAGTTACGTTTTACCACGGATAAGGAAATAAAACGATATCGTAATTTAAATATGATAAAATATGAGAATTATTGTTTTTGTTATGTTGAAGCTATGAATACAATTTTTATTAATCCAGTGTCTCGATCACAACTATCGCCAGACGAATTTGTGAGAGAACTGAGTAAAATATGTAAAATGTTAAGAATAGAAGAAGTATACTTTTTAAAAAATGACAATAACAATATTTTTATAAAGAAAGTAGTTAATGAGATACAAAAGATAAGCGCATGGTCCGGACCATTGTTATGTATTTTAAAAGGCGTTGAGAGAATTGATAATAAAGATGACCAACGTGTGATTTTAAATGACTTCCACCTCTTGCCCACAAGTGGCCACGCGGGCATTAGGAGGATGATAAATAATATTAAAAAATATTATTTCTGGCCAGGTCTTGAAGTCGATATAACAAAATATGTCAAAATGTGTGATAAATGTCAGAGACAGAAACACTCGTCTCATCACACAAAGCAACCCATGGTTATTACAACTACTGCAAACACGGCGTTCGAGAAGATTTTCTTAGATTTGGTGGGCCCTTTAGATAAAGATTACTATAATTATATGTATATCCTAACAATACAGTGTGAATTAACTAAGTATATAGAGACATTTCCTTTATACTCGAAAAATTCTGTAGAAGTAGCTAAGCAGTTAGTTAATAATTTTATTCTTAGATACGGTATTCCAAAGGAGATTGCCACAGATCGCGGAACCGAGTTTTTGTCTGCAACAATGAATGAGGTATGTAAACTTTTACATATCATAAGCTGCACTCGACGGCGTATCATCATCAGAGCATTGGGGCATTGGAGAATGCACACAAACAAATTACTTACGAATTCAAACCGAAAACCATTCAAATGCTTGGAGCACGTGGCTTCCATTCTGGTGTTTTTCTTATAATACATCAGTGCATAGCGAAACCAAATTCACCCCTTTTGAACTAGTTTTTGGCATAAAGTGTACTTTACCGTCAAATCTAAATTCAAACAAAATAGATCCACTTTATAATTTCGATTAATATTCGTTAGAGCTAAAATATAGAATTCAAACCTCACAAAAGGAAGCTCGAGATAATTTGATAAATAGCAAAATAAATAGAAAATTAAAATATGATAAAAACGCTAATCCAGTGTCAGCCGAATGATTTGATTTTACTGAAAAATGAGACAGGAAATAAGTTCCAAGCAATCTACTCGGGTCCTTATAAAGTTGTCAAAGATTGTACTCCTAATGTAGAAATTATTAAAAATAATAAAAGTTACATAGTTCATAAGAACAGAACTAAACGGTATTTCCCAACGGTGTCTGTGTAAATAGTCTATAGTTTTATAACCATTTGTAATGTGTATCTGCTGAATTTATCTATTACTATTACGTACCTATATCTTATGTGTACTTACTCATTTTAATTAAATATGAAATTAAGAACTACTTCGGTATAATTATGTTAAAGAAAAAAAAATAAACTTTCAGTATTTTTTTTTGTGCACGGTGGAGGTGAGATGTAGCGATGTATATCTATTAGTAGTAAGTTCATATGTATCGTGTATGTAATAAATATGTTAACCAATTATTAAAATATGTCATTGTACTCGCAGCATTCAGTCGTTTCACTTCAATCTCGGGTCCCCTCCTTACATCCTTCCTTAAGGCCGGCAACACGTCTGCGATTCCTCTGGTTTTGCGAGTGTCCATGGGCGGCGGTGATTACTTTCCATCAGATGACCCGCTAGCTCGTTTGCCTCCTTCTGCTATATAAAAAAAACTCGAATTGGGACAGTTCTTTGTTGAGTTAGGGCCATTTTCTTAGTTGTGTTACTGTTTATGTGTAATGTTTTTGTCCAACAGTGGGCCACTTATAAGCTTCTGATGATGGTGAATTTTCAATCAAACGTAGTTGCGTCACACAAATTTATAGACACTCTACAAAGTGACTACATTCAATTGTAGTTCAATTGGCACGTTTAGTGTCGCTCCATCGTGTGACATTAATTATCATATTTTAAATCCTACCAGTTAATTAACTCGCCCACGCACACGCAGGTATTTATTTCGTAACAACTTCGTCATAATCAAGCTCAATATGACTGGAATGGAGCCTATTTTCGAAAAGTAAAAGAAAATAAATTTAAAACCTGCTAAAAGTTTATTGTCCATTCTTTTATTGGAATTTCGTTTTATCAAAAATTTAGAAATTGTTGTAAAAGTATAGCTCTTTTGTTGTTATTAAGAAATTAAACTTTGTTTCCTTCTACTCGCCCGCACCTTACGAAATGCAGATTTATGATAAGTAGATTGTTAACTTTAGATAGTTATATTTTTGTTAATTCCTCCACCACCCCCACTCTTCCCTTGAGTGTCGTAAAAGGCGACTAACGGACTAAAAACTGCACATACATCCTGTTGGATAGAGCGGCAATGGGCTCACCACTTGTCATGCTGAGCACATGTGCAGTCGCTATTTGGTGAAAAGTGGACTAAAGAAGAGAACTGCTTTTGCTGTCCTCATTGCCTAGTCTCTGACTAACCCTTCGGAGATAATAGTCTTGATTATTTATACTATATGTATCTATGTAAGATGTTCAGTAACCAGCCTAATAGTAGTGGTAGTGTAAAGTAGGGCTGTAGCTGCGCCCGCGCCGGCCGCGTAGGCACTGCCTTCGATTGCACACATCCGGCCGCTACCGGATTTTTTGGTAAGCTACTGGTTTGCCCACCGGCTGCTTTGCTTTGGCTATTAACAGCTGACCGTGACATTATGCTAGAATTCATTACTTATATGTACTTCTACTAAGTAATTTGTGTAGGTAATAAAAGCGTCCGCACGGTTGTCCTCGACTAAGGTTATGTTGAAGACAATATTGTCTTTATAAAATGTCGACTAGTTATTAAATATTATATATTACTGTCAACACCCTTGCACTGTGCTCTGCGAATAAAGACGGCGATGACATAAATTAGGAATTTAGGATTCTTTGTGCCATACTATCTTCTTTCCTTTTATACCAGAAGACTTTTATACCAGAAGATAGCTGTGCTTTATTCCTGAAGTGTTTTGCTTTTGGAAAGGCCGATTATAAAATTCTTATTGTTTCACTTGAACACTACAGCAGAGGGCAATAGATTTTAATCTGCTGTTACCTTCCTACTTGGTGAATACAAACACAATAGTGATTTATAATACGGATTTCAAGGAAGTGAATGTTTGCTTAGCTTTGCGTTCGTCACCCTCCCCTCTTGCAACTTGACCCAGCCAGACGGATCACATGACGTCTCCGGCTAACTAATGAACAATCTGTGATTTACTACAGCTGAGTCGGCTTAATATAGTATTAGCAACCGGTGATAATAATACACAAAATAATATGACTTAGTAAAAGTTACATAACTTTCTTATTGTTTTTATACTTTTTTTTGATTATCATTGTAAAAGTGATATAAGCAATTGAAACACCACATAAATATAAAACTGAGGAGAAATAGAAAGTTGGGCGGTGTAATTGTCTGTCAGACTACCAGATGGGTGACGAAAACTAATACACTTTTAAAACATAGGTAGACCTAAATAAAAACAAAAATGAGAATAACAGAGTAACATTGAAGAATGTGGGATTAAAAAAACTGTTAATAAAACTTTGGAAACTTCAATATTGAACGAAGCAGTAAATTAAACTTTTGGAAGCTTTAAGATTGGCCAGATCTTAGAGAAACACGTTGAACACTGATATTATGGCACACGGTTTGGTTTTATTTGTTAAAGCCGGCGCCGGCGCAGGGCGTGCCTAGACACTTGTTTTGGCAAAACGTGTTTGTGAAACGAGATTTGCAAAGGAAATCTACAAATTTGTTAAACACAAACACGGGGAACATGCGTGGATCTCTCGCCGGGCTCGGACGGTGCTTAAAAGATTTTTAAACTTCTTGAACGTAGTAAAATTGCGAATTTTAAACAAGTTCTGTTGTTTTTATTTTTGTTGACCAGTCTTATCCTGTAAAATTGTTGAGTGGCGTAGCCAAAATCATCCATCTAAGGAAAGTTTACGCTTATATTTTAAAGTTTTCACGAACTAAAACACTTTATGGAAAGATAACAACGTAGCATCGCATCCAATGATATTATATTATCATTGATCATTGAAAGGGTTTAAAAAGTGAGAGCAACTAAGTATACTTAATACCGTTATACTGCTTGGTTCCTTGACAGCAACGGTTTGATGACTATTCATCAAACGGTTGCTGTCAAGGAACCAAGCAGTTTCAGCATTTTGTTTAATCCCCACTTACCTAAATACCATGATGTATATTCTTGGGAACTCCAACCACTAACCATGTTGCAACCTACGGATACATTGTAACGGAGCTTGTCACTGCGCAGTGTGTCAAGGCGTCGCACATCTGGGGCCTACCACCAACTCTTATCTAACTATGTACATTATCATACGAATTTTGCAAAGTATGATTAAAGTAATACTGCTAGTAGGGCCAGTAGTGCCACTGGTCATGTACTGTCATAGGACTAGTTTTTTTCCAACAAAACAAGTGTATGCATGGAAAAATCGCAACTCACCCTGTTTGTCACCAGGATGCGACTGCTTAAATGCCATAGGTACCTGCTTCTTATTCCATCATGTCGATTTTCCCTCACCTTACGTTCCAATCTCTGTGGCGTTTGTGTAGAATCGATTAAGAGAATGGATTTAATAATTAACTGCGGATTCAGGATCGAGTTTTGGATCAAGCCTTTACAGAATCGCACTGCTCTGCACTGATCCCATGTTTTAGAGTCGGCTAAAATTTGTCCTTTTCCTTCACCTTTCTCAATCAGCCGTTTATTTATAATTATCATTCCTCACGCAATCCATCTACTATTCTTTTTGTCATCTTCTCCCCCTCCACCCCTTAGCATATTCATCACTCTATTAGTTACATGCGTTCAACCCATTTCATCACAGGCCCATACTCTCATAAGGCATACTGTGTCTTACTAACTGCACTATTCTGTGGCGGTACGTCGATATGGCCCAACCGCAGGGATTTTTTTGCTGCGGTCCTATGTGGGCCACGCTGCACTGCGGCGTGATGGATTGGACCCATATAGAAGCGCCAGCAACCGGTTGATAGATTGATCAATAATAATGGACGGATTGAATTGATAAGCGCTATTGTTTAATCATCAATGAAAGTTGACTTCCTTATGTTTTTGGGGTTACGTACTTGTAACGGGAGAAACGATTTTCTTAGTTGTTTGTTTGTTTAATCGTAAGTCACTATAACTACTCACTGAGTGATAATTAACACTAATTAATTAACTCGTTTTATCTTTCTTTATGTAAAATTTCGCAAATACTTTAAGTACTTAAATAGTTTAATATATAGTTTTTAAACGTGTCTTAATATTTTTTTACCGTGGTACACAACACACACACAAGAGAAGACAGGTGTCTTTGCCGCGTATATCTGCAAAGTTTATATAAAAATAAATCCTTTATAACACGTCCGTACATTTCCCGATGAACCGACGTGTTTGATAGGTATGTGTACTGAGTACCTGCGTATTACCTATAAATAAAATGGCACAGCACAGAACCCAAATGGTGCACGTCCATCTCGCTACTTATCCTGTTTTATCATTCATGTTTTAATAGTGTGCGATGTAACGTAAGAGGTTTTTTACGGTTAGTTTAATTAAAATAAGTATCGGTACTTCCACACGCTCCTGTTTCAGTATACTTTATGGAGTGAGAACATATCTTGCACATTAACTTATCTTGTACTGCACAACTCGAGTTCCCATACTGACCGAGATCGAGTGAGCCACTCCGATTCTCAGACCGCGAGTGCAGATGCAAGGCCGCTATCGATGCTCATTGCGATATCGGCTTGAGTGCTGTACTAATGCTGTAAATGCCATAATGCGCCGTAGTGTGGGAGCGCGTTACATGGCAACACTGAATGTTCGCACTGCATTAGCGCCATGCGTTGATATCGCATAAATCATTGGAGCGCCGAGCGTGCAGTGACCATGGTGTAACTACAGTGTAGGACGGTGCAACAATTAATAATTACAACCTTTGTTATCTTATTTTAAATAATGTGTTGCCAGGCTATTATGGAATGGGTTTTATTTTGTTCATGTAAAAGTTAATTTGTCAGATAATAGATAACTTTTCAAGTTTAAATATGTATTTGCAAACTTTTTAACCAGTTATTGCTATTCAATATTGAACTTTATCAAATGATTTCAGTATCTAATATGTTGACACAGTGAGCATATCGTCGCCGTAGAGCGAAAAGTCACTAAGTAGGTAAAACTGATATTTTAGTTAGGAAGGTTTAAAGTTTTACTAAACAAAAAAAAATATAACTTAGTTTTGGTATAACATCTTTCTAATTTTATGGTCTCATAAATTAGAAAATAAATTAGCGCATTAGGTAATAAAATAAAATAATAAAAATAAATACATTCAATGTATTTCATTTATTATCGGAGATAATGAAAAAAAACATACTTAAATACTTTTCGCCCTCAAATCTTGTACCAACATTTTTAGTTATTGAATTGTAGAATGGAGTTGGTGAGTTTTCGCCCGTTATTGTATTATTTTCAAAGAGAATAACTATAGTTAGTTAAAATACGACTAAACTTAGGAAATTCAAAAGGTGTTTTAGTGATTATTCTTAATTACTTTTTTATTTTTATTATTTTTATTAGAATTAATATCTAGTTAAAATCAAAAAGGAGAGTTATCTAATGCAGTTGTTGAACTTATATAAAAATTATATTAATAAATACACACACATATTGAGCGTTTCCCGAGTAAGTCAGTGATCCAGATGCAAAGGCTTTCAGAAAATGCATATGCAGGAGATTACTAATTGGGCTGCACTGCCAGACCCTATCAAAGACTTTGGAGATATTAAGCGAGACGGCAAGGACTTCGCCGTGTTTCTTGATCGCTTCATTCCAAAGATGGATGGCATACACAAAAAGATCTCCATTCGACTGACCGTGGCGATATTCGAACTGGCGGTCACTAAGGAGATCATTGGTCTCAAGGTATGTCAGCAGTCGAGAGTTCAGTTCACGTTCCATAATCTTGCAGAGTTTGGACGTGACTGAAATCGGTCTGTAGTTAGATGGATCGGCACGGCTACCTATTTTGGGCACAGGCTGCACTAATGTGCAGCCTGTGCCCTTTCCTGGAAGTGATACAATCAAGATAATCAAGCTCTCCTATATTGTAGAATCTTTGTATCTGGCAAAGTATACTTGGTACACTTATAAATTATACTAGACGATCACTAGAAGGCCCGAACCACCACAGTGTACTAAAGTAGGTTGCTTAGCCTGGGTGCATTAAATCTACTTAAAGGTGCACTTAAAATAACCTGGGTGGTATCACTATCTGGTAGATTAGCCTGCTTCTACGGCTGAAGAACTAGACCAGTCTCAAGTGAGAGGCGATACAGGCGTGTTAGAACAGGAAACAACTCAGATGCACAGTTACGTGAGACAATGGCCAGGATTCCATCAGATCAGAACCACTAGTCTTATTCACGTGTAGAGTACGGAGAGCTTTGAGTACCTCTTTGCTGCGAATGTGAAGTTCTCACATAGAGGGGTCGGCTTAGGTAACTTTGGTGGAACTTTGCTGGCGACTTACAGACGTCAGTTCTTTGCAAAAAGAGAGGCAAACAAGTTACCTGCTCAGCTGCAGTGTGGGCAAGTGAGCCGTCAGGCTTTTTCAGCGGTGGAAGTAAAGGGCGACTAAAATTCGCCTCTGCTGCTTTGCAAAGGGACCAAAAAGCCCTACTCCCAAATGGGTGCGAAGCAAGTTTAACACCGATGGGGCATCGGCCCCATCGGTGTTAAACTGTGTGATTGAATCGTGCCCTACGTAATGTTCTTTTACTGGACTTGGCGGCTTCGTTATAGGCTTTCTTCAGGGTCTATGTACCTGACAATTTGCGCGCTCGAGCATCAGGCTAAGAAAGCTGACTGTTTCTGTGCTTCGGCGCTGCGACAGTCAGCGTTAAACCAGGGGCGAGCTTTGCTACCCGATGGAACATCGTAATATGGAATGTAATATTTCATACCCCGCAGTATTTGGACGGATAGTCTGAAAAAAAACAGCACTGCCACCAAGGAAAAGGTACATAGAAATGTCGCATCTCATACCAGTCTGCAAAATTTTATCGCCACACCCGTCTCATACAACTGGGGTTTGATCAGGTGGGGAGTAAAGGAGACAGCTTTCACCAGACAGTGATCGGATGATCCCAAAGGGGCTGATACCGATATGGAATGTTTATCTGGATCAGTCGTCAGCAGAAGGTCCAGGCAGTTGGCAGTATGTGAGTGTGTATGGCTGGCACGCGCGTAGCGCAGTTTACAAGCTGGGAGAGATCTTGCGATAACGCAAGTCTACGCGTCTCCCGCCCAGTATGGTCGGTCATCTGTAACGAGAACAACCACTGTTGGTTGTGGGCATTAAATTCCCTCAGAATTACTAACTGCGCCGAGAGATAACGAGCCAGAGCTAGATCAGCCGACTGACTTAGTTGCTCAATTATCAATGTGGTTATCTTCCGGTCCCCGCTGTGCGAGCGGTACACAGGAGGCGTAAAGATTGAGCTCTACTCCGGTATTCACCAAAGCCCATAGCACTGAAGATTTTGGCTCCATAAATCATTTGAGACGCTTGAAACAAATATCAAATAGGGTATAAATTACGTTGGCACAAAAAAAAATCAAGCGCATGCGCATTCGCCGATGTCAGCGCGGTGAATAAAAGTTACCACCGCCACCTACGCGGCAAAAACAAAGACTTAAAACTAACCAAATCGCCCGAGTATAATAGACCATTGGGGAGATGTTGCTTAAAATTATCACCAAAACGTTTTAGCGACTGGTCGAAACAAAACTTTGTGGCTATACCATTAGGATAGAACTGATTAATCAAGTTTAATGGTTTCTCGTTCTTACGTATGGTAATGCAAATTATCATAATTCTTGGTTAAAAAGTCACTAAATGGACTTAGTTAGTTTTTGCATACATGTTCTGATTCGAAACAGTCATTCTTAAACTAATCAAGTGGTTTAAGTTAATTTTAGAAAAGGTTGGGTCCTAGTTACCATCCATTACAAAAAAAAGGAAAAGTAATTAACCCGACTTAGGTACAACTTTGCAACTATTTCCAAGAAGGAAAAAATGTTTAAGTAAGTTAGTTTATTTTCGAGTAAAATGTTGTAGTCTTAAGTAAGTGTTAATGATTTTTCGCACTTCCTACAATAAAAACTATGATACCTATTGACATGATAGTAAGATTGAAATTTGCAGAAAAAATCGGTGATGTTGATGACATTTCTAACTCAATTTAGGTCAAACTGCGACTTGGTGACTTTTCGCTCTACGGCGACGATATACACATATATAACCGCTTATCATCGACCAAGCCGTATGCCTGCATGCTACCTTAAAACCTTAAAGCATGGCGTTATCAGTGCTTCGGAAGGCATCGGGCCAGCGTCGTGGGTTTTGGCCCAATCTCCCCATGTGCTGTTGTCCATGTGGGAAGGCTTGAGCCCAGCAGTGGGACTTTTAGGATCTATTGATGAAGAGCTGACAACCTTCACTAGTCGGAATGGCACCCCAAAAATAAAAAGATGAAAGCGTGGCCACACCAGTCCATCAATCGCTTAGCCGAATACCGCTCAAGAGGCGCCGCGTATTTGGCCCAGGCGCGGTTCGCCGACCCCGCGCATGCGCACTGCACATGTTACGTATTGCGTTTATTAGTGCAAATGCGCGCTGCAATAATGCGAGGGTTCTATCTGCTGCTGTAGACACAAAAAAGTATATTTTATTTTAAACAAGTATCTGTTTAAACGAGTATATGTCTGGATTGGGTGGATGCGCATGTTCTTGGTTGTTTTTTAACATTATCTACAGGAGGCGTACAGATTTCGCAAAAAATACTTCGGTGGATAGCACTTGCTACAAGCCACTGAGCCAGCTATTTTATGTAGATTACATAAAATAAAAAATTGTTACTCTTTGCGTATACGATTACCGTCCATGGGCGACGGTGATCACTTCCCAACAGGTGATTCGTCTACTTGTTAGCTGCCTTTCATACATAAAGTACAGTGTAGTCCTACATTGGATACATCAATCAGTGTTTCCAATTGCGAGGCCGCAGAGTGCGCCACTTGTCGTTAATAGTCATTAAACAAATGCCCGGACGTTTCGACTTTATTGGTTGATTGATCGGACTGTGTATCCTCCGTAATTATTTTGTTGGGGTTTGTAAATTGATATGTTTTTTAATTGTTTGTCCATTGAATTAGTTTGGAACTAAAGCCGGGTCTCCTGCGACACTGTTTTGTGTTTTCTAAGTGAAGCCGCAAATCAGACATAAGTTTGTATTACGATAATTGTGGCGCCACATTTGAAGCCGCGACATAACACCTAACATCAAACATCTAACAAAATATACTCCAATATTATGATAATATGGCATAATATGGTAGTATATTTTGTTAGATGTTTGATGTTAGGTGTTAGAAAACACAAAACAGTGTCACAGGAGACCCGGCTTAGTGTTGTCAAGATAGTTAGGTATACTGATACAAAACGCTCTCATATAGGTTTACTCTTATTGAGACTTTTAATATTCTGCATAGCCATTTAAATTCATTGATGGACTTACAGTTAAACCTAAGTCTAAGCTAACCTAACTTAAGTAAGTTAAACCCGGTAAGACCTTAAAACTAATGAGAGTAATGTAGAATTTATGTTTTCGAAAATGAGTTTATATAATATAATAGAAGCAGCAATAGATCTGGGCTTAAATAAGAAAAAACTGTCATCTTCGTCATCTCACTAGAGTGACGTGGCAAAAAAATTTCGGCACCAAAAAGTAGTTTATTTGATTAGTTTGGCTTGTGCCTGAACGCATTAAGCTCGCCACGCAATCAAACCTCCCATAAAAGACAACAGCAGATGGAATAACAGAAATGATGCGTACAAACGATCTTTTTTTTATTTATTTTCTGTTATTTCAATCAATAGAAATCGTGTGCTTACTAAAAATAAGCGAACCACCGAATTTCACGTGATGCGTGAGTTTGTGCCTCTCCACAAGCTCTCCGGTGCCACTACAACGGGTTCTAGACAATTTGACGTTGATCAACGACGGCGCAGTGCAAATAGATGACTAAATATTGAAGTGGTCGGTGAGTAACCGATTTTGTCCGGTGATTAATTGAACAAACAGCGCCTGCCGACGGCCAGCTGCGATGCGTGGTGTGTGCTGATGTTCGACGAGTGCTGGAATGGAAATCGGTTGGTGCCGTTATGCACTGTTCAACCTGTCGGTTTAACTTAGGAGGTAACTTTGTCTGTACCTGTGGTACCTGCCGGCGCCGGCGTAGCGACCTGTATACCTGATGGAAAGTTAGTGGTGTAAAAAAATTATGGTAATTTAAATTCAATGTTTCCTCTCTTTTGTAATAAAATTGCAATTGCAAAGCAGAGTTTTACAATATATGTTTTAGACATACTTATTTTCTTTATAACTTTGGGAAGTGAATGTGTTGATTATTTGTTTCTAACCTAATGTTAGATTAATAGAGTTAAAACTATGGTGTCCAATATATAGGAAGAGCTTTGTAAAGGGATAAAATATAATAATGTGTGTCAGAACCTAGATATGTTCAGTCTGACATTGTATACTTACTTGCGCATAATATGCACGACTTAAGTGAACTGATTGTTTTCTATTTTTATTTAATTGTTTAAAGTTAGACCCTTTATTATTGTATTATTTTTTTTGGTAAATACTGTGCCTGGCTATCATCGGGGCTCAGACTTAGTTTGATTTTGTCAATGTATTAGCCTTTGCATGTTTTGGTTTGTTCTCTGTAGCCGTGCCTTATAAATAAATAAATAAAAGAAAGAAAACAAAGAGTACTCTGATTAATGTTAGAATCACAGTAATGTCGTAACTACATGTAAGTAGTTGTACGTGCCATATGTTTATATGTCACTGTTCCAGTCCTCGTTCAGACATTCGAACACCTGCGTAGTTACGAAACCCATACCGAATAACTCAACTGATCGCGATAATAATAGCTCTCGCATTTATGTTTCGAAATATTGTTTTCTTAATGGATTATTGGTGAAGTAAAGCATTTTACTTTTTTATGTTCTGGTTTAATGGCTCGGAAAGGTCTGTTTCTTGGTATACCTACACTGCAACAGTTATCCCGTAACCGGCCGTAGCGAATCGGTTATGTCCGTTTTCATCTTTGAACGAACCGAGTTTTAGGTGAATTCTAGACAATTTTAGGGTTTTAATGAAAACTAACGTTAGGAAGCCTATAGTACTTGTACCCCAGATTAAATCTCGTACTAAAAAGTTAGACCAGAAAACCTTTTTCTTTACTGTTATTGTGTACAAACAAGTTATTGTGTGCTTAATTATTTTTACACTCGTAAAGATAAAAGCAAACCCTTGCCATCAGCAAACAGCTGGGCGTGTCCGATAATGTTGCCTCGCGCCAATTAATCTGTATTATAAATCGCAGCTTAAAGCTTACTGACCAGTGCTTACTATATATGAAGGGATGTTGTTTGTTATAGAAATTATTATAGAAACTTAACCTCTATCCCACTGTTAAGTAGAGTAATTAAATTCTGCATATATTCAATATCTTAGTGTAATTCTGCATTATACTTAGTCTCTAAAAGTGTAGAAAGCTTTTTTTTAAATCAGTCTGTGTTTAATAACCTTTTTATAAGTGCGCAAATTAGCCTTGAATTAGTCATGGACTCGTTTTTGATTTCAGCAAGTTTACAAAGTCCTTAATTATTTAACATGTACGCTATACAATAGTCTTAGATTAAAACACTTTTTGTTTCAATCTAAGACAATAGTAAAAGCATCGCAGCGCTAATCTACCGCTTGCAGTGGCGACAAGACTATAATTTCAATTATTTGTTTCAAATCGACCGTTGGATAGGCCATTGTTAATTATAATTAGAGGAAAGGCCCCAACGGAAGCACACTAATAAACTTTAATGTTTTGGGATTATTTATCAAAAATGTTACCCGCTGCGACAGTTACGCCATTACGCGGGGGAAAGTTATTAGCATTTATAAAAAAGGACTCATTTATGATAATTATTCCGTTTAAAGGTGGGAGTTATGATACATTGAAATATTAAAGCGTGGTAAACTAATGTGCTTGGATGCCCCCTGGTTTCACGTCCCCGTTTACTACAAACGTATTTCGGAACTCAAAATATTAATGTGTAGATATATGGTAGTTGTATGGAAGAAGCCGCTTCATATAAGACCGCCCAATTGTAACTGTTTATTGTACTTTTTGTGTCTGGTGTGAAGTGTAAACTGTTGCAATGAAAGTGTTATCTATCTATCTATCTATGCGTTGGGTAATGTTTCTGGTTGGTAGGTATTTGTCTTAACAGTTTATTTTTGTTTAAATGGTCTGACTGGCAGTGGGGCTTACACATGGTCTCAGACCAAGCGGTCTCGCCTTCTATTCCCCAACGGCGACACTTATTAATTTGGCTAGTGGTAGTTTTCAATCAACTCGACTAGGTAGTATATAGTACTATCTTCTCTTATCCCGTCACCTCTTTTTATTAATATTGTTATAACAATATTCCAACCACCGAACAGTAGAGCTCTTTTTCCTGGTCTGTGGTTCCAACAACTGAAATAAGAGATCTATTTATTTATTTATCAATAAAAAAGCTACCAGTAGGTACCTAGTTCAGTTTTCCGGGTGCAGTGCACTTCCACTTTTAGCCTTTTCGTCAACTACCAATAGGTCAGAGAACTTTAAACCACAGAAAAAGATAAAGCCGACGAGCATGTACATTAAGACGAATAATAAAAGAGCGAATGGAGCAAAAACATATTTTAGGATCGTAGCAAATGTAAAGGTGACCTAGTCTAAGAGAGAATGGAGCAAAAAATGTTTAGGATCGTAGCAAACGTAAAAAGCTGACCTAGTTTAAGATTGAATGGAGCAACAAAATGTTACAGGATCGTAGCAAATGTAAAGCTGACCTAGTCTAAGGTGAATGGAGAAAAAAATTGTTACAGGATCGTAGCAAATGTAAAGCTAACTTAGTCTAAGAGTGAATGGAGCAAAAAAAATGTTTCAGGATCGTAGCAAATGTAAAGCTGACCTAGTCTAAGAGTGAATGGAGCAATAAAAATGTTTTAGGGTCGTAGCAAATGTAAAGCTGACCTAGTCTAAGAGTGAATAGAGCAAAAGAAATGTTCAGGGTCGTAGCAAATGTAAAGCTGACCTAGTCTAAGAGTGAATGGGAGCAATAAAAATGTTTAAGAGTGAATAGAGCAAAAGAAATGTTCAGGATCATAGCAAATGTAAAAAGCTGACCCAGTCTAAGAGTGAATGGAGCAAAAAAATGTTTCAGGATCGTAGCAAATGTAAAGCTGTGGTCACTACCTACCCATACAGGAAACGGGTGTGATATTATGTGTGACTATGTATGAATGTATGTTGGCCATGCACTCATACAATACTTGGTTGTGAATTTTATTGAACTTTGCTTGCATTGTGAGGGAGGCGCTTTACCGTGACCGAGTGTCATAATGTATGCGCCTGACGCCGCTGGAGGTGTGTTTTACAACCGAATAGTTTTTCAAACAAAGCCATATATTTCATACAGATTTTAGATAGAAGCGTAAACATTATTAGATGTGTATCAGGTGTCTGCACGGCACTGATCGTACGTAGTTTTTTAGGAAATAACTTTTCTATATTTTTTGCCCGATTTTCGATGCGATCGAATTTTAATGAATTTGTAGAAATTGAGATCTTTATAGTTTATTAAGACGGTTTATGTATTTCACTTTCTTATCCAAACAATAACTGATTTGAAGTCCACAATAAGTAGAAGTTTAAAATCGCAATAATTCAGGAAAATAAAAGTATTCAGATCTCTGTATTTTACTTTGACATGCATGGTTTCATTTAAAATTGGCTGTATGGATTGTAAATTTTTTAAATTGGTAGTTTGTATGGGAATCCGAAATGCATTATCTCCGAAGGGTTAGTCAAAGACTAGTCAATGAGGACCGAAAAAGCTGTCCTCTACCATAGTTCACTTTTCACTAATAGCGACTGCACATGTGCTCAGCGTGACAGGTGGTGAGCCCATCGCCGCTCTATGTTGTTGCACATAATGTGCAATCTTTAATCCGTTAGTCGCCTTTTACGACATCCAAGGGAAGAGCGGAGGTGGTAGTATTCTTTCACCGCTACGTGACAAGGTTGTCAATTCATGATTACCCTCAATAAATTGTGTCACGGTAAATTTATCGAAGCATATCCAAGTTCGAAATGTTATAAATTATGATGTGTGTGTTCATTACGTCCCCCGCGGATAGGAAAGCTTTGCGCCCACTGGACTGGATAATTGTATCGTTCTGTAGTCGCGTCACTGCACACGTAACACATTTATTGGTTCACTGTGCACGATACAATCAGACATGACCCGAACACAACATTGGTATTCGTATGGCACCAGAAATGGTTATAAACATAAACAATCATCCGCCCACAGATCAAAAAGCCTCAGTTAATTTAAGCTGTTTTAAAATTAAATTAAAAAGATGGCTTATTGACAAGGCGTTCTACAGTTTGACTGAATATTTCAGTATAAAAACAGCATAGTGGCTGTTTCTATGTAACATGTACCTACATACTAAAAATTGCATGCCCGACTAGGGTAAATTGTTTGCTCCCATTATTTTATGTTTAACATCTGCTATGTACCTATTTACACAATTTTATGGCAATAAAAATTGATCTTATCTTATCTAAAGTAACTCACCAACCTGCATTGGGCCAGCGTGGTGGATTTATGAGTTACTAGCGGCCGCTCGCGGTTTTACCTGCGTGCGTTACCCCCCTTTCCGTGGGAATATCGGGATAAAAAGTATCCTATGTAATCCATGTTATGAACTATCTGTATGTTGAATTTTATCCAAATCCATTCAGTAGTTTTTACGTGAAAGAGTAACAAACATACACACTCACAAACTTTCGCCTTTATAATATTAGTGTGGTGATATGACTTAATGTCCCCATGTGCTGTTGTGCGTAAGAAGGCCTGCGCCCAGCGGTGGGACGTACAATGGCGGACTCCGTCGCGTTAAAATCCCTAGCACACCGCGCCGTCTATTTGTTACGGGCACGTACCCGGACGGTCGGTGCGCTTCATACGAAAATCGCTGCAAAGTGGTAAAGCGACGGTGACCCCGACCGTACATTGGCTGATGATGATGACGATGTAAAGTAAGTTTTATTATTACACAACAAGAAAGTTCGTAGAATTCAGCTCACCTGAAGGCTGGAGGTGAAAGCTCACTTCACCCGGAATCCTCAACCACTGAGCAACAGGCTAGACTTAAGGAACTTTTGGAACACAACAGTACTAACAACTTTGTCCTGATGGCGACAGACTAAGATGTGATGGTGGTAGCAAACCAGGCTTGCTTAGAACAAACCAAAACATGTACATTAAGGTACAAGTACATGTACCCATCGTTGGAAAGTAAACCCAATACTTCTAAGAGGTTTAAGTACTAGTTGTAGGTATCCATACTAAATAAAGCGTGTGAAATTATCCGTTATCTTAATTACAATCAGCGTTGTACCCACGCCAGTATTTAAAATCTAGTTCACTTTGATGCAACATCATTAAGGGCCCAAATATGGCGGCGATATTGATCAGGCTAAGTAAACACATCAGCTCATACCGTAACCGGCGGAAGTGAAAACTTAATTATAAAGACATCGATCTTCTCCTAAAAAACAGTTTACACTCGACCCGTAATCGATTTTCTTGTTAACCATCAGTATCGAGATATCAGATAAGACTACATCCAATGTACCCTCCAAATAAGGCGGATATTAGAGGTTGTAGCCATCGAAGGGGTCAATTACGGCCCACCGTGGACCAGAGCCGTCCCAAAATATAATGTCTTAATGCAAACGACAATTACCAGCCATCATCGCGTGAGATACGACTTGCGATTTTAATAACACACTTCCATCGAAATGGTCCAATGAATATTTCATCGTCTTATGTATGACATGACATTATTTTTTGTGTGGAAATGAAACGGGGTACTTTGGTTTCTTGGCGTATTAAGTAATTTCATTGAAATATTTACAACCCTTTAATTTTAAAAGCTTGACTTGAACCAGAAGTTGCTGTATTGTACTGTATTTACTATTTAGGTACTATACTGTAGTTTAAAACTTTATATTTTTTATTACGCAAAGCACTTCATCTGATGTTAAGTGACGAGAATAATTAAGGTAGCGGCGTACCACAAGAACTGGCTCTTATCTCTGATTGTCGGAACACAACAATGCCAATAATAACATTTTGGCATGGCAGACTAGAAAATATGATGGTCGCTGGCCATACATCAAGCCTACCTCTCAAACCGAGTACCCACACTATATGTAAGTACTCGGTTTGAGACTGTGACTGTAATGATTTATAATTGTACTAAAAATGCAAGAATTTTTGTGTATCTACTTGTAATTGAAAAATAAATCGTACCAATTGATTGTACAACTTGTGATTTGCCAAAAATTATTGTGACTGTTTTAAAATTGCATATAATATTTATACGGTTGATAACAATCACGGGTCCGACAAACGGAACCCTCTTAATTCAGCCGTTGTTTGTTCGGCGCGGGCGTGCGCGATTGTATCCGTCCGCGTAAGGCATCATGGCCGATAAAAATCACTCTTAAGTGTTTTCGAAAAGCGCACGGTAGGCGGCGCGGGCGCGATCATCTTTAGTTTTATCATCGTTTTAATTCCGCGTAATGTTTCATGCTATCGTGTACAGTTTCAAGAGCCGTATACACTACAAGATAAATACGTGCGTTTAATTTTAAAGGTCATACTGGAGCTTCTTTCGGCTGCGCCTGAAATGGTCGGAGACCGCATTTGTTGCTAAAGTGGTGAATTATGTAAACTTTTGCCTTTTAAAAGGTTTTTGGGTTAGTGCGAAAATTTTATTACATTTTATTTATATTTGGGCTTTGATAGCACGAACAAAAGTACTTAAGTGCATTGTTGTCTTCCCGTAATTTTTTATTGATTTCATTTGTTAAGGCTCTTTTAAACGTGCGCGTACTTCTTTTTAAATTCTCCAATAGAGAAGCGTTTGGTTCGACGCCACCTGGTGGTGACTGATTAAGATGGAAGCGCACTTAATCCGATAGCTATGATCACAGAATAATCTATTTTAAACTGTCGAAACAACATAAACAAGGTGGTGAGATTATAACAGGCCCTCTATATAACCAATTAGTAGCACTATGCATGCACCCTACTCCTGGGTACAATTCCCAGGAGTGTTTGCGATACCTCCATAAGCCATGCCTCTATATCTGAAACCGGCAATTTAGCCACTGGACACAGATTATTTTGCTATTACTACCTATGGCTGGCTGCCCGGCTTACGGCTTGCTAGTAGGATAGGCTCAACACCGCCCATGGACGCGCGCGACTACGAGGCCATACCCTCATATCCTGAGACCCTGAAGCTTCAGTTCTTATGCATCTATTGCAATGGATCTAGTACCTTTAAACCGGAGCCGGTATAAGGATGGTCGTCATTTAGTCTGATACAATTTTGACATTCATCCTTCTAAAGCGTCATCTCTTAACTCGAAAATTGATAATTTGAAGCCTTAGCGAGTGAGTGTCCAAGCGAGTGCTCGCCTGCGGGTGCACATTAGTCGGCTCAAGTCGGCTATAGTCCATTAGTGGGAAGTGCCGCAACAAAACCATAACTGTGATATGAGGTAGCTAATGAGAGTGACGTGTCATTGCGGGCAGGCGCCGCCACAAGTGCTTGGCGGTTTTTGGACAAACAATATTAAAAACGATTTATAAAAAAATATTTAAGGCATATGTAAGTACCTAGGCTGGTATACGTCGCTTCAGGTATCTTCGTGGGTCCGTGTGTTTTTTTCAAGAGTTGTTGATATAAGCATAGAGCATTTATTAATTTATTTTTATGGTATCATTTTATAATAATTAATTAATTTGTATAAGAAATATTTGTTTGAATGTAGAGATCGCTAGCTTGATCTCTACGTTAGGGCAGATCGAAAAAAAGACCTACTTATTTATATTTCAAATTAAGGTAGAGCTATATTTTGTTTTGTCATGTTACCAAACACATTTTCCGCCCGATAGTACTCAATCTGTTTAAAAGGGTGGGCCTACCTACCGTGATTAGTCACTTACTTGAGGGGCATTCGGACAAGGGGGCACATATGTCTAGGTTATGAACTCGTTAGAACCTTGTCCGTGATAAAGCCAACTGCCTTGTACAACTATAAGATAGTTAGGGGTGAGGTCATGACATACGATTTGTTAGGGCGCTTTGCGTACCATAATGTGGTAATAATTCGCAGTTAAAGAGTAAACCTTTCATTAATAGTTAGTGTCGGTGGAATAAACACAAAATACGATTAAAAATATAAAAAAAAACAGAAAGTTTTGCTAATCTTTATTTAACCTAATTACCCTTTATTGCCCTTTATTTCCATAATATAAAGATAAAAGACCAAAGTAGGATATAATATCTGAAAATCAATACATATATATAAATTAATTTGAAACAGAAAACAAAAAAAAACTTTAAAAGCTCAAAATACAGCTCTAATCTCATTTGAATAACCTCTTTCCTCTGGTCTCTCCGTCCATCATATACCCCCCTGCCGCCCAAAATAATTGTTAAGCTCAAATAACTCGGACAACGGAACCGTTCATTAGTAAACAGAGCCAACAGCCTAAAGATGATTAAAAGTAACGAGCTTTCACTCAAATATTAATTATACGTGTCAGAATTGATTCTGCCGTGCGGAGGCTGGTCGTTACGGCCTTAAAATCAGTAGGATGTGTTTCTGTTAGTCGGGAATTAAGAAAAGGGCTATTTAAATATCTATTTCAGTTTATGTTGATGAACACGCACGAAACTTATTAGGAACTCTGAAGTCTAAATGTATATGTCTATCTATTTTAATGAAATTACCAGGTTTTCTGACACTCCTATTGTGTTTGTTGCCCAAAGACGCAATTTGTAAAAAATAATACTAAAATGAAACCCATAATATGGTTACACTCACGTATATTTGATGTCTTCTGTTGTTGCGTACCACTTGCAAGGTTCGTAGCTTACAACAAGAATTTCGTAGTCACAAGTAGACTGAAGCATGGACATATTAAGTAATAACTATGTCCATGGACTGAAGTGATGGTCCGTTTTACGCAAGACGAGTCTTACATTTAAGGGACTTTCTTTTTCCTTATATACATACATATAATCACGACTATTATCCCCGAAGGGTTAGTCAGAAACTAGGCAATGAGGACCGCAAAAGCAGTCCTCTGCCATAGTCCACTTTTAACCAAATAGCGACTGCACATGTGCTCAGCGTGACAGATGGTGAGCCTATCGCCGCTCTATGCTGTTGGATGTATGTGCAGCCTTTAGTCCGTTAGTCGCCTTTTACGAAACTCAAGGGAAGAGAGGGGGTGGTAGATACTTTCACCGCTACGCAACATGGTTATTTATGAATAAATAAATAATTAAAACGTATAAAATAACAAAAGCAGTCCTCCTTTCCTTAAATAAAGGCTTTGTTAGCACATTATATGGGACTTAAAACCTTTATAATGAAATATCTGCAAAGATGCAAAGATCCCTTATCTGCTCAGAAACGTATACAGGCCGATTTCAATGCAATATGCAAGTGGTCGCATGATTCCGGACTGGTACTTAACGCTGATAAAACTAAACTTATTCACGTCCGTTCTAGCCAAAACCGTTATCAAGGCAATGAGAGTGTCAAAATTGTAGCCCATAGTCATGTTTGCCTCCACGCTTCTACATCTACACACTGTACTAACAACTGCCTCGAGATCGAGCAAGTTACCGACCATACATACCTTGGGCTGGTTATAGACAATAGGTTCAATTGGGCTAAACATGTCGATAAAGTATGCGGCAAACTGAGGGCAATAATGGCAAAATTTTACATTATTAAGTGTAAAGTGCCTTTTGATATTCTGTTACAAATGTATCATGCATTAGTGGACAGTGTATTATCTTATGGTCTAAGTAGCTACGGCCGTACCTATAAAACATATTTGGATCAGATATACAATATTCAACTTAGGATTCTTAAATTATTAGTTCCCCCGAAAATAAAAAACAAATATTCAGAAGACGCTACGGGACTTTTTAAGTACTGTGGTGTTCTACCTATACATACTAAAGTCAAATGTGTCCTGCTTCTTGAACAGTATTTTAACGAAGACATTAAAATTCCAGTAAAACATATAAAAACAACTAGAAGCATTACTAATAAAAAACTATTTACTCCAAAATTTCATAACGAATATGGTAAAAGAACATCAAAATATTTAATACCTCACCTTATTAATAAATTGCCTAATGATATTAAAGATAAAATAAACGAACAAAATATTAAAAAACTTATCAAAAACCACTATGTTACAACATTGTAGCATAGTTAAAAGTTTGAAGCGCCAGTTTTAACGGAGCATCCTGTGCGCGTGAGCACGCACACGTAAGTTGTTTCTGTATACACGCGCGCACGCAGTGACGCTGTGCAACGCCGGCCGTCATTTCTGCATCGCTGAGCGCGTTCGCTTTACAAATGTATTACCTTTTATCTTCTGTTACCTTCATATTATTGTTATATTTCTAAATCAGTTACTTATTATTTACTTAATATACATAGCGTAAACAAATTTAATATTATATTGAGAACTTAGTATCTAGACAAACCTAACATAGGCTTTAAGATACTACTAACCAATATTGTAATTATATTTTTGTTGATAAATAAATAAATAAAAAAAAAAAATAAATCTAGTAGATTTTTGTTGATTGGATTTTTGCAATTTATATTAGCTAACTACTAACTACGGAAATTTTGGGCAATTATCTTTCTTGCCCTTTATATCCTACTTTAAAGACGAAGGAGCAAAGTTATATCTCTATTATAAATGAAAAAGTAAGTTATTTATTTTTATGAAAAAACGGGAGTTGTAGTGACCATGAAAGTTTAAACAACACTAAATTAGTTAGTAGTAGTTTAAATTCACACTTAAACCGATAAACCTTTGATGAACGATGAACCGATTTTATTGATCTTTCGTATAGAGATAGATAGGGAGGGTAAAAGCTAAAGCGAAAGCGCAGGCAAAAGCTAGTATTGCATATTGTACCTATTAGTTAAAAGTTGAAAGTTATAATTGAAAAAAATAAATAGATTTGGTATGTTAAATTTATACGATAAACAAAATGCAGTTACTACAATCGATATCGTATGTAAATAAATCTGTTGTTGTCGTAACTACAGCGAATACCCGCGCGGCTAAGATCATCCATCACACTTTTGCTTGCGAAATTCAATTGAAGGTTGTTGATGAGCTTCAGGATTGAGATATTGTCGTAATTTCTCCAGACTCGGACCACTGTAGTACTCGTATAGACTTGTACGGCATTTACGCTGTCGTTAAGTTGACGTGGAAGATTAAAATGTTGCGTAAGAGAAGAAGCAATACGTTTTTTTATGAATAATAAATTGGGGTCTGGACACGAGTTATGAAAATTAATATTTTAAATTGATTTATTGAAGTAATAACAGTATTGTTTCTGCATAGGTGCTTGTTTGTTCTGCTGTTGTAGGGTGGCAAATAAGAGTTAAGTGTACAAAATAAACTATCGGTTGTATATTTTTAATCAAAACTACTCAGGGAAGTAAAGCCTTAAAGGTTTTCGCCATTTAACTACTCAAAGGAGCGTTAGAGTCTGACATGCTACTTTAAATCGTAAAGAACCTACAAGTAGTTTCTCTTATTACGATACAAAATTAAACTTCTCCTTAATAGACCAATGTTGGACTAAAGTAATATATCCATATTAAATACCACTTTTTCGTTTCCGGTAATTCATTTAAAAATCTAGGTATTATTACTTAGTTCTGTCTTTGAGTTTCATAGATATAAATTTATTTTTGCTCGATAGTAGATATTTATAGGTGTAGGTTATATAGGGTCTAGCAATATCAATAAGCGAACGTTTAAAGGGAGCATCTATACATCACACTGAGCATGCTCAACAAATTTGGTCCAAAACTACATGCTCGTTACCGAGATAATCAACAAAACATTATCATAATTCATCAAAAAATACACCCTTCCAAACCCGTACTACACGCACACAAAGATAGCCGAACATGCAAACTAAACTCGAAGCACATCTGAGCTATCTTTTTATTGACGTTTGCGTGCGCGTTAGTAAAGATACAGCATGTTTCATGATGTGCATTATTTTAATTGATTTAGTTTGTTAGTAAACTTACCTTTAAAAAATCACTAAAAAACTGGAGCCCATTTTTTGTCATTGTATTCAGAATGATGCACAGACATCGCCGTTAAACGTTCACTTATTGATTTTGTTGGACCCGGTATTTTACAGATGTGCATAATAGTGATGTGCTGGTAGCGGATCATTTATAGAATACTACGGCCCCATCTCTTCCCTTGGGTGTCGTAGAAGGCGACTAACGGACTAAACACTGCACGTACATCCAACAGTCACTAGGGCGGCGTTGGGCTCACCACCTGTCACGCTGAGCACATGTGGAGTTATCATTTGGTGTGCCGTGGACTGTGGCAGTGGACTGCTTTTGTAGTCCTCATTGCCGGGCCTCTGACTAACCCTTCGGGGATAATATTCGTGAATATATGTATCTAAATATGTGCATAGTAGCAGCTGTGTAACCCTTGTCCGTCTGTCCGCAGCCAACAATCAGGACACGTACCAGCGCCAGATCGACGAGAAGTCGCACCAGTGGTTCGGCGCCACGCTTACCAGCACCGGCCGCAACGGACCCATCGTGGTGAGTTAGTTACACATATTGCTCATACATTTAGAAAACACTCTACCTTCTCCTTACAAGTATACAACTTTACACTTTAAAACATTACACTTTACAATTTTATACTTTACAACTGTACTTTTTACAACTTTTTACTTATTTATTTATTTATTTATTTATTTATTCAGAACACCAACGTATTTTACATCAGCTATAGTAAGGGACATCATTAAAAAAAAACTAGATGCAAATACAATTATAGGTGAAGACCGCACGCAATTGCACATTAAATACTTAATCTAAAATTTTATCGACATTTATAAAATATTATAAAATAACATTAGAATTTAATTAAGGCGAAAAATTAACTGATAATAAAAATACGCAACAAAGAATTAAAATACCGCTATTAAATTTAAATAGATATTAAATTGAATAAAATAAAATATATGAAACACTTCCACTAAATTATGATAGGATAGACCCTCTGAAGCTGCGAATGCCACCCCCGAATAAATCCAGGTCCTTGGTTTTCGCTAAGACGTTAAACTCTCGTATCATACGGTTAATAGGCGCGTTCTGACCGAGGTTGGACTTGCAAGGTCGGCCCACAAGCACCTTCCCTTTCGATGCCCGAGGGAGTTTTAGGGGAGCTGAGAAAGAAAGCGAACCCAGTAAGCCTGGCGCGTCAAGGATGCCATTCGCTAGCTTGTAAAGGAAAAGCATATCATGCAGACGTCTTCGATCCAGAAGAGAATCCATTTTAAAATGGTCTAACCTATCAGCACATTTTATTATATTCTTGCCTAAATGGCACGAGTATGCTAGGTGCCATAAGAATCGCTTTTGGATGCTTTCAATTCTTTTTGAGTGCACTTCATAAAAAGGACTCCATACCACACCGCAGTACTCCAGACCACTACGAACAAACGAATTATATAAAAGAATTTTAGTTCTGGGAGACTTAAAATTCTTGCAATGACGAAGGATAAAGCCAAGGCTTTTGAAGCCCCTGCAACAAATATCATTAATGTGAGGATCAAAGTTAAGTTTCTCGTCCATGCGAACTCCGAGATCTCTTGCAGTAACAACATTCACCAAAGTATCCTCACCAATTCCATATTCATGTTCAGAGACTTATTTTTTTCGTGAGAATTTCATGCAGCAACACTTGGAAACATTTAAGTCCATATGGTTCGCCTCGCACCAGTCCACTAAGTTGTCGATGTCGTTCTGCAATAAATTTGCGTCTGACTGGGTGTCTACTTTTCTGAAAAACTTAAGGTCGTCTGCAAATAATAACTACTTATAACTTTTGATTAAATCAAATGAGATACACGTCTCGATGGCATAGTGTATCAACTGGGTTACTCGCATAATGACACATTTAGGTAGCCAAACGCACAATGACACATCGTGTTCTTGGTATATCAGGAGGTGCCGAGTTCAACTCCAAGATTTCAAAGCCAAGAGTTACGAATTTCTGATCCATATAGCGCAGATGTGATAATAAGCAATCCGCATTTGCCAAGCGCACGGTGGGACACGCTCTATACAAGGGCGGTTATAAATAGATTAAGTCTTATTACGACCAGTTTATCTTATTAAATGTGTTATTTGGGTTTGTATAAGTAAAATTAAAATACATAAATGAAAAATCATTTTATTTATAATTATACTATAAATTGTTATTATCAATATTTTCAGTGTCATTTTGTGAGGTCAACAAAGTTTGTACGACATGTCGACACTTTTCAGTGTCATTACTTTTAAATTTCAAGAACACGCATCCTTGAAAAAGTGCACACATATTTATATATATAGTTATATAAAGTACCTGAAACACAAACAACAATCAATATTCAGTCAGAAACTCAGAAACAAATTTCGTAGCAAATACTACAAGAAAATCTATCAACCGTAGCAGCCTTAACGTCAGTGCATAGGCGGATGGAGACAGACAATTTTAACTTTTCCAAGTTTAAAAAAGTACATAGATTTTATTAAAGTGTACCTCAAGAGTTGGAGTGCAAAGGAATGTATTTAAAAGTTCACTCATAGTTTAAAAATGTAAAATGAAGACTAACATAAAGATGGCCTCGTAGCACGCGCTTATAAAATAAAATATTCAGTAATATATAACAAAAAATATGAAAATGATTAATACATACCCTATTCTTAGATATCCATAGCAGAAAATCCACTCACAGCACCAATTGCTCAAATAATTATAGCAAATAACTTCACGCTTTTGAACGACTTACTGATAACACCGTTTACGTATAAAGATGCGCTTACTTTGAATGCACAAAAGATAATGAATGTGCTTTCTAATTACTGACGTGTTTGTAGTTAAAGAAGGTACGTCAACTAGTCAGTGCAATGGCAAATAAAAATATGAAAAATTAGTGCGTACTTTATGACCTATGGGCGTCCCACCGTGAAGCGTGGGGAATAATCCAAAACCCTTAAATTGTAGTGATGTCTTTATTTCAATGATGAAAGCCTTTCAGTATATGTATGCTATATGCTATAAATTTCTGCAAAAAGGAACAATTAATAAGAATAATACACATGTTAATGATGATCATACCATATACTCAATATAAACAAATATCGGATACATACAGACTACTAAAAACTAAGTAAAAATCCCGTAGTAATCTCTTCCAAATTTCAAACAATTTAATTAATTTAATTTTTTACATTTGTAACAACCAACTGTCACTAGATAATACCAAATTGCGGTTGACACGATCGAATTTGGTAATTGCGCGTATCATATCCCTACACAACAAAATCAAGTCGTCAAGACGCGCGCCGCGGCAGGGCGAGGCAGGAAGGGCGCGCCGGGCTTTATAGGCCGCTTTATAGGTCACTGTTACGGCACCAAGATGGAGGCGGGGGCCACATAATACAGGAGTTGTAAAAAGACAGCGTATATGGTGTGGGAACTAGGACTACTATGTTGTTAAGCCAATTTTATATTGACAGTACCAAACGTGACCCCGGTCTCCGTGAATTGCTAAACTTAAGTGGCAGTGGGCAGGGCACATCGCTTGTAGAACTGACGGCCGTTGGGGCAGAACAGATCTTAGGAGGCGACCGCGCAACGAAACACTCAGTGTAGGCAGAAGACAACAAGATGGTCTGACGATTTGGTAAAGTTCGCGGTTAGCCGCTGGATGCGAGCAGCACACGACCGGATGTGGTGTAGATCCTTGGGGGAGGCCTTTGTCCATCTTTCGGCTGATGATGATGAAAGGTGACCCCAAAGCCAGTATGCACTTGGGTAAGGTAAAGCCTAATTTTATAAAAAAATCATTAAAATGGTCAATTCTTGCAATATTTTTTTTAAGTCTGCCCATTATGCTGGTTTGCTGGTTCAGTGACATTAAAAAAGCACGCCACGCTGCTGTATTGCAAGGAGAGGCAAATATCATAATGTTGTTAGTGGTGTTAGTTTTACTACAAAACCCTAAAAAGAAAAAAATATTATTTATGGTAAGTATCACATGTTCTATCTAAGTACCACCGCAGTCCTGCGTAATCAGGCCAAAAAGTAATCGGTCAGCACGCCAATCAGTCGGCTATTGTCACTGCGTTCACCTTCGGAGATTTGCGATTAGCCCCTACCGCGGCCGGGGCTATTGGCCATCAATCCAGCGAGCTGTTGACATTTGCGCAATGGGGTCGCCCCAGTCGCCCCAGCCCCAAGGCTGATGGGGTTGGCGCGCTATTGGGTCAGCGGGTCGTCTTTACGATTTGCGCAAAGATACACCTATCTATATTGTTTTGGTGCGGTCGGTTGGGCATTTTATGGCTTGATGTTTATTAAAAAAATACCACCTATGTATTTTCCGTTGACGTGATTATAAGGATGAACTTTGCCCATTAGTGTGCCAGTATAATTAAATGATATGTGTGCTTCACTTTTACACCATCTTACTTTCTTAATAGCTATAAAAGTAACCACACATTTTTTTTAAATAATAGGTAACGATTAGAGTCGAAATTTTTGCATGGCGTAGCATAGGAATCTTTTAAGACAACTTTGCTTTGAGACTATTTGCAACAAGAAATGTTCAATGCGTAACTACTACTCCATAACTAATATAAACTTAATTATATAAACAAGAAACCCTATAAAATTTTAATTAAAACTTACTTAATCGATACTGTGTACGATGATTTGTGGTCTTACTGCGACAATGAAATAACTAATTGTGTCAATAAATCTTAAATGTCATGTAACAGTAGTTTGCAGCCGCTCCTGTGTTGAGCAAGCGCGCAGGACATGTATCCGATTAATGTTAATGACACTTTGCTTGAATTATTTAGTAGCCCATTAGCGTCCAGCGCTGGGCATTCGTCACTGGGCATCGGGCCGAAGTTTGACCCAACTGTTTCGTAACATAACTGGCAGATTGTTAGTCTGAACGGGGTTTAATGGCGATAGTTTTATCATAGAGAGTTTTATCAGATCTTGATTGAAAGTGAGGTCTTAAACAACTCCTTAGTCTCTACTAGAGAGCTGTGAGCTCACATTAATTACAAGTAATAGTTGATTGTGACCCTTATTCGCTACACTGTGAACGCTTGTAGAGGTCTAGCAGAGATTGTTAGAAGGTGCGTTTCACGGGGTAATTTTTCCACATTTTACCGCTGTAAAATTATAGAAAAGAAACGACTTAGCTGTGTTTCCAGGTTCCGGTTCTATTCAATTCAGAACTTCTAACGTACAGACGGTCTCAGAAGCATAAGTGTAGTGTAAGAAAATATTAAATTAATGTTATCACGGCAATATATCGGTATCTCGAAATGGCTAATAGGTGATTTTACGGCGGACAGGCGATCGCTCATGCAGGCGAGCGAATGCCGATACGGTGGTGAGAGATCTTAACCGGCTTCAGGGTACTGTGTGCAGTTTACGAGCTAAGTTAACTAAGTATATCGACCACCACCACCTGGTGACGAGTTTGTAATAGTTTCGATGTCATACAAATTCTAGTTAACGGTAACTCTGTCTGAAAAAATATTAAAATTTAAAACAGTGTCTGAATATTTTCTGTCCGAATCGTCACCAAGTCAGACACGCTGCTGTAGTCTGTTGCACACTCCTGGTCGAAACAGTTTGGGGCTAGACCAGCCCCCTAATTCTCTCTCATCATCCCACCATGTCTCTTTCTAATTCCTAAGATTGAAGATAAAAAAATATATAAATATTGAAAGCTTGCACTTGGAATGTGAAGAAACACGAAATGTGTCTGAGAACCTAAAGCAGGGCAGGAGGATAATGAAAATAAAAAACAACATTGAGACCCACGCTGCTAAAACGTATGTTTGTCACTACTAGCCGATTGACTGAGTTAAATGCAGTCATGAAGATTAATTGTCTTTCAAAGTACATAATTTAGTCAACCTCTGGTTCTTGGGTACTAGCGGCGCCCGCCCGCGATATCATCCGCGTGAACACCTCACAGGTCGTGAAAAAAAGTTTTCTTTCTTACAAATAGTACTGATGCAATGCACGAACATAAATTCGGTTCAATTGATTTTTATTTATATAGATATTAATGTCATCTCGTAACTCAGTTGCACTTTCATTTGCCCCAACCCCGATTCCACCCACAATTGTCTAAGTACGGAACCCCTGGCCACGTCACGCCTCTACCCTTTTTCCTTTTCCCCCCGGCCGCTGCGCTGGCCAAACGCGTTCCTCGAAGCGCATCAGAAGCGGCCATGATATTGTTTTTGCGCGCCCCATATGGAGACGGAATTTTTATTTCGGAATGCCGAATTGGTGCAAAAAGCGGTCGGTCCCAGGAGACGTCTGCAATTTGTTTAGGCATTTTGTACCACGCACGCCGCGACTCGGGCGGCATCCATAATTATCTATAGGCTGTTCGTTAACTGACTGGCCCAGGCTGTTCTTCAGAGCGAACATTTTATCTCGTAAAACAATTTTCGGTGACATCACCAATGTCATTTATAAACTTTTTTGTACGCTGTTGGGTACATTAAATGGGTTAGTGGCGTTTTTCTCCAGTTTCATTTTCACCCGAAATATGCTCTTGGTTGGCTGTGGTGCTGGCACTACTACTGGGGCGACCTCTTCGGTGCTGGATGCGTGTTCAGAGTCCGACCTATAAAGAAAAAACATTTGAATATTTATAATAATAAACAGAGAACCTCCTCCTTTTTTGAAGTCGGTTAGAAAGAAAAACAAAAAAATAAGTAGTATATAAGTACTTACTAACATTTTAAAAGAGACAATTATTTTAAAGATAGTTATGACAAAAAACTCAATTGCGATTTGAGGTAGATTTGTCTTTTTATTAAGCTGCTTGAAGATAAAATTTTTAAACAATGAAAAAAGACGACAACCTAAGGCGGGATGTCGTCTTTTTTGAGTGTTTCCTCTCAAACCCCAAGCGGTCGCATGAGACCGCACCTACAAAAACACACTTGACTTTGTACCGTGTTTTCATAGACTTACAGACTACTTTAGTATGAACAAGTTTGGTTATTTCGGTTCTGTGGTTCATCTTATGTATTGTTATCGCAAAATATCGCATAGTCTATGCTCGATTCTGTCAAATTTGACGTTGACAGTAAGTGTCAAAAAACTGTCAAAAAAATGCAAGAGAGAGGGGTCAAAAAAAAAACTTAAGTATAAAGCGTTAGTAAAATCATGTTGGAACAAATTGCCATCACTTTCTCCTCAACATCGGTAAAATCTGGGGCTGAAGACGGACCGCCGCCAGTTTTATAGAGTTCCTGACGATGTTTGGCCATAGTTTTTTTTGTTTCTTTTTTGACGCTCTCATTTTTGAACTTCAAAGTCTTGGCACTTCGCATTGTTACGCAGCATTCAACAGTGAAGCGACTTTATTCCATGCTGCTTCTTTGTCTTTGTTTGTGACGGCATCGGTCTTTTTATTTTCAATTATGTGCGATGTTTCGCCACTAACTCGGTCAACAATCTCACTTCACTCTTCGTATAATTGGTTGCACGTTCCCGTTTTCCACTTTTATTTTCCATAATTACAGCAAAATAAATTTTAATAACACACGAGCAACCGAAACTCCAAACACAGGAGATGAAGGTTATGACTCGTGTCACTCATGTTGTATGACATTCGCTGTCATTTATGCAATAAGTGACTATCTCTTTCTCTAACTGCAAGTTTAGATAAGTGCATCTCGCTCTCGCAGTATTAGGGTGAAGTTAGCTATAATTTTCTACCACACATTTTTTATTTCATCCGGCAACACTAGAGTCTTGTCTCAAAAATCGACTGGATAGTTAACTGATTGTTAACTGAGCATTGAAAAATCGTTTTTTTTTATTCCTTTGTTAAAATCTCAGTTAAAATAAACTAACGGATAACTAACTGAGATTTTAACTGGGTATTGAAAAATCAGCCTAAAATATATAAAAACATTAATCTGCTTGAAGATTTTATTTTTATTACAAACACTAACATATTGCTGGCTAGTAGGTAATAAGAAAGAAGAGATGGCAATGATGAAGTAAATGAGATGTGATACTGTGTAACCGGTTTTCTTTTAAAACCTATTTCGGGCACTAGCTTCTCACACTTCAGGTCATACTTTGTCTTTCACCAAAATATGTTTTACTGTTAAAAAACCTATTGTGGGATGAGAAATAAAATGATTTTATTTTTTTATTATTTATTATATTAAATACATGACAAGTCATACACAGGGAAGGAAAAGCCTGAATTTTGCTGGATAAGTTAGTAATGCGGTTTAATAAATATCAAAATGATCTATACAAAAAAGGCTTGACGTATAGTTTGACGTAATTGTATAACAAATTGTTTAGAAGTGCATACAACTTCAGTTTTCTAATTCTAGATCACCCTTTATATGTAGTTCTAAAAATAAGGTATTGATTTATAATTGCACGTCGCCCTGTGGCCGGCGTCGCTGCTTTTTGCAGGAATTATTTATAACAAATTACCCGACGGGCGGCTAAGGACTTACTTAGTTGCGCGGGTGCACTCGCAATTTAGGGTTACTTTGTTGAAATAACCAATTATTTATTATGTTTAACACTATAAACCTTTTTTTACAAGTAAAATGCTATCTTACGCATACACTAAGGCCTAGGGCGACCTCGGGTTATGTGGAACTCTCTTTCCCTCGCCCAGAGAAATTTTTGACAGGGAAATGGGAGGCCTACCCACAAAAAAACCTAGTACCACCCATTCTATGCCATGAAGATAGCTCGGGACCACGAACACCAAGTACCGAGTTAACACTTCGGTTTAGTTTCGTTCCGGCACCTTCCCATCTCGGCACCTATGAATTTATGAACTCGATAAATTTCAATCAAGGATAAACAGTCACCGACACAAAAGGACGAGTGCTGTTTGTATAAATATTTTAAATAAAAATGCTTAGTTTACTGGTAAAATACACTGAAATATTAAAATGATTGCCTGTGGGAACCAAACGGAACTGTACTTTAGAAGCGTGCCAATATGGGAAGGTGCCGAAACGAAACTAAACCTTCAAACCCTATAACATATCCATAAACAACCCTTTATATAATTGAAATACGTATCCTATCCACATTTACTTACTCGTAGATACTATCACAAAAATGCTACTGAACACTGAGATGAGTCAAAGTATTGATAGTAGTATTATAAAAAAATCGCTATTGAAATTTGTTGAAATGTAGAAAATTGGCTTTCGTTTTTCATGTTCCTCGAATAAAGATAGTTTCTATTTCCATCGTAATGATTCCCACGCATCCGGTGGGATGCCGCCTGGAATATATTGTGTTTTTGCTATTTATTTAAGAGCGTATTAATTTATTCGCGCTCTTAAACCCTTAGCCTATTATTTTATTAGGTTTCTGTGATTGCACATACATTAATAAATTCACAGTATTTGCATACTGTGTTTAATGGTTGTGCTTGCCTGTGTTAAGACACGCAGACGCTAGTTATGTTTATTTATTTACACACAATTTCTCTAAGGTATATTTAATAGGGATAGGACACAAAATAATATATAGTTTGTACACTTTTTTTTAACAAAATATAACATAAACATGCAAAGTATTCATTTATGTAAATATAAGTAATTTGGGACTCTTAGGATTACTTATTGCTAATAAAATAATAGAGCTGTATCGTCATTAGTGAAATCGGACGATATAGTGAGTTATTCAGTATCAAAGAGAGGTTTCTAGCAGGCTGGTGCGTACGAAGGGGACATTATAATTGCAAATAAATTTCCTGCGATAAATCGCGAGATATCGCGATGGCTCGTCACTCGACGCGTATGCAACTGTTTAGGCTACACATAGAGCACATATAAACTGTTAAATGTAGAATTGTTTTTAATATTTATAATACATCTGACTATTACGGAACATACCAAGTAATAAGCCAGATTGTTTGTCACATTTAGAAAGAGTTAAAGTATTTTTGTTTTATACAAGAAAGATATTACCTATATTAAATGATAATAATATTTCTTATTATAACTTGTAATGAATTTAATAGTTATATATTTCTAATGGGAATCGTTTCCATAAAGCATGAAAGTTCATGAAAATTCATGAACAGAGTGTTGTATGTTAAACTTCTATCTATTTTCGTTTATCCTGTCTAGTCTGTGCAGTAGCTCTGCGTCTATGGTGGACGTGCAGTTTCTCTATATGGTAATAGATGGACTGATTGATGCGACGATATCTCCGGCCTTCTCTGCGCGTCTTTGTGTTGAATGTACTTTTAGTGCTGCTCAGCATAACTATGTAAGCACTCTGTATTTTCGCAAAAAGTATGCATTTTGTTGCATTTTTCATGTAGTGGATGCACAAAGCTTCGCCGTGGTTTGCATGAATATTTATATTTTACTAGGTTCAAGTTTGTAGTTTAACCGAATTCGTTGAACTGGTTTTTAATTTGTGAAATGCAAATTTAAAATGTTTTATCAGCGTATCTTTGCACGCAACTGTTAGAGTTAGAACTTAACATAAGAAACGGATTGGTAAATGGATCTAAAACTTTTTACTTTCTATACTGACTATTAGATGTGAATTTTCTCTACTAACACCTTGTTCATTTCAAAGTTCTGAAATCAATCCTTGTCGATCTCTGGGTATTCAGTATTTTTCTGATTGCTTTCTTAGAATAATTATTATGCTCGTATCGTACAGCTAATTGCTTGAAAGAGAGCATTGTTAAAAAGGCAAGTCCATAAATTGTCCATCCATTTTGGAAGCCGCATGAACCGCACACAAAAAACGGAAAGACAGTAGGTATGCCAACCAACACTTGTTTTGTTTCTGTGCTCTTGTAATATTATCAGCCGCAATTAATTACGAACGAATTTCGGAGCACATCCTGTGCTAAGGCTAACAAATTGTCCGGTGATTTGTCAGCGGCGAATGCTCTCGTGTGTGCTCTCCTAATATGGCGGCGCGGGCGACAGCTGCCGTATACGGCGCGCCGGCTCATTGTCTCGCCGGAATTTGAGTGTTTGCGGCAGATTTTCGCCGTGCCACCGGCCGGCCGCTCGTTTTTTGGGGAGTTACGACGCGGCAAAAACGGTATTCGGCTTTTTGTTTTCCCAGATTCTACGGTGGCTTAATTGTGGGCTGTGTGTTCAGTTAATTTTGTTTAAATACCACAGTTCGGGTGACTGTTCAATGGGAAGAGAAGACTTTTGTATACCCGCCTTTTTTTAAAGTTCAGATAAGAGGGACTTGCATATCAAAAACACTGATTTTTATTAGGTCAAGCTTTATTAAATCCGGCCTTATTCCTTATCTACATCATAAAGGGATCGCTCTGCATTTAGCTTGCCAAGTCCAAGGATTTGGGGTGGGCGTTGATTTTATGACAGAAACGAATATGTAACAAAAGATAAAAAATCCTATAGCTGCCAACGTGACAAACATTGTAAAATGGGCGTTAAACTTTAAATCCATTAATATTCCGGCACTTAAAGTTCCATTACTGTGGTGGAAGAGTTGTCTGGGATTGGTCACGCACGCACCGTAACATTTTGGAAAAAAAATTGATTGCTCCGAAGGTTCTGTAGCAAAAAGCTTGGGACGTTGATCGCGATAGAAACTGTTTTAAAGTAGATTTTTACTGGATGCAGATTTCTTAAATTAAATAATAGAGTATGAGATTGAGATATATGGTAAACAAATAATTTAAAAACAATATTTTTTAATAAGTTTTACTTATAAATGTATAAACAGATATTCTAATAATGATAATTATTTTTTTATTATAATTTATATGATTATAATATATCTTAAACACTGTGTTTGCCAACACTTTAAGAATGCAAATAAATTAAATAATTTATTAAAAGATTCTTTATGCAAACTGTACCCTAACATCTTTTTGTTGTTCTGGGCAGCTGATTAAAGCCTATTCATTAGCAAGATATTACAGCTTTGACTGATTCGTCTCGGTTCTCGGTAACAATGGCCTCAATTTCAAACTTATATTAATGTTGCCTTCCATTATAATTCATATCATTTACCTCCTTTTCTTGAAGGAGACGGAGTGTTTTATTTTACAACGGTAGCTGCTGAGTCAGAGTTTTAAATATTCCAGTTGCATTTTTGTTACGAAAGAATTTTACAAAAAAGAACGAAAGAAAATTACCTACTTACATAAAATAGTTACAATCCTAGTGTACTTAGCCCCCACTTCCTATACAGACTCTATCCTTCACCGCTATTCAATCAAATTACTGAATAAAACAGTAAAATGCGGTGTTAGATATTTAAAAAAACATAGTCTGAGTTAACCGACCAGGCGTTCCGGTATGACGGCTTGCAAACTTAGTGGAATAAAATAAATAACTACAAACCTACCCTCGTACAGCCTTATAGGATGTGAAAACGGTTATATTAATAAATAAAGCTGTATTATTTATCTGTAGGTTGTTGACGAGTTCTTTGATCACATCTCGTATCCTGTGGATAGTAAATAACAAATCACGAGGTGGTGTGTGCAGTGCCCGCGGCTCGGGACCATTACGCTTCCTGCAGACAGACGGACAAACACCAACAGTACCTATATGCATTTCCTTTGGGTTATATTGTATGTTATAGCCATAGGTGTATTAGTCTGCGCTATCCTGCATCATTTGCTTTAAGTGGGTTGAGGAGGGAGTGAAAATGTGAATTTATAAAACTACGCTTATTGTATAAGTACGCTTCGTTGATGCGAGAATGCCTCCACATATGAAATATGCTTGGAGGGAGCATGAGATAAAGACCTTCGTAACACAGCAAATTGGAAGATTTGAAGTTGTGGTTGCTTCAAACAATAAACGAAACAGCAAGATCTAGACCGACAAAAATGTTACTGAAGAAGTGACAAATCAACTAAAATTGTTCTGCTTTTATGTCAAATCGCAAACACACATTCACATATAAGTATATCGAAAATGCAAGCTGCTTTTAGAACCTATGCGTCATCGCCATAAATCAGGAGATATATATTCCTAGCTCGTCAGTCTGAGGCGTAAGTACCGCCTCGGTGCTCCATAACTTAGAATGGCGTCGAGTGGCAATAAGTACCCTATTGTCCCGGGGTCAGGATGCCTGACAAAAGCTCGATACTGACAATAGGACTCGATAGCCAACTTAGTTTTGTGAATATAACCGTGCCGCGTAGCGGTGAAAGAATACTACAACCCCTCTCTTCCCTTGGGTGTCGTAAAAGGCGACTAACGGACTAAAGACTGCACATACATCCAACAGCATAGAGCGACGATGGGCTCACCACTTGTCACGCTGAGCACATGTGAAGTCGCTATTTGGTGAAAAGTGGAATATGGTGGAGGACTGCTTTTGCAGTCCTCACTGCCTAGTCTCTGACTAACCCTCCGGGGATAAAAGTCGTGTTTATATGTATGTACGAGTATGTATGTAATATGTATATAGATATTGGTGAAGACAAAAGTAAGAATGTTAAAAATAGACCGTAAAATAACGATGATTTCGGAACTAAAGAAATTTGAAAAACTTGCACACGATAAAAGTCATTGCGTAAGTGTAATTAACTTAAATTACCTATACTTTTTTTGGCTCGGTTTTCATTCAAGCACCAAACCTGTACTCAAAATATCCGTGCATGATAAAAAAATGCCAAATAAAAGCTTGATAACTTTCATCATAAAACAACTTAAACACGCCAAAAAATATAAGATAAGACAAGTTTCTATTAGAGTTGGCAGTCGTTGCCCTATCTCACGATCCACATCGGTAATGTTTCAATTGAAATATCGCTGTAACAATTGTTTATACTTACTTACTTATATGTAGTTTTACGCGATCGCCTGAATCCAAATTGGTTTGGAAACGGTTCAAGAAGCCCATTCTTGGCAGCGTGGAATGAAGCCATCCACAATTCGCCACCGATCAGGTGAATAACAGATGATTTTCGCTGGATATTGGTTTAACCGGCCTGTTTTGAAATAAGTAATGTGTGGGATTTGCGCGGTAGAGGTCTCCGGTGAAAGGAAGTTTCTTAGATAATTCGTAATCGCAACTTTACATACCTATAGGTACACGTACCAGTTACTGTTTTCCTATAGGTAAGTACTACAGATAGATTTAACATTTCAATTGTGTATAAAATAAATAAGTAAATTGCTTTACTTTGTAAATGTAAACTATTTTCATATGTTATTACGACGTGTTTTTACGTAAGTATCTCTCTTAATATACCGCCATAATGGGTGATTTCTCACCTCGCCCCTAAATTCCGTTGTGCTTAATTACGTCAATAATTAAATACACTTTTTTACCATATTTTAGTGGCCAGATTAATTTAAAAAAAAAAAATTGCCTAGGTTCGTTAGGTAGGTACGTACGCAATGAATAACACTAGCATCCTTCCCCCACTGCAAATAGACGAGTCATGTAAGTAATAGTTTCGCGCCGCGCCGCACAAAGCGCATTGTGCGCACGCGCCGGTCACGCAGCGCGCATAATTCGCGCGCTATCGAAAAGGGGCGGACCGAGAATCCTCCATTATGGCGATATTGAAATAGATACGCCTTTCCTTGTGTTTATAGTGCCTTCGCGAGGGCCTTTGTTGTGCTCATAGCAAAAAGTTTAAACAATATAAAAAGCATCCCAAATAAGGGGCTCTAAACATTTTCCTTTTCTTTTAGAAATCTCCTTGGACAATATCCTTTCGAAAGAAGTCAGCATTCCGCTGACGACTCCTTTATCTCTTCTATCTTGCTGCTCTTAGATTAATTTTATTTTAGAATTAAAAAGTACATTAAAGCAAAAATATTGGCATCTGCATAATTAATAGGCATAATGTTGGTCTAAGTGTGAAATACTGAATGGGTACTTGTAGATAAAAAAATATTAGAACGAATCACAAGCGCTTTCATAAAAAGTTTATTTGGAAAATTACTTAGCAAGTTTCAGGTTTTCAACAGCGATGATGATAGAACGTCGAGTTTGTTTTTTGGCAAAAATATAAACTAAATTATCAATTCCCAGCAGATATGGCAGGTTCTATACAGCCTGCTATCAATGTAGCTGTGATGAAATGTGTAGATCCGGCTATCACCGCCGGTTGCGCCGCCCAACGCGGCAGATCGCTATCGCAACATAGCTTACGAGTACGTCACCCGCTCTGAACCCTAAGCCGCACTCAGGCAAAAAGGTTCTATTCCGTAACAATAACAAACGAAATTGGTTTCAGTGTCCCGATAAATTAAAATAACTTTTAAAAAATTGACAGTTGGGAGAGTTAACCAAATTGGCTGATTTTAACAGTCGGAATGGAACCGTAACACTAATTACTTAACTTAACTTTATTTTGGACCATTCTAGAAATTGCGTCCGCAACTAGCAGCCCGCCGCGTCTCCGTCAGCGTGAACAACCTGTAGGTATACCATGATGACGAATTACCCTCGTGGCAATTGATTTTTATTTAAATAGTTAAGTAGATTAAATTTACACTCTCATGTGACAATTGGTTTGATATAGCCTAGGATCATGTATAACATTGATCCATAGGATATAGCACATCATTCCAGTGATTCGCCAGAATTGAAATCGAACAGGATCTCATGTCTTTTGTGCATGCAAATTGCGGTTACGCAGCGTCAGCGTAAAGGTTCTGGCCACGAGTACGTCTGGCGACGGATCAAGCGCTTTTGTGGGTCATTGCGCAGCATGCTATGCGCAGTCTAATTTAACAGTAACAGAAAGAGCGCAATGAAATGAGAAATTGCAAGACGCGTCGCAAATCGCCATAGGTTATCGGTGGTAGCCGCTAATGCGCCGATCACTATCACCGATAACTTATTGCGGGCCGACACTATCGCGCGCATCATAGCGTAATGGATACCGCATACTCAAGCATGGCGTGGCGTGTGCAAATTGGAAATTAACTCGTATGACAGCCCATATTCTGAGGTGCTCTTTATTTAAGTATTTCAATGAATAGCATGCGAGATAAATGAAAAAGCCTTGCAACAGTATTTTATTTTGTTTTTATTTTATTTTATTAAAAAAACCAACATACATGCACATATGACTATATCTCAATACATACATCCATAAAGGGGGGTAGGCCGGGGCCACAGCTTTCCAATTGCTCCAATCCTGACACCCATCCTTTGCTTTACTTACTGTCTTATCGTTCTTCATACATGATCGTCGGTTTAGGGCAGGGGTTCCCTGCTAAAAATTCCGCGCCCCCCATCCGCCGCATTTAAAGCCGGCAACGCGCCTGCGATTCCTCTGGTTTTGCGGGTGTCCATGGGCGGCGGTGATTACTTTCCATCAGGTGACCTGCTTGCACGTTTGCCTTCTTCTGCAATAAAAAAAAATCCTTCAGTCCAGATTATCAGGTCAGAATAAAAAAAGTATTGAATAACAAAATAAGTATTTTTATTGCTCACAAAATTTTTACAAAAATCATACAAAAGGTATTTGGTAAGTAGTACCTACTTATTGGAATGTGATGGATGAGAGTGCATGGATTTGATGAGGTTTACAATTCTTGGCTTAACCATAGAAATCGAACAACGTAAATCACTACCAATGTCAAGTTTACTTCTATACTAATTGTAATCTTTCTTTATTTAATGTTACATTTTTCTTTACATACTTACACGTTTTTTTTTATTAAAAGTTGAGTTTTCTTAATATTTTTTTTTAACAAGAAGTAATAAAAGTTATAATAGATGTACACCTACCTAATAATAAAATTAAAAATATTTACAATTTAAAAAAAAAAAAAACTAAATTACAATAAAAACTATAAATAAATGAATTGCCCCAGATACCCCAGTACACTAGTCGCATTGCTTCTATACTTGGTTTTTATTGCAACTACAGCAGCAAATCCCCTTTCGCACAAATATGTACTTGAGAAGGGTAAATACAATTGAAGTGCTTTTTCTGCTATTTTGGCATAAATTGAGAAATAATTGACACAAAACAATGATTGACCCATTTTTTCAAAATCGTATTTAGCAGCAGAACTATTTAAGTAATATTTTAAACACTGAAAAAAGACGACAACCTCAGGCGGGAATCGAACCACGTACCTTCCGCATTCCGGGCAGCTGTCTTTTTTCAGTGTTTAATATTTTACTTATGTATATTTAAGCGTTAATGAAACGCTAAAATATATAACATTAAGCAGAACTATTTTTAATGTCCAAGGTTCATCTCGAAGTGTTTCTGCCAGCGTATCTATCTACGTTAACATGGGATAAATCCATCGCCAATCGATAAATGTCATCATCAAATGAATTGGGGAAGTAACGACCGAACTCATCAGTAAGGCATCGCAATTGTTTTGATATTTTTTTCTTAGTTTCAGCATCTTGAAAAACCTCTATAAAGCGCATTTCTTCTGAAAGTTTATAATTTGGGAAAACATACGTAGGTAATTTGATGGCTCTGCTAATACCTTGCGATCCCAAAGTTGTAACTGTTGGCCTTATGATAAATAATATTTGAGTCTTTGCCTTGAACTTTCAAGTTCAATGAGTTCAATTAATCAAATATATCTGACAAATAAACCAACGCGACTTGGACACTGAGACTTTTGAATTCATTGCACAATTCACTTTTTTTGGTTTTCGAGAAATAGTGTTACTTCATCGTGAAGTTCAAACAATTTGCCAGCATATTGCCCTTTGAGAGCCAGCGCACTTCTGTGTGAAGCAATAATGTTTTATGCTCGGTTCCCAAATCTTCACAAAACGCTTTGAAAATAGGTGTATTTAACGCACCCTTCTGATGGAATTTACTATTTTGATACATAGTTTCAACACGTCATTCAGTTCACACTCATGATAGTGTACGAATCCTTACCCATTCGTAATCACTCGTGACTGCTTTTCCAGTTGATTTACTGAACCATGGTTTTCCCGCAGAATTTCACCTATGAATAGCATCCAATGCTACAATACACCAGCAACTCGTAACTTTACGTGCCTTCCGGAATAAGCAGGAGGGGCACGAGATATTTAGACACACTAATCTGTTGACCCGAATTTGCGAAGGTTGCTTAACTTGCGAGTTACTAGAAATAATATCAGCATAACATTTGCACCATGCTGCAGAAAAGGTTAGAATTTTTTTCCTCTCCACGTCACTAACGGCAACCCCATACGTAGTGGTACAGTTAGCTCCGAAAAACCGGTGCGTCCACGAAGTTTCCCTTTTACAGCGTTTCCCCGTAGCCCTCCATTGATGGCTAACGGTCTCGCGCGAAGCTCACAATTAGAGACGGGGTAAGCAAAAAAGCGAGCGTGCCCGCTACACGCTCGCGCGGTACGACGCTGGAAATGAGCGTGCTGGGTTATTTTTAAGTCTACAACCGCTGTTAACTGTTTTTTAATTGGATTATCGCGTTTACAATCTGTAGTTTATGTGTTTCCTGCGCAGGTGCAGCTTTGTTTGAGCTTTCTTTTGCAAATATTGTTCCTTCTCGTCCTACTGCTCATGTCGGTAGAGATAGGGCCATATTACAATACGTTGGTCTAATGTGTTTTGTGTAATACAACAACCAATATCTCATGTAATACCAGTGCAATCATAAGATAACAACCGCGGCCAACGGCTTTAGGTGCCGATGCCGTCCGACGTACGAAGAAAGTATCCCGAAATAATCTTATTTCGTATTTTGGTCTGGTGAAATTAGTCAACCGTAGCGCGGTATTCACACCCGCCCGCGCTCATCGAACGTTTAACACCACGAGGTGATTCTTCATCTTCAATCGCACAAAAAAGTTCGCTACCAAAAAGGCTCGCACGTCAAATTACAGTGCATTAAGGCAGTGTCGCTGTGATATGGCCTCACACGGCTGTCACCGAATCGCTGGCCATAACAGGAGCAGCGCCTGGTGACGTGCGGGACTCGTGCGCACGACCCGACCCGCGGGTAACGGGCGCACACACGACATGACTTTTTAAAATGTTTAATGGTAATAGCTGAGGTCTCTCCTTTTTCCTTTGTCCCCAGTATTACCTACATTAATATCAGATCTCTATTTTGTATCTACACACCTTATTTGTCTTTTGCTTCTAATGATCCATCGTGGTTCTTTATATGTTTAGGCTTTAATCCTTCAACGACATGGCCAATTTATGTACGCCATGCCATTAGGAAGAACAAGTCAGAAAGGCAGTATACTATACTTGGCAATATTACTCACTCCTTAAACAAACTCCAAGAAAAATATGAGTTAGCCCGATGTATTTTAGCTTGTTAGCTTGGGATCAGAATAAGAAATATTATAGTCTTCCAGATATACCATGCAGATAACGTTTATTATCATAACCATGTAATCGCGAATTCGTTAGGCAAAGGCAAGCTCAATTGGATAAGAAATGCGAAAACAATTAAACAGTCTTAGCGTCAATCCTCGAACTAGGTCGTCTATCCATCGCAGTGGGTACCGTTCCGCTGTACAGTTTTTCTCACTCCTAATCGGGCGCGCGGCGGTTTCTCGAAAATTAACAGCATCTAGCTACCAGCCGCGGATCTGAGGGCTTTTTATCTGCAAAGACGGCGAGATCAAGATACGGCTTTCGCGAAACCACCGGCTGTTGAGACCACGTTGAGACCTAGATATCTCATTGGGATCCTTACACGTGCAATACTTAACAGTACCGGTCAGTGATAAGTTGTGACGGCATGCAAGATGAACAAGATGGCCACAAGCGGTTCTAAAATAATTGCTCTGATAAAAATACTGACCACAAAATGAAACAATAAGAAATAATACCGTCGTTCCTGTCGGTCGGTACAACTCAAGTCGATAAAAACAATTTCATTCTTGAAGAGACAAACAAATAGGATGATGAGACCATGCGATTATTACATGAATATGAGCAATCAGAAAGTTTTTGAAACTCTATGTTAACCTAGCAATAGCCTAAACCTAGCAAAAATTAGATTGAATTTCATTAGAAGCATATAATTAAAATACTATGAAAATACGTAGTCTACTCGGGGCATATTTACTTTCAAATTAGAAATTTTAGACGGCTTTTTGCGTACTTATTTTACTGGACGTTAGTACGGTCTATTGTTTTGTTACAGTGAGCTTTTATATGTAGGTATAGCTAAAATACAGTCCAGCCGAAACAAGGAACAGAGCTGGGCGTAAATGGATGCAGCATCGCCAAATCGCCAAGAAGTGTGAACACCACATTCCACTTAAACATCCCGCGCCCGCGCCGCGGTGGTGCGCTCCCGACTGCCAGCAAAATTTTTTTGAGGCAATTTGCCGTTTACGTGGGCTGCAGACTTTGTAGAGTCACCGTGTTGTTAGAGAAGATATCCTTTGGATTGTCGAATCTAAATTGCGTTAGCACCCCTGTGAGTTTTCTTTTTAATTTTTTTTTATAGCAAAAGGTTTGCTTAACGAGCAAGCGCGTCACCTGTTGGAAAGTGCCGCCGCCCATGGACACCCGCAAAACCAGAGGAATCGCAGACGCGTTGCCGGCCTTTAAGGAAGGAATAGGCTCGTTTCTTGAAGATCCCTAAGTCTAAAAGTTTCTAGTCAACAGTAGCTTCTGGTGTTATGTTCACCTTTGTATGTCTTGTGTAATGTGTGTTTTATTGCGTGCTTTCTATGTTGGTATTTGAATAAAGGTGAAACGAGGTGTTTAAAATGTCATCCAATGTTGGGCACCGGTAGTAAGCCGTGTAGGCCGTTATCTGCGCACGCGCATAATCGATTATAAGTGTTGCGCCGGCCGCTCCCAGGGAAATTACAAGTTACCGGCCCCTCTCAATGATTTATCTTGCCATCGATCCCAAATTGATTTCGTATGGATCTTTAAATTGAAGTTGTTTGTTTTGTGAATGGTCGGTTTCTTTGCAGACGGCTTTCGAATACATTTATCATTATGGTGAATTATTTTGTTGCAAGTCATTTTATGGATTTCAATATACATATTTTGCATTTTAAATTTTGCACCTTTTGCAACTTTGTTAGTAAGTACCTTATGTTTATTTATTTTAAAGTTATGTTTTAAATAATGACCTTTATTTAATAAATAAAGTAGTGCCGTATATACGCTCAGATGGCGTAGTGACTTCGCCACGTGAGCCCAAATGTAATCAGTATAAAAACAGTAATCGGATATTTTAGGAGAATTTCGTTTTTGAAGAGCTTAGAGAATTAAGTAGATTCAAAGGGGACGAACAAAATGTATCGCTGTTGTCACCATTCGGTTACTATTTATAACGTTAGTAGGCATACGAAGCCGTTTGTCCGTCGGTCGCAGCTGTAAATCATCGCACAATAGTCGCCTTCTCGTAGGAACTCGTTAAATAATACAATTTGTCTCATAGCACGCGACTCACTTCAAACAGCCTGCGAAGTTGGGTTTGTTTTGAGGCTTACAAGAAAGTAGGGAGAAATCTGGGTTGATATTGTGGTGTTGTGTTGTAAAGCGATGGCTTAATTAATAAAGTTTTTGATAAAGTTTCATTAAGAGAAAGTGCTAGAGAGTCTTCAAACCTGAGGAGTAAACTTACTTAGCTTTAAACGGAATCATTAACCACTGTGGAACAGGCTCTCGTACCTCAGCGGGACCTTAGAGGCGGTCCAGAAATTATTCAAATGAATTGAAATGGTATAACTTTTAAACGGATAATTGTTTTTTCCTGAAATATGAAATATAGTATTTATAAATATATTTATTGGGGTCTTCAAATCTCGAGTGAACAGGTTTCATTCATTCAATCAGGTGAGATACTGGCTAAATCCAAGCATAAGACACTATAAAACAAAATATAGTTTTCAAAAAAAAAAATACAAAATATTTGATTTGCTAACCGTTTATCCATTTCCTTTTATTTTTACTAAAAAATATAATAAATAACCATCTGAGAACCACCAAATATTAAATAGATTTATTTCAACTTTAAAGAAATCATATCGTTTCAAAGGCATAACAGTGTGCATAATGTTCTTAGGGCCGAGGTCGTCCCACTTTTATTTCCAGAGCGCGGTCTATTCCCGTCGCGTATATAGGTCGCCGACTGTACCGTGTCAATTGCTTACGGTTGCTCAATTTTTATTTACGACTCCGTTATTGATGTTATTGGTGAATGTTTCATAACGGGAGATATGCTGCAACGGAGAGTGCAATACACACTGATTTTTTAACAACCACACTAGAGATTGGAGCACGTGGACTTGATGAAATTATAGTAGGTACTAGTTAGCCTATATGCAGTCCCACAGGTGGGCAAATAAATTGGAAAACTGATAGATGTTGGCGTAATTAATTAATTAATTAATGTGCTTACAAAGAATTTGCTATTATGGATCAACAGATTTTTTAAATTTTATTTAATTTTAAAATGGGGCAGTGCTTTGTTATCATCTCCCCTGACTGCGAAGTGGCGATAAGTCGAAGGTGACACGGAATCCTCATTTACTGAGGAACTGGCTATGAAGGTATATCTCTAACTGCCGAAACACTTAGATGGTGGTAGGCTGTAAAAGTTAAGCAGGTTACTGAAAATTCTTTACTAAAAAAATAAAACAATGAATCACATTTATTTTTTACCTAAGTACCTAATCATTTAGAATGCATGCGCATTAAAAAGGATGAGGCATCCAACTGCCCCGCGGTCTGCGGTCACTGAGGTGAATGCTGTAAGCCGCTGATTCACGCCACGACAAAGGAGCCGTTGAATCACCTCGCGTCTGGACCAAGACCCGGCTAATTTATGAATCGCCGTAAAGAAATATCTGTGCTTTCATGCGGAGATGACGATGAGATTGGCCAGTCATGTCTGCCCAGCCGTTGGTGACAAATTATACCTACAAGAAACTCACTCAAATCGTATGTTGCTCTTGGAGAGAGATTTGTTTGACAGTGATATTTTGTACAAAAGCCTTGTCTCAAAATAGTTAACCGCTTTGCATTGCAATACACCAACAATGTAATACCCGAAATAATTATTGTGTACTACGAAACAGAACTGAAAAATTACAATTAGGAAAACATACTCCAAGTTTACGAGGTAAATGAAAACCATATTGAGAATGCAAGCAACCTCTAATCAACCACAACCTCCCAGTGGAGGTGAATTGGGATGCAATCACCCCAATTGCGCATATTCGTAAGTCAAAGCAGTGTATTATTATTTTTATTATGAACGTTATCAATATGCTGTTGGTAGCTACAGCGAAAATTTATAAGTTATAACACTTTGCTATTTCCACCCAAATTTTTACATTTGTTTCAACGACGGATGTCATGTAATTTTAGGCAAAAGTGCTGGAAATGTTATAAGTACACATTTGACAATTGTGACGGTTATTACCAAGTATAAGATATCGTCTCGAACAAGCAGTGGATAGTGTTAGGTGCACATACTGGACAGGGCGACAGTCGTCACAGTACAACACGGCCAATAAATCAATCCCTCGGTTTCGCTGCCGACGAATAAGGTAAAACCCTTTTGAGGAAGCATTTCTGCTGGCACGTCTAGACGATTCTTTTATCTACTCACTTTCTTTCACACGATCTCAGCTCGTGCTATTTATATCTATTACTCATTACATTAAGTCTATTATAAAGTGGAAAAATAAATAGTTCCTATTCAAGCAGCTTTATCTACAGAAATAGTCAAATAATTTTGAAAACGGTACTGAACCTTTAAAAAGAAATGATTGATTACTTTTACAGATTAAAAGGCAGGCACATAATAATTGTGTGTCATGTCATCATAAAAAATATAAACGTGTAAAGTACAATCTTAAATACAAGAGCACAGAGCGACTCAAGCGGTCAAGATTATTTGTACCACTGACTCAGCTAAGTATTTTATCATCGAAAGAGCGTTGACCCGAAACAACAATTCCCGGGAAGTGTCTCCAAATGGACTTATTGATAAAGAACTGGAGCCATCGTAAACTAATTATGTTTGTGGCCATAAAGCCCCGCCGTCGATCTGCCTTTACGACACAATCCGCGGCCGTGACGCGGCGGACGGACGACGATGGCTCGATTGGTCCCGATTCCGATGCGACCGACACACGAGTGTTTTAATGGCTGCGTGTTTACATTATTCTTCTTTTATTTTTACGAAGTGAAGTAAGGTGCGGCCGTGATTGGTCACGTGTGTGATGACTAAGCTCATCTTAAACTCACTCATGATAGCAATCAAATTTTGAATTACATCCATAATGTTGTTTGGCTAATATTATATCCGTGTTGTTAGGTATACTCTTGGCAATGTAAACTGACGATACCTAAGGAGTTACTTAGATACACATTATGCTCTTTTAAAGCGTGATGTCATGAATGTAAATTATTATCTAAATGAGAAAATAATGCATAAATTAACGTTATAAATGTCATAAGTCTCACAATATCTAGATCTGCCGCAAAATGAATGTCTAATAAAGCAGACAAGAATGGAACCGCAAACCGGAAAACGGTTCCAATCACTGTTACTATTATAATAATAATAGTAATAATAAATAACTGATAGGAAATGAGAAACAAATAGTGTATTGCGGGGCAGTTCCCGCCAGATGGCATTTCATCGCGTTCTAGGCGCGCGTATTAGTTTGATCTTTATTAACCCACGGCAGCGCACGCGCATATGGTACTGTTTTGGTTTCATTTCACTGTCGAAGGGAAGCTGTAGGGCTGTCGAATTTGAATCATTATCATGCTGTGCAACTAGAAAAGTAAGACTTTTAATTAAATAATTTGTTTTCACAATTTTATAATTATAGCAATAGTTCACAGTTTTTTAAAAACATGTAAGCAAAAATCACACTAAAGAGACAAACACGAACTTGTATTCTGGATTGCGGAATATCATAGGTTCGATTGCTACCCTTTTAGTTTTGATTTAATTATGTATAGCATTGTAATTCATCATCATTAGCCTTAAACGTTTCACTGCTGGGCACAGGGCTTCCACAAAGAGAACAGCACACATGATATTAGGCCCAATGTGGGTTGGATAAAATGTCAGATAATATATCACACACAGATCTTGAGTAGATTTTTGATAAGTATTTTCAATTATACAAGGCATTTACAACACACCACCGTGAAAAGGAAAAGTACTTGAAATAATGAAGAAAGGTAATTTAAAAAGTAAAAATATTTAAAAAAGATTCTCCCAATTCACAATTTTCATGATACCAATCGAAGGAATCAATGACGTCTCTTTTAATTATTTTATCAATTAATAAAGTTTAATTACCAATGTTTGAAGACTTTGAAGTACTTATACCAATTTAACACCGACTTTGTGGTGACTCTGGAGCCGAGATTTAGAGATTAATGTCTTTGAAGCGTTAAAGTTAGTTAAGATTAACTGTCGAACAGATTTCAGTTTTTAAAAGATTTAAAAAGGATTCTCCCAATTCACAATTTTCATGATACCAATCGAAAGAATCAATGACGTCTCTTTTAATTATTTTATTAATTAATAAAGTTTAATTACGAATGTTTGAAGACTTTGAAGTACTTATACCAATTTAACACCGAATTTGTGGTGACCCTAGAGCCGAGATTTCGGGATTAATGTCTTTGAAGCGTTAAAGTTAGTTAAGATTAACTGTCGAACAGATTTCAGGTTCATACACACGAGATTATTTTCAGAGTGCTATTTCCGACAGGACTCGCGCACACACCCCGCTACATTGTTTCTAAGGAAATGGACTATAAATAACATTGAACAGTTTATTTGAAATGTTATCACAAGTTATGATTCTTGTGTTCGTTGCTATAAAGCTTTGATTTATACACCTTTCAACTTTCACGTTCTATTATAAATAAAACGTTTGACGGGTATAACGCAAACTGTTTAGTATACGTCCTAACCGTTGCGTTAACCCGCGACCGTAGGTACTTTTTATTCCCTAAGATAGTGAAGTTTTTTTTATCTATTAAAATACAATGTGTAAAGGCATGCACTGTACAAACTTTAGGGGTGGATTCTAAGCTCAAATATACATCATAAAAAATATTTATAATAAATATAATAAATATAATAAAATAGTGGAATTCACGTGGTAAATTGGTTACTATGTGTTTTTTCGTAATTTTTGGTGTTGAAAAGCGACATAATTTTGTTTTTTTTTATATCGATGTTCGAACTTTTGGCTACTTTACTGATTATTATTTACTTGCGACTAGTTTCATCTTGATTATGATTTAAAATGATTTAATTTTTTCATGATATTCTTTCTATAATACACACACGCAAAATTCGAAGATAACAAACTAAAAAAGGCTGCCATTTCTAAACATTAAGTTTAATTTTTTCTATGAATAATGATTTATTATGTATATTTGTGTGTAGATAGATACTCATTATATATTATTTTCGTCGCTCTGCGTAAACACTATAGTTTAAAATTCCGTGTTAAGGCGATTCCTTTCGAGCGCTTCTTTCTCGCTCTCTCGGCGGTACGACGGTACAGGAGGGCTATAACAGCGAAGCGGCGGCGCAAATAGGCGTGTTTTATAAATAAATAATAATTAAATAAACTTTCCTACACTCACACCAATTATCTAGCCCAAGAGAAGCTTCGTTATGAAACTCGTTAAAATAGTTACTAGACAACGGATAAACATACTTAAAATACTTAAATACATACTTATTATACATAGAAAACACCCAGACCTGAGACAATTTAGAAAAACAATAATTTCTAAATTGACCCGACCGGGGATCGAACCGGGACCTCAGAGATGGCGACACCACGAAAACCGGTGTACAATAACCACTCGACCAAGGAGGTCGTAAAAATAAAAAATTATATAACATGTTATGGTTATAGGTATAACCTAGGGGTTTTTTTTGCCTATATAGACTTTATATGATATAATTACTAATTAATTACCAGCGGCGACGACCGCTGCTAGTGGTGCCCCGCGCGCGCACCGTCCTGCTGCACCGGACGCCGCTCGTGCGGGCGCTGCGGGTGCTATGGCTGAGCAAAGTGATTTATTTTCCTGTACGCTGAGTGAACTCACGGATAATTCCGTGAGTTCACTCAGCTAATGCTTTTAATATAATAACTATATTATAAATAACTGCACCATCGCATTAGGTTTAGCCTGTAAGGATTGTGTATGTTCTTTTCAATATAAATAAATAAATAAATAAATTATGAATTATCAGGTTCTCAGTAGTTAGTACTTCAAAATAAATAGGTATTTACAGGTAATAATTATGGCCAATATTTAAAAAAAAATTAAGAATGCATTCGTTATAGCCTTTTATTTGTCCTGTTTTCGGGATTTTTCATAATCAAGTAAAGTACATCTAATCGCGTAACAAATTAGCACATTCTTTAGACAATATGCTTTAGTGTATTAAATATTTTTTTTATAAGAGCGTAATTTAATAGTAAATACATAAACCATTTGATCTAGGCAAACAGTTTGGCCCGCATTTACCGGTGACTCGCCTTAACTCTTTCTTACGCCATGATAAAACCTTCTGCAAAACTTCAGCGTTAGAAATTAAATGTGTAGCAGCAGCAGCATTAAAAGATAGAACTTTCTTTTTATAGCTGCTGCTACACATTTCAATAAAACACCTTTTACGGTTATCTTTCGTTTAATTTTGACGCCTTGTCGAGGCCTCCGGCGATCGGAAGGCTGGCAGCTACTTTGGTAAACGTATATTAGCCATGCAAAAGGGTAATGCTGCCAGTGCCAGCAATTTGGGAGTTTGTTTCTCTTACATTAGAGATAGATAATTTTTAGGTTTTTAGTGTTTTATAGATTATAATTTATGAATGTTTGTTGTTTTATTTTCTGTTTTGTGGGACAATTATTATTTTACTCTTTACCCGGTCCGTGGTCACAGGAAGACTGTGAAAATGTTGATCGTCTCATAAATAATTTTTAATATACACTTTTAAATTAAATTTGATGGCCAGTAAGTACTTTCTAAAAATCAAAAGAGCTTTTAATATATGCGCCATCTCCAAGTAAGTCTCGGGACTTATTGAACGATCTAGTATGTATGTGAGTTTGGTGGCTAATCCTATTGTGTGGATTGTTGCAGGCCTGCGCCCCCCGCTACGTGTCCTACGTGTCTGCCAAGCTGAACCAGCGCGACCCAGTGGGCACCTGCTTCGTGGCCAAAACCTCCGACGTCACCAAGGTCGAGGAGATCTCCCCCTGTAGGACCAGTAAGTCGCAAACTTCACTTTTAAATATATCTATTTCGAATATTCATTAAAAAGATGTGACTTAAAGAAAATTTTGTTACTTACATAAATATCTTTAAAACGTTCTTTTTTATTATATTACGTATTAATATTCGTCTTAAAGAAAAATATTGTATTTATCTCGAGCATATCGAGAGTTACTGAGATAAAATCGGTCATTAGTCATGAATGAGTGCTAATCTTCAATCAAAATGGCGACGGCGCGTGTCGCATGGCGGCGGTAAAAGCCCGCGACAACCTCGCGGTCACTTCCGCCGGTAATGGCGCGCGCGCGAAATCAGCGTGACGCGCCCCGCGGCCGGCGCCCGTTGCCGATTTTATGATACGATTTTATGCTAATAATGCATTGTAATCTAACGTTGCAATAGATGAGAAACCTATTATTTTTATTTGATACGCCTAGCGTTATCACAATTTATTTAATTGTATAATTATTAAGGTCCTTATATCATAATAAGAATGTACTTTGTTTAGGATATCGACATTTGGACGAGGGTGAGTGTGATTATGTAGTGTGTAATCGGTGTTAGAAATTGTGCACTATGTAAAAATCATTTACCTACTTATATTTTTCTTATTAAGTATTATTAAAATTCATTACCTACTATATGTTTATATTTATTGATATTTATTTAACTTAAAGCTTTCTGTGTTTTTCAAATACCAAAACTTTAAGTTGCTCTAACGAAAAACAATCGACGTTTGTTTAAATTACCAACATTAATTTTTTTTATTGCATGAATAATGTTAAGCCTATCATTTTTTTTATTTTATAACAACTGAAAAAAAAATTGAGACGTTTCAGTTAATCTCTCTATATTTCTTTAATATTTAAAAAAACTAAACTGTTTCTTCTGTGGTTTTAGTAACAATAATTCGAATAAATTTAAAAAAAATATTTTAGTACACGCCCCAAGTTAAAAAAAGATTTAAATATAATGTAGGTACTTAAGTGTAATATCTACCTACAATTTCATAAATCTACCATTACCTAAGTCTTTCAAGACAAAGCGAAGCTGTAGATATATTCAGAAAAAACGGTATATGGCAAAATAAGCTTTCCCAATTCCCTATAATAATCATTATTCAGTCGTAAGTATGTGTTAGTTGTACCTCGCGATTATGTGTTATAATTGTAATGCAGTAAAATCTTCTTGCAGCGAGCCATGGGCAGCGCAAGACCGGCGTGTGCCAGGCGGGCTTCTCAGCTGCCGTGTCTAAGGTAAGTTACAGAAAGAGACTTTTTACACGAATTGTATTGAGCAATAACATGTGCATTGAACAATGATTTTTCTCTCTGATTTTTTAAATATATTTCTGATTTGTATTTACACCATTTTAAGTGGTAGATATTCGTACAAACACTTCTAAACATTCTCGTTAACATTGAATGCAGGGCAAAATTACCATTATTCTTAGCCATGCCAAAATTGTATACTTGCCAATGGTAAGTATACAATTTTAAGTATCCGGCTTTATGCCCGAGTTTTATAAATGTTTTAACGCGCCTATACATTTTTAATAGAACTTAGGTCAAACATGTGGTTAAATTGTCATTACTTATATAACGTCAACAATCGTGTCTCAGTGGTTTTTTATTGACGTTAACCTCCCGTCTGTATGAGAACCTTAAATCGGCCAGTAGCAATTTAATTTATACTGCGCCTGGTTTGACGGCAGCTAACAAAATGTCAGTGACTTATTATTTTATTTAGTGTTGGTAAAAACGTTTTTTAATGAATGATCTAATAAACATTTAAAAGTTCGTTAGAAACTAAACTGATGAAGCGACAATTCGACAGTTACTTGTACTACGATTTACCTACAGCCAGCCTTCGTACAACACCGGCGACGATGACTATATCAAATTATCAAATCAGCCACGCTTATTACGATTAAGCCGGGATTTTGAATGGTGTCCACCGCTCCTCGTGAGAAAGTTGTGCCGATTAAATCAAATTGTACGCGAAATGTTGCGCGCCACTGGCCACGGCACATTATGGCGGCAATTCGCGAGGAGGGCGTGCAATTACATGATTACCCAAATTTGGCAAATTGCAACAATAAAGGAATGAGCGTTGTGGTCGCTCTTATGAACATGTACTTTTTTACACGTCAATGATGTCGCGTTTTGTATTCATCTCGAATGATGGCAGTGATGGTAAATCCACAGAAAATAACACTACGTAAAGCCAAGGAAGCATGCAAACCCTCAACCTCTAAGGAACTGTCTTACTGTCGGAACTCAACAATTAATGCTTCCGACGACAGACTAAGATTAGATAATAGTAGTTAACCAGGTAAATTAAGAAAAAGAATACACGCGCTTGCATAGTCCTTAAAAAGAAACCGTTGAAAACTAACTGCAAAGAGCTATCAACAAATCGTAATGTAGTTGAAAAGAGTCACACAGATAAAATAAATCTCCAAAATCCACATGCATGATGGGTCGCAACGGCCTTCCGCTCGCTAAGCGCTGTCCTCGTGAGGCATCCATGTAAAACATCGTGATTTTGCGATCGTGGGAATGGCATTATTTGTGCCATTTTGTGCCACGCTGGCATTACCATCGTGTACGCGAGCACGTGAGGCGCATGCGCCCGCGCAACCCTTATGAATTATTAAACCGTTTATTGTTCCCGATGCAAAAAACACGACAAAAATCGCGCACGGCTCCTATTTTGAAAATAGTTTTACTGCAGTTTTATTACATCACTATATTTGGGAGACAATGATGATTTCTGAATTGAGAAACCCCGTTATGTTTTACGGTGTTGTTTTATGTTTTGAAATGTCAGTGTTGCCTGCTATGGAAACGGATTCGAAGGAAATGCATATTTATTTATTTGGTTTACAAGAGTAACAGTTGTGACGCAGTGACAACAAGTATCCAGGAATATTAACTTAGAATTGTGTTTACAACTCAAGTGAGTTATCACAACATGCATAAAATACTATAAAAAGCAACGGAATTAAATTAGAATAAATTAAACATAGAACCTCCCCCCCAATAGACCATCAGTTCACGAATAGGAGATTCGACCCCCTATCCGTGAACTGACGCTTGAGTTTGTAAAAAAATATTTTAGTAATACCTATTACCTAATTGCTGAAAAGAATAACTGAACTGTGCACAGTGTTGGCATCACATAACAGTGCGCAATGTATCTTATTATTATTATTTTACCTGTTACCGGTTGTAATGTTAATGTGTGTGCGTGTTATGAGGTACCTACCAATAAATGCTTTTTCTTTCTTTCTGTCAATTATCTGAGTCATTCAAAGGGTCTCTGGTAATGCCCACAATTTATTAAATGAAGTCTAAATCTGAGTATTTTTTTCATCTTTAACTGCGGAGCCTTAAACCGTTATTTCATATTCAAAGCGCGTGGCTCCCGGCTCACGCCTTTAAGCCATTAATTACTTTATCTATCTCCTGCATCGGCCGCGGCATGAGCGATGGCGCCCGCCATGCCCCGCAAAAAACGCCGTGACTGTCACAATCAGGAACACAAATTACGCTTCACGTGACACTTCAAGTGACTTTAATAAAATATTTATAAAATTTTATTACAAGACAGGAAAGCGTTTGTAATTTATCTCACTTTATAGTGATGTGATGATAAGTTGATGATAAATAGTGATGATAAGGCTGTATACCATACTTTACTATAGATATTTAGTATTCTATAAAACATACAAGGAAATAGATCATCGTAGGTAATAGGGGAGGTCATTGCCCAGCAGTAGGACAGCATAGCGGAGACATAAATAAATAAAAATAAATAAAACAATACAATATACAAATATAATTTTGAAACAAAGATACAAAGATGTAATTATTTCTTTTTCAATTCGATTGTGGTTACTTTGAATAGGTTTTTATTTATATTATAAATCGTAAGTTAGTGTTAAAGTAAGTAGTGTACGGTATGGCCAAAATCAAAAAGTATTCACAGTCACGAGTTAAATGTATCACTGATTATACAAAAGATTTACCTTGACTTTTTTATTGTACTGTACAAGGATTACTCAAAAATTTAAAAAAGTCCATTAAAACTGTGTATTAACATCCCGGTGACGTTGCGGTCTCGTCACGCTCCGCGACACTGGCAGGTACAGTAGTTCCCGGAGATCTTTATAAAAAACGAACATTGTCCCATTCGCCGAAATAGATCAAATCGGACTCTAAATCTTGCATTATCTGTATAGTAGAAGTAGTAACCGCACATATTACAAAAAAAAAACCTTGACAAATTTGAATTTTTTTTTTTTTTTTTTTTATAAAAGAGGGAGGCAAACGAGCTGGCGGGTCACCTGATGGAGAGTAATCACCGCCGCCCATGGACACCCGCAAAACCAGAGGAATCGCAGACGCGTTGCCGGCCTTTAAGGGAGGAATAGGTTTAAGGAAGGAATAGGAATTGGGAGGAGGGGGGGGGGGGGGGGGGGGAAGGGGCCTCCGGAACCCTCACTGGTCGGACGAAACACAACAGCACCAAGTGCCATTATTTCACGCCGAATATTAGTGAGAGGGTGGTATTACGCCGGGCGAGCCGGCCCAATTCGTGCTGCAACGCAGCGTGGCTCTACCACTCAGTCAGTGTCACTCATTTAGCACCACCCAGGGATCACGTGTAGGGTCTCAAGGGTAAACCTACGGACGCGAGCAACTTTGACCCCCAAAAATTTCGTTTGATGCAAAAACTTTACTTATTTTATATTTTTACAAACATATTTTATATTGCTACACAAATATGTTATGGCGCTCTTTATGCTTTCACAAACAAAACGGATACACACATTTCAGGAATCCACAAGTTAAACTGCGTTCGTGATATTTTAGTGGTCGTTAGATACGTCACCACATCCGTATACAGAACGGGATCAAGCTATCGTGAAATTCCGAACGTGACTCCAGTACAAGACTTACACAGATTCCTTTGAAAATGCGCTAGAATTTCACCAGAGCGTCGCGTAAGGCGCTGCCGTCGACAGCGAACCACCATTTCAAACCATTTATTTAGAGCATAAACGAGTGTTACTTATTGAACTGTCTATCGGCGATTCAATAAATTTGTCCAGTTGAATGCGATTGCGAGGAGGTGCGAACTCGGTCGATTCATTACTATTCATTGGGACTACGCGTTGAATCGTAACAAGTGGCCGATGGCCGGCGCATGACTCACGCTCAGGGTTGAGCTTCTGCGGGCCGTTCGTCGTGACAATCAACTAATGATGATAAATTTGCCACGCTTTTTTGTAAGTGCCTTGTAGAAAATAGAAATTGATGATAGTGTTGGGTCAACGAAAGACTGGAAGTTAAGTGTTATAAACAATTAAATGAGTTTAGATATGGCATTTCATGTTACATTGGCATGGTTTTATAGACATTGAAGATTTATTTATTTATTTGACCTAATCACAGGCCAATTTAAGAGCCCTATTACATCTCGACTGTGATTTTTGCGTAAAATGGCCAATTTTGACGTTATGGATCTCAGAAACAAAAATACATTAAGAGGGTTTACGCATTTCGGCTTCCCATACAATTTTTCAAGTCGAAATTTTTAAAGACCAATAAGCCAATTTTAGTGAAACTTTGCACGCTAAAGTAAAATACAGGGATCTAAATAGTTTGTTGATAACATTTTTAAAAAAGGTTTATTTGGTTGAGTTATTGCGATTTAAAGTCCACCATAGAAAGCTTAAAATTGCAATAACTCAGTTAAATAAACTTTTTTAGAAATGTTTTAAACAAACTATTTAGATCTCTATATTTTACCTCAGCATGCCGAGTTCATCAAAATTGGCCTACTGGTTTTTAAAAATGTCGACTTGGAAATTTGTATGGGAAACCGAAATGCTTAAACCCTCCTAACAATTTTGGCTTATTGAATACTGTAGAATAACGAGGCCGCTACGTACTATTGGCATAGTACGTAGCGGCCTCGTTTTGTAAATTTTACTTAACTTTTTAATTAAACCCAAAATTGCCATTTTTTTTCATAAAATGCGTAAAATGCGCGAAGGCACTTTTTTGAGCTCCTAGATTGAACTACTGTTCTAAATAAATGAAATAAAAAAAATAAAATGTTATCTCTTAAATAGTCGTATAGTTCGTAGCGGCCTCGGAATTTTTAGATATCATAAAATCAATGATAAAATCAATGATATTGAAAAAAAATCTTATTCTTAACCAAATAACTTCGAAAATCGCTTTAAGTTACCTGTGATTTTTTTTATCTACGATAATAATAATGAGGAAAATTTATACCATAATAATCGTTACTTCATGAGAAATAAAGATTTTATAATGAATGAAAAAAAAACCTTTCGATAAAAAACGATAAATACAACTGCAAAATTACTACATGTGATAAACCGGCCGCCCGAACTCAGCTTATTCTCGCACAGTAGAGATTTGTAATATTAAACATGAATTTATTATCCTATTTCGATAAAAATGATAAATACAACTGCAAAATAACTACAAAATGCGAAAATGGGCATTTTACGCGAAAATCACAGTCGAGATGTAATATGCTTCATAGTAGTGACTTGGTAGTGACTTATAAAGTTGCCGAAGCTGATTCAGCATCTATAAAGCCAATACTAACTTCGGTTTGCTTACATTGTCAAAATGAAACCTTTTACATAAAAGTCCTATAGCTTTTTATTTCAACAATCATGGCACTATGTAAAACGAAATTTCCTGACATCGCAACATTGTTTATGGTTCAACAACGTATCGGAACGCAGCCGCAAGCGGCGGCCATATTTGCAGACAATGGCGGCGGCGGGAAAAGCATGCTTGCCGCTTGTAGCTGCGGACAAACGGACAAACGGCGACATTCACGGATTTGTCCGGCAGCAACTGTTTTGGTCACTGCAGCTTTGTCATATTGAATTTTGTGGAGGTCTTGCTTAACATGGATGAGAATAAATAAGCAATCCTGTCACTATCGACCTGTTCTACATCCTAACTTTTGTTTATCCTGCTCGTCAAAATGGAGCAAAGGATGGATGTAACTTCGATGTAACATTTGCTTAAAGAAAATTGAAGAGCGTGAGCTACCAATGCCATTGCTATCTAAAAAAAATATTCCTTGACACTAGTTGAGACGTTGTAGAAGCTATAAGTAGTTAGTACCCGTAGTTTTGTAAAAGTTTATAATATTTCACATCTTTCAGCATATCTAGCAACATTTTGTTACCTCATAATAAGTACTGCTTCGGTACAACGTGTAAATATTCATCGGAGGGGATAAAATCTTACGTTGTGCGTTCGTTTTCAGACGAGAGCGGTTGGATGCTTCCGATACATTAAAGACTGCATTGTAAATTCAATTATTCTCTCCGGCGTTTATGCTTCGCCGTTGCCATTCTTATTCTATGGCTTCGCCTAACGTCCCGCCAAAGCGTTTTCACTTAAGTGGCCGTTTTGTTATAAGAAATGGCAATTTTATTGCTGTATAAATTAAAGCTAAGTTGTAGCACAATAGCCATATCAAGTGCGTAAGCAACTCTGTAATGAATATAGAGAAACTCGGTCCATTAGCCAAGTTGTTGCAGCTATTTTAATTTTACAAATGTAAACATTTATGAAGTAGGTTAAACGACTAAAACACACGACCCATGGAATGTGTTAATGTGAGCATCGTATTAATTGGAAATAAAACAATTACAAGTAGGTAGGTACTTAGTAAAAACTTTCATGTTATAATTTAACCGCCTCTTTAGTCCACTAAGTAGTTTTAGAACCCAAAGTCCCGAATTCAATTCCTAACACGAAACAAGGTACACCTTTTGATTGGTGATATGATACGAAAAGACTGGTTACGCCTTGCTACCTACCACCATTTTATCTAAGTTGGTCACACTAATTACACTGGAGGAAGCATTGTTATATTCTGACAGTTAGAGATAAAATAGCCAGTAAGTACGTTAGTAGCGTGGATTCTGGTTCTGTTTCCACCTTCGGCTTAAGTAGGTGAGAAAGCAAATCGCTTTTTATGTTCTTAAACTTGTACATAAAACATTTAGTCGCCGTGTAGTCGTGTACACAGTGCCATCTCGACATGGGCCCCACGTGACACCGCCGAAACAGGGGCGCATGCGCGCTGCTTGTCGCGCTATAAAAGGAAACAGTGCGCGCGCACATTTATTCATCAGTGGCGCGGACGCCGCGTGCGTGCCTTCAGTGAAATACAATATAGACTTTCGGATTTCGGAATTTACGTTAGGTACTATAAATGTTCAACATCTTAACATTTACCTATTTATAATACAAAACTTACCAAGATTAAATAATACTTTTACCTTTTTCATTTTACTGTGACAAAATAAATAAATTTCATCGATAAACTAACAGATTACCTACCTACTCTATATTTAAGATTACCACCCCTTTTTTATCAATTAACTCTGACAGTAAAGAGTACGATGAATGAGATGCCACCCTCCGGTACCTTCAAACGGATCAAAACACATGTTAACAGTGTAAGGTTATGGTAGTATTTTTTGTCAGGTTAAGACGTCGCTCTCGACTCGGGCACGCGGTTTATCTTACAAGTTCACACGCACGAATTTGGTGGGATGTCTGTTTTTTGTCTATGCCTTTCTCTATAGCAAGGCATGAGACAAAAGCGGGTGGATATGTAGTTTTTTTCTTGATATTTTTAGTAAATAGCGTTAAATGAAGACGTCCTTACGTTGAAGTTGTATATAATATTCTTAGATACTTATAACACTGCAAAGCCACTACATCCCACTCTTTTTCTACTTGTTTATAGATAGTTAAAAACAATAAAACTATAAAATTAAATAGCCTCACGCTGGAACAGTTCTTCATTTTTTCTAACTTTATCATATGATCGATCCTAACCACGCTTTTAAAACCTGTTAAAAAAGTAGTTATAAACACTTAATTGATAAAACAACGCAGTCGCTTTTCCCATACAATTTTTTTTCATGAATATAATTTGAACAGAAGTTTAACTTACTTTTACTTACATAAGAATATCTTTTAATTAATCAGTCAACTATCCTTTTTTATCAGACGCCAATAACTTCATTTTCGGTAGTTGACAGTTTAAAATCTAAGAATATAAATATTATTATAATTATCATACAACAAGCAAAGAACTAGCAACTTTAATTCTATGAAAGTTTGTGACATACGCCAGCCACTTCGTATATCCACAACTCAACGATCCGTTAACAAATTACTAAACAGGAGTAGAGAATGAAATGGATATTATTCGACATTTTTGGGCCCGCAGAGTACAAAAACATGTTGTAGTTTTAAATGTTGTTTTCTTTGTCATAATAATAAAAATGCCTCTCCACGAAAGGATTACTTAGCTAGCTAAGAATAAACAGAAGAAAAAACATTCCTTCCCTATTTGTTAATGAAGCACTTAAGTTACGTTGTTATTCGAATTTTTTAATTAAAAATTATATTTACACCTTATTTACACCTCAAAACCTCAGAAACATTCTGTTTGTCATTAGAAATCAGTGTACAAAAGTGCATTTTATCCGGAAAGAGTTTTCGAACCTTTCTCTTCCTTACTTTTCTATACTGCAAGTCCACTGAAAATGCATGAAATACTTATTTCATGTCAGTGCGCCAACCTCATTTCTTTGAATAATCACACTGACCAGCCACAAGTGGCAGCACTGGACTGAATGAAAAAAAATGTAACTATCAATATTGCCAATTGCAGTAATTTTAATTATAATTTGTGAAATGAATGAACACTAATTTAATAACTAAGCTGTTTTTTTTGCATCTAGCGATTTCCTCGCTGTAGTGAGGTGAAAAATTCAGTACTTACCCGTGGTACTACCGGTGGTCCTACTGGTAAATTAGGTAGGTCCCAAGGGAGATTTTTTTGCCCGTGGTACTACTAGCCTGGCTGGTAGGACCACGTTAGATTTTACATTACCCGTGGTACTACTAATCAATTTAATATTCCGTACAAACGTATTTCGAGGTATGCATAAGCTTGAAAAATCGAGTGTTGTAGAACCTTTGTTTTTGTTTGTTTTTGTTTTTTGTTGTTTTGTTTTTTTTTGTTTTTAATTTTCTTTTGTTTTTATTTTGTTTTATACTTTCACAGCTAACCAGTACGTAACACACTCGATTTTTCAAGCTTATGCATACGGGCAAAAAAATCTCCCGTGGTACTACCAGTCCAGTAGCACCACCGGTAGTACCACGGATAAGTACTGGAAAAATTGTGTTTCACTCGGCAGCAAAGTTATTTTGCATCTCGTACCTTTGAAACCCTCGCTACGCTCAAGATTATATATGTATTTGTATTTGATCCTTCGCTTGCTAAGGTTTCAATACAAGTACCGTACTCGCATCAAAACCGACTTAGCAGCCTTGCATAACAAATAACTATTGTTCTAAGTACACTTTTTCCTTTTCTTTCCTATCTTCTCTTTGATAAACTTTAATATTAATTATGTTTAATTAGGCCGAAGGTTGTCGGTAGGTAAAGGGCACTTCTTCTAGAAACAGAGGATTTGGCTATCATTCATAAGGAACTGACGATGACGGGAACACATTGATAAACATTGTTGAAATGGCAGCAATGTTAAATGTTAGTGCTGTAGGACTAGCTAGAATTAATTTGGACTAAGATCAACCCAACCGAACACAATATAATACCTCTACTTAGAAATTACTCTCAATCTAACACCATAGTCAATATATAGAGGCAGCACCACATTGCCTAAGTACTTGAGTCCGCTGATATAGACGATACCGATTCGTATCAATAAGCAGCCACTCCAGCCAACTGTCAAAGGAAGTAACAACGTTTCACATACTTATAAAAGCATAAAATTTATCTGTGACCACAATTAGGACGAGATCCTCCCCTTGCATTACCATAAGTGGGCCGTAAAAAAATAACAGGACCATTCGATAACTGGTCGTAAAACACTGAGATGGCCGGATCGCTGCTGAGTACATGTGGATGGCGTACTCTTCAGTAGAAAGGGTCTGGATTTATTTATTTAAGATTTCTTTACGAATTATTACGAGAGTGTTGCACAAGAGTGTCGTTATCAATTTCATCATCATCGTTAAAAGACATGCTATTGTATGTAGGGACTGAAGAGTCATCTCCTACAAGAGTGTCAACATTCCTTAAAATCTTTTCTTTCTCTACAGGATGGTGAGCGGTTATTCATGGGAGCACCGGGGAGCTTTTACTGGCAAGGTAAACAACTAATGCCTTTTTATTTTATCTTCGTTTTAATGTTTTTTTAAGTTAAGTTTAATAAGCATATAGAAATTCTAAAAATATATTTCCTTTCATTAAATTTTATTGTTATAATTTAATATAATATTTCACTGGTATATCTATTCTTGAAAATACTAATATTTAATGTAATAAGTATATTTCATTAAATTGACACCACTCTAAATGTAGAGTGATGATTATGATGTTTGATACCAAATTTTATCTTGTATAATTAGGAAAATACATGAAATCAATTAACAATAATTTAGAAGGTATTAATAAACTTAAGATTAAAATAGGTACCTACTGATTTGTTTTTATATAAATACGGAGCGTTGGAAAATTACGAAATGCACCAAGAAGAATCTTCAGTCCTTGCAAGACGGACCAATTTTTGCAACAGAATGTTGTATCTATAGATGGAGTTTTGAAAGTTTGCGTTCCTTCGATATCTTTATAAGATTAATATTAAGGGCGAATCCGGATAAACGAAGTGTACTGATTGAAATTTTAATCCCAACAGGGCGAACGTTAACAGTAGACCTTACCATCGAAAACTTCAACTATTTTATGCCGAACATACCAGAAGAAGGTAAAAATGCCCTAACGAACGCAAGATTGACCACATTTAATTCTTAACCGATATAACATACATAGCGAAAGGCTTACGAGCGCCTAATTCTCAGGCTTATACCATTCATGCTGATTTAAATGTATCTAACGTTTTGGTTCTAACTGATTGACTTCCTATTTGAAATAACAATAAACTTTTTTGGGTTTATAAAATATGCTCATTATAACAGTTACAATCGAAGAAAACGAATACATTTAAAGCAAATCTGTACCTCTGCTATTGATGTTAAGTTCAACCAAAACAAAAAGAACTAATGAAAATAGCAGAGTAATCATTAGCTTCCCGAGCCATGGTAAACTTACATTTTACATAAATTAATAAGTCACTGGGATATCCCCAATTCCGTGTTAGAAGTTGAGACCTATTTAACCAATAATTTAGATTAGAGGACCCGAATATTTTAGTTACACTATAATGTATTTTGGATTTGAAAGTATGCACGATTCAGATCTCATGTAAATTACGCCATATTTTACGAGGTGTTGCGCTAATTTTTACTTTAATTAGACGATATAGCAATGTTACTGTACATTATTGATATTTTACTGTAGAAATGTTCAATTAAAATATATTATTGTGTTTTTTCAACACTAATATTAATAATATTAGTATATATATATTACTTAATTATCAATTTAGTGATGGGGTCGATTCAACTGAACTCAACTTAACACTTAAGGCATAAACATCGCGTCCATGCTTTAATTTGTTTACTAATAGTAATAATTCGTTGGTTTTTCTTTAATTTGGTCAATTAACAAGGATTTGGTGATATTAAATAACAATATTAAAATATCCTTAAATCCTGACGCTTTTTGATGAGGTGTGTAATCTAATAATCAAACTATAATACAATTTAATTTTTTATATTGTTATTTCTTAAGTTATTAGAAACACTTTGAACAATGTTAATTCTTAAACATAAATTTATGTCAAAATAAGAAAAAAGTAGAAGTATAGAAAAACAATCTAAGAATCAATCAGTCAATCTATTCTTACATGAAAATTTATGATTCATTAATAATGATGTAAGTGTTTGAAATTTATGAAGAATCTTTGAAAGCATCCTGAATGAAAACGCTAAAGTCTGGTAGACATGTAGCACGAGGACTTGCATCTGGCTGCTAACACAGTCGCTTTAAATCTCGTCAATTACTTCACTCATTAGTGTCGTCTGGAATGAAACAGAACCATTTTGTATATCATAGCGCAGAACTGTACATTTAATACATGCATATGCGTCTTTGTCTACTGATATGATTAATTCATTGAGGAACATTATTATGTTCAGTAATAAACCGAATGCTGTAACGTGAATCTTTTTTTAGGGCAACTGTATTCTCGTAACACCAGCCAATTGCTCCTGATAGCGACTCCTGAGTCTAGTCCGAAGTACGACGATTCGTACATGGGCTACTCAGTAACAGTAGGAGATTTTGCTGGGCACGGCATCCAAGGCGTTGCTGTGGGCGTGCCTAGAGGAGCGGACCTGAAGGGTTTGGTAAGGACTTATCAAATAATTAATTAGTTCTCAGTTGCATACTTTGTTACATTATTCTTATCTTATTTTATTTACATAATAGATTTCATTAGCATTCTACGTATGTTAATGGATTTCTGAAACTTTATTTGATTAACAAATTCCTCTAACAAGATGTAATTGTCAGCTACATTTACATCACAGGAAACGGAGGAGACCTTTATCAATATTTTAATTATTTGGCAACAAAATTTGCTGAACATTTGTATAAATCCATAATTATTTATAATTTTCTGTCTGTCAGGTCGTGCTGTACACTCGTGATCTTCAGAACTTCAAAAACATCACTGGCTCCCAGATCGGTGCCTATTTTGGCTACAGCCTCGCCGCCGGTGACATTGACGGCGACGGGATGGACGACATTATCATTGGAGCGCCCATGTTTACGAAGAAGAAGAGCGATGGTTACGAGCATGGAAGAGTTTATGTCATTTATCAAGGAAGAGATAGAGTAAGGAGAATACAATTTGAACTTTAAAGCTTCAATTAATCAAAACAATTCAAACTTATAAAACTTTTTCTTTGCAGACTTTTACGAGGCATCACTCAAGAACTGGAGAAGTTTCTAAAGGCAGATTCGGGTTGGCTGTTACGTCGCTTGGAGACATAAACTTGGATGGTTTCGGAGGTAATTATTATTAACAGTTGACCACAGTAGTTGTTAAATGTATTAGTGGTAAGAAGTGTAAGAATTTGACTAGTTAAAGCAATACAACTTTACGGTTACCTGTAAATGTTCACCTATGTACTTATTTATCTATTAAAATTTTAGTTATTATAACATTAAAGTTTCAAAATTAAAACTTGCTTTTCTCCTCGACCACTTTCTACGTTTCAAGTTAACTTTGTACTTAATTAATCGACAACATTTTAATTAAAGCGACTAAAATTATTTTATCTTATACTTACTTCAGATGTGGCAATCGGCGCTCCCTACGGCGGTGAGAACGGTCGTGGCGTCGTGTTCATCTACCTAGGCGGGCGCGGCGGCATCTCCGATAAACCCTCGCAGGCCATCACTGCTGAGGAGATCTCCCCCACACTCACTACTTTCGGCTTCTCCTTATCTGGAGGCGTCGATCTGGATAACAACAACTACACAGACTTAGCTGTTGGAGCTTACAAGTCTGACAGTATTGTTTTTCTTAAGTAAGTCTGTCTTCACATTGAAATGTTTTTATATGATCCTGATCCGTAATATTTGATATGTTTTGCGTTATTTATCTCAGGTGATCCTAATCTATTAATCACCATTATCTTATCTAAATCTAAAGCCGTAATGACAACAATGTTAGTAGCATTTTTTGGATAGCAGACAGTTAATCTGAATCGTTTACACTCAAATAAGAGATAGACTTCACTTTTTGTTGTAGAATTAAAAAGAAACTGAACTTCATGTTAGCAAATCGTCCACACCAACATGCTTACTCTTGAAACCGAGCTTGATCGATCGAAATTGGTATTGTGAAGTTTCGTACTCTTGAGTTACGACACCAGCGCTAATTTGGATTTAATATTAGGTGAACTAAAAGGTATTTAGTTCACTCAATATCCGCGCAATATCAATCCTGATATCGTAACTCAAGAGTACGAAACTTCACAATACCAATTACGATCGATCGGGATCGGTTTCAAGAGTGAGCATGCAGTTCAGTATCAAGACACTCATTCTTCTTTATAATATGTGGAAATTTTCTAAGCCTGATGACGACAACGCCATGTGTTACATCCTCCAGGTCCAGACCGGTGGTGAAGGTGATGGCAGACGTGAAGTTCATGGGCGAGACCAAGACCATCTCGCTGGCGGAGCGCGGCTGCTCGCTGGCCAACGGCACGCGCGTCGCCTGCGCCGACGTCATGTTCTGCCTCACCTACGACGGCATCAATGTCGACCAGCAAATTAGTAAGTGTTACCACACAATAAAGTCTAATTTGCGTAAGCATCACTTGTAGCGATTATTTGATTACAATGATGGAGGCTTTTACCCTGCAATGGGACAGTATACTTACAGGCTGTACTTTATTTTAATCTTCTTTTAGGACTTCAGTTACGGCATTTTCTAGTACGTCGTCTTACCTCAAATCTTTTTTTTCTGTCTAAAGGCGTATTCGTAACTTAAAGTCTATTATGGACAAAGCCGACTTTTATTTAGGGCATTTTACAGCATTTCGTTTAAAACTACATCCATTTCTGAGTGAGACATATCTATTGTTGAAGTTATCTACTACTACTATTTCCCCAGGCCTACATACGCCTACGCTTGCTCTGTTGAGGTAATGGTACGTCGAAGTTGACGTAGTGAGTTTTTTTTTAAATTATAAGGTTGTTGGTAGCCGAACGGGGTGATGCTCGGATGAATAGGAAAAATCGTAGTTTAAATATCACCTACAGCCACGTTAGACTACTAACGTGAACCTATTATTATATATTATAATGTATTATTTTTTCCAAGCGGAGGGATATGTCTGCTACTTCGGTGAGTGGCTTGGTAGCGATGCAATTGGCGAATCACAAAATCTTAGGAATACCACTCTTGAAATTTCATTATCAAAATTGTGTAATTAATAAGCTATATCTAAAGTTTATTTCGCCCTCGTATTGATAATGGAATTACACATTTTAATGTAAATAATGACACCTATTAGAAAATGAATGTTAGCCGATCACATAATAAATTGCACAATAGTTACGTGTTAGTTTAATTGTACCTAATCTATGTTTTGTATTTTAGTTCGATGAAGAAGAAGTTAATTAGAAGAAACGAAACTCTACATGCATAAAGTTGTCAAAAAACAATTTAGTTGTGGATATTTAATATTAAATTTAATCTGTAACTTCTTATGTACCTATGTCATTGTATTATAACAATGGCAAGGTGATGAAAAAGTACATTGTATCATCACGAACTTTTCCTACAAACCTTGCTATGCGGGTAATAGGTACATTATTGACTGTCTTTAAATCAACAAATCAATACCTAGAAACATGATCTTAATCATAAAAATAACACAAAGACCATTTCAAATACAGTACCTACCAAATTGTTAATTTAATTTTACCAATTTTCAGATTTCGAAGTAACCCTGGACCTGGACTCGCGCCAAAAGACCACGAAGCGACTGTTCCTCATGGAGACGAGGGAGACTAATTACACCACCCACATACTGCTGACGCAGGGGCAGCAGGAGTGCAGGGACATCAAGGTCTACTTGGACGTAAGTTTATACGTTACCTCAACGTATTGGTATATTTCGATAGTTGCTTCATGTTATACTATCATATCAAAATCTTCACGCAAGATGTTGAAAGTCATCATCTTTATCCGCCTATCCAAGTCACTATGAGACATCAGGCCCTAATCCACCACGCTAGACTACTGCGGGCTAATGAGTATTTACCACCGCCATACGATCTGACGACAACAACTGGGACGATTACATGATTTGACGTGTTCAAAATTCCGGGTGAAGTGTATTATTTACCTTCAGGCTTATCTTCAGAGGTAAAGGCTAATGGCTTTACCGTTGCGGAATGAAGGTTTTTTATACGTAGCAAGGCAGATGACTCCAGTCCAGCTGATGTTAAGTGATAATGGAGTCCAGGCGCGAAGACAACTGGTGCAGCGTTTAAAAGGCGAAGCATCCGTCGCCCTCACCTTGCCAGCCCACAAAGCGAGGAGCACGTCTCGTTTGAAGTTATAAGAGCCACTGTTTAATTGTTCAGGAGGAGTTCCGCGACAAACTGACCCCGATTGAAGTGAAGATGACGTATGCGCTGGTGACACAGCCGTCGGGCAAGGTGGTGCCGCCCGTGCTGGAGCAGACCGGCGCCGAGCACGCCGACGCGCTCAACATCCCCAAGAACTGCGGCGCAGACAACGTCTGCGTGCCCGACCTCAGGCTCGCCGCTACCACGTGAGTACTCTTACCTATATACACGAGTTACTCTTACCTATATACATACATAAATACATAGTTTCACGAATAACTTACCTTTGTTTTTGAATAAGTACGGATAACAGCGAGGATTATTAGTCAAAATCAAATGTTTAGTGCCATTTTATTTTCAACGACCACATCATCGCTGTCCTACAAGTACAGCGATGATATGGTTTGTACCCACGTCAGCATCTTATTCGATGGAGCATCTTTCATTATTACATAAGTGCTACACTAAAATTATTTATGTCCTTAAGCGATCGCTGTCATCCAACACATCCCTCTGCTACTCCTGCCCCACCAATGTAGCTCGCATAAACTTTATTCAAGATGTAAAGTCTACCGGTATAATTATCTTGAAGTGTGCTTACGTAGGTCTTTATTTTATCCGTTACGGGTAAGCACTTTGCCTTTATCCACCTGATTGCTGATTACAGCCCCACCATCAACTACGTGCTGGGCTCCGGCGACAACATAAACATCGACGTACTAGTAGACAACGCGGGCGAGGACGCGTTCGAGGCGGCCTTCTACCTGCCGCTGCCCGCCGGCGTGACCTACGCCAAGATGTCGCGGCTGGACGGCGCCGACGCCAGCCCCGTGTACTGCTCCATCGAGCGCAGGGACATCGACGGGAACACCACGCTCAAGTGCGATCTGGGCAACCCGATGGCGAGTGGCCAGAAGGTCAGTCTACTACACCAATTGACAATCACTGTTTTCGTGTTAGGCCGAGACACACGGGCGGCACGTTGACGACCGCAGAGTAACTACAGTTACGTGTCGTCGGCAAACAGCCGTTCGTGTGTTAGAGCACTTACTGTAAATGATGATGATGGCGGATATACACGCATACCTGGTGGTCGGAGAAGAGGCCCGGGGTAGTAGACTCTTTCCCGACCTCCCGCCTCCCCGTCGAGGCCGCAGGGCCGGATTCAGGAGGAAGGGGGACCTCTACACAAAAACATCTAGTACATCCCCTCATTTTCCGAAGTGAGAGCTGAGAGGGAACTTGTCCGAAGAATTCCCCTGACTCCCTATCCTCTCAGAGAATTATACCACCTAGAAGTTTGACTACACCTTTATGCTGCACGTCGTATGTACGCAATAAGCATATGATGATGTCAGAATTAGGTATTAGGGTTGTCGCCATGCACCCTTCCGATTTCGGACAGAATCCTACCACCTGCAGTTTGACACCTTTCTGTTGCTCGTTCTATGTACACAACACCTAATCATCTGCCGCTTGCCTTAGGTGAACTTCCGCGTGGTGCTGGAGGTGGACGCGCGCGTGGCGGCGCTGGGCTTCGCGATGGAGGCCAACTCCACCAACCCCGAGCCGGCCACGCGCTACGACAACCACGCGCGCCTCGCCGTCGGCGTCGTCATTCGCGCGCACCTCGCTGTCATCGGGTAAGAGTTCAGGGGGGCTATCCTGTATCTCAGTCAGCGCTGCCGCAGCGCTGAGAATCGACTCGGTCTCTTTCATATTCATAGAATTGGAAAGAGACAGAGTCGATTCTCAGCGCTGTCTGAGATACAGACAGCGTAATTCGTCTGCTGTATTTTTACTAGTAATTGGCACTCATTATAATAAAGAAATGCTGCCAACCCATCTCTTCTCTTGGATGTCGTAAAAGGTGACTAACGGACTGAAGACTTCTCCTACATCCAACAGCATAAAAGGCTCACTACCTATCACGCTAAGCACATGTGCAGTTGGTGTTGGTGTTTGGTGTGCCGTGGAGTATGGCAGTGCAATGTTTCTGCGGTCCTCATTGTCTCTAATCTCTGACTAACCCTTTGGGGATAATAGTCGTGTGTGAGTGTATGTACTTATGTACGGGGAGCAGGCGATCTTCAATTCCCTCTCGAGGGACCGGAACTGGGACTCCGGCTGTGGTTTTGGCCGGGGGGGGGGGGGGGGGGAAGGGGAGGGAGACAACCCTGTTCCTCAGTTCGACGCCTCCCGAACCGCCTTCATCTCACCTTCGAGGATGCCGACCCTATCGGCAAGCCTCTAATTGTCCTCAGCCGTGCCGTCTTTTCATTTACTTATTCTCAATAGGGACATGTCAGAAACCTCGTTTCAGTTTAACTCCAATTTATCGTAGATGGCCCTCTGACATATGTCCCTTTGAGGTTTTTGCTCTTTTTTACCAACTTTTCTATAAATGTATAGTATAGTAAAACCTGTGTGATTGTAACTGTTTATCTATTTCCAGCGCATCTGACCCGCCCGAGCTGCACTACAACGCGTCTTTATATGACGCCGACGCCGAGGGCCTGCAGGACGAGGGCAAGGTCGGGCCGCAGGTCATCCACAAGTACAACATCAAGAACGAGGGGCCCTTCACAGTGGAGGAGGCCGAGATCTTCGTCATGTGGCCTTACCAGACGCTCAGCGGTAGGTTTGGGAAACTCCTAGGATATATCGCCCATTTTTGATAGGTTCCGCTATACAATTAAAAGCTATTGGAACATTCTGTTTAGAATTATCAACCATATTATACGTGCTTAGATTGCGATCGTACAGAATGTTCAAGTGAGTGCTGGTAAAATATCTTGAGAATAGTAGAAACTTTTTAAAATTTCGTTATATTTAGTGTATTTGATCATCATTGTATCATGACAGTCATCAATAACTTATTTTTGGGTCCGCGTGGTGGGTTATAGGCTATATGTGCTATTGCATGTATTTTACACTATAACTGTTTCCTTCAGGCGAGAACCTGATGTACATGCTGGTGCAGCCGCAGTGGCTCGGCAACGTGCGCTGCGACATGGCGCGCCACGTCAACCCCCAAGGGCTGCTCGTGCAGACGCAGTACCAGTACCTGCTCAACAAGGAGAAGGAAGGTAGGAAACAGACAAACAAATTGACCGCACAAACAGTATAACATTACAAAATAAAAAGGTACGCCGACCTGTGCCCGCATACACACTCACGGCTGCTATCCCCAGAGAGAAACCACGACAGTAATGCAGTGCCACACTCCATGTTTTATCAAATAACAACTGCTCATGGTACTGTGTACGAGCGTGATATTTGGAAAATTAAAGTAACAGTACAGTTTTACTAGAAAAATGTCAACCAGTCTCAGGAACCTCGAATGGGATTCGAACCCATGACCTTTGGATTGCCGGTCCACTGCTCTAACCGCTAAGCTACCGAGAAATTTTGCATTCACGATGCTATAGATTATTTTCTAGTAAACATTTTATCCTTAATCTACGAGTATATAGCATTGTGAATGCAAAATTTCAATAACAGAGTAATTTATTTTATTTATTTTAAAATTGAACCTTCTTTTTGTACCTATTCGGGTTTTAGGAGAGCCTTCAATTAAGTGAATTTAAAAACGACTAAACTATTTTATATTTTTAGCTATGATCAGTAGCGACCTGTATTCGGAGGCGGAAATCAATAGCGGTGGCGGTTATTACGGTCAAAGTGAGTATGAATAATTTATTTTACCTACAGCTCTAATCGGTTGAAAATAAACTTGCTCCCGATAACGAACACCTCCGTTATATTCACAGATATTTGGGAAGTCAACTCTCAAGGCGGTGGTGGCCAATACGCGAGCGGACAGTTTGGCACCAATCAAGCTGGAAGCGGACAGGTTTCAGGCAGTTACGGCGGTGGCCAAGTATCCAGCACTAGCTATGGCACGAGCCACGCGGCCGGCGGCAGCTACGGCACCGCGCAAGCGTCCGGCACCCGTTACGGTTCCGGTCAATCGTATGGGGGCCAATACGGAACGAGCCAGACTTCCGGAGGCCAATACGGCACAGGCCAAGGAGGGTACATCGAAACCAGTCACTCTTCGAGTGGACATCGCGGGACTGGACAAGCTTCCGGCGGCTCTAGTACTTATAACAGGAATTCAGCCGACTCATACGGCGAAGACCTTACAGTCGAGGAACAGGAAAATATTAGGAGAGCCCTGGCAGCCGCGGCGACGAGTCAAGCTGGAGGACAAGTCGTTTTAGATGATGGTCGAGTTGTGAAAATAAAGAATACCACTACCTATTACAACGAACATGGGAAAGTTGTTTCCCGGACCGAGACGAGCACTGAATACGGATCTTTGGGCCATGAGGGAGAAGCTGGAAGCTCTTTTAATGCGTAAGTATTCAGGAGTCTTTGCGTAAAATGCACCTACATTACCTAATAAAATGTACATAAAATGTCTTGGTTACCATTTTTAAGTTTCGTTGTGTTACAAAATTTTAATAACGACGGTTTCTTTCAGTTACGCCAACCGAGGAGGAGCGGCTAGTGGTTCCGGACAAGCAGGAGGGCAAGGTTATGCCCAAGGCTCCAATACCAGATTCTCGCAAAGCTCGAGCCACGGCTACTCCCAGGGCGGCGCTCACGGCCAGGGCTCCCAGTCCGCCGGACAAGGATTTGTCCACGGATCTTGGGGTACAACCGAAACTGTCAACTCTGATATAATGAATGCCGGTTCTTCTACATACCGAGGGGGTTCTTCTGTCACAATGGTCGGAGACGAAGACGATGACCTTGATGGTTTTGCAGCCAGTGCAGCACGGAACCCGAATAATGAGTTCAAGATTGGGATGGCTGAAGTGTCTGACAATCAAGGTTCCAGGCAGGGAGGGGCTTATCAGGCGGGGGCTCGCCAAGGAGGTGCCAGTTACCAGTCTGGTGGCGGTTACCAAGGGGGTGCCAGCTATCAGTCAGGAAGCGGCTACCAAGGAGGAGCGAGCTACCAAGCTGGAGGCGGCTCGCAGACAAGCGGCGGGTATCAGTCGAGAACTGGTGGCGGATATTCGTACTCACAGACAGGTCAGTAAAAAGTCACAGATTATTAACAAGCGGACGAAGAAGTAGATATTTTAAACTTTGCATTACAAAGAAGTTTCAGTTACATAATTACCTAGTCTAGCCATAGATATTGTTACAAGGAAAAGATATTATTTTTCTACTGCATAAAACATTTATTAGGTACTGTTTCTAAATGAATATAATAGCATTAAAAAATGAAGTTCATTCATAATGGCATTTGGCCTTTTTCTTCATAGGAAAATTCTTCACTGCCAATGTTATGGATTGTTTTAGGGACTCCAAATTATCATGGCGTTTAGAGCATATATTATTATTTTACTCGTGCCATACTCTCTAAAACTGACCATAAATCATAATCGGGACTAGACGACGGCCAGTCTTCAGCTCTCATGACGTCAGAAACGTTAGTTTCCAACCACGCTTGTGTGGATCGAGCTTTATGACCTGATGCTGAGTCTTGCTGAAAGGACCATTCTTGGTTATGGAACATGGTGTTGTTAAGAGGCTTCTCAAGAATCGTATCTTAATACACCTGTTTCACAAAAATAAGGCTCAGTTACTCCTTAATAGCTAACACCACACCAAACCATCACCCAAGTCATCTTTTAAAATACGCGACATGGTTCAAGGTGCTATATTCATTTCACTTTTGCTTTCGGACAGGATTTCTTCGAATTCTTTCCTTTACTGCTTTGATCGCCTTTATAGTACGAATACTACGTGGACGTATCAGATCTTTTTCTGTCCTAAACAAAGGACGTTTCATTGTACCTATTAATAGCCCGGTATACAAACATTCGACTAATACCAAGCGGATGGAGAGTTTCAAAAATTTCATTTGGCTCCATAGCAGTTCGGTTCTCTTTATCACCCTACTCCATTTTAACATTACAAAAATATTAAACAACAAATTTTTAACCGCCTCTGTGGTCTAGTGGCTAAGCCACCGGTTTCAGACCCAGAGGTCCCGGGTTCGATTCCCAGCGGGGGGTACATCTTTGTGTGGTCGGTTTTATTAGTGGAAGGGCTGTTAAGTCTGCCTGGCTAGCTACCACCATCTTATCGAAGTCAGTCGCCATAACAACGATGTTTATAGCATTGTTATGTTCCGATAGTTTGAGATAAGATAGCCAGTTCCTCAGTGGTTGAGGATTCCGGGTTCGCGCGCTTCCACCTTCGGCCTTATCGTCACTTACCATCAGGTGAGATGAAGTCTAAGCGCTTAGTGCTTACCCGTTGTTAAATTAAAAAAAACTACACCGATTGGCGCGAAAACGAAAAAACACAATGAATATTCATCTAAGAATGACAGGTTCCAAATTGAAATGTCATATTACTGTTTTTTGAAATTGTTTTTTGACATTTAGCACTAGAATTAATATTGATGGATAATTTCAGGAGGCCAGTCGTACAGTTCTCATGGCAGTAGCAATAGCTACAGCTCCGCTTCCCAAGATCGAAGCGCTAGAAGACGCCGTGAAGATCCGGTAAGTTTTTCTTCGGTTTTCTATGATTCGATAAAACTTGCATTGCCAAACCTTAATCAACGTTTTCCTTCGTAATTTTAGGTCAATCCTCAGCTGAAGGGAATCCTAGAGAAATGTGAGGAGAAATACAAGTGCGAGGTGTTGAGATGTACAACCGGGCGCTTGGTCAAAGGCCAGGAAGTTTGGTTGGCGCTGAAATCTAGAATTAACGCATCCGTCCTAAATGAGGTAAAGCTATTTTCTATTTTTGTTCATTTTGTTCATTCTTTTGTGACCACTTCCAAAAAATTACGTTTTATAATCCTTCGGTCGCAACTTCCGCACTGTCGCTGGTTACTTGCCCGGTCTATTGCTTCGTTCTTCTTCTCTCCTTCAAAGGGATGTAAAGAGTTTTCTTGATAGAAACTGATTCTGATGGTCGGCAACGCAAGAGCAAGATCCTTGTTTGTTTCCGATGTCCATGGGCGGCCCTGGCAATTTGCCAGCAGGCGGTCCGCTCGCTCGTATCGTATCGTATGCCTACTTAGTCCCTGATCCCACTTAGCGTTATCTGGGCGTGCGCGTTTCCCTGACGTACGCAGCGCAACTCCATGACTCTTGTGCTCTTTAGTATCTTCTCTCACGCCTCGTCACCATTGCAGATCTCCCGCGACCGCGAGGTGATCCTATCGTCACTAGCGGCAGCGCGCGTGTCGCGTCTGGCGGCGGCGGGCGCGGCTGGTGCGGGGCGCGGGGACGGCGGCTGGCAGTGGCACGAGGCGCGCACCGCCGTGACGCCGCGCCGCGAGCTGGCCGACGCCGGCGCCATCCCGCTGTGGGTCATAATACTGGCGGCGGTGGTGGGCGCGCTGCTGCTGCTGCTGCTCATACTGCTGTTATACAAGGTACCAGTGATGCCATTCGTATTTTCCACGTTGCTCATGTAAGAAACAAATATCTTAAAAATCTAGTTTTATTCGGTTTTTCGAAGTCAAGATTTGAATTCTTCACTTATGACCCCACTAATTTTAGACCTATTTCTGTGCTACCCACATTTAGTAAAAATTTTGAAAAGTTGATGCTAGACTAAATTCAAATTCATTTTTATAGAAATAAACTTTTACATTCTAAACAGTGGTTTTACCAGAGGTCGCTCAACAACTGACGCCGGTGTTGAGCTTTTATTTCAAATATTTGATGCCTGGGAGGATTCACAGGATGCCCTAGGGGTATTTTGTGATTTATCTAAGGCTTTCGATTGTTGTTTTACATGAAACATTGGTCAGGAAGCTTAACCACTATGGAATTACCGCCGTACTCAGAGACGTCAATTAAGTTTTAATGACAATTAAGTCTCTTACTGTCACTTTCTTATCTATAGTGCTAAATAGAGAAGGAAAGACGTACCGCCGTACTCAGAGACGTCAATTAAGTTTTAATGACAATTAAGTCTCTTACTGTCACTTTCTTATCTATAGTGCTAAATAGAGAAGGAAAGACGTTTAATTATCATTAAAACTAATTGACGTCTCTGAGTACCGGCATTAGAGATACTTCTTTAAATCTTCTCATCTCATACTTAAGTAACAGGATTCAGAAGGTCGACATTAACGGTAAAAGATCTCCGGGATCAGTGGTAAAAATGGGAGTTCCGCAGGGTTCAATACTTGGTCCATTCTTGTTGTTGGTTTATATTAATGACTTACCTTATTTTGTAAAAAACAGTCATGATATAGTATTGTTTGCTGATGATACTTTACTTTTATTCAAAGTGTAACGACGACACCCAAATTATGACGATGTAATGATAATGCGGTCTCACAGATTGTTCACTGGTTTAGTGTAAATAACTTGCTATTAAATGAGGGAAAAACCAAATGTATAATATTTATATTGCCTAATGTTAAGCAGGTAATAACTAGTGTACAAATTAAAGATAAGAATGTGAATCAATAAATTCGAAAAAAAAGAAAAATTCGAAAAATAAATAAATTCGGAAAAAAAATTAAGTATTTCTTTCTTCGATATAAAAAAAATCTATCACAGTTGTACTGCAGATAATCGTAAAAATATATACGGTTCCTTAGCTTTCTATCATGGTATAACAAACTAGGGTATTATCAGGATTCTTGGAAAAAACTTTGATGAAAGACTCCCAGGTAGTAATCTAAATAACGGTATTACGTTAAGTTACTCCCTGCGCCTATTGTCCTTTATGGAATTTGTACGGTGGTTTGGGGTACGGTGTTTCATAGTCAAATCAGTCAGAAATGATGGAAATTACATCCTCTTAAAGGATTCGACATAACCTTAAACCCTGTAGACGATGAGGTCTTGGACATTCCTCTAGCCTAATTTACCCGGAATAAATGAGCACTGCCGATCTCCCCAAGTGCTATTGTTCATGAGAGAAGGCCTGAGTAACAGAAGGAATCCTTTAAAAACAGTCCCATGGTTTGCGGGCGACGGGGAAGGGGTGACATCTTCATACAACTGACCTACTACGCGACCCCGCCGCCCGCGCTCTTCTTTCCCGCCCTTGCAACCTATTGACCTCTATCCCGAAGATCATCAGACTGTCACGTATGCACTTGTTAGCCTTTAGCCCATAACTTCCTTTTAATTTAATATCATCGGCCCATAATCAGTAAGTCGCAATTGTCCTATCACGTTGCAGTGCGGCTTCTTCAAGCGCAACCGCCCCTCAGGCAACCCCGAGCGCCAGCCGCTGAACGGCCGCGACGAGCAACTCTGATACCCGCCCACCGAGCTCGGCCTCACGAGCGACACCGGCGGCACTAGCGACACCCGCGGGCATACCAGCGACACTCGCGGGCACACCAGCGACTCTCGCGGACACACCACCGACTCCGCCGACTCCAGCTCGTCCACCGACGCGGCCAGCGACCTCACCAGCCGCAGCTCCACTAGTCTCGACCGGTACTGACGGACTATACTAGTCTATAGGTTTTAAGGTAGCGGACAATGTCGGTAGTGACGTAGTTATGACGGCTGATTTGAATTTGTAAATAATAGCCTTCAATTTTTATTTTATTTCTCGGGTGTTTTTTCTATGACGGCAATAGCACTAGCATAAGCATTACACCCTCATAGAACATACTTAGGTCGTTTTTTGTAACACAACGCCCAAATAATTTATTTCCCTGTACGCAGCCTTGTTCGCCTAAAATTTTGCAAAACAACGCACTATAATAATTGACTGTTGACAATGTGCTTTCGAAGTTTTGTAAGATACCTATTTGTAGATAATTCCTACGACCACGGGCTGCAAACGTTTTTTGTGGCCGTACCCTCATATTCGGAATTTGTCATTTTCGGAAATTGACTATTTTGGAATAGACGTTTTAGGAAGTTGTCGTTTTCGGAACTTGTCATTTTAGGAAGTTGACGTTTTAAGCCTGAGGCCCATTTAGTTTGTATAGGTCAGTTACCTAAACTCGTTAAATTAGGATTATCGAACAAATTTATTGCTGGATTTTAATAATTATTTCGATGGTAGGTGAGCTTGTCAAAGATTCGGCTTGTGCCGTCGCTAGCTGCGTTATAGAATAGCTACCTATTTACGTAGGTGCGACTGCCATTTTGATTTTAATACTGTCGCCATCTTATGTATAATATTATTTAATAATGACTATCAATAAAACAACAGTACTTACTTACATATTAAAATTTGTCTCACATAATACCTACCTACTCCTAAAAGTATAGTGTTATTGATGGTCATTATGACGAATGTTGTATTTTTAACTAATTTATAAAAAATGTGACGGACGTTAGACGTAGTTAAAATGTTTGTGTCTCATGGGAATAAGAATAATCGAAACGTGAATGTGTGCCTTTAACATTTTTATCCAATAATGTATGTAAGGTAAGTATATTGAAAATTTTACTGATGAATGTTTATGTAGATATTTATAATTGTAATATATTACTAGTCACTGTATATATATACAAAATTATATAGAGTTGCATAGTTGGCAATAATTATTATATTTTGTAATAGAAAACAAAAATGAAAAAAGGAACGTTACATATATTTTTTAAATTACTTAGTCCACTCCTGTTAGTTTTCCATTTCAGTAAATATACATAAACATATATTATTTACCATGGAAAGATATATCTCAATGTGTGATAGATATTGTAAAGTGTGTCATAACTTGTATGAAAGTTGAGAAATGTGATTTAAGATTATAATAATTAAGTGTAAACATATTTTAAAGAATATAAAAAACAAATTGATATCTCTATGAATCGGGCGCAAAGTATAACTAATCGGGAGGCTTTTTAATAACTTGAGATATTTATACATATGGGGGGGGGGGGGGGGGGCGTTATCGATGCAGGTACATGTGAAATATAATACAGAAACATTATGAAACTCCAGAAAACTTGGATCTCAAAGTACAATGTTTTGTGGAGAGCATTAGATATACCTACAACACACGGAGAAACATATAAATTTGCTATCCAATAATTTAGTGTATTTACATAAAAGCAATAAAGTGATTACAATTTAAAAAGCATAGGTTAATACATTTATTTCTAGTTTGTGTAGCCGTTGAAACCGCACTTAAATATTTTGCGGAAAATGTTACTTCGTTTCGGTACTACTTTTTTAATAGTACCTACAATTTTATTAAATTAGATATTTTTTACATTTTTCGTAAAGTATGATAAATTTGATGTGCCTTTATAATTGCATATCTAACGAAATTTAATGTCATTACAAATTTACTAGACCTAAATAAATATCTAGACGATAATGCTTCTACTTTAGTAAGCGAGTAAATGTATGTGCCTTTTGATAACTGCCAGTTACTAAAATATGAATACAGTTAGTAAATATTTTAGACGATAACTTATTTGTAGCGTTTTATTCACAGAGCAAACAATTTTAATAAAAATTTGGATTGTAAAATATCAGTTGTAACTATGTACTTAAATTATTACTACTTATAATATTTTAAGACAAATTGTCATTAATGTAGAAAACTTTCGATGGAATGAAACACTTTAAGACGTATCTACCCACGTTCTTTTTAGTTATGTAATTATACTTTGACGTGTTGTTTTTGACTTTAGTCAAAGAGTAACTCGTTTAATAAAGTGTTTTATTTCATGTAGATAAGTAAGTCGGTAGTGTTCGAGAAATCCTTAGAAAACAACTGTGGTTAAACCAATTTTGTTTGTAAATTGTTTGCCAAAATGTAGGTAGGTATTGTGCATTCTGTGAAAAAATGTATTTACAACAAAATTTTAGTGCGTAAATGAAATTGTTATTTTTATTTTATAATGAATTTATTTATTTACTTCTCTTTTAATACGAATTCCGCTTCTACTTATAGTTAATATAACTAAAATTTAGTTGCCATAACTAATTTTATAACTGTAAATAACTGTATTTCGGTTGGTTGTATCGGTAATTCTTTTGCATTTACCAAAAATATTAAAATAAACATTGTTTTTTTTTATTTTATTGTCTGTGCATCATTTGTACCACTCACCTTTGATATCAGTCTCTACAGAATAAGCTCTCTCTGACCAGCTTAAAAAGTCATGCATCACCATTTTAAACCTTCAGTGGTACAGTGACCACCGGTCTCAGACCCAGAGATCTTGGGTTCGAATCCCAGAGGTTCATGGAAATTGTGGCTAATTTCGTTAGGTGCACAACATTTTTATGTATCATGGTGTTGTCCATAATACTTGTTAATTAAGCAGATATAAAGTGTCAAAGTCTCAATATTAAAACTTTTTTGCTAAAACAATTTTAATAAGTATGCATTTATTTAAGTACCATTTTTTTTTAACTTATTTACTTACCAATTTTAAACACATGCAAAGAAAAAATACAAATTAAAAAAGCACTTTGAAAACTTATATGAGGTTTAAAGTGAGCGCTTTCAACCTAGTGCGTGCTACAGAAAACAGCAGTTCTACAATATCTAAAAATAAAGGCGATTTACAAATACATAAATTCACGATTATTATCCCCAACGTGTTAGTCAGACACTAGTCAACGAACGAGGACCGCAGAAGCAGTCCACTGCTATACCTAGTCCACATTTTTAGGGAGCCGCTATAAAATAAAAAAATAAAATAAAATAAAATTCGTTTCTTTTCAGACAAAGAAGGCCATAGATTGTTAGTACACAAAAACAATAAAGATTGTTAGTAAAAACCTTAATTCTATGTTAGTAATAGTAATAAAAATAAATAATAATTTAATTACCCTTTTCACCGCTTTGCTTGTTTAACATGCAAAGCTGTGAAACGCGCAAAAAATGGAGTATCTAACCTCTCCGATATCATTTCCAAAACACTGCCAGCCCCATCCCGAATGCGACGGTGAAGGGAGTAGGACTTCTTCCGCATCATTGTGTAGAAGTCATTAGTCCGTGCATCGGCAAACATGCCCGATGCACTGCAGAAGCGACGAAGGCCCAACAGTGCTCTAAAAATATTATTAACAACACGCGCAATGCATTGTAGGCCCTCTGGTTAAAATTAAACCATAGTCCGTTACCATAAAAGTTTTGACAGATAGGCTATGTACACATGGCTCAAAAGCGGTTTCCTAGCAATTATTTCTGCTCAATGTTACTTTTACTTGTACATTATGCGTACATTTTGGCTTTCCAACTCCTCTATTTTTTTTAAAAGTTAAAAACTGTTCGATTGCTGTTTGCATTTAATAAGCTATAGAACAGTCGATCGAGCGCCGGATATCTAGCGGATAACAGACGCCCTTTAAATTGGGCGAAGACAAACGGCCGACGAGAACGCCACTTACTCGCGGATTAAATTAGCTCTCCAACGGACGGACGGTCGGCAGAAGATTGGGCACATTATGGATCTTCTATTAATATCAATATGTTAATAGACATACTTATTGTAGGTACATACTATTAGGATTATCTTGCTAGACAAATAATGAATCTCTTGGGATCGGCCTACCAAAAACCAGAAGATTTTAGGCTCTTCGCCCTCAAAGAAACTGCCAATCTTATGGCTGTCATTTTCACTGAGGAGGCAGGGTGATAGAGCTGCACTTTTGTGCAACCCCATCAAATCTATTGATCACAATGGGTCGACGTGCTACTACGAGAGGGAGACCTCTGCAGGCCCCACTTAGATAAGATAAGATAAAATATAGGCATACATACATCACGCCTGTTTCTCGGAGGGGTAGGCCGAGACCACAGCTCTCCATTTGCTACGATTCTGATACACATCATTTGCTTTATTTACTCTCTTAAGAGGGTTTACGCATTTCGGTTTCCCTTAGAAACTTCCAAGTCGAAATTTTTAAAAACCATAAAGTAATTTTGATGAAACTTTGCATGCTAAAGTGAAACACAGGGATCAAAATAGTTTGATAACATTTTTTAAAAACGTTTATTTAGCTGAGTTATTGCGTTTTAAAGTCCACTATAGAAAGTTTAAAATCGCAATAACTCTCTTAAATAAACGCTTTTTAAAAATATTTTCAACAAACTATTTAGATCCCTGTAATTTACTTTACCATGCAAAGTTTCATTAAAATTGGTTTAATGGTTTTTAAAAATTTCGACTTGGAAGTTTGTATGGGAAACCGAATTGCGTAAACCCTCTTAACGTTATTTTTGTAAATCAAGCAGTTACATATATTATAAATACTATAAGGCTCTCGGTGGCCGAGTAACATTTAAGGCTCTCGATGGCCGAGTAACATTGCACTTAGCACTGTAATCCTAGATTCATTTGATGAGGTCGTGCGAATGGTGTATTATTATTTTCATATTTAGTTGCAAAGTCCGTGTGTGTGATCACTAAACTAACCTGCATTAGGCATGCATGGTGGTAACGATGACTTGATTTTAATGCAGGCCCAGCTAAGGGACTATATTTATATAGGTTACAATTAACTTTTTTTTACTAGGTAGGTATAGACCTACACTTGAGAGACAAATTACTTACTTGGTTAAAATGTTAAGTGCTCAACATCTTTCTTGGCTATGTTTTTAGAACCAATGATAATCAATTCTCGCTTTATGATTTTAATTACGAGCGTGTCTAATCTTATTCGAATTCACCGGTGAGTGGGTCTCCACTATAGTTGTAAACCAGCGGCTTGTAAGCCGGTAGTTACCGAAACCAGCGGCTAGAAAAAATAACCAGCCGCTTGGTACCGGGTAGATACCCGACTTGAGCATCGAAAAAAACTATTTTTATTACATTTTTTATTGTTTTAACCAATTTTTTTGTTATACAGTAGCACTTTTTATGTTCTGCTATTTTTGTTTTTCTTTAAATAATCACGGAAGACACAGTTTATGCCTACCAATTTACTCAATTGTGGAAACAACTTTTGTGTTTATGTGGTGGTGTATGAAAATTGTAAGATTATTAGGTAGCTAAGTTAGTTTACTTTGGATCAAATCATCATTATAAACCAATCGCGGGAATCTCGCGGCATATCAGGCGCACAGGCTTTTAGTGCATTAAAGAAATACAACTAAATGTTTACCTACTATTACTACCTAGTAATAGTCCTTTACATTATTTCATGAATAAATACTTATTTACAAAACATGTCTCACAAATAAATTATTAAAATAGTCCACTGCTGTGTCACATTTTGTACGAGAATTTTGAGTTATTAATACTTAATACAGATGCAAATGTTATTGTTTATTGTTTATGTCTATTTATGTTAAATGTATCCTATAGTAAATAAATCAGAAGAGAAACCACACAAAACAAAAACTATATCATATCAATGATATGTAAGCAGCCGCTTCCAGCCGCTATATAGTTATCGCTAGAAATCATAATAATCCAAATAAGCCGTTTCTAGCCTTGGCTTGGCTTGAAATGTTAGTAACCAGCTTTACATCTATAGTCACCACCAAAGACTACTATATGTATATACGGAGATTAAGATATATTAATAAAATTTCGAAGGTTTTGCTTTATTCCAAGTTAACATAGCACCACACACCGGTGAATTCGAATAGTCTGTCTGAGTAGTCATACTCAGACACTGAGAATTCTCAAAATCTAAGTAAGTAGGTAGTACCTTAATAAATAAGTTGTAAATAATACAAAAGTTATGTCATCATATTCTTATGTTTGGTCATTTATAATGGCAATATCACCGGTGAGGTTCAAAATTCACGCCTTTAGTCTTTTAGCTGTTAAATTTGTACTGTTTTGCCGACGCTACCGGCCGGCGAGCTTCGTAAATCTTGCGCGATGTCTTCCGACCGTCTGTCCGCCTGATAGACCGTAACCAGCGCTGGAAATCAAATGAACACAGGCCACAGCCACGTTTATAGACAATTCGTTTACTTGGATGATGTTATTTCGTTTAAAACCAAATCGTAAAGATAATTTTATTTGGATTGCAGTGATGGTGTTTATTGTAGATACACGGTTGTCTGAACTTGCGAGGATACTAATTCTTATGCTATATTTATTCATAATAAATAATACAACATGTTGTGGTGGTATTAAGTATCCGACTGACTCACTCACCTACTCCTTCAAATTCTCTTCACCATCTCTTCCCAACAGGAATAGAAAAGCCCAGATTAAAAAGTTAAAAATTATACTTAGGTATTAAGGTAATGGCAGGATACCTTATTATTATTAGGTAGGTACTAGCTGACCCGACAGACGTTGTCCTGTCTTAATTATGAATATTGAATTCGAATTGGTATAAGTAATTAATAAAAACATATTTCTATTTTTTTTCTTTCATAAGAACCTTCTCCTGACAATAATTTGTTATACACAACAAAAAAAGAATTTGCGAAATCGGTCCAGCCGTTGACGCGTGATGGCGTGACCAAGGGAAATAGGGACTCATTTTTATATACATAGATAGATAGATATATAATATTTACATGAAAATCAATTTACTATAGAAAAAATAGACAAAAACCCTTGAACATAAGTTTCATATTTAATGTAAAGTACTACCATATCACGTCACTAATCAGCAATTCGGTTACATAGGTATTATTATACATACCTATATTTCATACCTATTAGCATACCTACGTATTTCATTTATTTATGCCCCACAATGTTCACAGCAGCATTTTATTTAGTATTTGATGAACACAAAATCGAACAATGAATTGTACATGGAGTGTGTTTCATTTGGCTATGTGATCCGATATCTTTTTATTCGGCGATAACTGCAGCAAATAACTGGACCGAAAATTCCTGATAGTCATTTTCTGACATCATCATTCATGGTACAGAAACACAAAAAACACTTTTGTACCTACTTATCTACAACAGGTAGGTAGTTAAGTAGGTAGAGTAAGGGCCTTATTTGAGCATTGTTTGTCTCTTTTGCTCTAATTCAAAATGACTTTTGTCCATTAGCGCAACAGTTAAATATTGTTATCTAAGTGTTATATTTTTTTCAATAATGTATTATTATGATACAACACACAATGGTATAAAGTGATACACTTAGGTACTTACCTACTTACCTACATAAAACAAACAAATATTTAACAGTCATGAAATAATTTACAAATAAATGCCCAAAAGTTGTAAAACAACGTGGAGTAAGATTAAACAAAAATAAAACTTCCAGACTTTACGGCACGTATCTCAAAAAGATAAGGAAAACGGCAGCTACATATAAATAAAATTAACCCATTCTTATTGTCCTACTGTGGTCAGTCACACTCACACAAGGCAGCGGAACGTAATTAACCCTGCCCGAGGTGGAGGGAAACCTCGCCGTTAGACCCCGACAATGGAGACCCAACTACACCGCAAGGGTTAATTAAGCATCCGCACTTATAGATGCGGGTCTCACAGACCCTACATACAGAGGATTAAGTGTCGGTGCTTTTAATAGCGAAAAAAGTGGTTTGTTGTGGTGATTATAACAATTAAATTTTAAATATTACCAGATGAACTTGATGGCTTAACAAACTTTTATGATGGATTCTGAAAGTCAAGCTGTATAACTCTCTATTGGATAAGATGTCCACAATATACTGAAAATGTAACTATCGTATAGTTAGTTACTGTCTTTCAGTCCAAAATGCTACTTATAGGCTAACAAGTAACAATAAATCTTAATTTATCATATTAGCCACAGGGCTAATATCCCCTAAGGTAGACATTATATGACTGGAATTGAAATGAAAAGCGCGCCTTAGCAAATGTAGTGTGCACCTTTCGAGATGGAGTAACGATGTAGGTTACGCGGAGTAGTTGGAGGGGGCTCCAAGATTGGTCTCAGGAACATGCATTTAAAGAGGGCCTATGCCTAGCAGTGGATTAACACGGGCTGATAAAGATGATGATGAGGTAAGAAACAGCAATTACCAGAACCGAATAATTGATCTTCAATAAAATATTCTTCACTTTGGCCTATTACATCTCGACTGTGATTTTTGCTAAAAATGGTCAATTTTGGCTTTCTCGATCTCAGAAACAAATATACATTATCAGTTTTGACTTATTGAATAGTGTAGAATAGCTATTGGCATAGTGCGTAGCGGCCTCTCTTTTTGTAAATTTTGCTTAAATTTTTAATTAAATCCAAAATTGCAGAGAGAGATTTTCATAAAATACGCGTATGAACTTTTTTGAGCTCCTAGACTGAACTACTGTTCTAAAAAAATGAAATATTTTTTTTTTATGTTCTCTTATTTAGTCGTATAAGTAGTGCGTAGTGGCCTCGGAATTTTTAGATATCATTGATTTTTTGTAGAAAAGAAATCTTATTCTAAACCAAAAACATCGAAAATCGCTTTAAGTTAACTGTGAATTTCTCCTATCTACGATAATATTATTGAGCAAAATTTATACCAGAATAATTGTTACTTCATGAGGAACAAAGATTTTATAATAAATTTATTATCCTATTTCGATAAAAACGATAAATGCAACTGCATAATTACAATAAAATGCGATGCGCCGGCCGTCCGAACTCAGCTTATTCTCGCAGAGTGGAGATTTGTAATATTATGCATGAATTTATAAAAACAACTGCAAAATTAGTACAAAATGCAAAAATGGGCATTTTACGCAAAAATTACTTTTGAGATGTAATAGGCCTCTTAAATGTGTAGCAATTTAGTAACGAACCAAAAATTTGATCTTAAAAAAATATTCTCCTATTTAATTTTGCAGCATAGTTAATGTGTAATGGCTATTCCCCATCATAACCTAATGTCACCCCAATCCTGCCCTCGAAGGCTCTATAAAGTTGGGATGCGGTGCCGTCGCCGCGCGGTACAGCCAGCAAAACAATGGCACCACCCGATCATAAAGTTGTCGCGGGCGGCGCCACACACGACACGATTTGCACATAAATCATGCGAATGCCGCGGAATTGCGACCCGATGCCTCCTTGTGAACAACACGGAATAAGGTTTGGCTGATTGGATAAACAAACGAAGGTAGTTATTATGCCAACAAAATATGTTGATAGCTACACCGATCACGCTACAAGATTTTTCGAAGTAAAATACGTTTCGACTTTCTATGTATCCATGTGGGAAAGCCTGTGCCCAACAGCAGGGTCGTTTATAGGCTGATGATGATGGTACGTTTTCAGCTGCGTGTGCCGGACCGGCACGTGTGGCACAGGCGTCGTCCACCACTGCTCGAGGTGCCATGGGCGCGGGCTAATATTTTAAAAGAAACACCATTTACCCGAGCCTTGCGCACTATTAATAGAGTAGCCAATGATGTCGACTTAATTAACTGTGCTCTCTGAATGACCCTCTGAATTAATGTCCCTATCTACTGACCCCTATAGATAGGGTATTGCAGCTGGACCTACGGGTCCGGTTGTGTTTCTCAGGGGTACTACGGGGTTCCGGTTCATGCCCCCCGCTAGTTGCACACTGATGCACCTTAACCGGTGCATCCGGCGGGATTCCGGACGTGGTTTGGACTCGTAGTTGCTTGTGGTTACCTGTAGAGCTTGCTGGGAATGTTCGTTTGTCCTGGTATTGTGTGCCTTCGTAACTCGCGCACAGCGAGCGGGGCCTAGTACCTAGTGGTCTCTGTGGGTCAGCAGCGAAAGGTCCAGCGGGGAACGTGAGTTTCCCTTTAAGTTGGCAGCTTTGTCCGGTGGTTCTCAATGGACATGGTGTTGATATCTCCGGTACTAGTCTGGAGAACTAGTAGAGGCGGCCTCCTAGATGCCGTAATTTCCAGTCCAGCCAGCCGCGTAGGGCGTGGGAACTGTCTAGGCGCCCGGATGGGTTCCGAGAAGTGAGTGTGCTCACTACTCCGCGACCAGGGTGGACACTTGGGAGTTGACTTTAGAGTCGACGAACCGAGCAGTGGCAACTACGACTTGTGCCCTTCGTGTAACGAGAAGTGAGCGTGCTTGACAGCTCCGGTTACCTTCTGGATAATAGGCAGTGAACTACACGTGTTCACGGGCAACTCTCCCGAGACACTAGTCTTATGAGTACCGAATAAAGAGCGCGCTTTGGCGGGCACTGATTTGGCGTCAAGACCTAACGCAGATGGTCTCCTGCGCGAGTAGTTTACTGGCGCAGGGACGTCTGGCACTTCTTGCATAACCTAACGATTGGTCTCGAGTACTCTCGAGGTGCCAGTACAAATAAAACTTGGTGATTATGGAGAGGGGATGCTCTCTGAATGAATTCACAAAAGTAACATTGTTTGTTCTTTGTTACAAAAATAGTTAGAAAGTAAGTAACTACACAGTGTATTTCTAATATATCCTGAATATTACTTGTGAGTTTGTAAATAGATAAATAAAAAATATTTGATTGGGTGTACTCTGAGTGAGTTAACAACTGCACTGCACTGCTTGTCATTGCTACAAATGTAAATAGATTAGGTTAGAAAATTCTATAAGTGCTCGTAGGCACTGTCGCATTGGGTTTTTCTGTCTGTAACGGTCATATTAAGTTTTGTTTTGAATAAATAAATAAAAAATTATAGTTCGTCCTACTTCCTTTATTATCTTGCTTGGAGAATATAAAGACTTACAAAGTTTTAAATTCTCTGACCCAAATCCTGCCCAAATCTAGAAGATATGATTTTTCTTTTTAGCAATTTATTTAAAATCAATAAAAGGTAATTAACCCCTTGAGCACCGTAAAAAACCAGACACAATTGAAATTCTATTGCTTCGTGACCGCCGGCGGTCGAATGTTCCTTGACCGGTTAAAACCATCATGATAATTGGAAATTTAATTATTAAATAACTTAAAAAATATAAACTACAATTCTTATATCTATATGTTATCTCTAAAACAATGTTAATTGACTAAACTTCATTTCTATCATACGTTAATTGTGACAAGTTTTGACCTGTGCTTTTCAAATCTTCAGTGATTCTATTACGTAACCTAGTAGAAATAGTAATCAACATTTTATTTTCCCTTAAATCATTCATCATCAGTTTTTTATACGATCATTCAATGCGACCCTAAAGTTGTCCTTTAGAGATTCGACTTTATCATCTACATATGAATTCGTAGTGCGAATACTATCGCCAACACGTCTACTTGCATTTTCTCCAAACATTTTGGACTTATCAATACCATCATTTATTGTATTGTGGACTTGATCTATGTATTTCTTTTCTTGTTGGTTTTTTAAGAATTTAGACAGAACTTCTTTCAACACTACCACATCTTGATTAATCTTTGACGGTTCAGTAACTTTGGCATCGTGTTCTTTAAGGAATAAATTGAGATGGGATATCCGTTTACTGACACGACCGTACATAGTGCTCACGATGCTCTTGTCTTTTCCATTTTCTTGGTCGATTAACAGTTCGTGTAACTTACGGCGAGCGGTGTAATATCTGTTACTGACACTGTTATAAATTCTTCCAAGTAGACTGTCTTCCTTTTTTTCTACAGTACTGACAGATGTGTTTCCATTATTGCTACCTTTTGAATTACTTCCGAACAACATGTCTTTTCCATAGAACCACCAATCGTTGACCTGATCTTTAACACTTTGAGTTCCATGTCGTACACTGCCGTAGACATTGTCGATAACACCACAATGTCCATCAAATGCAAAATATGATACGGATAATAGAAAAACAGTAACACTGAACACTTTCATCTTAAATCGTTCCACGTTTTGTCTTCTCACTGGGTTAAAAGCTTTATGCCTACTACTAATGTTTTTAACAAATTAAGTAAATATTTTATTGAAACTTAATTTATACCACAATTTATCAACGGTCTGAGTAATGTAACTTGTTGACATTGCAATGACTGTAGACGTTTATTTATCTTAATGTCTAATTGGACTATGATCGTTCATTATCAATGTTTACTTATTTATGTCCGCCACCAGACCCTAGCGTAATTATAATTTTATTATTCGTTTAATTATGATTTTGACAAGTACTACCTACTTGTCAAATCTTGATAATAGGTCAAGGTTAATCAGTGATCTGCAGTGTCTCAAGACGAAAGTCTTTGACCAGCATGTGTTGCCACTGCCACTGATGACATATGGAACTGAGACGTGGTCGCTTAAAAGCTTTATGAGAAGGCTCAAGGTCACTCAACGAGTAATGGAGAGGGCATGCTCGGGTTTTCTCTGTGGGACCGAACTACGAATGCCGAATGGGAACTAAATTTTTTGTTAGCAAAGTTTATATTTGTCATCAATTTGTTTCATTAATTAGTTAGTAGGTCTATCGCCACGAAATATTTTCATTCTCAGATAAATAAAAAGTGTCGCCAGGTATGAATTACCAAATTAATGTCATTATGTAACTATCTGAACTATGAGATGTTTTACCAATGATATCGTAGTACATTCCGATAATAAAAACTTTGTTCTCAATAATAGGTTTATTCCTAAGTAATAGCTTCGTGCTCAGAATGGTACGATCTGTCGCCAAACAAATCGATTATCGTCCTCAGAATGCGACTTGTTTTTCTTTGTAATTTTGTCACAAATACAGTATTACATTTTATTACGTTCAGTTGTTAAAACAATATTATTCGTTACCAATTTAATGGAAAAAAAATATAAATTTAACGAACAAATGTTTAAAGGAGCGAAGCCAAATTGACGCGCCTTGAAAATTTACTAATCCGGTCTCAACGATGTATCATACGGTGCGAGGTTGTTTACTTCATTCGCTGTTTTATTGATATTTTTAACAATAAATATTTATTGTTGTGACTTGAAATCAATTCCGTGTTTAATTTTGCAATTCTACTAGAAATTATTATTTTTATTTTATTACTACTTATGGAAATTAAGATCTTTAGAAGAGGCCTATTTCCAGCTTTTTCCAGCAGGTCTTTTGGCTAAAACGACTTCGACGACGACTATAATAGGTACCTACCTACCAACATTTTGTTAGAACCTTAATTTGCCTGATGATCGTTTTTAATTTATTTGAATATTCCGTTACCAGGACTATAATAATAAACACAAAAATAATTTGTCACTTGATAATATATCCCGATATCTGTGATTTATTCTAGAATTGTTTTTAAATTGTTTGGCGACTACATTTCACCGAAATTGTGGTGTTCCATGCGTGGGACCGTGGTCTCACACGTGAGGCCGCGGGAGGCTCACGAGTGGGGCCGCGGTCCCACGCATGAAAGATTTTTGGCGGAGGGGGGGGGGGGGGGGGGTCGAGGGAAACCTCCTCCCCCCCTAGGAGGGCCGCGGCCTAGTGTTGAGGAGCACTAGGCTGCATTGCACAAGCCCTCCTCCCGTTTGGGAGCAGCCTGAACCTACCAGGCTGCTCCCCCTGGAGCAGGGGACCCAGGTAAAACTGGGTCCGTAGCGGGCGGCGTTTCGCGGGGCGTTGTAATACGGTACCGCGGCGCCGCGTCGCGTTTTTGAAGGAAGGTGTCGGTTCTTTTACCAGGTCGGGCCCGTATGTCCTTACTCACCCGTTTCCCTTAGGGGGGCGGGTGGGGACATATGGGTTCCAGCCCTGGTTCCAGTGCATGGGGTTCTCACGTTCCTCTCGAGGCCGCATGCCAGTGCAGAGAAGCATTTTCTCCGACTAAAACAAAGAAAAAGGTTCCTTGGTCTAGAGATCTGGCTTAACACTAGATAGGAACTCACCTGGAAACAGCACATGGACACGACCATCGTCAAGGCCTATATATAGAATCTTTGGTATGTGACGGTCCACTTATGACAAAATGTGGGGACTCAACCCCAATATTATAAAGTGGATCTACATGATGATGGTGCGTCCGATCCGAAGGCAGCATTGTCTTGTAGCCCAGGACCAGGCTGAAGATCTGTAAAAATGCTCTGAGCAAACTACAGAGAATGTCTGCCTGGCGATAACCGGGGCATTTAGAACCACACCGACAGTAGCGCTGGAGGTCCTCACGGAACTCCCACCCCTACACAGTGTCATAGAGATGGAGGCAAGGAAATCGCTACACAGACTAAAGGTGGCCGTCCTGTGGGACGTACCTTTGCCTGTTACCAGACACACAAAATGGGAACCAAAAAATGGGAACGATATCCTTGATAGGATCATGGAAATGAGGTGCGGCAAGATTGCCCCCAAGTACATGTTCGAAAAGAAATTCAGTATACATGTCCCAACTCGGGACCAATGGAAACAGCCACCGTCTCCAGAGAAAGACAGCCTGATCTGGTAAGTACACCGACGGATCCAAAATGGAGTCGAGGAGCAATGACTTTAAGCACAGTCAGAGTATGGGAAAGATCGCTACTGTATATCAGGCAAAACCCAAGTAACAAGGTTCTCCTGTAGTGCACAGTTTACAGGCTTACAGCACTAGTACCTCTCTTTTAGTGGTTCCAGGTTTTACTACCAAGCTTATAACAGGTTACACGGAGTTCGTTCGGGTTTATAGTACACCTGTTCTTATAAGTTGACTTATAGTCGTGTATAGAACGAAATTATAGGCGCAGTAAAGGCTAAGATGGCCTATAAAAGTGTTGCATAGGTGCAAATACACTTGAGAAAACTTGCTCCAGTAAGTTACACTTATAATCGGCTACAAGAAGTAATTATAAATCCGCTATAAGTGTCATACGCCAGTAATAGTAATTTATAGACTTAGAACCATTTGCACTTGTTACTTGACCTTATAGGGGTGTATAAGTCAACTTTATGAGCCAATTATAAGTGAATTAGTTCTACAGTGGTTTTTTCTAAGAGTAGGTGTACTTGGTATAATTGTGGACTTTAGAATGCTGCTATAGTCTTAATTTCTTTAAAAAGGTTTCTTGTAAAACTGTTAGTGTCCAAAGTTATCTTCGTGAAGTCCATTTAAGAAGACAATTGCTTTTAATATTTACGCATCTTGACGGCCATTTTGATTTCTTTTGAGTCATTGGGTTTTTATTAAATTATTACAAAAATGGATATAAACAAATGGAAATATGACCATGATATTTCGATCAAAGTCAAAACTAAAACATAAAAATAATAAAGTCTTAGTTATTAAAATTAAGCATAAGACATTTGTATGCGGAACCCTAATTCATCACAAAATGGCGTAACAATGCTGTTAGGACTAATATTATTTTTAAACATAACTTAATAAATACACCGTGTTCAAAAGGCGAACAAAAATTGAGATGTAAAACACAATATACTTCACCGAAAATACATACGCGTTTGCCGTGCAAACATGTATGCAAGTCTAATATTACGTGCGAAATACTTGTTAATACATTTTAAATAAAAAAGATGAAGTTAGCTTTTATTTTATTTTTTTCTCCACGACCGCACAACAAAACATCAATTCACAAATGTTTGAAGTAGCTAATATTAGAAGCGCGGAGTACGTTACAAGCCTGCCTGGTTCTATTAAATGCTCACAGTGAACTTCGCGGGAGCAAATGGACTACGCAGAGACCACCTATAAGTGTATTATTGGTCTAAGTGGTGCTCGCCAAGTCTAATATGAGTGTTTTATTAGCAAAAGTACGCGTATAAAATGGGCCCTTTTCCGTGGTTATAAACTTTTACTAGCCTGTTATAGACCTGGCTCCGGAACCACTACAAGACCACATTTTGTTACTTGGGAAACTTCCGCAATTCTCCTGAGCGCAAAAAAGAATTTAGAACTCGCTCTTAAGCAGCGTAACATATTCATCCTGAGTGACAGCCAAGCCGCGCTCAAGTCACTAATATCGCCTCGGATCGACTCCACAGCCTTGTACTCGAAACCACGAAAGCCTAGCAACACAAGCTAGGTAGGGTGAAGTTGATCTGGGTACCTGACCACATGGGAACCCAAGGCATGAGATGGCCGATGCACTTGCTAGGAAGGGCTCAGAGACCCCATATATTGGTCCTGAGCCGTTTGTGGCACTAGCACCGAGTACCATCAACAAATCCTTTATGGACCACATCCAAAACATGCATAAAACCGAATGGAAAGAGCTACCCGGCATAAGACACTCCAAATCCTTCATAGGCGAAGGCGCCCTAGAACGGAGTAAGATCATATGCAGAGGTAGCAGAAAGCAGGCTCGAATAATCACCACGCACCGGTGCCCTGACTGGGCACTAAACAAAAACAAATGCTCAAAGACTTTACAAAGCTTATTACAGTTATTTTCACTAAGGAGGCAGAGTGACAGGACGGGGTTACGCAAAAGATCCCAATGGGTCAACGTGCTGCTGCGAGAGAAAGACCTCAGCAGGCCCCACTGGATAAGATATGATTAAATATAAATAATATAGTTATTTAATACAATTATTTTACGTCAGATGTTTTTTATACAGGTAGGTACTGAGAATTATTCTGTCAATTCAATTTTCCCGTAAGTATTTAAAAGGAAAATATTTTAAGGAAAACCTGTCAAAGCCTTATTATATTGTTATCATTACTCTAATTTCATATTTGTATACAACGTCATTGCTTCCCTAATTAATAAAACAAAAGTTATTTTAGAATTTGCCTATAAAAATGTAAAATATTTCAGAGCATTCGAAAGCGTGTTATCTTTTCTAAAATAACACGTGAAATTTACGCCGATGGACTAGCTAGTGTTTTTAATATTCAACTAGTATTTCAGGTGCCGCTACTAAAAGCATCGTGTTCGTAACAACACGGAAGAGCACTACAAAATAACCACAAAACATCTTCACGCAACATACTCGTTCCATCTCGTAATGTTATTATAAGGTATACAACTCCGAAATTCAATTCCAACTATTACCAGTTTGATAAACCGCGGAGGCAGAGGAAATAGCCTCTAACGCGACGGGATAGGGTGTGAATTGATGTCGCCCTGACAAAATCTGCTGGAAGTAAGTCGAACATTTACCGAACATAGAGGCGATATGATACGGAGGTATTATTAAGAGCTCGTTTGGGATTCCCTGTGTTGTGTACGTTTTCGCCAATACGTTTCCATTACACACAATGATAAAAAAAGCATTGTTATTTTTTGATGTCTACGCGATCTCACAGTAGGTAACACATTGGTGTAAATGGGATGATGCATATTTTACGAATCTACTCGCATTTATTTTACAGAATCCTTCCCTATTTTTCCAATAAAACGTAAACAAATACTAGAAAAAGGGTTCGAAAGTAAATTAAGTTTTTGTTATTCTTAATAAATCAAAAACTTAATGTAATGAATTTAGATGGATTAGGAAAGAAACTAATATCACGGGTGCGTATCATTTCATATAATGACAAATGAACTAATTTCAAAGAACATAACGTTCATAGGATATAATTTTTACTTGTTCTAAATACACTTCCTATAGAAATAGAAATAGAAATATATTTATTGCTGATACTGTGTACATTTTGCTGGTGATAATACAATACATGGGAATCAACAGTAATGCCCATTACGGGCATGCAACATTATTACGCTAAATAGCAACTTAACTTAATTATTTTTAGTATGAAAGTATTCATCTAAAGTGTAAAAAACATTCTTTACAAGCCAGGTTTTTAAAGATGACTTAAACTTTAGTAGATCAAGGGCTTTGATATTAGATGGCAGATGGTTAAAAACTCTTATGCTGGTACTGAAAGCACTCTTATAAAACATGTGATTATTTATCCTAGGAATACTTAGATTTTGCTTATATATATCGCGGACATTTTGACGCATATTGTTACTTTCGAAATATTCTGGACTTTTTTTTAACAAAAATTGATATTTCTAAGATGTAAATGTTAGCCAGAGTCAGAAAACCTTTTTCCTTAAAAACACTTCTAAGGGATTCATCTGAATACATGCTGTATATTATACGCAAGCATCTCTTTTGCAGAATAAAAGTTGACTGGACATTAACAGAGTTTCCCCAAAATATAATGCCATAAGTTAATAGTGGATAAACTTGTCCAAAATAAGCAGATTTAGTTACATCTACTGAAGTTGTCTCAGCCAGTATAGAAAGAGCATAACAATAACTAGATATTTTTTTATTAATTTTAGATACGTGTGCTTTCCAGTTTAAATGAGCATCTATAGTGACTCCAAGAAAATTAATTTCGTCCACCTCGTCTATCTTTGTGTCGCAGTCTGAAATTTTAAGTTTGTAGTAATTTGATTTATAATTTCGAAATTGAATGAATTTGGTTTTATTAAGATTTACATTTAAATTAATAGTATTAAGCCACGTGACAGCTAGTTGTAAAGTTTGGTTAATATTTATTTCGAAAAGGTTACTATTTCTTTCAATGTCAGGTACGAAAATTGTTGCATCATCAGCAAACATGACACATAAGTTTTTTATAATATTAGGTAGTTCATTTACATAAACTAAAAATAGTAGTGGACCAAGAATGCTTCCTTGTGGTAATCCTTGGGTCATCGGTTTTGATTGAGATTGCACTTCTTCAAAGGTTTTTTTATTTTTGTTGTATGTATCAATTACTGTTATTTGTTGTCTATCTTTTAAATAACTTTCCAAAAGTTTTAAAGCTATACCACGTATACCTAGGTTATCTAGTTTATTTAAAAGAGTATTATATATGACACAATCGAATGCCTTGGACATATCTAAAAATAGTCCAACACATGGAGCTTTAACATTTAACGATTCCCAAATCTCTTTAAGAACTTTGTAGATTGCGAGCGTAGTGGATTTTTTTTTCTGAAAGCCAAATTGATTTTTGTTAAGCAAATTATGTTTATTTAGGAACTCTAAAAGTCTATTGTAAATGACTTTTTCAAAGATTTTAGAAAAGTTGGACAGTAATGCTATTGGTCTGTAATCATTAATATTTGTTTTGCTTCCTTTTTTAAACAGTGGTTTTATTTTTGTCAGTTTTAGTTCCTGAGGAAAGACACCAGTCTCAATCATTAAGTTCAGAATATAAACTAAGGGTTTACTAATGAATTCTAAAGATTTTTTGATTACTTGAATCGGGATGTTATCATAACCACAGCTCTTTTTGTTTTTTATACTCATAACTATTTTTTTAAGTTCGTATGCATCTACTGGTGTCAGAAATATGCTATGTTGATGTGAAGCAGGAAGCTGATTTTTTCTGTCCGTTTGGGTACAAATATTAGAGTTAGCAAAATGGCTATTGAAAATTTCAGCAATACAATTTACATCTGTGACGACATTATTATTAACTAGAATACTACTTAAAGTGCTTTTAAATGTATTTTGGTGTGTAGTTTGCTTTTTTATTAGATTCCACGTTGCGTTATTTTTGTTGCTGCTTTGATTTATAAATGAAATGTTAAATTTCTGTTTTGCTATTCTTGTAACAGATTTTAAGATTTTGCAATATTTTTTGTAGCAAGGTATAAGTTGCGTTGTACGTTTACGTATTATATTTTGATGTAAAGTTCTTTTAAATTTGCTTGCTCGATATATTCCTTTTGTCTGCCAACTTGGAAACTTTTAATTGTAAGAAACTCTGCATTTTTCTACTGGTGTACATAAATCGTAAAATAACTTAAATAAAGACATAAAAGCATTACAAGCTGACTCAACATCTTGACACAAATAAACATCAGAGAAACTTAACTGAGACATATAGTACAAAAAAAACATTTATATAATTATCTACATTTCTTATGTAGACATACCAGTATTCTTCAGTGAAGCCTTGATTACAAGGTACATTTAGTATTTGGCCAGAGTGATCAGATAATCCAAGGTGAACTACTTTTGAATTATAAGTTTTTAAATTAGTTATAATATTATCTATGCATGTTTGTGACCGCATTGTTATTCTAGTTGGTTCAAAAATAGTTAACTTTAAATTATATTTCAATAAGGTACTTTTGAATAACTGACTTTTTTTATTATTGTCAAGTATGTTGACATTAAAATCACCTGCTATTATAACTTTCTTTTTTGTATATCTTGAACGAATTGTTATTTTGTGTAAAAGCAAGTTAAGAGATTTTATAAATACATCAAAGTTGGAGTCGGGAGTTCTGTATAAACATATAATAATATAATTCAATTCTGGCAATAATATACCGCAACATTCAAAATTTATATCCATGCTCAATGAATCTATACATTGTAATAACTTATAATTTATCTTATTCTTAATATATATACAGACACCGCCTCTTGCTTTATTTCTGCAAAAGAACGCAGCTATTTTATACCCTGGTACTTGAAGAAAACTAACATCTTGGCATTTAAGGAAAGTCTCACTTAAGCACAAAATATCTATATTTTCCGTATACAATATCATCTCTATCTGACTCAGCTTAGATCTAATACCCTGTATATTTTGGTGAAGTATATTTAGACCATCTTTATTAGAAAATAGCTGAGTATTTTCTTTCGTACTAGTATTCTGTATAGGAACGAAAGGACTGGTTTGTTTGTTGGACTGGACTAATAGGGCAGGACAATATTTGATTCACGAAATGTTTAGCCCTATTTACAATGTGTTATTGTTGATTAAAGGGCCAGATAGACCCGATATCCTCTTGTATATTATTAAATTACTAATAAACAAGAGGATATCAGGGTCGGAATATATGGAAAGGCCTGAAACAAGCAGTGACACGTTCATAAACTGACAGAGCGTGCGTCGTGAGGTGAGCCGAATGCGTCGCGCGCGTGTCGTGAGTCGTGTGTGAGCATGGGCACATGCAGCCTCCCGTTAGGTATTCAGGCAGCGTCCGCGCGCGGCGGCACTGGATCAGATCTGGTTATTGTGTCAATATTCTTTATTGGTCGCCCGCCGCCTGCCGCTGCCGCCACTCGCACCCCGATTAATCCATAGGAATTGTGTTATTAACTCGCGTATTGATTTCGTGCAGTGTTTACGGTTATGGAAATGTTAATTGGACCAATAATGTTGAACGAACACGACATTTTTGGCTCTAGTATCGGTAATTAAAAAGTATTGCCGTTTTGGGGATGGAGAATCCTATCCATATATTACCTATTGTATGAAATAATGTTTGTTTATCCTTCTTTTACGTCAAAATCGAACTGTTTTAATTTGCATTCACATTTCACAATGACAAAACTAAAAAAAGCTCATGCTCTTAATTAAAAGTATGCATACGAAGGCATAGAATACATAATAATACAAGTAACGAAAGGTCTATTCCCTAGCCCAATCTATCACTTCACTACCTACTTGTAACAAAGGGTAAAACCACCAAAGATTACGTACGCACTATCAAAGAGTAGGTATCATAAGGAATTCAAAGTATTCAAACACATTCATGGAATGGATATAGGTATCTACCTACGTACCCATAACCTAATTAATTCCATGCACACATTAGATCAGAGGCAACACGGCAGGCAAGTTTTGCTAATCGTTCGTACTGCGTATCTACTCTTACCTAAGCCTTATCGTACCTACTAGGGGAGTTATTTAGTCAAGTAGTAAGTACATTGCTTCGCTACTTTAAAACTCATTTTAAAATAACCACACTATCGAATCGAAACTCTAAAACAATAATTTTTTTTCAAATTACTACTACTTCTACTAATTACTACTTAATTTTTACCAAAAACACTTTTGAATAAGTAATCCATTTTTAATTACTCACCTGTTCAAACAAGGCATTAGGTAGTGAAATATAATTTGATGAAATACTTTATTGAGTGCTTTTAGGTGGCTTTAACTTAAACATGCCCCGAATGCAGCCACCTACCCATAGGACATTGTTAAGTCCCCGTCAAAGTTCCGGAGGTTTCGAGTGGCGTCTACTCAATCTTAGTTTACAAATTCCGGTAAGCCCTCGATATATCAGGTTGCGCTGGAACTTGACATGCGACTAATATACCATCTTTACCTGGAACGAGCTAGAGGGACTTGTTAAAATTCGGCTGTAATTAGAACTAGTTGTGTTACGGAAACCTGAGAGAAAGAACTGATTAAACATATACTAAAATAAGTGTTTATGCATATACAGATTAATTTTAAGTCTCTGGCATGGTTTGTGAACTGTTATTAATTAATACCGATTCGCGTTTTCTAATCATGAATTCGCCTTGTCGACCTAATCTACAAACCACATACGTGTTAATTTAATAGGTAAGTAGCTGAAAACTCAAGTTGGTTTGTTCAAAATTAAGAGTAGAATCGATTCCACTAATAAAAAAATTGGGTCGGATTTTATAACAAAAAAAAGTTTGTTAAGTACATCATCAGCCTAATAATCGTCTAATAGCTGGTCACAGGCCTTCCTACATGGACAACAGCACTTATGGGGAGGTTGGGGCATAATCATTATGCGGGTCCAATGCGGTTTAACGGGGGGTCAACGACGTGCCTTCCGAAGCACGGAGGAGCTGGAGATGTTTTTAATTTGGTCACCATTCCAGTGACCCGGTATCGTAAAAGTTGCTTAACAACGATCGCAAACCGAACGCCTTATAGCCACTGCGCCATCGAGTTCCTTGAATAAACTGAGAACAAGAACTTGGAAATGGAACACCATGACCACTAAACACAAGCGAGCTTTTAATGAAGAAGTAGAACAAAACAACATAAAAAACACCATCATGGAAACGGTTATGTTACTGTAAGCATAACTTATTATGCATTATTCAAGACCTTTACAAATATGAGTTTACTGTCCTTCGCCCCGGGGAATCTGGGGATAACCAATACGGTTATAACGAGGGTGTTATCCAGCATTCTCGTATTTGCCGAACAAGTCCCGGATAAAAATCAACTTTATGAGATAACCACGATTTGTCTCTTATTTCAGGTCCAATTTAATGCATTTTTACATTTTGTTTAAAGAAGAAGTATCTAATAGTAGGTATATGTACATTATTGTTCTTGTTCTTAAATATTTTCGTTGCAATATCTTTCTTTATGTGTTTAATTTAAGGTTGTCATTCAATCTTTATAGAGATTGCAGCTTTTAGTAGGATTTGAAGTTTAATATTAAGAAAGGAGCTGCCTTTACGACTGGCCGCGGGAGAGGGCTCGCTGCGAACATACGATATAAACGGCAATAAAACAAATTGGACGGCGGGGCCATGCCGCGGCGTACGCACAGGCTAATATAGACGCAGTTCAGCAGTCACACGTGAGGAGGGAACCTACTCAGAACAATAATGCTTGTTATTGTTCTGAGGGAACCTACATCAGAAGGATTAAAGATGTCAAATAATAAACTTAATTACCGTGGCGTAAATTACTTCATTTTTTAATGTGAAAAGGAGGCCAACGAGCAGGCGGGTCACCTAATGGAAAGTACCCCCCGCACGCCGCCCATGGACACCCGCGAAACCGGAGGAGTCCCAGATGCGTCGGAGGAGTCCCAGATGCGTTGAATGGGGGGAATGGTTTTCCGGTACTTTTACTCACTCTAGTGACACGAAACGAAACACAACAGCACTCATGAACTGAGAACTTCATTTCATAAAAATTATTATAAAGAAATAAATTATTTTGCGGCATCATCGGGCAAGTTATATATCTTCATCATCAGTCTATTAAGGTCCCATTGCTGGCATACATATTTTATTCGACAACTTGGCCACATTAAATTAAACTATTTTATTGGAACATCTGCTGTAGGCAGTACGTATAGGTACCACTAGAATTACGTATGTAACACTATGAACTTGCTCAACTGGCTGTTTTACCCTGTCGAAGCCAACCCGCCGTCCTTTCGCCTAGCCTTCCCTTTAACAAAACGATGTTATCCTATTCACAAATGAAGAGATACTTGTGAGATCTAGATACTTATGTTATTTGACAGAAGAAATACAAGAAAGGCTTGCCTGCGCGTGATTTTAAATGTTCCGACCACAGATATAGATTTGTTCCGACGTATGCTTTTCTCGAATAAACGAGCTTTGAGATGATTAATTAAATGGAAAACAGTAAAAGGAATATTATTAATAGTTTGTGGTTAATAATTGTACATAGTGCAATTCCACGTTAGCGCCTGATCGAACGCACAAAGGTGATTTGTCTTTGTAACGTAATATTTACGTTACTCGATCCATTTGGATGAAAAAGTATATACTTAGTATATAGTAAGTGTAAACCACCCCTTCAATAAATCCCTTGGATGCAGTTGCTAATAATGAGAGAATAACCCGGTTTTATAACTTAACAATGACAGATCGCCCCATATGGCCCACATACGCCCTATATACGCCCTAAACATGTATAGGACTCGTTTATCTGGGTATTCAAGAATTATTATACATTGCTCTATATTCTAGCAGCCCATAAGTCTCAGTTTTAACTTAGAAGCCAAAATATTGTTTGTAACAGAACAGTTAATGCATCGACGAGACAGTAAGTAAGTACGAGTATCTACCGGAGCGCAACATGACATGATTCAGATTAGCTACATAGGTCACACTAAAAGTTTCCGGAACTGGCCACTTACATAAACAATATTTGAAAAGTAATTACAACATTTGAAAATGGAACTCTTTGGCTGTAGAATGCAGTTTGTTTCATCTGAATGTCAATTACTTTTACACTGTGGCGCCATTTTAAAATTGCGTGTCTACAATAACATGGATTTAAATCTGGAAAATTTTCGTAGTATGATATTCTACGATTTTAAGGGCCGATTTTTCAATTGGCAGATAAAACTTATTTGACGGTTAAAGAATAACACAACCATTTTGAAAATGTGTTGTCATGTTATGTCTTTTCTTTCCTTACAGGTGACATTTCAGTTTGATCGTGTTATACTTTATCAGACGGATAAGTTTTATCCAGAGATTGAAAAATCAGCCCTTAGTGTAATTGGACAGCTTAACGGAGCATCGCTCGGCTTCAATCTGCTTTTGGCGATGAAGCACCATGCAAGACGACTATTTATAGCTGGTTTGCAGAATTCAAGCGCGGTCGTGTCAATCTCAGTGACAAATCTCGCGTTGGTCGCCCGTCCACTGCTGTGAACAACAAAAACATTGATGCTGTGCGCCGTATGCATTAAACAGACAGGCATGTGACGCATGAGTCAAATACAATCAATCCTACACAAACATTTGGGCGTGAGAAAGCTGTGCTCGCGGTGGATCCCACAATATTTGACCGAGGCTCAAAAAACGGATCGCGTCACTTGGTGCAGTGCCATGCTTACCAGATTCAACGAAAGTGCGTCAAATTTGGTGTGGGACATAGTAACAGGTGACGAAACATGGATTTATTGCTACGATCCCAAAACAAAGCAGCAATCGAGCGTATGGGTCTTACAAGATGAGCCGAAACCAGCTAAAGCGGCGCGCGTGAAAAGTGCATCTAAGCGGATGATTGCTTCTTTTTTAAATAAAACTGGATACGTGGCTACTGTTGCTTTAGAGAATCGTCATACCGTGAACAGTGACTGGTACATGACATTTGTTTTTGTAAAAATAACCGTAAACGCCGTGTCATCTTGCACCACGACAATGCTAGTTCCCCACACGGCCAGACAGACAAATGAATTATTGAAGGTGAAAAACGTAAAACTTATGAGCCATCTTGCATACAGTCCCGACCTGGCACCCAGTGACTTTTTTATGTTCCCAAAAACTAAGAACCTTACGCGGTCAACGAGTTTCATCACCAGAAGAGGCTGTCGAAGAGTATGAAATACACGTTTCTGAGGTCACCACGGAGGAGTGGCACAAAAGTTTTTAAAATTGGTTTAATCAAATGAAAAAGTGCATTTATGCAAATGGCGAATATTTTGAGAAACAATAAATTCATTTTTGACCTTTACTAGTATTTTTTTTCTTATTCATTCATTCATTCCGGAAAGTTTTAGTGCGCCCCACGTATTTCCAGTTTTTGTAATGCACTAACACACTACAGATAAAAACACACGGATTGTGGATACAGAAGAAAAGAAAGACAGCTCTCAAAAGAAAACTATGCGCAATCAAACTATGCGCAATCAAACTATGCGCAATCAAACTACCGCACTACTAATGTTTCTGTCAAAACCCGACAGTAACTGTACCTATTTTGTTACGAGAATGAACTATGAAAAATTTGTTATACCTACTGTGCCTTTAAATAAACATAATTTTAGGCACATTAAATAAATATTTGATAATTTTGACAAAAAATTTAGGTTTTTATTTTACCTATATGATGCAAACATATCTGTATTTCTTTTCACGATTATCGTCCCATTTTTTGTAATTGACGCACAAAGCGCTTCCAATCTCGTAGCGAATACGATTTTGGTAAGAGTTCGCATTTGCACAAAACGCAGTTCCGTTGTCAATGATGAGACGGCTTTGTTGTAGGTACCATCAAAATTTATTTCTGTCAATAAATTGCACCAAATTAAAAGAACCAACCTATAAACGTTCCACAGCTGGGCTCATGCCTTCCTAATAAAATAATAGCTGTTGAGTAGACCGCGGACCATACTACAAAATTAAGTAATAAGTAGTTACGCCTACGTAACCATTACCGACGGCGGCGGCGTCGACCGACGGCGTTAGAATAATGCAGGTTTGGGGGTTTTGATTTTGACGGCTGTGATCTCATGATCATGACATTACCGGGGCCAACACGGCTTAAAGTGTTTTCCGAAGCACAGACCAGCCTGACCGATTATTTTAGTTGCTCATTCGGTGACCTCTAAGTAACTATTAAGTAATCAGCGTCGGTATTGCGAAAGTTGCTACACTTGCCTTAAAGTAAGACATTTAACGCCAGTCCCCAAAAAGATAATTATTAAAACCAAAACAAAAAATGTGCTGTGTGTTTAGATAATCTTACACAAGAAGTCTGTATGCAAATATGCAGTAAATTTATCTAATAGCAAAGTCAAAAAGATACAGTGTTCATCTCAAAACAGGGCAATGGAGCCACACAACCTCATACACGAAGCTCTTTGCCCGAGTGCCTTGATTTACGATTTGGTGGAAAACCGTCTTTTTATTTGCATTGGTTCAAAGAGGCACGCTCGCATCGAACGAGCATTCGCTCAAGTATGTTATTATAAAGAATATTTCCTTCGTTTTGTTGGCATTCGAATTGAAAAGCCATTTGCCAGTAGTTTAGGGCCTTTGTGGCCCTCTCCGGAAAAATCAAATAGAGGTTTTCATATTATACGGTCTTACTGCGGTACAAAACAATATCTAAAACAGATGGTCGCACTTTTTCTTCAATACTTTTAGACAAAGACACAACACATTTTGAAGAAGAGATTCTTAACTTCAATAACTGTTTTGTAGCTTTTACTTTTTTATTGTTACATGTGGTTACTGCCTGTTATATTATAACGTCATATATTTTTTTTAAGATTTCGATTTCGAATGTATTTTTTATGGAGCAATTACTAGCAGATGCAACTCAAGCTTGCAACAGCGTCGAAGTAGAATCTCTATCAGATCTTATATAAATGGGGCCTGCAGAGGTTTCACTCTCACACAGTAGCATGTGACTTCAGGATCTTTGTGCGTAATGCGTTTCAACAAGTTTCCCTAAAGTTCAAAATCTTATAATATTAAATTTAACTAAACAGCCACTAACCACAACAACAATAAAATTGTATTTTAATTTGGTATTCTTTTTTTGGACATAGTGCATATTTGTACGAGTATAACTTATTAGTAAAACAACAACATAACTTAATAATAATAAAAAAAACTTAATTACTTACATAAATAAGTAAAAATATCAACCTAAACAAAACTACGGTAAAAAAAAAAGAAAAACCTATAAATAAAAGATGTCCTCCAACTGTGGGCTCATGGGTGCGGTACCAAGAATGCTGGCAACGTTACCTCTTTGAATTGCGAGACTGATACGCTGGCAGAGGTAGCTGCCAGCCTTCTTGTCACCGGAGGCCTCAATAAGGCGACGACTTAACTCTTTAACGAGCTGCTTGGCCTCCTGCCCCCATGGACCCATTGTATCCACTGCAAACGGAACAAATATGTAGTTGCGGCCTAGGTTCGCGTACTTGTTCCGTTTGCGACTTTCAGCACTTACCGCAGCAACCCCGACATAAAGCGAAGTGGCGCGTACATGAGAGGGAGCCACGGTGTCTGTACAGGTCGCATCCCACACCAACGACCTGCCAAGCTTCCAAGGTCCAATGGTCATACCGTCAGGCCTTAGTACCTACTCTTGATAGTGAACCAGGTGGACATGAAACAAGTCTTACCACCAACGAAACCGAACCGATTATGAACACTATGATCTGGAAACTTCCCGGCCGATCACGTTCCAGCGATATTTGTTGATACTTTTAGCTTACACGCGATCTTCGCGCACGCTACTGCTGTCTGAATGGAACGCTAGCGAATATCGCCGAAGAGTGGTCATTATGGAAAGTTCCTCTATATTGTCTCTACCGCTGGAATCCTCCGTTGGAAACCGAACCCTCTAGATCGGCGACCGGTACGTGATCTAACAGCTAGGCAACAACAACAGGCAGTTAAACATTCTATAGTGTGTAAGTTATTATATTAAAAATTAATTTAATTCCACGATCACAACAACGGTATTGTGTTACCAGAGCAAAAACCGCAAGCCTGTTGCAGACGTGCCCAGCTTTTATTAATAGATTTGAAAGGAAAATTAAAATGCGAGCGCTACGCTCATTATTTTTCTGAACACTTCCACAATCAACTGAAAATACCTTAAAAGTTTACATAATAATAGAAAAACATGTGAGAAATGAATGAAAAAAAAATGCATTATGCGAGGAGTGGAAAAAGGGAAACAAATGTAGGTAGGTAACATTTCATTAGGCTGGCGCGATGGATTTCGGCCATTGCGATACTGCTATTTAATGTATTCAGTAGCTGATTCTAAAATATTCCCCATTTGCAAAAATCAGACACCAAAACCTGGGACTCCAATTACAAAATGTGCGTTTCATAAGTATTTGTAATGATTATGTTTCAAATAACTAATGTTAGTTTTATCTTTAAATCTGAGAGTTACATTCAATTTGTAGCGCTCATCTCTAGAAAGTAAAAATCACCTTGCCATAAATAAATAAATAAGTAAATGTAAATAAACGAATGCCTAAGTTAATAAAGTCAAAAATGTCCATTCAACACGGATCGCCGGCCCCAGCCAACAACAGCTGTTGTTAAGAAGGCTAATTGCGTCAGAGAATTAATGAATGATAAGGTTCCATCATTAATCAAGTGCTCCACAATATGGTGGCAAGTGCCGTACCGTGCTCTGGAGATGTAAGCGGAGCCCATGTGGTAAGACATTCGCAAGCGGGGGTTACCATGTGACAGCCATTCGCCGCGCTTGACAGGCGTTTTAAGATTCAGTAAGACTAGCGTTTTTGTATTTGCGTTTCCAGTAGGTACTTACCTTGTTTTACCTTACCGTTTGTTTTGCAATTTTTTGTTGCTTAGATAATATGTCTGGTTAATTTTTTAACAGACAGTAATCTTTTTACCAGACAGGTATTCACGCAGACGAACCGCGGGCCGGCCGATCCCATGACGAACTTTCAATATTTTTATGTTGAGTCCGCCTGGCTAGCTACCACCATCTTATCTAAGTCTGTCGCCATAACAACGATGTTTATAGCATTGTTGTGTTCCGACAGTTGAGATAAGATAGCCAGTTCCTCAGTGGTTGAGGATTCCGGGTGAAGCGCGCTTCCACCTTCGGCCTTATCGTCACTTACCATCAGGTGAGATGAAGGCCAAGCGCTTTCCCGTTGTAGAATTAAAAAATAACAAAAAATCACACAAACCTAGTCCCAACAATTACGAACACAACAAAAAAAGAATTCCCCAAAAAGGTACAGCCATTCTGAAGTTATGCGCGGTATGTAGGTAGTGTAGGTACAAACATTTCGGAAATTGATTTTTATTAATACCTATAGGTACATAGATTGAATTGATTGATTAGAGGACATACGTACCATTTCAGTATTTCACACGTCACTGAAGTGAAATTGAATTGTTTCAAAGAAAAAACCTCGTCAGAAACCAATAACATGATTGATCGATGACTAAGTTTGAAGTGAGGAAATTCTCCTATTTCACGGCACGTGAGCCGGTTGGAAAATCGACTTTGCCCCTTTGAAGACAAGGCGGCATCTCCCCTTTCGATAGCAGAGGCTGTACTCAAAAGTTGGGGTAATGAAAAATGCAAGTTGTGGGCAAGTTCGAGTGGTGCTTAGCGAAGTATCGCGTGACGCATGACAAATGCGACTAACACCCAAGTGGACCTCTTTGATCCTCTCGGCTCGCGAACTTGGAGAAAACTTAGACGGAATAAATAGCTAAGTATTATTTTTTAAAGCGAAAAGGGTGGTGATTTGCGTTTAGTTGTCTTATGCTAGGTCAAAATCAGTGAAATAGAATTGTGAAAGTTTTAAAATAGCGGAATCGGAAACCAGTTCAGTTGTTGTGACTTGTGACGATAGTAAGATAAGTAATACAATTTAATACGTACTTCAAAAAATCTGCAAACATAATTTTAGGAAATAGAAAAGGGAAGGTTCGGGCTTATCTCATAAATATTCTCTGTGTGACAACATACATAATTATCGCTTGCACCAGTTAATTATCCACCTTGGCGTCGTTAACCTAAGCATTGGATTAAACAAAATTGATGCCATCTAATAGTGTCATTAATTAGGTTATTAGATAAAAGGCTCTTTTACTTGAGTATTTAAATATTTACACACACATAATCACGACTATTAATCCCCGAAGGGTTATTCAGAGACTTGGCAATGATGACCGCAAAAGCAGTCAGAGGACTGATTTTGCTGTCCTCATTGCCAGTCTCTCACTAACCCTTCGGGGATACTATGGTAGAGACCATAGTCCACTTTACACCAAATAGCGACTGCACATGTGCTCAGCGTGACAGGTGGTGAGCCCATCGTCGCTATATGCTGTTGGAAGTATGTGCAGTATTTAGTCCGTTAGTCGCTTTTACGAAACCCAGGGGAAGAGAGGGGGTGGTAGTGGTAGTATATTCTTTCACCGCAACGCGACACGGTTTCGGATAAATATGGACTCACTAATAATACCCCTTTTCAAAATTAACTAATACTTAAACTTTACCATATTACTGCCTCTGTAGTCTAGTGGGTAAGCTACACTGGTCTAAGACCCAGAGGTCCCGGGTTCGATTCCCAGCGGGGGGTACATTTTTGTGTAATTATTTTGGTTGGTAGTAGGACTTGTTTGGCATGAACTTTTTTTTTGCATGTATACCCACTACAAGGGGGTAAGGGGGGAGCGGAATTAAGATCATATAATATGACCCAATTGTCAATCTCAACTGCACGCGCTGGTAGTTCAAGAATCAAGAAGAATCCAGAATCAATATCATTTATTCACGTTAGGCCATATTTAGGTTACAGCACTTATAAAAGTCATTATGCCATCGGTTCGTAAAGTCTATTATGGGGCCGGAGCCTTGTACTGAGAAGAACCGGCAAGAAACTCAGCAAGGGCATTTCTTTTCTCCCTTTCTTTTACAGCGTCAATTAGAATTGAAAAATGCTCTCCCGTTGTGTTGTGTCCCATGTTCGTATGAATAGCCGGCGGCAGTGGCTTACAGTTACCGTGGTACCCCCTGCTAGATAACGGACGAGGCTCTTTCGACCGAGTATCTGGCGGTATAACCAGACAACGCTATAACAGGATTAAAATCCCTGTTCGATGGATACAATCTACTTATCCATGGGTATCCCTATCGTGAAACGGTAGGTTTTAGTGCGTCAGACGGCAGTCGGCACCGGACTTATAAACCCAAATACGCCACCTTATTTAGAAAAGAACATGGAAAGTCAAGGTCTATCAAGAAGAACATGTATAGCGGATAGGGCGCCGCCGGCCGCAAAACGGCGCGCAGATACATCGCCCTACATCTGCGACAAGTGTACAAGGGCTACCGAGTCACGGACGACTCGGTTAAAAAATCAAGTTCTAGACGAAAACTTGAAAGTTCGCTTTGCAACTATAAACGTTGGTTCACTAACTTGAAAGACGAAAGAACTTGCAGCACTATTTTACAGACGGAGGGTAGACTTCGCAGTTCGCATGTTTACAGGCAACGCTTTAAAGCCGCGCCATTTGCGAGTGCGGAACATCGGCGAGGGTTATAAGATGATGTATACTGGAGCCACTGATGGTCGAAATGGCGTAGCGGTTGTAGTGAGTCAAGAACATCTCGACAACATTGTTGAGGTAAAACGGATAGACGATCGCATTATGTAAGTATGTCAAAGCACTAGTTCAAGGCAAAACGGTAAATATAATATCCGTTTATGCACCTCAAACGAGTTGCAGAGACAGCGAGAAAGAAACGTTTTGGGCTACTTTTGAAGACGTACTGCAGCAAATACCGAGTTTAAGACTAATTGTTGGCGGAGATCTAAATGGCCACATAGGAAAAATGTGTAATCCATTCGAACGCGTGCATGGCGGATACGGCTATGGATCCCTAAACGAAACTGGTAAAACAATACTAAGAACTGCTATGGCTCACGACCTAGCTATAACCAACAGCTTCTTTAGCAAGAAACCAGAACATTTCATAACCTACAAAAGTGGTAAAAACAGCATGGGTTGGATGTTTGCTCTGTTAGTTAATATTATCACTGCTGACATGTACAGGGATGTAAAGTCGGCAATTAGAACTACGGTGGGGCAAACTCAAGCCATAGCGATCAGGGAGGGGGTACATCAGGGCTCTGTACTCAGTCCGTGCCTCTTTTGCTTGGTTATCGATGTTCTAACTGATCATACTCAAACTCTGGCACCATGGACCTTTATTTATGTAGAAGATGTAGCCATCTGTACCTCATCCCGTGAAGAGCTGGAAGAAACCCTGGGTCAATGGAAGCGACAGTTACAGGTGGGATGGGAGCATAGAGAAGACCCAGTACATGGTGTGTAACGGACTAGATTTACATGAAGACCCTCTCATTATTGACAGACAACAAGTTACTAAATGTTACGAATATAAAATATCTAGGGACCATGTTGCGTACCGCTGGAGTAATAGAGGCTAACATACAGCACCGAATCGCTGCCGCCTGGCCCAAATGTAAAAAATGACTGGCGTTACCTGTGACCCGCAAATGCCCGTGAAATTAAAGGGCCTGGTGTATAAAACCATTATCAGGCCTGTGCTCACTTACGGGAGTGAAACTTGGGCCACGACTCAGCGCCACGTTCATGCTATTCAAGTGGCTGAGATGAAAATGCTTCGGTGGATGTGCGGAGTAACGAGACTCGACAAAATACGCAACGAATACATTCGCGGCAGTCTCGGGGTACGTGATATCGCCGACAAGCTACAAGAGAGCAGACTAACGTGGTATGGATATGTGAAGAGGAGACCTCCCGACCACATGAGTAATATGGCAATAAGTCTGAAGCCCTCAGGACGACTTCGACATTTTCTTAAACTTGACACTTTTCTAACTTGTCTCATTTTTAACTCGGCTCTTTCTTAGTTGGTCTCTTTTGCAAAGTTGACACTTTCCCAACTCGTCTCCCGTCCGGACGACTTCGTCATTTTCTTAAACTTGACACTTTCCTAACTGATCTCATTTTTAACTACTTAAGCTTTTTCTTAGTTGGTCTCTTTCTTAACTTGACACTTTCCTAAATCTCAATTTTTTCATAAACTCTAAGAATGTGGTTACGGGACACCTGTAAGTATTCTTTTTTTTTTTCAAGATTAATTGGACTGGATGCTTACAGTCGAGTTCATAAATATGTGTACACTTTAGTACCTTGTCACTTTAATCGCTTTGACAATTCATTTAGGGCAGTTTAAACAGACATTAAATAGACAAGCCAATGTACGCGCCGGAGTCCCGCAAAGCTCCGTGCTTTCGCCATTGTTGTTCTCTACGTTACCGATATACCCAGGACGCCTCGCGTCAGGAACACGAAGTGGCAATGCTGCAATGCGAAAAACCTGACACAGCTTTTTTCTTGTTTTTTTAGTTATATGTCCGATGTATAAATGCAGCAGTGGGTTTTCTAACACAGAAATTGATGAGATGATCTTTCATACTAGCTTTGGTTTTTTGAGCAGATCGATCATACTAGGTACGAGGCATCGCTTATCATGCTGCTGGAGGGTTTGCAGTACTGCATTGTCGTATAGTCTTACCCCTCCCCTGTTCCGAAGAATAAACGAAACTTGGGAGCCTTATTATCATACTAGACAAAGAAAAAGAAAAAGCCGAGTTTAAAATGAGACGAATTATGAAAGTGTCAACTTTGCAAAAGAGACCAACTAAGAAAGAGCCGAGTTAAAAATGAGACGAGTTATGAAAGTGTCAACTTTGCAAAAGAGGCAAACTAAGAAAGAGCCGAGTTAAAAATGAGACGAGTTATGAAAGTGTACACTTTGCAAAAGAGACCAACTAAGAAAGAGCCGAGTTAAAAATGAGACAAGTAAGGAAAGTGTCAAGTTTAAGAAAATGACGAAGTCGTCCTGAGGGGTCTGAAGTTACCTGCGCCCAGAAAAAGAGGGAGGCCGAAATCAAGATGGACAGACAATATTGCCAAAGACCTGAGAAGCTGCAATGTATCTATCTTAATACCGATGCGTCGATCAGAGCAAAGTAGAACAAACTGACAAGAAAAGCAGACCCCCACCATCAGATGGGATTAATAAATGCTATGAAGAGAGACCCACTACAACCTCCACTGTGCCATTGTACACCATCATAACCTTGGCGAAGGCCGAAATGAGGACACTGTCTCAATCGTCTCACGTCAATATTATTTTAATACATAGATTGCTTTTAAAAATATACCTACTCTGCAACCAACGCTGTGGTTTAGTGAGTTTGATTCCCAGCGTAGGTAGGTCAGGTAGTTAGGTGTTATTATTTTTGTTTTGCACTTGAGTCCGCCTGGTTAATATCATTTTATCTCAATCTGTCGATAACGATGTTAGTAGCATTATTGTATTTCGACAGTTATGATTATGAGACAAAATAGGTTAACTCTGAAACAGTCTTCTAGTTTCTCAGTAATCTTCAGAGCTTTCAACTTCATTAGCGTCACTTACCATCAGGTGACATAAGGACGAGCGATTTCTCGTATGAAGATTAATACCCTCATACCCTAGGTCGGCTTTTTTAATTTTTTCTTAAGTCTGTTTTTTCGAAATATTTACAATTTAGTAAACATACAACCCCAAAAACCCGATTTTTTTTTTACATTTTTCAATACTCCAAAAAAGTTACCAGCCGATTTTCAAAATTCAAACGTTTACGTGTCTCGATAAATTCCTCAACTCTTGGTACTATTCCGATCTCGATCCTCCCAAAATCCTCGGAGCTATGGCCAAAAATACGTCTCAGGCGATTTGCATCTATAACCATTTTCGTAAAATTATTAGATGATCAAAGTAACTTACCTGTAAGTGAACTTCGATCACAATTATATGAAGGTAACGCCTCGTCTGTATTTACTATGTAGTCGCGCTTCGACGTACCAAACTCACGATATTCAGAGCCAAAAAATAAAATTCTGCTGATCCAGGCGCGAAACAGCCTCTCCTGTCATTGATAGTTCAAAGTATAATCATTGCAATTTTCGGGTATGGGCTTTTAGTCAATCAATATAATAAGGGTGGGTTGTACACAGACGAGGCGTTACCTTCATATAATTGTGATCAAAGTTCACTTACAGGTAAGTTACTTTGATCATCTAATTATATTCGTTAACGCCTCGTCTGTATTTACTATGTACATGTTTAGAGAAAATTATTGCAATGATGATCATTTACATTTATTATGAATAAAACTAATAAAAACAAAATGCAAGTTAACGTAATCAAAAAATTATTTATCACATCACACAGACTATGTAGAATACTTACTACCACAGTAATTTAAACAATTTATTGGTCTGTTATAAAATTTTTAAAAGGTATTACACTGCTGAGACCTACCAGCTGTTTTTCTAACATCAACATTGACGCCTCTATGTTTAGCGAGTGAGGTTGACGCATGTCTAGTACTATGTGTTGTAAATATTGAGGTGATTTTTCCAAATTGGAATAGTATACCCTTAACCCACCTGGCTAGTGTATGGGTAGCTGCTGGTTTATGAAGTTTATTGATAGTAATGAACAAGTTATTGACAGAACCCCGAAGACTGCCAGATAACTAGGTAATTAACTAACGTTTGAGCTGGCCATATACGTGGATCTTCTTTGAAAAAAGGAATGTTGAGAGTGGTTGACCAGAATTACTTCTCGTGGTATTAATGGCATCATTGATTTTAATTATAATGCATTTGTTTTCGATATGAATATTTTGTAAATTTATTACGGTCATATTTTGTATTCTTTGAGCTGTAGCTAATAACAATAAATAAACAACTTTTTTTTTATTTTTATATATAATAATTTTAAAGATAAGCTAGTATTTGGAAATAGGGACCTAGAAAATGTAAGACCTTTGACGGGTCCCAGGTCTCTTCTTATTTCGGTTTATTAGGCCTAATTTTGTATATGCCAGCAAAAAAAATCGTTTAAACCAGATCAAATCAGATCAAAATTGAGTAAAAGCTAATCGAAATGGATTAAACGTTCCCAAAACGTTCCATATGCACCACCGCTATTGAATTTTTGTGTAAGGAATGACAAAATTTTAGGAATAGGTACATATCTTAAAGGGATCTATTTGGTTAGCGTGACAAAACGCATACCATTGTTTTAAACAAGAGTCGTACTGTTTTAATGTGTTTGTAGATAATGAACTGATGACTATAGAAATGCTGTTTTCAGAATAACCCTTCTTTAAATACATTTGTTTAATACTATTGCTGCAATTTATGTAAGGTTCCCGTGTAGTAGGTGACAATTCCTGTAAGGTGATAACAACTATGATTTATTTATTAGGAATTAATAATATTAAGTCTGATTTGACAAAGGGATTTGAACAGGGGAATCCAAGGCTGAGATGGCCAGTTAGGTACCACTATCACTCCTTTCTACTTTCTAGTAATTACTTTCCACTTTTCGTACATTTTAGTATTAGTGAGAAAGGCGGAAATGCGTAAATTTTAAATTTGTCCATAATAGGGTGAATGCATCCACAGGAATGGTTCCATATGCCACGAAACGAATAGTTTACATGTTGTATTCCTTCTTGACGTAAAAAAGGTCAATTTCTGGCTTACATAATTTCTTAACGCTATTATAAGACTTGATATTCAGTTCCCACTCTGTATCATTGGAAGAAATGCGAGTCTCTTTGTCCGCAATATTTTCTTTTGAAGGAATAAAAGATGGAAAAATTTAAATATTTCGTTTCTTACATAATTGCCGAATCTTACGTGTCAAATCATTAAGGTGAGTGTACTAAACTCCACCCATTCGATTTACATAAGAAATTGCAGTAGTGTTGTCGCACCTTAGCAAAATTTCACAATTTTCCGAATTTTTCAGAAGCATTCCAAAGTGAAATAAATAGCCTGAAGTTGTAATAAATTTATATAATGTTTTTTATCTGTATTATTCCAGTATCCATGAAGTTTTTAACTGCCACAAACAACACCCTAGCCAGGTGTTTGAGGTATCGGACAATATTTCCATTCTATAGTTTGATTTCTAATGGGATTTAAGCCCGACAAAATATGATTTTTCCACCACAAAAGATCTTCTTTCTCACTGTCTTTTAACAGAACTTTGGCGTCATAATCGTCATTATTCTTTTCGAGTGCCAAAAACCTGCAACACTAATAATTCTGTGTACAACATACTATAAGGTATAACGGGGCAAACAGAAACCAAACTACATGCATAATAAAGATGCAAAAGACCTTATTGTGCAAGGTTTCGAATCGAAACAAAACTTATCTAATTTATTAAATAGGCTAAGCCCTTTTTCCTGAAGTAAACCCATGACATATCTTTCAGAGTCCAAAGGATAACTAAGGAATTTCCATTGCCTCTTAGGTTTTAGTACGATATTCTTTTCATTTATTTATTATTAAAACCTAGGGAAGTTAGTAAATTCCGCGTGATTCTGACATTTTCGTAACATTTTCCTTCAGAATTTTCAATACAAAGAAAATCGTAAAGAAAATCGTCTAAGTAGTTTACCGATGACAACCCTAGTTTTCTAAGGTGTGTTACGGTCGGTTTAATTAATTTCGTAAATACAACCGGTGCCGTTGATAAGTCAAACAGTAGAACTTGAAATGCATACAAGTTGTTTTCATAATCAAATTTTAAGTATTTACGAGATCTTAGAAAGATATTGATATTTACAAGGCACACACTTTTGTATGACGCCTCGGTGGCCGAGTGGTCAAGACTCGGATCGATATCCGGTTTGAATCCGTTTAATCCCCAGATCGGGCAAAGTGTGTTTTCTAATTGTTCGATGCCCGCATTGGGCAAACGTGGTGATTCAGCCAATACCCATCCATCGTAGCGATGACTTGATTTCAATGGTGGAGGCCTTTGCCCAGCAGTAGGACAGTATACAGGCTGTACTTTATTTTACTTTTTTACACTTTTGTAAAATAGTTACTTTATGCATGTCCGAATTGCTTCTTTTTCTGATTCACTAAAAGAACACTTTATATATATGGCACTTTTGTCTGATCTATAGAATAACTTAGGAATTTTATTGCCATTTCTAACCCAATCTAAAATAATATCATTAGTAGAAACATATTTTAAGCCAATTTTTGAAAAATGAATGTAAGTTACCAGTATTAGTATGAACTTCCGATTCAACTGATTTACCTGCGTATGGAGCGGATAGGAGCACCTCGAGTTGAATGGCGGGAAGTCCTCTGATAAGGCTGGCAAGATCGGTGGTACAGGTATTGCCCGCCGCCGCCACCACGATGGTAGAACTGTGACTACTTGCTTCTTCGAGGTGGACGGGCCCCAATAGTTTAAAGATCAGGCCACTTTTCAGCATACTGCGTTCTATCAATCTTTTTCTTTAATCGGAGATCATTATTAGATCTTTTTAAATTTTTCGTTTCTTTTATAACTCCAGAAACATTGCCAACTTTAGAGGAAATAATTAATGGGATATATGTATGTATGAACCTCTACAACCATTCAGTGTTGCGTATAAGCGCCCGTCTTGTCGCACAACACATTAAACTAATGTTTTTTTTTAATTATATTGTCTTTAGTCTCTTTTTCTAAACCTTTAGACATAATATTTTGCCAAATCTCGGCGATATATAAGTATGTATGAACCTCAACAACCATTCAGTGTTGCGTATAAGCGCCCGTCTCATCGCACAATACATTAAAGTAATGGTTTTTTAATTATATTGTCTTTAGCCTCTTTTTATATTTTGCCAAATCTCGCGCGATATATATAAGTATGTATTAACCTTTACAACCATTAAGTGTTGCGTATAAGCGCCCGTCTTATCGCACAACACATTAAACTAATGGTTTTTTTTTTAATTTTATTATTATAAATGGTCTTTGGCCTCTTTTTGTAACCCATTAGACATTATATTTTGCCAAATCTCGGCGATATATAAGTATGTATGAACCTCTAAAATCATTCAGTGTTGCGTATAAGCGCCCGTCTTATCGCACAACACATTAAACTAATGGTTTTTAATTATATTGTCTTTAGTCTCTTTTTCTAAACCTTTAGACATAATATTTTGCCAAATCTCGGCGATATATAAGTATGTATGAACCTCAACAACCATTCAGTGTTGCGTATAAGCGCCCGTCTCATCGCACAATACATTAAAGTAATGGTTTTTTAATTATATTGTCTTTAGCCTCTTTTTATATTTTGCCAAATCTTGGCGATATTTATGTATGTATGAACCTCCACAACCATTCAGTGTTGCGTATTTGCGCCCGTCTTATCGCACGACACATTAAACTAATGGTTCTATGAACTGTCGTCGTGTGGGAACCCCGTAATATAAACAATATTAAGTTTGTTTGGTCATAAGTATGTTCGTTCTTTGTTCTTTTTGTAGGTACCATATTTCTCTTATAGAGGCTAGTTCTATCGCAAGAAAATAGTATGCTTTTTCACCAAGTCCTTATTCATTATTATTATTATTATTGGTACAGTGTTTCTCGTATAGACGCGTTCTATCACAGTAAAGTAGTACCTTTGCATCACAGACTGATTTTACCGAAAGTAGGTACAAAGTGAATAGAAATGAGGCTGTTTATTCATAGTCCGGTCGTGGGACATGAAATTCCATAAAGAAGTTTTGATACTTCTAAAACTTTTCGTTTTTGCTGAGTGTATAGATTATGTGGATTGTGAGCTACTTTTAAAAAGTAAGAAGTTTTATGACTGTGCTTTAGGTATGGTTTAGGTATTTCATAATATTTCGTGTAACGTAATGCATATAATATTAAAGTTTGAAATGTTGAGTGTTTCTTAATAAGAACTATCTTATCTTTGTGTTGTAAAAAGTTTAGAAACATAATATATGTGGAACTATGAAAATCACAAAATCACTGTTTTTGTCTTTGAATAAAATTTTAAAGTTTATGAAATAATATTTAAGACTTTCAGTGGTTAGTGATAAACATGTTGAACAAAGTTTAGAAAGTTAAGTGGTGTGCTTCTTTGATCATTTCATTTTTCTTTCGTAACACACGCAATAATAAATTAAAATTGACAGAATCGCTCGTACATGGCCTTTGTAATGCTATTTTATACCACACAAAAAATTAGAAACATACATGGAGTGCACTTTGTTTAAATCACGAATAAAATATTTCGCTAACATACCTACGTAACAGTTTGTTTATGTGGGACGCGGGCGGCTGCGGGCGCGGCGCGAACGCGGAGCATACCTACTTACACTCTATATGACAGATATTCCACTCGTCACGTCAGACGAGTGTGTATGTGATGGGCGAACATAATACAAGAAGACGTAATGCAGAAAAGTAAACTAAGTACCTTAACCTACTTACTTTACATCTTAGCTGACATCAATACAAACAAAACATTACTAAATGGCAAGTTTTGAGTAGTTAAGTACAGATCGCGCAATTCTTCTTTCAGATAAGATTATTCTACAATCGTCCGAATCGGATGAATGGGATGAATACGTACGTAACGTAAACGGATGAGTATGTAACGTATATTCTTAATAAAAAATAATAATGAATGATTAAGTACTTAACTGTTTATTTTGCATTTTGGTTAATCAATCTATCATTCTGTCATGTTCACAAATCACAATAATAGGAAAGTAATTTTTAAGATGTACAATAGACTATAGATTTGCATATCTAGCTAGAGCCACATCATACGATTAAAGATTTTTCCACAACCCTTACGTGTTTTTTTGACAATTAATCAATTAAGAGCTTCAGGTAAGTATGCAAAAGTATTTCCTAAATTATAGTAAGGTAAGTAGGTACTTACTCTTATTATCATTAAATCATTCATCACTACCTACCTACTTATTATAAACAAAGTCCCCCCGCATCTGTATGTCTACGTAAGTACGTAGGTACCTATCTACTTAATTAAGTATTATAATATCAATTCTACTAGTCACCTACAATTATAAACCGGTACCGATATTTCCTGGTATTTCCAGGGAAATTGATTTTTTACGCAGTACCGGTACTGAGAATTTGTTTCCCGGGAAATTCGGTACTTTCGGTACTTTTGTTATAACTTCAAATTACGCCAATATTAGGCTCCGCGATTGCGGTAGTCGTTACCGGTAACCTCGGCATATGCTCTTAGTTGCAAACCATACAAATTTCGTAGCGTTACCAAATTTTTATCTCAACAGTTCTCAACCGTGACGTCACCGGTACTATTACTGAGGAAAAAATTGTAACTAATGTACCCGTACCCTACACCGTACGGTTTCATCGTCATCGCACTCCAATGATTTGATAATTCCATTTAAATAATTTCTTTTTTGTTTGCTAATTTAGCTTTACCTTCCTAATGACCTCGAAACTGAACGTCACTCGAAACATCGACGACAAGGATTCCAATAGTCGGATTGGCATCAAGGAGAGCTCCCTCAAAAGTTCAGAGGTACGACTAAGGGATGTTTTTTCGCGGTAAATGCGCAAACTTGTATTTTGGAGGGGTTACAGTAGACTAAGTTATGTCGGCCCCAATTCAAGACATGACTTAACATGTTCTTGGTGTCAGTCACAAGTTTATTCTGGCTCTCGATGACGCTTTCCCGAGAAATATTAGCTCGTCCAGTGTAGAACGTTACTCCCTTACTGACGTCCGCGTAGCAATGAATGCTGTTTGATGAAACATGTCATTGATATGCAGAAGAAACAGAGTATGGGCTAACACAGCATTTAAAGGGGTTCATGTCAGAGCACGAACCATCGACTACGACTCTGATGCTACGCCCAGAAAGAAAGCTGGTCACCCACGAACACAATTACTCAAGAAGCCAGTGTGATGGAAGTTTAGAGAGAAGAGCCCTATGCTATAACCCTGTCAAAGGCTTTCGCTACGTCCAAGCTAACTGCCAGTGCCTCCCCTTTACTCTCGACAGCCTCCGCTCATCGGTGAGTAAGGTACACTTAAAGATCATCAGCCGAACGACCGCGACGAAAACCATACTAGAGATCGCTTAGTTTTATTTTAGGTACCTTAAGATCTGGCGCTTTGTAATGGACTCCATTACTTTGGAGAGCAAAGAGGTGATGGCTATTGGCCTGTAGTTGAACGGATCTGAGCGATCGATTTTTTTTGAGAATCAGGTGGAAAAGGGCTGTCTTCCATGAGCTTGGGACAACGTTAGTAGTGTAAGAGAGCCGGAAAACGCGCGTTGGAACCAGCGCCAACTCATGGGAGGAACTGCACCAAGCCCACTCGACTTATGGATATCAAGGGAAAAAGAGCCTTACGAACTGACCTTTGTAGGAACCGGACGTTTGACATTGAACAAGCGCAATGCGGTATGGTTGGTGGAGAGTTTTTCCCATCGTCCAAGGTCGAGTTTGATGCGAAAAGAGTGCCCAAGAGATCGGCTTTCTCCTTTGCAGTATGGGTCAGACCGTCATCGGTCTTGTGCAATGGTGGTAGAGACAGCTGACAAAAATTTCCTAAGATAACTTTGGCGAGAGACCGGAACGCACGCGTACCCGAAGGAAGACGCACTAGCCTCTCGCCAATTCCACTTATGAATGATGACTTCGCCTTGGCAATGTCCCTCTTAAAGGACCTGGCGGCAATATTGTACCTCTTTCTGAGCACGCTGGTATTTGGATCCTTAGATGACACTGCATTAGCCCAGGCTTGGTAATGTTGTTGTTTTTGGCGAGACGCCATTTTGCAGCAGCGACCAAACCATGGTTGGGACCTGCCACCAATGGGAACCACAGAGTTTGGATTGAAAAGTTCCATTCCCTGCAGTATCACATCGACGACAAATTCGGCGGCGACATCAAGATCATCCAGCGAGAAGCAAACTCGTAGTAGGACGCAAAGAAACTCCCATCGCATCCCAGTCCGCTGACCTATAATGCCAGACTCGACGTTTTTGAAATTTCTGTGAAAGGCACAGTGCTACGAATCAGACAGTGGTCTGATGAGCCTAGTGGTGCATTAATAGAAACTTGATAGCCGTCTGGGTGAGAAGTCAGCAGAAGGTCCAATAAGAAAGGTGCATGGCCCTCCACATCTGGAACCCACGTAGGCTCTGTTACCAATTGGGACAGATTGTAGGCCAAAGCAAAGTCATGAACGGCTCTACCCGCGTGGTCAGTTGTAAGTGAACCAAGCCATTCGACGTGGTGGACATTGAAGTCTCCCAATACCACAATCTCGGCCGAGGGGATCCGTTGGAGAAAGGTCTGTCGTCGTTTGAACTGTCTCGGTTTGGACGAATTTATATTATTTACTCACCTTAAAACACCCATTATAAAAATCCATTGTATAAAGACTCTTTTAAATTTAAAACATTCAACTCGGATGACTTCTAACCAATTCCATTCGACAAAGTGATGCCACAGCTAGTATAGCAATTAACAAAACAATTTTTTATTATAAACATTTGGTGTAATATTTTGTTTTGCTCATTGATCCATACATCAAAAGTTAGTTACATCTGGGTTAAAAAAAATTCAGTACCGAAAAATACCGAAATTTCCCGGTTTTCCCGGTACCATAGTTAGCGCAGTACCGGGAATTCTGTTTTTTCTACAGTACCGGGACTGCAAGCCCTAGTAGTTACTTATTTAATGTAGTAACTGCTAATACTACCTACCTACGAGAATTTAATATAAAATCGTAAGAAGTATAAAATCCACCCGCCCACGTCCTGCATGCCTAATTGCGTATTTAGTGAAATATTTTATTCGTGATTTAAACAAAATGCACTGTATGTATGTTTCTATTTTTTGTGTGGTATAAAATAGCATTACAAAGGCCATGTATGAGCGATTCTGTCAATTTTAATGTATTATTGCGTATTTACGTTTTCATCCCATTCATCCAATTCGGATGATTGTAGAATAATCTTATCTGAAAGAAGAATTGCGCGATATGTACTTAACTACTCAAAACTTGCCATTTAATAATGTTTTGTTTGTATTGATGTCAGCTAAGATGTAAAGTAAGTAGGTTAAGGTACTTAGTTTACTTTTCTGCATTAAGTCTTCTTGTATTATGTTCGCCCATCACGCACACACTCGTTTGACGTGACGAGTGGAATATTTGCCTTATAAAGTGTAAGTAGGCGCGTTCGCCCCGCGCGCGCCTGCCCGCCGCGCCGCGCCCGCATCCCACATAAACAAACGTATGTTAGTTAGCGAAATATTTTATTCGTGATTTAAACAAAATGCACTGCATGTATGTTTCTAATTTTTTGTGTGGTATAAAATAGCATTACAAAGGCCATGTTTGAGCGATTCTGTCAATTTTAAGTTATTATTGCGTGTGTTATGAAAGAAAAATAAAATTATTAAAGAAGCACACCACTTAACTTTCTAAACTTTGTTCAACATGTTTACCACTAACCACTGAAAGTCTTAAATATTATTTCATAAATTTTAAAATTTTATTCAAAGACAAAAAGAGTGATTTTGTGATTGTCATAGTTCCACATATATTATGTTTCTAATCTTTTTACAATACAAAGATAGGATAGTTCTTATTAAGAAACACTCAACATTTCAAACTTTAATATTATATACATTACGTTACACGAAATATTATGAAATACCTAAACCATACCTAAAGCACAGTCATAAAACTTCAATCTTTTAAAAGTAGCTCACAATCCACATAATCTATACACTCAGCAAAAACGAAAAGTTTTAGAATTATCGAAAGTAATTTTTTTCCGGCTACGCGACTATCAGTATATTTTATTGGTACTGTATTTTCCGTATAGACGCCCGTTCTATCGCAAAAAATACAAAAAAAAATACTCTTTTCTTTTCTCGCTTTCTTTTTTAATGTATAAAATAACTTACCTAAAAGAAAAACTTGGTTGCCTGTAAAGTCGGTATACGGGCGAAAGTTTTACGTGACAACGACTTTGAGTGGTAAAATAATTTTAATGTGAATATTCATTCGTATAGTAGGAAGAAGGATGAAATAATATGGAAGGGACGCGTGCCTTGAACTTTTTATGTCTGTCTCTCTCGCTCTTAGGCGGGCTAACCATGCCCGAGTGGAAGGGACGCGTGCCTCTCACTCGCTCTCATTGTGAGCGCATAACGTGAGCGGAGCGTAACGCAGTTTCTTGAAGTGTCACCCGGCAAACCAATTTATAAGACGTTGTCACGTGAAAATAATTACCTCCTGGAGAATCCTCCATTAACTTGAGTAGTGACTGTATTAACCTTTTGTTCGCATGGTCACAAAATTAAACACTCACTAGTACGCGCACTTAACTAAATTAAATACGAGTGCCTAATAAGTAACGACTAACGATACGTCCGTAGAGTTAGGGCACGAAGAAACACAATGACAGGAGAGGCTGTTTCGCGCCTGGATTAGCAGAATTTTGTTTTTTGGCTCTGAATATCGTGAGTTTGGTACGTCGAAGCGCGACTACATAGTAAATACAGACGAGGCGTTAACGAATATAATTGCCACGATTCGTTCGTACGTACGTACGTTCGCGCACTACTTCAGAACGCCTGCACTTATTTGGCTAATTCTTTATTTGATGTGTTTGTAATTGTCAGGACTTGTATGAAAGAAATATTTTGGAAACGCGTTACGTGATACAGGATGTTCACTTTTCGCAGACGAAGTCGCGATCTATTTAATTAGTGACAATCGCTAGCAACCTGAGGGCCTCCTCTCTTTCTCCGAATCGAAATTTCGGCCTATTTTCGTTTGCTATTTATAGCGCTTGCCATTATATTCAAAATTTTAAACCATTTTCTAAGAATACTTATAAGTATAATCTCAATGGCAAACCTTTTCTGTTTGAACGGCCGAAATTTCGATTCGGTGTATGAGAGTAGGCCCTCTGATTCGATCGCCATTTCTTTAAAAGTATCTATCTAATAGATTAGATGTTCCACATGTTCTGGTTTAGCTATTGCGCAATCTATTTGACTGTATCCAATATTAATCGTAAACAGCGAAGGTAAGGACAACCTCACGGTGACAGTACCAAAGCATAACTTGCAGATTATGCTAAAACAATTAATCATTCCCGCAGAATCCAAGAAGATTGTTTATTAAGGAACGTGACTGGAAATTATCAGCAAGCAAGTCATACTCACCTACCTACCCACATTCAATAGACCCATTAGTCTGAACAAGGGTCATTAATTAATTTCTGTTTTGTGCCCGTCAAAGGTACCTACCATAGTAGACACCTTTAGGTTTACCGCACACTCTCAACGTAAATTAAAATAAGGAGGTTAATTGAATTTTGGAATCCCCTTGTGTTCATGTTTCCCTAATTATTTAGGAATGTCCGTTCATTTTCAATCAACGCTCGGTACAACCAAACAAACATTAAATTTGGACATTAACAATTGTTATTATTAATAATTTACCGGATTAACTAGTAACAAAAAAACGAAAGTCTACGTTGAAGCTAAAAGCTTACAGTATATATTATAGGCTAAAAGTATTTTTCGGCAATGAGCAATTTTTTTATGTTAAGTAACTTACTTAACAAAAAAATTGGGAATTCAAAATTATATTTTGAAAGGTAGGTGGTCAGGTCATGTCACGCTAATTGCAGTTTAGCAGAAGATCTAACTTGCACTGCGATCGTGTTTAGATGATCGATGAACTTGCATAGTAATAAGTACTAATAATGCCATATCAATAATGTGAGTTTTAAAATAAAAGATATTTTTACAAAAATATTAAATTTATTTTTATAGTATATTTCATGATTTAAATTTTCGATATGTCATAAATGCTGTTAATACGCTAAAAATAATAATATAAAATATACAATAATATGTAAAAAGCTCTTTAACGAAGCCGAGAGCCACGTATTTACTCCGTGATTCCGAATATTTTGATGTACTGCGCCGTACCTGGGAAGCGCCTGGTTACGGTGATATTATTTTTTAAATTTATTGGTAAAACTATTAATACGATGATTATGTAATTTTATTCAAAAGTAGCCCCCAAAAAGCTATCATCAGCATCTATTACACGTATAGCCGCTACGCGCCATACATGGCGTGCAGCAGAAAACGGATGTTTCACAATTTCTAAAAGTTATTGTGGTTTTCCAGCTATTACTTACGCTTAATGTTACTTTTTTATATTTATGTAAATTATGCCTATATTTCGGTTTCATTAAAGATCTTTTTACACCCTGTATGGTACAATAATAACTAATATTCGCTTAGCAATATAAATGCATTGACACAACTTTAACATATCCAATATAATACCTAATATATTATTTTCAGTAGACTAAGTAAGGGTTGATATGAATAAATCTTTAAAGTCTTTGTTTGTTTGTCTACTGGCCTTGAAACTGACTTTGGATTAACTTGTATTCTCTAATCTAAATTAATATACTTACTTTAAGGTAACTAAAGGAACAGACAAATAAAGATCACATTTATTATTATTATAACAAAACAACATTGCTAAGTTGCGCGTATCAGTGCATCTTTCATGTCTGGCGCTTAATTAATACCAGCGTCATGGTGTTTCTGAGTGCCATGGATATATGCTATATAAATGCCATTTTAATGATAAGATCATTGCTATTTTTGTTAGATATTCTTGTAAATGTCATTGAATGAATGATTTTCTATTTCTAAAAGTGTTTTCAATGTAATATTTACATTTTGTTTAAAAAATAGATCGTTAATTTATAATTTTTTTAAAATTGTATCAGCCAATTTTAATTATTGTGATTTTAAATATGCATTTTTCACGAACCTCTTCCGTTCATATACTTTTATGTCATACAAACAGTTTGTTTATTTTAACAATAACTTTAATATTTTGCTATTAAGTACATAAAATAAATATAACTATGCAACTTATACATTTATATAATAAGCGTGTTGTTCAAAGTATCAACTCAACGATAATTTTTACAAGCTTTTATTTACTTAACTTTAATTTAACTAACAACATATATATTTTACTAAATACAAAATTATAAAGTATACATTTGTGATTATAATGTCATGAAAATATGGCACCGAGGAGCTTAAATTATAAAACGGTAAACATTTGAACTAATGAATATTATAGATTCATCTCGACATTACTATCAAACAAAAAAATAGAAAAATAACATAATTATACAGATTGATATTGAAAAATACACGAGCCCTAACAGACATACTCAAACGGTCTGTGAGAATTTTATTGTAACCATTACATACACATTCTTATTCGAAAATGTGAAAGGAATGTGTCAAAATCGCCACAAACGGAAAGCAGTGGGCTACCCCTCCGGGAAACAGGCGCGTTGTACTCGGGATGAATAACCCATAACCACACATTTTGGAAAACCAAACCAAACTGCAATATTGCAAAAGCACTTTCCTGTCAAGATTTGCATATTTTGTTACGGTATGTACAAGTACCATTACAGTTCTTCAACAAACACAATTTTTTGAAACTGAAACTGAAAAAAACACCTTTTACTTTCCTGCCAAGAACCGCGTCTACGACTAGTTACACAACATGACAATACCCTAATGCTGCATCCAGACTCTCGCGAGGCGCCTCAGAGAGGCTCTCGGCACGAGTCTTGGCGAGTGGAGGCTACAGAAGTGCTAGCCATCCACACTCTCGATTTATTCAGTTGCCCGTTACGTCTACTATAAAATGGAAGTCATTGAATGGACTGCGTTAGATACTTTGTGCCTTTTTTTCCCCCTAAACGTTGCCATTAGTGATTTTTTTTAGTTTTTAACTCCTGCATAGGTAGGTATATTTAATTCTTTGCTTATCCGATCCCACTCCATTAAAATTTGATATAACTCCATAAAAGTGGTAAACAAATCGTTACTCCACTCCGTCATGATAAAAAAACGCGCGAGACCTTACTGATTACTCTGGCAGTTAACAACAAAGTAGCGAGCGCGAGAGTGTGGTTGATTCCCTCGCCTCGCCCCCTCGCGTCCTTTGACTCGCATCCGAACACGTACACGAGGGGACACGAGCGCACCGTCCTCACTCTCGTACTCGCGTTCCCTCGTGTGGGCTCGTGGAGAGTCTGGATGGGGCATAACAGTTGCAGTGCTTTTGCTGATTGCTGGCAAGAACTCGTCGACAACCGCAAAGCGTGGCGTCATCTTGAGGCCAGGGCCCACTTTAGGGCAGCAGTTTCCGATCGCATATAAAAACTATGCACAATCAACACTCTCAAAACGGCCGCACAAAAAGAGTACCTAAGTGATATGTTTATGTCGAACAAAGACTGTTTAGGCACGCATTTCGTTAGTTGTGCGAGCTAAGTGTCAACATGAGAAAGAGCTTCTTCGGAATTTGCTTTTTCTCAGAGCATAACAACTAAAGCATAGAAGGAGTGCTATGACATTTGAATGGGCATTCCGTTTGTTGTCAAACAATGCGATATTATGTTATATATGACATCACACGCAAAAAAATAACACGGGCGCGTTGGCCCTTGCCAATGTCCATTGAGGTATTTAAAGTCAAATATTACTCTTCGAATTATATATTGTAGATCGCTTTTGAATTCAGTTGGTGACCAGGTATCCAATTTTATTTTTCACTTTACTCAACGTTTTTAGCAACTTATTTTGTCTCTTTCCTTTCAATGTTTATGGCCCATTTGAAAAAATAGGACAACTATACGAGTGTCATTTGGACTCCTTCTATGCTTTAGTTATTATTCTGAGCTTTTTTTTCTAAAACACATACACGTCAAATGTATATGTGAACCCTGCTACTTTTCCGCTACGATTTAGTATGGGATTGTGTTTCTAGTTTTATATGTGATCGAAAGCAGCAGTAAGTAAGTGTGTAGCACTACAGTTCGTCGTTCCGCCTAAGCGCGAGGTCGTCGTGCTGGAACCAGGTGGCGTAGACGCGCACCGGGTCGGGCGACGAGTGCCGGTGGAAGGAAACCGGCCGGTCGCGCGCTACCACCTCGCGCGCGTAGTCCTGCGGCCGCGCCTGGCAGACACACGTAGATACTCCTTTTTATTAGGCACTTAGAGCTATTACTCGAGAGCTATTTACTTGAGGAGCTCGATGGCGCAGCGGCTAGCGCGTTCGGCTTGCGAACTTGCCCGTTAAGCAACTTTCGCAATGCCTGGTCGCTGGATGGGTGACCAAATTTAAAACATCTCGAGCTCCTCCGTGCTTCGGAAGGCACGTGAAGCCGTTGGTCCCGGTTGTTGTCGTAAGATGACAGTCGTTAAAACCCACCAACCCGCATTGGGCCAGCGTGGTGGGTTATAGCCCAATATCCCCTCGTGCATTGTCCACGTGGGAGGCCTGTGCCCAGCAGTGGGACGTTTATAGGCTGATGATGATGATGATGAGAGCTATTACATCCCGACAATGATTTTTGCGTAAATTGGCCAATTTTGGCGTTCTTTATCTCAGAAACAAAATTACATTAATCATTTTGACTTAATGAATAGTGTAGAATAGCTATTGACATAGTTCGTATCGTAGCGGCCTCGCTTTTTGCTAATTTTGCTTAATTTTTTAATTAAACCCAAAATTGCAGAGAAAGTTTTTCATAAAAAGCGCGAAGGCACTTTTATGAGCTCCTAAATTAAACTACTGTTATATGTGTATACAAATGTTATTTTTTAATTTATCTAATAAAATATTGAGCAAAATTTATACCAGAATAATTATTACTTCATGAGGAATCAAAGATTTTATAATGAATTTATTATCCTGTTTCGATAAAAACGATAAATACAGCTGCAAAATTACTACAAAATGCGATGCGCCGGCCGCCAACCGAACTCATCCTATTCTCGCAGAGTGGAGATTTCTAATTATAAGCATGAATTTATTATCCTACTTCGATAAAAACGATAAATACAACTGGAAAACTACTACAAAATGCATTTTACGCAAAAATCACAGACGAGATGTAATAGGCCTCCTAAAGTCAAAGTCACAGTCAAAAACCCTTTATTCATGTAAAGTATAGCCTACATACTGTCCCACTGCTGGGCAAAGGCCTCCATCATTGAAATCGTAAAATATACAAAATTTGAGATATCTTTCTTTTGCGCCGGAGCTTGGGCTTTTTTGGGTGTTCTCCTTTCTTCAATACATTTTTAACCTTATCGTTAGGGTATAATAAGTCTTATCGCTACAATGAATGGGCATTGGCTTTATCATCACGCTTGCATCGAAAAATACGAAACATACTTTGCTCAACCTAGGAATTGAAACACTCGGTCACCGAGGAGTCGTGTTTTTTTTTCTCTTATATAATGGCTTCGTGCGATCAGCACATTTAGCCAGTGTCAAGTAAGATATTTTCTTTACAATATGTGGATGATAATAAGTGATAATAAACGTTTAATGGTAATGTTTTTCCCCCCAAGCCCCTCGATACTCGATAAAGCTGTGGAACTTTATTGAGGTCTCACACGGACGGACTTCTTGAGAGAATTTGAAAAGTGATTTTGCACTGTTTTGTTTTATTTGCTAACACACATGCACGTTCACTAACACTTAACAGTTAATAATCCACCATTATTTCACATTAATATTCGACAAAAAACAAATTATAGAAAATATAACAAAACTACAGACATGACTCTTCACTTTCTCGCCAAGAACTCAGGAGTCGTGTTTATTCATGTAAACTTTTTTTAAAGTATAATACATACCTGGTGAAACAGAGGCGAGTGTGTGAGCGTGATGTTGAGGCGCAGGCGCGCGCACGCCCCCAGCGTCATGTCGTCGGGCGCCGCCGCCCCCGCGCACGCGCAGCGCGACAGCTGCCGCGCGCCCCACACGCTCAGCGCCGTGCCGCCGCCGCCCGTTATGTAGTCGTAGCCTTATGGGAGGAACGCGAACACAAACACTGTGATACACCGATTTTTAAAACACAAGCCGACGGAACATTCCTATGTACTGTTAGACGAATATTAGATCAATCGATCAGCACATCCCTAATGTCACTGTACCCTAGCACTAGTTGCTGAAGTTTGACAGTTGATATACCGTAGGGATGATCGATATTAGAAAAACATCGGTATAGACATCGATGTTAGCATCAACCCTAAAACATCGATGTTCGATAAATATCGAACGAAAAACATCAATGTTTTTTTGCCGTTTTTGGTTATTATTAGTAAAACAAAACTATAGTTTTAATGTAATGTATAAAATATATTTATTTGGATGGATTTGTTTTATTTTATCGAAAAAGGAAAGGCAAAGGTAAGCCCCATACAGCCAAATCTTTTATTTTATATTATTTTCCATTTTAATAGTAAGGCTAGTTTAGCCAATTCTATCTTCTTCTATCATTGTCGTAATAAGTCTTAAACCAATTCTTTTATAAAGTAGGTATCTTCATTCATTCCTTAATGGATTGGATGTATTTCTTAGTTGACTTTGTTTGTTCTCTTCTTTTCACCCTTTAGCTGGCAAAAGTCGGTGCCTATACAGCCTTGTCTTATTTGATATTTTGACACAAAACAAAACATAGGACTAAGAAATAAGTATCCGGTCAACCACGTAGTGGGCAGGTAGTCAGCAAAATGTAGTACACGTAATATAAGGTAGTTGGCCTTGATATTTTAAAATATTTTTCTCTTAACATCGATGTTCCGATATTATTCTCATATCATCGATGTATCGATGTTTTTGAGCACTTAATATCGATGTTTTGACGCTTAACATAGATGTTTATCTAACATTGATGAATATCGATCATCCCTAATATACCGCGCTTTTGGTAGTTGTTGTAAAATACTTTATTGTGATTATATGGTTATTGTGAAGAATTCAGTTTATTCTTATTAGTACAGAGCAGGTAAACCTACTATAAAATGTCAAAGGACAATGCCCATTTGGACCCGTTTGTTTTTGAGAATGTATATTTTTTTATATTAATTGCCAAAAATAGCTCAGAATTAGGGTTGCCATACGTCCGGTATTTAGGTCTTTTTCCGGAATCCGGGGGAATCTTAAACCGTCCAGAATTTCTACAATTAAGTAAAAATAATAAATTAAATAAATCAATTTTTTTTCCCACGGGCGGACTTGTTGCGGCTACAGGCTACGCGACGAGGAGGCGCTTCCCCTTCCTCGCCCGTGTTCCATTATAGTGACAAGATCCGCGAGCGCGCCAGTGAAAATTCGAACAAAAATTGTTTTTTCACATGCACGATGCATAACAACAGAAAGTCCGGAATTTTCATCAAATGTCAGGAATTTTCCCCGGATTTTTGATTTTTTAATCTGGGAACCCTACTCAGAATTTACTAAATCTAACCATGCTGTCATAGTTTTCCTTGAAAGTCAGGAAAATACAATAGGTAAGTACTTAGTTTTCTTTTCGTATGGTAGTAACCAATTCCAGCTTTTTGAACGCACTCTGCCACTCAAAACGTTGCGTTCCGTCTTTTAGATATTAACTTAAATATATCGATTAATTTGATATTCATAAAACTTTATTGTAGTTCTCTTTTTCAAGAATTCTTATCATGTCATTATTAAATTATTATTACCACAATAATTCATCATTATGAATTGATTGAACGGTTATACTCAACAAGGGTAAAACGAAACGTACTTTAGACTAGTCAGTTTGTCAGATTTTTCTGTCACTGTGGTCTGTAGTTGTCCGATTCGTTATTTTTAGTCTAATGAAACTCATGTATAGTTTTGACTAATGGCTTCTTTAATAATAATTAAGTGTTGTGGATGATTAATTGAAACCAAAGTGGTATAAATAATATGTTGAGCTATGATTGTATGTTGCCGAAAAACTTGAAAAAAAACAATGACCAAACGAAAACTTAAAATTGTTATTTTTGAACTGTCTCTCAAATAACTCTGGCTTTTAATAATAAATCTGACTTTAGACCAATTAACAGTACTTTAATAGAATACATTTTGCTATCAAGATCATTTAATACAAACTAACTCATTATCAGGTTTTCAAAGTATGCGTGGGCATTGTCCTTTCGTCAATAATTTTGAAATTTATACTATTGGAATAAGGATTAATGTTGATTAAAGTAATTTGTCAGTTTTGTTTAAGTTGACCTGGAGGCGTGTGTATATATAAGGTGACTGCTAGAAACCGCAAAAAACTTCTAGGGCTGGTCAGGTCAAGTGTTTTAAACATGACAAAAATGACAAAAAAGAAATTCCTTTTTTTTTCTTTTTTTTTATTAAATAATTCATTTTGTAAATTTTAATTAGAAGGTCTTTGAGTATCTAATTAATTTTAAACCAATAGCATAAAAAAAATAAAATTAAAAATAACGATTATTTACAATGCGCGGGCAATGAACGGCTGGCCGGCCGACTATTGACCCGTGCGCGTTGTCAGCTAGGCGGTAAGTACCTACGTACGTCTGCAATCTTTTGAAATGTGCGTAGGTATAAAGTGCAGTTAAGTCCAACGACTATCGATAGCATCAAGTTATGTTATGGCCACATTTTAACTGTAACTATGATAAGTGTTATGATGTATGAACGTAATTTCAATTCAATCCTAGTAAAAATCTATCACACCACACATTATGAGAAGTTACAATTATCTTTCCTTACAAATGAAAGATCAATGGGTAGTTTTCTAATGTCGCGTCCGTACGCTAAGCACTTGCCGCTAACTCCAAACCAAATGACCAGATGACCATTCATGTACTCGACAACTAAACAGCCTAAAGCATTGTGATAATAAGTATCAGTCTTACCTATTTATTTACACTAAATAAAGTTAAACTAATGTCTCGCAATAAAGGCAACGTTAATACCTAAAAAGCTGCGTAATTAATAGGTGTCGGTAGGTACTTACATAGTGTTAAATAGCATTCCAGTTTATTACGTCAGCGAACAGGAAAGGTCATTAGCTTCCCATCACACATAGCAGGCTTTGGACTGTCAAACTAATGTAATAATAATTAAATAAAAGTGAAAACCTGTGCTAAAATTTCGTAAATAAATTAAAATTTATTAAAGGACGAACTAGAACAACTTTTGTAATCGGCACATGATTATTATAACACTAATTCGGCGTGTTTAAAAGTTCATCACCTATGTATTTACAAGTCTTATTTACACCGTAAAACTAAAAAACTCTCTCTTCGTTTAAGCGCATAGCACCACTTACTACCTCGTCACTCTCACGATAGCAAAATAGCATCTCAAGATATTGCTGGTTCGTATACCTAGGCATTTTTACGCACACGCGAAGCGACGCGAATGCACCAGAATGCATAAGTTGACTGCCGAAAAAATCAAAGCAGCCGTGTGTAGGTCACGTGATTAGGGTTGGCACGCACAAGAAAATAAAACCATTACTTACTTAGATCCTAGAAGTTACTGACATGTCAAAACTTTGGCCTTTTGTTGATAACAAACTCTTTCACATTTTTTTTACAAACATGAATAGACAAACTTAAATAATTAAAGCTATCGTCCAAACTTGAATATTAAGCGAATTTACAATTATAAAAGTTATTAGATTAGATCAATAATTTATCTGTTAATTTTTATTAGTTAATTTGGTAAACCAAAAAACTTATACTATCAAGTAAATGTTAATAAATCTGGATTGCAATTCAATAGAAAAAGAAAACAAAAACTTTAATTATCCATAACCACAACGCACCAGCAGGTTTACATTGTACACAAACTAACACACTTGGAATATCAATTCTAAGATTAACATGTTACTGTATTGACTACAGTTTTATGGGATTTGTTGTGTTGGTCATAAAAATATCCAAAAATGTTTGCTCGTAAAAGTTTAAAAGGATCATAACATAATGGTTAAACAAGCTACTGATGGTAATGATTGAGATTCAAACTATTACGCATCGCATCACTACTAGTGCGACTAGCTGTTTTTGGTCTGCATCACGTGAATTCAGAATTAAGAAAAATAAATCAACAACAAAATTAGGTATTTTTATGTGGATGCTACATAGGTACATGAAATCAATTTATTAATTATTCGCGCCACCGTTTCTTTTTTCTAATAAACAACGTTTTTCTTTTATTACGAATTCTTATCTTATTTAACATTGAGATATTAAAACGTCGAAAAAAGTTTACTACCTCAGATGGGAATCGAACCCACATCCTCCGCAATCCGGGAGGCGGGCGGCGTTAACCACTCCGCCATCTAGATATTTTTTGACATGTCAAAATTTTTCGACGCATTTGACTTGTGTTTTAAGCTACAGTGTCTCATCAAACCTCTTTCACTTTACATCCATTACACAATTTACACACGATATGAATTACGAATTCGAATTCATATCGAAAAAGAACCACTCATAGTTAGCGGCAGCCCTAAATAGATATGGATCGTCGCAAGCGTCTTTGAAGAAACGCCGCCACACACAGTGTTGCCAAATTGACGGATTTCTCGTCAGATCTGCCGGACTGCATGCGAATGCGAGCTGTGCGCATGACTGTCATCTGCTGTCTCTTTCCAATTCTATGAATATGAAAGAGACAGAGTCATTCTCATCGCAGCGGCAGCCGCTGCTACCAACTTCACGACTCTAACTTAGAGAATCGCACTGTGGCACTGCGCTGCGCTGTGCTGAGTCAGTCACTGCACTGAACTCACTGATTCTCATGCGCAGCAGGTGTGTTCAGTTTCCTCGGGGAAATTTTGTTGTGTAGTGTAGGTAGGTACCCAGTTGTGTTGTGGTATGTGAGGTGCATTTGTGTATGCGCGATTAAACTAATAACTAGTATGAGTTAATTAGTGAAGGATTAGTATTATTATGAATAGGCTATCGTGAATAAAGTAATCAGTTCAGTAACAAATTAATGATTTGAGTAACAAATGGGTGTTAAGTCGTATTAAGACTTGTAGGTAGAATAGGTAGTGTTCTTTTAAACACGTTGAATAAGTGTAATAATAAATATGTGCCGATCACAAAAGTTATTTTAGTTCGTCCTTTATTAAATTTTATTTTATATAAGTACGTAATTTTGGCGGAGGTTTAATTTTTATGTAATATTACATTAGTTTGAAAGCCTGTTAAGTGTGATGGGAAGCTTATCACCTTTCCTGTTCGCTGGAATAAACTGGAATGCTATTTAACACCATGTAAGTACCTACCGACACCTATTAATTACGCAGCTTTTTAGGTATTAACGTTGCCTTTATTGCGAGACATTAGTTTAACTTAATTTAGTGTAAATAAGTAGGTAAGACTGATACTTATTATCTCAATGCTTTAGGCTGTTTAGTTGTCGAGGACATGAAAGGTCATCTGGTCATTTGGTTTGGAGTTAGTGGCAAGTGCTTAGCGTGCCGACGCGACATTAGACAACTACCCATTGATCTTTCCTTTGTAAGGAAAGATAATTGTAACTTCTCATAATGTGTGGTGTAATAGATTTTTACTAAGATTGATTTGAAATTACTTTCATACACTTATCATAATTACAGTTAAAATGTGGCCATAACTTGATGCTATCGATAGTCGTTGGACTTAATAACTGCACCTTATACCTACGCCTAATTCAAAACATTGCAGACTAACGTAGGTACTTATCGCCCAGCTGACAACGCGCACGGGTCAACAGTCGGCCGGCTAGCCGTTCATTGCCCGCGTGTTGTAAATTATCTTTATTTTTAATTGTTTTTAATTTTATTTTTCGTATGTTATTGGTTTAAAATTAATTAGATACCAAAAGACCTTCTAATTAAAATTTACAAAATGAATTATTTAATAAAAAATAAAAAAAACACGAATTTCTTTTTTGTCATTTTTGTCATGTTTAAAACACTTGACCTGACCAGCCCTAGAAGTTTTTTGCGGTTTCTAGCAGTCACCTTATATTATGTACCTTTTGCAGCGGTTTCAATCTTCCCATAGCCATAGCCATATTTTTCACCTAAAACCGTGATGTCAGAGCCGCCACGGTAGCAGCTTAGCACTTCACACAGTCTCTGAACGCTGGTTGAAACACAAAATATAAAATTGTTAATAAAACACACAATTTATTAAACTCTATGATGCGAAGCAGATTAGATCATTGTATGCGGCCGAAAAGTCAGATACTTAGGTATTTAAGAAGACTTTCTATATTCATTAAGGGCTTGAGTGCTGATCTCATCTCTCTTGAGTTGAACCTCATTGGTGGCAAAACAATTGTTGCTGTTAAAAGAATGCTCACCCAAGTATCGTGTCATCATCTGCTAAGAATATCCATTGTATGTGGGGCATGTTGTAGACTCTTTTCACGATCTGTTTTAATATGGCCACCGTCTTGGAACAATGTCCAGTCTTTGAGTTTGGTATGCCCGTATCCATGGCCGGTAGGGATGGATCTAAGAAATAAAAAAACAGAAAGGTACTGTATTTATACCTACGTGTTGGAAAAGGATTTAATACGAATTCTGACAACACTCCAGAGAGTAGACATCAAAAAGGAAAACCGATTTTGTTAAAGCCAAAGTCGTTAGGAGTATCAGTATACTCACCATCCTGATCGCTGTAAAACTGCAGGTTGGTGACGTACCGCCCCCACGTCTTCTTCAACACCCTGGCCCTGGTTGTATGGAAGCCGCTCCAAGTCTTCACCGCAAAGAAGATCGACTCCTCGGGTATGGCACTGCCCTGCCGATGATGACAGTTTTAATACCTTGACCAGTGACGCCACGGTGACAGTTTAAACCAAAATTATGACCAAAAGGAGAACTTAGTCACGAATTATAGTCCGGCAACTTCGTGCGCGACCGTCCTGCGGGGTGACAGACGGTGGCGGGGACAAGGTACCCAAGATGTCAGCGGGTAGCGGGTGGTGCAGCGGGGAAGGGCTCGTGTTCTAGTGCTCGTGCTACCTCGTCCCCGCCAACGTCTGTACCCCGCAGGACGGTCGCGCACGAAGTTTCCGAACAATAGTCGCCTCTAAAAATTTGCATGAACCTAATGAGAAAGACACATACCAACCAGATTGCCCCACAACAGCAGCAGACAGATATAAATAAAAAGAAGAAGAAATCGAGGCCTTTGCCTTGCAGTACGGCACAAGTTGGGTTGACACCATCATCAGCCGAAAGACTTCTACTGCTGGACAAGGGCCTCTCCTAAAGATCTTCACCACGATCAGTTCTGTGCTGCTCGCATCTAGCGGCTACACACGACCTTTTTCAGATCCGCGTCGGTACACCTTGTTGGAGGGCTTCCTGCACTGCTGCGTTGTACGGTGTGCGGGCGCCACTCTAGAACCGTTTTGCCACAACGGTCTGTGAGCGGTATGCCCTGTCCACTGCCACTTGAGGTTACCAATTCATGGGTTGACATAATATTAGTTATAACAACGGCAGAGAAATAGGACATCGATCCTATACTGCCTTTTGAACATCGCATTACTCACACACGCGGCGAACTGTCGCGGGTAGGTGGCGCAGTTGTCCCCAGCCACGACGCAGAAGCTGAGGTGCGGCGTGAGCAGCGGCCCCGGCACGCCCACGTCCCCGTACACGAGCTGCGCCAGCTCGTAAGCCGGGTCTATCGAGAAGTCCGCCTCTAGTTTCCTTTCACCACTCTCTATTTTTTGTATTAACCTATGTAACAATGAACACTGAATAAATCTGCTGGCTAGAAAGCAAGGAATTCCTTTCTACTTCTTTCTAGCAATAGATGTTTTCCAAGATCTTTTTTCATATGTTATATGCAAACAAGGTATTGATTGATTGGTTTATTGATATTTATATCCACAGCCAGCAGGGAGAGATGGCGCGACATCGTGAGGCGAATAACATCTGCCCCCTCCGATAGTATTACGTAACGAGCACGACCGCTCTGCCAAGAACGAAACGACAAAGAAGAAGATATCCAAAAAATGGTTTCTAGACATTAATGGTAGTTCAAAGATACAAAATATACCAGAGTTTATTTTTTACGAAGACCCGTACGCGACTACGATATTTACGTGTTATGGCACACTATACTTACGTGTCTATCAGCTCCAACCTCATGGCAAAGCCACTAGCAAAGTTGGGATACACAAAGCCGCCTTCTTCATCAAGATCCTCGTAGAACATGAAGTGGTGGATGATCGTAGGTTCCTCGTCGCTCAACGGGTAGCCTATCCACATGGTGTCCTGGGGGTAAAGTCATCATCATCAGCCTTTAATCGTCTCACTGCTTGGCACAGGACTTCTCACATGGATCTCAGATTGGACCATAACATAACCCACCCCACTGCCGCAATGCGGGTTAATAGGTGTGGGGAAAATATCTGACTTCAATGTTTTGTTCAAATAAATCAAATAAGAACATCGTTACTTTAAGCACTGCTAATAACTAACCGTGTCTCGTAGCGGTGAACGAATAATACCACCCCTCTCTTCAATTGGGTGTCATAAAAGGCGACTAACGGACTAAAGACTGCACATACATTCAACATCATAGAGCGGCGATGGGCTTACCACCTGTCACATGTGCAGCTACTCGCTATTTGATGAAAAGTGGACTATGGAAGAAGGACTGGTTTTGTGGTCCTCATTGCTTAGTTTCTAACGGGGAAAATAGTCATGATTATAATTATGTGCCAGCCAGGAAAACTTAGAACGCTTAAAGTATTAGGTTTTTTCTCTTACCTGCTGCTTGTCCGCACCCTCCAGGGCTTCCATCAGCTTCTGGCACCTGACCACCGTGTGGGGCTCGACGAACAGCACCCATCGCACGTTACTGCCCTGGTGCCTGGTCACCAGCGGCCGCAGCAAAGGGATTATGGTCCACGCGCCCGGGATTGGGAAGTCTTCGTGTGTCATATACACTGTTGGTCGACGCTGAGATGGAAAACAGGCCTAAGCTGAGGGTTCTTAAATGTAAAGTATATAGGTACCTAATATTCCGCTGCTGGGCAAAGTCCTCCATAATGGAGGCCCCTTCCACCTCCCCCCCCCCCCATCCCTCACAATTCCTATTCCTTCCTTAACCCTATTCCTTCCAGGCCGGCAACGCGTCTACGATTCTTCTGGTTTTGCGGGTGTCGATGGGCGGCGGTGATTGCTCTCCATCAGGTGACTCGCCCGCTCGTTTGCCTCCTTCTTACATAAAAAAAAATTGAAATTAAGCCTTCCCTACAATTCATGGGTAATACATTAAATGAAGTTTATTGTTAGTGTAGTGCCTTAAAAATATAATCACGCTTCCCAAATGCGGGTTGTTAATAACAAATCCGATCTATGCATCCAAAAACCCTAAACACACTGCCCGAACTGGAAATTTAACCCAGGACGTCCAGCTATCGGGTCGAGCGCTTAGCCACTCCAAAGGTGCGAAGCAGCAGCGCCTTTGTGCTAATCTTGCTGGACGTGAAAGCAGCTGCTTGGCATGGCATTAACAACAAATTAGTTTTATTACCATTTCATTAAAACTAAAATTTGCAGGACCACGGATGGCGAGGAATATTACGGATTTAAGAAAAATATTTTTCTAGATCTCTAATTACATGTCATAAACAATAGATTGATTAGGTATCCTGCTCTAAAAGGTATTACTAGGTAATCTCTACGAGCACAATACGGAAAGGACATACTAAACATGGCGTCTAGATTGATGCGGCTGGCGAATTATGCTATCTGTCATACGCCGGGCGCACTCGCGGCATCAATTATGGGGCACGCGATAACACTTTGATAGTGACATGACAACTGAATGCTTTAGGAACTGGGATTTATTACACATGGTGGTGTATGTGATGTGATACAGGATATGGTGACATAGGTACATCATAACATCAGTCCCGAAGATTAATATATATATGTTACAAAAATGTGTTTATTTCATCAACGTCATAGATCTATAAAAACTTTATACATTAATATACAATATGTTTATTATAATATAAGACACTGATTTATATGACACTAGCGGCCCGCCCGCGCCTTCAACCACGCGAACTAGAAATACCGTCATAGTTCAGCCATTTAAAAAAATATATCTACAAAATATAAACAAAACCATCCTCAGTTAACGCTCTATCTTTTAGTGAAACCCGCATAAAAATCCAATGCGTGGTTTAGGAGAATAGTGCGGTGCTACAGACAGAGGAAAACGGCGGCTTTACTTTATAATATGTAATGATATATTAAGTGAATAAACAAACAAATTATATGTAGATTGCAACAGCCATACTCAATTCTAATTAGTAAAAAGAGTAAATATCAGTTTGTAAATAAGATAACGTTTACGGTGTATCCAAACCGCAGTTACTTTTTGTAGAGCAACATTTCGGGGTAACTCACAACGTTAGATAACGTTGCGTAACCTTCACATAAAATCAAATGTTTCCACGTGTTACAAAAGGCTGCTCCACGAAAAGTAACTGCGGTGTGGATGCACCGTTAGGTATATAAGGTGACTGCTAGAAACCGCAAGAAACATCAAGGGCTGGTCAGGTCAAGTGTTTTAAACATGACAAAAATAGTCTCAATGCATACTAACGTAGGTAGGTTTACTTATCACCCAGCTGATGCGAACGGGTCAACACACGGTCGGCCGACCGGCCGTTGCCCGCGCGTTGTAAGTAGGTAATCGATATTTTTAGTTGTTTTTCATTTAATTTTTCTTATGTTATTGCTTTAAAATAAATTAGACACTGAAAGACTATCCAATTAAAATTCGCAAAATGAATTATTTAATTAAAAATGAAAAAGCACGAATTTCTTTTTTGTCATGTTTTAAACACTTGACCTAACCAGCCCTTGAAGTTTCTTACGGTTTCCAGCAGTCACCTTATATATGTGTATTAAAAATAATTTACAAAATTCGACAATAGATAATAAAGAGTAGCGTAAATAATAAACCAAGAAATAAAATGCGATCTACATACCTTTTCTATTTGTAATACTTGGCTCTCTAGATCTTGCTTCAGTCTGCTAGCAACACTAGCATGATATGGTTCTGATTGACTTACAATAGTGAACACTATGTTTCTTGAATCTGTAACAAAAAACCATATGGTAATTTATTGAGACTAAAAACATTGCAGACATTTCTTCCAAAAGTTAGTGTTCACATAAAGATTTTTAAGTTCACTAACAACAAAGACTCATACATACGTATTGTCATGACTATTATACCCGAAAGGTTAGTCAGAGACTAGTCCATGAAACAGTAAAAGCAGTCCTCCACTATAGCACAGAGTAATACACTAGACTATAGTCCACATTTCATCAAATAGCGACTGCATATGTGCTCAGCGTGACAAGTGGTGAGCCCATCACCGCTCTATGGTGTTGGATGTTTGTGCAGTCTTTAGTCCGTTAGTCGCCTTTTACGACATCCACATGGGAAGAGAAGGGGTGGTAGTATTCTTTCATCGCTACGCAACACGGCTAACGGTATAACAAAGACTCGGTACTTCAATTTTAATAGTTCCGTATTCAATTATTAATATTCAATAGTGAACACAAACCACGGGCATTAATTTCAACCCCTTATCACTTCAGTTACCAACACAACGTTGGAGCGTGTTAACGTTACGCACAGTAATCCGAACCGCTATTCTAATTGACATCCACACGAAACCATGGCATGTCATCACATGGCATAAATCAACGAGACACCTCGCCGATCAGACGTCAGCCGCATTAACGTCAAATTATGACAAATAGCTGCCGGCTGACAGGCCGCAAACACCCCGCAAACACCCCGCAAACACCCTGTATAGCACGGTGCGAGGGCATCCATCAACGGGTTCTATTACCATGGCGATTCGCATAACGATTGATATCGATACATTAGAGCATCGCACAGGTGTGGAGAATCACTGCTTGAGAAGGTAATCAACGAGGTTGTCGACGACTATAAACTCATTATAACGCCTAAAAAAAGGCATTGGAAACAGAAAAATCTCTAAAGATGTTTCTAATTTAAAACTTCAAATTTTACAGTGTCTATAAATGAAGGCTTTCTTAACTTTTTAATGTTTTGCTTATGATGTTCGCAGTGTAACTGAGTTCATAAGCAGCAAGAAACTCATGGTTCGTCAAACCGTAGTGACTGAACAATCACGTAGTTTTTCTAGAGGCAAGTAAGTATAATGCAAGCTTGTCTCTGAGTCCGAATACATACATCAGATCACGACTATTATCCCCGAAGGGTTAGCCACTTTTCACTAAATAGCGACTGCACATGTGCTTAGCGTGATAGGTGGTGAGCCCATCGCCGCTCTATGTTGTTGGATGTGTGTGCAGTCTTTAGTCCGTTAGTCGCCTTTTACGACACCAAAGGGAAGAGAGGGGGGGGGGGGTAGTATTATTTCACTGCTACGCGACGCGACACGGTTACTGATACCGAGTCCGAATGAGTAAACTAACATTTGTTTAAGATCCAACTTGATCTAAACCACTTACTGACGATCTTGTAACGGCTTCCATGACGTACAAATTCTAATTTTCGTGAATTATGGATGAATAGTGAATAGAATTTGCACTAGGCAGTCGGTAGCTCCAGAATCCAGAGTGTTACCTCTTTCTAATATTAGTGTAGATAATGCTCAAGATTTATTCTCAGAGACGTAGCAGAGATTCTAGGTTTCTGGCTTACTTTAAATCCTTCTAAATCTTTTACGTGGGCTAACTTTCGAATCAGTCACATTCATCCAAAAAAAATAAAACCTAAGTATTTAGATTTGGTGAAATCGTAGCCGCAATAAATACAAAGAATAAAAAATATTATTGCTAAAATGCGAGTAAGATGGTAATAATAATCCAACATGGAAATGTAGCAATGATTGATGATTTGCACCAAAAGAGAAAATGTGACACGTCAAGAAACGGAGAAAAATATATAAGCCATTGCTAGCAAAGCTACTTAGGATTATGAGTTATTAGCTTTCGAGCGCTGCGCTACGCGCGTGAGTAATTCGACCTCTCATAAAATCTCGAAGGTATGAGATACAAAACTCAGTGACATAAAATGGGGTTTGAAGACCGGACAATGGTCAAATGCTTTAAAAGTTTCACTAACTCTCCAAAAATAGCAAAGTAGCAAGAGCCTTCCAAAAGCAACTATAAAGTATTCAAAGTAAATCAAAAATCTCTCTGAAACTTCGTACCCGGACTTCGAAGTACGCGGGGATCGGTCATGGACACCTCAGTTTAAAAATCAAAGAGCATGAATTATTCAGGGGGTTGATAAGCCGACTCCGTGCCATCAGAAGTTGTGACGTGAAGATTAATGTCCTCACTCGAAGTCCAGGCAAAACTTTCTGCTCCGAGTGCTTCACATACAGACATGTTGCGAGTTCGGGTATGGATTCTACATGAAAATTCAAACGTTGGACTATTTTAATAACACTAAGAGATTACTTCATCATAAAATATGGTTACCGGTTAACATTACTACAGTCAAAGTATAAAAACCACAGAAATATAAAACACTAGCTTAATATTTAGCGGGAAAAAGTTGCCTATAACAGTCTTCAGAGCCCTACCTATCTCTATACTAAAAATCGCCAAAATGAAATGAAAATAATTTATTCGTGTCACACACATTTTACATATACAATTTTTAAAACAAAAATATGTTATTGTGACACAGAAAAGGTATCCACTCAGCATTAGTCAATACACCAAAGGCACAGTATTTATACTGTGCCAAAGGTGTCCCGACGCTGATCTTCCGCGGATACCTAGAGAACAACAGAAAACAGCATAATATAGCAATCATGCTGTTTTCTGTGACTGACTTCGCCTATATGAAAAATAATTCTAAAAGGTAAAATTAAAAACAATAAAAACCTATTATATATCAAAACATTCTAGTAAAAACAATATTGCAACCAAACTAAAACTCTGCAACAATACTTCAATAAACATTAGATTACCCTACCCCATTTATAAAATAAATAAATATAAATACAGTTTCTGCGTAAAATATAAGCTGTTTAAATATTTGTATGAAAATAAAAACCGTAGGACAATAAATCTGACACAGCAATAGTCAGTTTTTAAGCTTTTGCATTTCTAAAAGATACTTTTTATAATTTAACTTAAAGATTTTACTGATAGAGAATTACGTAGCGTAGGAGGTATATTATTCCAGCACTTCGTGGCAGCGTATCGAAAGCTACCACGAAATGCAGCGGTGGTGTGCCTTGGGCAGATAAGACGGGTATCTGTCTTCACTTCACGCTGAAAAAATTTAAGTTTATTGAAAAGGTATGATGGCATTCGTGTTTGCACAACACCAAAAAGAAGACAGGCAAAATCAAGGGAACGCCTGGTCTCCATAGTCATAAGATTACCCAGATTGAGGTACGGAGTAACATGAGCTCTACGTGGGATGGTAAAACAAAACCGAGCACAGGCGTTTTGTACACGTTGAATTAATTTCTTGGAATATGTAAAAAAACACCCACCTATAACCGTGTCAGCATAATTAAGCTTAGAAAGTATCAGGGACTCGCAAAGGTTTATTCTGATGTTTACATTTAAATAGTTTCGGACCTGATACAAGACCCTGAGCCTATAAAAGCAATTTTTAACAGTTTCAACAACGTGGTTATGAAACTTAAGCCTATCATCTATCAACACGCCAAGACTGCGAGCCTCCGTCACTTGTTCTATAGTTTCATGACCAATTTGTACCAACGGAGCAAAACTATTGATCCTGTGGATTTGAGTATTAGAACCCATTGCAAGAAACTTAGACTTAAGAGGATTTAATACCAAGCAATTTATATTAGACCACTCAGCTATCTTATCTAAATCCTTCTTTAGTCTATTAAGTGCGTTTAAGTGTGGAAGAGTAACTAAGCCTATTTATAATATTAGGATTAGGATAATCTTAATGTTAGTTATAACTTTATTTTGCGTAAACTACTGTCTAAAAAATACTTCGAGCCTGTGCAAACGTAATCCGTTGTCTAAAACACAAAAACCTTCACAAAAAGTCCATTATCAAGTAACATTTGCATGCATCTCATACCCACGCAACCTGAAGCGCCCCGAAGAGCGACGCGATCGTGAAATTAAACTTAATACCGCATTTATCGAGACGCGAATTTTCCATCTAGATCCCGTCTTCGAGTTAATCTCGGGCGAGTAAATCGGCGAATCATTGCCGGCCCGGGAACCAAACCGGGGCATGAATAATGCAAATCGCCCGATCACCTGAGCTGTGACACATTAAAATCGCATTCACAGTGCCTTATGACGCCCCCAAGCTAGGTGTAGGAAGACATATTGCAAGAAGCCAGGGCATGGAGAGATTTGAAACGTTTAAAAAGACATGAAGAATGTGATACATAACTGATAATGTAAGGATTTTTCTGAATAACATAAAACTGAACTTGTAATTTGTAAGTTGTACTGCGCACATGCGAATGAATAACGGTAGTCGTTAACACGAACGATTTATCTACCATTATATGTAGGTTGTACATTAATGCCAATACGACATCCTAGCGACAAACATTTAGATTTTCACTGGTCGGTTTTCATCAGAAGTCAGACGTTTCAACTTTCAAGCTCCTAGTACAAAGAATAAGCGTTACGAGTAAGTAAGTATATGAGTATATTAAGTTTTTGTTGCATTAGTAATTCAATAGAGATGTTATATTTAATATCTCATCGTGAAGGTAGGCCCCTGGGTCACCGGTATCGGAATTAAGTTCCAGACAATTTCAGCATTAGAATCCGAACAAAATTGTCTTACTTATCTTAACGTTATAAGCACAATAATGCACTTGCTTCCAAAATATTCCACTTAGTCCTTATATTTTTATTTAAAACTAAACAATATTTCACAAACGTCTAAAACATTCTTTAATAACAAAAAACATAATAAATTGAAGTATACCTACAATAAAATGAAGACGAACAAACTGGCGAATGGAGAGAACGTTTCAACACAAAAGATCCATTGAAGGTTTCATAACAGTCGATATCGGAGCCGACAGTAGCGTGCACAAGTGCTCAGGAACTGTTTTATTTTATTCCTGGTAGATTTGAAAGTTCGCATCAGCCAGGTGCTTCCGGAGCCATCAATAATTCGCTGGCGCTCGCGTCACGGCAAATGGACGAGTTGCGAGTGAAGCCCATGGGACGGAACGCCTAACTGTTACTCATCGAATATATAGGCATCGCTTTTAGTTTTACATATTGGAAATTAGGTGCACTTTAGCTTGTGCCAGGTGGGATATAGTCACTTCTAATAAATGTCAGTCGGATCGAACTGAATTTAACCTAATACTTTAGTTATACAATTTATATACCCAGTTACTTGAAAATGTTTCGAGTTACTTACACAGACAAAGTAATTAAATATCGTGTACCTATTTATTGCATTAGTTAACCTGTGTCTGTGAAGACTTGATGCACAATCTGTAAAATCTATCTAATCTATAATCTCTAAATCACGGATTGCAGATCACGTACGCTAAAATTAACTGAGTAGAGAAATAAACTTAGACAATTTGTTGGTAATTACAGATTTTGTATGATTCCTGATTCGAGTAAATTACAGATTTTGTATGTTGTAAAAGTTCTTTATTCTTCTTGGAAGTAACAGATAGAATCTACGTGGCCCTTACTTATTCACTTGATAAATGTATAAGTATTTCAAATCTAAAAGAATACGTATTTCAAAACAAAATTGTCAACTGAAAAAGTAAAAAGTACTTTCTTAGAATAAGAGCCAGCTCTTGCACAAAAGTCATTACCATTTTGATCCCGGGAAAATCTACTACGATACGAGGTTATTCACTGGAAACCATAAAATGGACTGATTGTTGAATTCTATTTCGTACCGCTAACAAAGAAGAGAACAATATTATCTTTTTATTATATAACTTTTATTATAATGATAATTGTGAATATTATTTTTGTAAAGCTTTTTTTTTAATGTAATTTGTTCCGTGCCGTCTTAAGAACTAAACATTGATGAAGATTACTGAAAATGGTATAATTTTAAAGGCTACACTGTGAGATTTAAATTGATACCATATTCAATCAAATTTTACTAATATTTCAGGAGCTGTCCTGCTTTAAGTGAAGGCTTAAGAAAACAAATATGTTTCAATTTCTTAAGTTGCGCGACATTGACCCTTTATAAAAGTACAATGTTCCAGTTTCTTTTAATCAGTCGGCTGTTCCACGTTGACCAGTACCCATCTACGCTGAATTCCACAGAAATAATGGATACCACACCTACAGAAGCAGCCCAAATTGCCGGCCTACTGCAACAAGGGTATAGCCAGGAAGCTATCGCACGTCAGCTACACATAAGTCAGCCTTGTGTCTCGAAAGTTTATAAACGGTTTTGGGAGACTGAAGGCTTTGTCCCGAGACCAAGCTCTGGACCTCGCCGGTGCACTTCGGATAGAGATACCCGTTTTATAATGTCATCTTCTTTTCAAAATTGTCATTGATTGGTTCGTCGTCCAGCAGAAGCTCAGAAAAGTTCGTGGGGTGGCTGTCAGTGAGTAGACAGTTCGGTGAATACACAAGCATTCGATCTTGACTCCAAAAAATTCTGCCACATGCCCCAAACAAACCGTAGCTCACCGACAAACACGCATCAAATATCATACTCTCATCCTCTCATCCATACACCTAAAACGATAGAAAGATAGTTCATTAGTAGGTATTAGTGTGTGAGTCACATAATTACCATCAGAATAAATAGAATAAAGCAGTAACACAAAAAATAACCCTTTTCTTCTGTTCTGTGAAAGCCGCCCATCATCACACAATTACCATCCGAATATAAAGAATAAAGCAGCCACAGAATAGATGAACTCCTTTCTTCTGTCCTGTGAAAGCCGCCTATAATCACACAATTATCATCAGAATATATAGAATAAAGCAGCCACAGCATAGAAGAAACTCATTCTTCTGTTCTGTGAAAGTAACCCATCAAATAAACAAAGTTGCCAACATCAGGGTCGGGTTCCGTCCGTATAAATAATTCGTTGCGTTGCACGGATCGCGCCGATTCCGCGGGGACGGCCCGCCCGATTTCCAATTCGTAAGTCCCGTACATATTGTAGCAGCTGATTAACTTTCAATTCACAGTTTCGGCAAAACGAAGGCAGAAGGGTTGATAGGCTGTATAAGCATTACTTACAGATTAATGACCCAGCTGACACAGAAATAACATTAGCTGCTCGCAAGATTTATACATGAATGACATGTATTATTAAGCTGAGGAAGGTTTTCTTAAGTCTTTTGAAGCAAAGAATCTTTTAGAATATTAGAATAGAGTCGACCAAATTATAATAAGAAAACCTACATTTTGTACGAATCAAGTGGAATTTTTCTTGGAAAAATAAGGGACTTTGCCCGCAAGCAATGGACTTTCCAAGCATAACTAAATGTTTCATGGTCCAGATCAGAGCGGTACGTTCAACTGGTTCATTGTTAGTTTTGTTCACGGTTTTTGAGTTAAACGTATTCCCTGCTCTGTACTAAACCAAGAACGTTACTATCCAGTTGAATACTTCCTGCTTTCAGTCTAAATACAGCGGTACATCATAATGCATTTAATGATATACACACACATTTAGACTGGGATTAACGCTAACTACATATTAAAACGTCCGGTATAAAAAGGTATGCGTAGTATGCCTATAATATAGTTAGCGTTAATCCCCGTCTAAATGTGCATTTAATGATGATGGCTAAATTCTCATGACTATAATGCGAAGATCATTGCCCGATTCATTTAAGTTCTATATCTGTTATACTTCTTTATTCTTCTTTATTAATATTTAATTATTACAATAATAATAATAAAATCGTTTATTTATCTTTTATTGTTATTAAAGAATAAATTTTATCATTAGATAAAATGTTTTCGTTAAGTATTTTCTCAATGGGTGTTTACATGACAATAGAAGAATTAGCTTTATCGGCTTCAGTTACGTGTCGAAATGAATAAAACAGTCAGGGCTGATTATACTCCTGAGTTATAACTCCTGAGTTATACTCGTATCTAGATAGATAGTACCTAGGTCAGTGTTAGATTCCCTCGCCGACAAAGTTTTACTAATCTGTGCTCCGTGAGGCACATAGGTACATCTAGTTTGGCTCTGAGCTGGCAGCTGTTCACACCTGCCAACTCAAATTTAGATGTTGTGTTGTTGGGTACCAGGGGATATGCACTATTTTGAGTTTGGGAATATACAGCGTTGTGTGCGCCTGCCGCTGAAATTACTGCCGGCTTTATTCGATGGGACGCGTTCGGTTGCATTACAGCTATTTTCAGTAAATTTGAAGGTGAATGGTTAACCGTATAGTTCAAAGCTGCCCGCCGATGTGACCGCTTTAAACACAAACTATTGCGATTTAATTCCAATGTGTACATGAATTACAAGACAACAATGCCGGAGCGGTTAGACAAATAATATATGACAGTGATTTTAATACGTGTGGAGCGGTGTGAACTGTATGTTGTTTTGTAGGTGCTGTTTTATAAATAAAGCGGGCACTTTTTAGACAAAGTTCGTATTTAACGCTGGGAACACGACAGACAGTTAAGTTAACACACGGTAATAATAGAAACCCTAAATTATTCAATGTTGCTAGTTACAACCAACGGAGAAACGTTTTATACCAGCCGCTTAGTTTGTTTGTATGATTATTTGGCGTTTAAGGCGTGCAACAAGTTTTCCTATGTTTACTTTACATAAATTCAGACTATTTTATTCAAAAATGTTCGCCATCTTTGACGACCTCGTTCCCATCATGTGTAAAAAAGATATCGAAACGTTGAAAAAAAATGTCTAACTCAGGTGGGACTCAAGACATTTTCTTGAGCGTTATTAAAGCAAATTCAAATATGACAAACATGTAAAAAACGCAAAAACTTCCATAGACTAAGGTAAAGTACCTAATTAACTGTAGAAGCAGATACATATACCGTTAAGTACTGAAATGTGACTATCAATAAGTAATTCCGTTGTTTGGCATGGGTTAGAAGGAGGAGGTGACAATAATGCATTCCATAAATACCCTAACGAGGTTCTGTCACGAATAATGTTAAAGTGCTCATCAACTTCGATTATTTATATGCCTTAAGGTGCTCGATCACATTAGTATTTAGTAGCAACCCGCCCGTGTAAAACCCATACCTACTCCATAATGCCGAAAGATTTTTTTTAAAATCTTTTTTAGCGGATGTCCTTATAAAGAACGTACAAGAGATCCTTCAGGCACCAGGCGTCTCAGCAAACCGATTTCTGACTATACTCCAGCCAAAATTCAATGAAGAATGTTTGTAAACACATTGTTGTCATTTCTTTATGCAAATATCTATTTTCATACGGATTTTTACTGTTTTTTGGAAGAAAGACACCATAGTTAACTGTTTTCTTGTAAATCTCTCTCAAGAAAAAGAAAAAATCCAAGTGAAACTAGATATTTGCACAAAGAAATGACAGCTGTTTACAAACATTCTTCATCGAATTTTTCTGGAGTATAGCTACTACTTATATTCGTGTAAACAGATTGAAAGAATAACAAACCATATCTCTAACGTGGTCCATACTCCATACACGTAAGAAAATGATTACGTGGCCAAACAAAATAACAGGTTTATTGAAAATTACCCCTTCCAAATGCGTAGTTAACAAAAATGACCTATAATTTGTAGCCGTTTCACGTGAACAACGTGCCGACAGACGAGTGGATGTTGAAATATTCATAAACCGGTTTGCTCTGATTACATTTTTTTTCGAACTTTTGTATATGTAATATGTTGTACTTATGTACTAACTATATATTATGTACTAACGACATAGTGTGTGATGAGAAAGTAATCGAGTGTACGATAAAAATATAGAGTTGTTGGTCAGTGCCACATCGATAGAATCTACATACAGACAGCGTCAAACAAATTGATTGATATGTCACATACGCCAATAGCTCGTAAGTTTGCATCGGTTAATAAATAAAGTAATCCAATTCCTACTCGTATATAAAAGCATAAAGTAACGTAGTCATGAAATCTCGCAAACTATACTCGTAAAAGACATGAAATTTAGCAGGTTCCTTTCCTATCTACCTTGTCAACTGCGATCTTCGCACAATTCACAAAATCACTTTCATTTCGATGCGCATAGTGCGACTTTTTCTTCACGATTCGATCTATTCAAGTCAAGTGAAAGTCAAAATATTTTTCCTCAAGGAAACTTATGAATCTCCTAAAATCATTTTTAAACCTACCTATTCAGGGCGTCTTTTAGTAGTGTAAAATAATGAAGCGCAAGAAACTGGACAGCTTTCTAAAGATTAACTACATTTTGATAGAGGTTGAATCAGTTCCACCCAGTGACGTGCTTGTGAGACTTCAAGTCAATTGAATAGTGAAGAAAACTCGCAGTAAGTATAAGCTAAAGTACACAAACTTTGTCGTGATTTTTGCCGCAAGAAATCTAATATATGCAAAGTAAACGCGAGCACAATGAGGCCTTGCAAGTTGGTTCATTCCGCCATCGCCAGTTTCCCTCGTACGAGCGGTGCGGTGCGTGCACTTCAATTCAATGCCCTTACTCTATTATTTAAAGAAAGCTGATAGATTACATGAGCATTATAAAACTTTCTTTCTTTCTTTAAATTTTGACTATGATCATAGTTACTTTGATTTGATTCATACTGTTCATATAAAGATCCATGGACCTATATTATGAGCCTTGTAAGGAAATAATTGGAACTTTATACGGAGAATGACCATTTTATTACAGGAGTTAGGCTAGTTTTTTAGTTAGCTAGCGTAACACAGCGCTTTAATAAAATAAATAGTAATCAATAGCAGCAATGCTCTGAATTATGAAGAAAAAATTACATTACAATATCATGCGGGAGTTTAAAGCTATCTTCATTTTTAGCTTACGACTTTTTAGGTATTTTGAGGTTATGACAACTGTTATCGTATGACTATCAGTTCAGTTCAGCATTAATTTATTACTTGACTCTTAACGCGGCGTTCTACAGAAAACCTTTTTTAACAGTAATCATTATAAATTAAGAGAACACTTTTGATATGTGAATGATTAAGACGCAATAGATATCGAATAAGCTGGTTTGGTCATTCTCCTTTGATTTAAATGTTATATTATTTCCTCAGGTGATACAAGTAAGTACCTCTTATTTTTTCAAGTGCTAATTTTAGTTTAAATTTTTAGTTTTACTTTAGTGTATCGTGCACAGTTGACTGTCTACGACTTTCATACTTCTATTGAAAATATAGCTCTATTAGTAGGTTCTTATGTTAGCCACTAATTTCACACGATTTCACACACACATTAATTGGCGATTTCAAAAGACCTTCTACAATGTATACTAAAGCACTAAAACAATAAAATCTGTTATTAATAAGTTTAAATAAATAATTCGAATTCAAATGCGAAAAGAGCTTTGATATTAAAGAATTTTATAATACTCGCACAAAATAAAATACATCCGATTAGTTGAAGCCGAACCGTCAATTGCGATTTGCGCCGTTTTCATTTCATTACCCACTTTGGGGCAAAGTCCCTTTGATGTCAACACTCATCGTCGAAATGGCCCCATAAATGTTGAGTCAACGCCAAAATGTTTCGATTTCTAAACTGGAGCCCTACCACGAGTAGATGAAGACAGTACACACACGCAAGCTTACTTACCTTACCTAGAGAACTTTTATATTTTGCACGAGAAAATTAACAGCCAACACTAGTAGGTAGGTACTCACTATATTCTAAGGACTATTTTTCTGTGTAAAGCCACATGATAAAGTCAATTTTGGGTTCCGGTATTAGATAACGTATGGTAGGGGCGTTTTAAAGTAAACGTGAAGTGGAGACGTAATGTGAATTTTTGGGTTCTGCATCAAAATGTGAACCTTTGTGAATGCCGCAAATTCATTTTTCTGATATCACGCGCCGTCACGCGGTATGCAATGCAGGAGGTTGTAGTTCAAAGTCTATGAGGGTAGTTTTTGGCGTAGAGGACAATTATTAACTAAGACTTCGAAGCTTGAGAAAAAGCAAAATCCACGGGGTTCAAAAGCATTCCATTACAATGTCGATTTTTAAACATAAAAAGATACAATAAAATCCTATTAACATTACAGTAACAACCTCTAATGGAATTGTGTTCTTATCAAGCACTACAAAGTATTTTTAAGATTACTACATATTCCTTTTGAACGCAACCGTCCCGGCACTCAAGAGCCCGCGCACACTTGACCGATATTTCTTTTGATTAAACGCTTCGGGGCGTTTTAAGACTCTGTCGGGTTTGGATGTGACTCGGGGATTAACAGTTCATGTACAAAATACATTTTCTCAATTCTTACAACAAGCTATTTTAAGCGATACTGCAGATAATATTATACATAACACTTTTAAAAGAAATATAATGTATTGTCGGCGGAGAGTTCCTCACACAGAATTCAGGTCTGGATGGATGGATAGATTTTGTTTTGTAATTTTAACTGATAGAGTGCGAGTAACCGGCTTCAAAACACAACGAGAAAGATCACTTATTTCTACTTACCAAAGCTTGAAACAATGTAAATGTAGGCGAGAAATAGCACCAAGGTTGCAACTGAAACAAAAGACATATACGTCAATAACTCAATCACTCATTTTAACATTTTTAGCGTCGACGAGTGCACCCGTCGCACTTTTTCTGACATGGATATAATTGGATATCGCTTAAAACTGCATCGTATAACCGCACCGACCACCTACATCCCTATAAACACTACATTAGAGGCACGTATCGACACGACGCGGATTCAAAGTACCGTAGTCAGTCTAACCAGAGTAAAATATTTACTGTGGTCTAACTGTCATCCACAGTGTCATCGGCCAAACTTCGTGATTTTTATATTTGCTGACACCAGGGACCTGAAAAAAACATGATAGCTGCTAAAACCCACGCCTTATCTGCTACTTTTCAAATAACTTGAAGAAAGATTTTAATGGAAATGGAAGTGGGCGTGAACGATTGATAGATTTGAAATATTTAGATTGAGAATTTCCCTATTATCTTTTTATTGTGCATTACAGTTAGGAAAAAATGTTTCGAATGCAGTTTTGCTTATCTTAAAAGTCGACGATATGGTATCACAGACCTTTCTTAAATAGCTCATCTAAATACTGAAAAGCAAATTGTTTATGGATTATATTGTGTAAACTTTATTTGCAGCCACAATAGCCTAAAATTGGTGAGACTTGGTTTTTCACAACGTTGAATTTACAAAGTATTTTTTCTGAATTTAAAAAGATCCGTTTTTTAAGTTTTGTATGAGAAATACAATGGCTTGCATTTGTGATTTTATCAGCACAACTAACTTTAACCTAACTTAAAAACTTACTAAGTTACTTTTTTGCCTTTGTCTAATTTAAATATGACTAGATAATATTTAGCGTAATATAGACTGTCTAAAACAAGTCCTTGTCTTGTTACATAAAAAATAAAACAATACTGTTTGTAATTACCTCTCGCGTGCATATCGGACAAACTTTACAAGGGGCGGCGTGCGCCCACCCTCCGGCCTTTAACGCTACTGAAACTGGAACGACGACGGAGCCTGAAGCTTTGTAAGTTTTGTGTTCGGCGCATGCGCCCTACGCGCGGGTTTTCGTCGACTTTCGGGTATTAGAAAACTTTCTGAGTGCTATTCAGAGGTGTTGAAGTTAAGCGCCTTTGAACTTTACGAGTTTTAAGACCGATTCATTTTAGCATGTTAATTTGATTATCGGTATCCTTTACAAGTTTGCCTCCATCTTTAACAAAATTACCTCATTGAGTACGAAATTTAATCCATCCCTATTTCGAAGCTATTAAGCATTTCTCTTTATGAAAGAGACTTAAGGCTACGACGATGTTAATGAAGCGTACCTGATTACCATCAATTTCTCCGAGCTGATAGAATGAACAATAACCACCGTGTTCGCAATCAGGCGGGCCGCACAAAACTCCAATTCGCCCAGGTACCGAACAAAATCAATCAGTCTGATTGGCCATTCAGTCGCTTTTGTCTATTCAAATAGGTATTTTTCATTCAGTTGTTGGGCCCAGAACAAATGGGAAGCTGGGACGAGTGTTCCCCTCGATTGCCACTGGTTTTGTTGTTATTGATAACGAAATGTCGGAAGAACACAATAAAACGGCTGCGTGTTGGAGAGGCACTCTGAATTTGTAAATTCATTGTTTGCTCAGTTCCAATAAGTTTTTAATGCATTGTTGTATCACTTTATCATTATAAGTTATTAACTTAAATTACATTAAGATACTTAACATAACTTTTTAAGCCCTAAATTCTAATTAAGTCTTTATTTACGACTAGACTGTAATATGTATCTGCCTAGTGCGAAAGTTAAAAAGAGTAATAATTGGGAGTAAAAAAAGCATGCTAGTGAGCTTCTACAAAGCTTCTGATATAGAATTCTAAATCGATAATAAAATTGAATAGCAAAATTTATATAAAAAAGGCTAGGCAGAAATAAATACTTTACCTATACTTGCTCTCAACGTTGGAGTGGTAAAGGCATGGATATCTCAAACTTTAACAAAATATTTAAAATACGTACTTCTAATATCTACACGTTCACATCATAAACGGGGATCACAAGTTCACTTCATAATTTGACACAAAAATCTGGAGGGCACGTCTGCTCCGTAAAGCAGAACGATCCTCTAAAATGAAATACTTTACGAGGGACCGGGAGGGTCCATGTCCAATAGACGGTCGTTTGAAGGCTCCAGCAAAGTGATTGAGGCCCATCAGTGAGACTCAAAGGTCGAGTGTCTTTTGCTTTGCTTTTTAATAGCTGATGCTCGAAAATTGGCGTATAGGAAGAAATTTAGTGATATTCTTTATACCTTTTACAAGAGCTATTTAAAGATGCGTCAGCATAAGAATAGTGTGTTGTAGTTTCTGTGGCATTTTCTAGCTTTTCAATGTAACCTGGTTAACATTTTCAGTTACCTACTTCAAACAGAAATTTATAATCAAATAAATTTTCGAAATTAGATGCTCATATTTTTTCTTGCATACTTACTTATTGTTTTTTTATGTGTCCTAAAGGGAGGGCAATAGAGTGAGTTATTATTATAAGTTTATGCTGTATTATGTATGACGCTGTAAAAGAAAGCGACAAAAGCCGGAAATATATATAATATCATAATTCTCTTCCTTTTCCAATAATGGTTATTAAAAAACCTAAAAGGCGGTGGTACAGCAAAAAAATCTTAAAAAACATCAATATTTTAAACTATTTCGAAAAAATAATTTTATGTTTTTAGTTCTTTTTTATTAACAACTAATAAAAGCCAACAGAAACATAATAATAGGCAGTGAATGTCGTAACATGGCAAATATTATTCCTGGTAACATTTTAGGTTGGTCGCATCGCTTTATCAGATGAAGTCAGTCCAAGAGGAAGAGGGGTATTAAGCGAGGTTGCGGGGTCCTATTACTAGAGCCGGTTAATGGCTTACGTGCATATTGCAGGCTCCATTCCCTGATTGGATTCTAAACGGAGCTCCTTTTTTCTGAGGCAATTAAATTGTTACTGGATAAATGAATAGCACTTTGCTTTTATAATAATAATTGTTAAACGACAGAAATGAATTTCGGATTGTCTGTGCTATACATACATACACATCACGCCCGCTTCCTAGAGGGAGGGGTTGGCAGACATTTCCATTAGCTACGATCCTGCCACACATCCTTTGCTTCACTTATCTTATCTTATCTAGTGGGTCCTGCAGAGGTCTCCCTCCCGCAGTAGCACGTCGACCCATTGGGATTTTTTGTGCCACCCCGTCCTATCACTCTGCCTCCTCAGTGAAGATAATTGCCATAAGCTTGGCAATGTCCTTGAGGGCGAAGAGCCTAAAATCTTCTGGTTTCGGGTAGGCCGATTCCAGAAGATTCATTCTTTTCCTGGCAAAAGAGTCGCAGTAACACAGTAGGTGCTGCATAGACTCCGTTTCCCCTCCACATGCCCTGCACAGGTTGTCTGTTGCTAGTTGCATTTTGTGGAGCATTTGTTTTGTGGCATAGTGCCCAGTCAGGGCACCGGTGATTAATTGGGCCTGTCTTCTGCTACCTCCGCATATGATCTTACTCCGTCCTAGGGCGCCTTCGCCTATGAAGGATTTTGCGTGTCTTATGCCGGGTAGCTCTTTCCATTCGGTTTTTTTCGCTTCACTTACTCTCATAACGTTCTTCATACATGCTTGTCGGTTTAGGGTACTCTTGACCTGACCTTTAACGAGAAGGTCACCGATCTGTCTGTGCTATAGTTTGGCATAATATTAATTTTAATATACTTCGTACAAGTGCTCATAATATAGCCCCATGTCTGTCACGAAGACTTAGAGGTTGCTAACAATTGAATTTCTAGTCTGGTATTTTTTTTATGTTAAAAGGGGTCAAACGAACAGGCGGGTCACCTGATGGAAAGAAATCACCGCCGCCCATGGACACCCGCAAAACCAAACCAGCAGAGCAGTCGCAGATGCGTTGCCGGCCTTGAGCAAGAGAGTGAGAGATGGGTCTTCGGTTCTTTAACTCACCGGACAGATATACCCAACAGCAACGAGTGCCACTGTTTCACGACATTCCGTGAGGGGGTGGGGGTGGTAGGGGAGCGATACCAAATATTGGGTACTTGCGCAATATTGAATACTTATATGTCTAAAAATGTATCCATCGCCATCTATCGTAACAGTCTAAAACTACTTCGTCAATGTTTACTCCCAATCCCAATGCTTTCTCCGACAGCAGCGCCATATCTAGCTGCAGTCAACTCTCAAAATTCAAAGTATGAACGAAAGTTTTTCGAATTATTTTTGATATTGTGCTGCTAGTGTTTACCTCGTTCTAAACAACGGTAAGTGAATTTATTTGTTGTTAAGGTAACTAACGAGACACATAGTTGTTTAGACGTATTTAACGCTTTTTCTTGATAAGTTTGGTAGGTAAAGAGTTCGGAACAATTTTTGTAAATGTAGGTACCTACTAAACTCATTTTTTTTTTGGGGCCGAAGGGCGGTTGGATGTATGCTCAAGTGTGCGATGTTGAGCTAGCAGCGTCTGCCGTCAAGTCCTATTCACACACGTCCACGTCGCCGTCCTGTCCTGTCGACCACCTGTACAGACAGGCGGCGGACTCACTCTAAAGCGAGTCGTCGGTCCTGGATAATGCTGTCGTCACTAAGCAAGCATCGCACACCTACCACTTACCTTGCGACGTTCAGCAGCCGAGTGTGTGGGGCTAACCCGCCAGTGATATCCCTTACGGTAGGCCATTCCCTTACCCTTAATCCCATGATTTCATCCACAGCAACTCCTCTCCTTACCATTTTCCTTCCCTTATTTCCTAATCCTTTCCCATCCCATCCTAGGAGGGATGACAACCTCGACCCCAACATTGTCAATTCATCATCATAAAAAATAATGGCAGATTTAAAAACAAATTTACCCCAGGAGGGTACCGGCAAGGCCGGAGAACCCCTCCTTGGGCCTTCGGGCTCAGGCTGCCCCTTGTATCTGGGGGGGGCAATAAATATGCCTATTTTTAAGGCTGCCACAGGCAGCGTTCCTTCTGTCCCGCAAGGGACCCAGGCGTGCCATACTCCTTCGGGGGCAGGCGCGTGTACGGCGGCGCCTACCGCGAAACATAGTGGGGATGGATACCTTCGGGGACCAACTCTATCAACTGGACGTGGTGGGCGCCGCGGGGGCCAACGTTCGGCTTCGGGTGCACCGGCACGGCATCCGCTGCAGTCGGGATCCATGCAGGGGCCTGGTGGGAGTGGGAACCTTAGGGGGCCCAACCCGCCGGGAACCACGCGAGGGGACCAAGCGGTCGAAAGTCTGTTGCTCGGTAGTGGGAGGGCGTCAGCACCTGCCCAGCAACCCCATGTGGAGGACCGTGGAATGGTGGGGCTACGGGATTTGGGTCCTGCTGGGATCCGTCCCGCCGCTAACGCCGGACCATCGCGGCCGCAGGAACTGGGTCCTCATAGGAACCAACCTGGCATCCCCAGGTCTGATACAGGTCTGGGCAAGAAGCCGAGGCAAGGTTCGGGCCAACGCAAGCGTCTGGCCAAGCTGCAGAGGCAGCGGGCCCAGGAGGAGACGGCGGCGGCTGCGGTGGACGAACTAAAAGGCTGAGGGAAATCAGCAATGAGAGTCAGGAGGTGCTTGATGCCAAACGCGTTAAGACTCACGGGTCTTACGCGGGGGCAGTGAGCGCCTACAACATGGCTATCATTGCTGATGACTACCCAGCGACTACACTGGGGGAGGGTCACTATGTGGCGATCCAAGGGACCATTTGGGACCTGCTGGAGGCCGCGCCTGACCCTCTGCCAGTGGTCAATATCGGAGGCATCTCGTCGGGTGCTATTCTCTTCACTTGTGAGGGGAGTAGCTCGGCGAGCTGGCTCCGAGCACAGGACGGCCTTACCGTGGAGGGTGTCGTGCTCAGGGTGGTTGACGCGAAGGATCTTCCGAAGCCGGTTAAAATGGCTTGGAAATCCCGTAACGTCAGCCGCCTTGATGCTGGTAGGGTGTTGAGGATGATGCAGAGGTTCCATCCAGGCTTGCGGACTGCGGGCTGGAAGATCGTCGACACTAAGGTCGAGGGTCTGACAGTCCGCAGGATCGTGTGGATGGATGGCGCCTCTGCATCATTTATCAAGGCGGAGGGCTACTGCCTTAACACGGGCATCGACAAGAGCGTCTTTAAGCTTCTAGAGGAGAGGCCTACGGACGAGCTTGTCGATGCCCAAGGCAGTAGTGGGGTTGTGAGCGTGGCGGGAGTGACCGGAGGTAAGTGCTCCCAAAGCGCTGTAGAGGCGGTGGTGCAGCCGGGAATTGGCGCACCGGTAGCGGTAGCCGAGGGTCTTGGGGAGGAGATCACACCAATGGAGTGTGGGGGGATCTCCTCGCCTAGATCCGAGGATGATTTGGGGGAGCTCGCCCTGGACGAGCTGCTTCTGGGAGGGTCGTCTCCGTTGACTGTCCATACGGCATCGGATGGCGAACTCCGCTCAGAGGACGGGCGCTAGGCTGATTTATAGAGCTAAGGTGCGTACAAATCAATTTACATCATTGCAAGACCGCAACTGCCCTTCTGGCACGCGAGCTTGCAATGAATAAATTTGATATTGCCTTGATCCAGGAACCTTATCTTTATAGGGGCCAGATTAAAGGTTTAGGTGGAACTTCTGGTACATTATTCTACAACTGTTCTACTAATGACATGAGGACTTGCGTCTATGTCAGAAACGACCTACACGCAATGCCTCTAATGAAGTTCTGTTGCAGGGATCTGACGGCTGTCAAGGTCCCTACGGGGGAAGGGGGTGATAGGCGGACGGTAATTTTAGCGTCAGCTTACCTCCCCTTCGAGAAGGCGGATCCAGTATCAAAGGAGATGCGGGAACTGGTAACCTGCATTGGCCGAGAAAACCAAGATGTCATCATCGGTTGCGACGCCAACGCGCATCATGTGATCTGGGGCAGTTCAGACACTGAAGACTTGAAGCTGACAGACTTACAAAAGCACTGATGACGGCCTGGCAAAACAACTGCCAAGAAACGAAATCAGTGGCAAAGAAACTACCATGGTGGACTTCAGAGGTTGCTCAAATTAGAAAAGCGACACGACAGGTGTTCAATGAAGCGAAGGCTAAGAACGATTTTAGTGAATACAATAAAGCTTTAACTCGCTACAGCAGTGCGGTTCGTAAAGCAAAGAGATCAGCTTGGAGAAAACATTGTGAACAGATACAATCTGTTCCTGAAGCAATGAGACTAATCAAGGCAATTTCTACAGCAAAGGCGATTCCATTGTCCACAGTTACGAGGGCAAATGGAACTCGTACAGAAACTGGTGGTGATACACTAAAGGTTATGTTTGATACTCACTTCCCTGGATCGAGTATAATCCAGGACGAACATGACCCAATCAGCTGGAAGGAGCAGCATAGTAGAACTTCCAAGTATGATTGGACAATAGCGAAAAAGATAGTAGATGAATCTAAAGTTAAATGGGCACTGGGGAGCTTTCAACCATTTAAAGCACCAGGGCCTGATAACATTTACCCCATCCTACTACAGCAGGGCGCCTCCATACTGGGCTCCCACCTCTGCAGACTGTACAAAGCCTGCATTGCGTTCGGCTATATACCCCGAATATGGAGGCGTGTTAAAGTAATTTATATACCAAAAACGGGTAAACCGGATTACGAAGAACCCAAAGCTTTTAGGCAATAAGTCTTCAATCTTTTCTCCTCAAGGCCTTGGAGAAAATGGTAGACAAATTTATTAGAGCGGGACAATTGAAAAAATTCCCACTTCATGGACTACAATGCGCGTATCAGCCAGGGAAGTCAACAGAAACTGCTCTTCACATGTGGTGAGTAGAGCGGAATCCGCCCTGGAGAACAAAGAGATCTGCGTCTGCACATTCGTAGATATTGAAGGTGCATTCGATCGCACAACCTTTAACTCCATTAATGTTGCAGCCAGGGATCATGGCGTGCCACAACCGATCTGCAAATGGATTGAATGTATGCTAAAGGGTAGAATCATCTACTCGGAACTACTAGGGGACAGCTTACTTGCTCAGACAACTAGAGGGTGCCCGCAAGGGGGGGTTCTCTCTCCTTTGTTACGCCATTAGAAAAATTAGACAATTAACAGATGTTGAAACTGCTAGGACTGTTTACTTTAGTTATTTTCACAGTGTCATGTCGTATGGCGTCCTTTTGTGGGGAACAGCGGCTGATATTAAAACTATATTTATTTTACAGAAACGAGCAATAAGAACCATTTATAGACTGGGATCACAAACTTCTCTGAGAAATATTTTTAAGGAAGTTGGTGTTCTTACTGTTGCATCGCAATATATTTATAATTGTATAGTTTTTGTGCGCTGCAATATTAACTCTTTTTCTAAACACGGTGATGTACACAATTTCAATACTAGAAGTAAGTCAAAACTAGTAATGCCACTGTTTAGGTTACAAAAGGTTCTTGGCTCTTTCTTGGGGCAAGGTATACACTATTATAATAAAATACCAAGTACTGTACAAGATTTACCTTTAGATAAGTTTAAGAATCATGTAAAATCTTGTTTACATAAGAAAGGTTATTATACAGTCAAAGAATATTTAGAAGACAAAACAGCCTGGTTATAATAATATTTTCACATTTTATTTTCTTAGCAATTTTTTTTTTTTAATAATTAATTTTACGCTGGTATGATAGCCTTTAACAGCAGTGTCTTACAGACAAAGGTACCCACTCAAAATTTATGTTGCGTTTAAAGTTGTCTTATTGTTCTCTTATTGTTCTCTTGCTTTCGTTGGAGTTGCTCGAGTGTGTCATGCTCTCTTAAAGTGTCTCTGCGGTGGTGGCATGTGCGTCGGGTCGTTACGTTCCCTAAAACATGGTTGAGCGAAGCGATGGCTGATTCACATGTCATACTCGTGAACGGGTGCCGCCTGTGGAGGCTGGTCTGCTCTTGCAATCTTATTTTTTTTATTGGTAGTATTTAATAGTTTTTCTTTTTATTTCAAAGATACTGTAAGACGTTGTTCGTTTTATTTAAAATCGAGCAATACCTGTTTTTTGTAATCGTATCAAATGTTTTTTTTTTGTTGTAATGGAAAATGTCCTTCTATGACAGGGAGGGCATGTTCCAACTTGTATTGACGCTCATAATTTGTTTAATTGTATGTTGTATGATTTGGTAACGACATATTGTTTTGTAAATGTCGTTACTTCTATATTATTATAAACCTGTGGAGTTTCTTGCGCCCGTTGTTCTCCACAGTTAAAAGACTTCCTGAATGGGCGGGGTGGGTGGGCGGGTGCCCGTCCATCCTTTAACTTTTGACGATTCAAAATGCTTATTCTAAGTTTACTGAATAAAGAGATATTGATTTGATTTGATTTGATTTGCTATGAGCCTTGTGGTTGATTCAATCATAGCAAAGCTGAACCATGGACCATTCTTTACGGTTGGTTACGCTGATGATCTAGTTATCACGGCCAGTGGGAAATTTCCCTCCACGGTATCGGAGCTAATGCAACGTGCCCTGGGTTTGCTGGAAGGTTGGTGTAATACCAATCATCTATCTGTAAACCCGGGAAAAACGACCGCCATCTCCTTTACTAGAATGAAAAACCTTACGAAACTGGGAAACTTAACGCTTTACGGCACCCAGCTTCCTTGGTCCAGAGAAGTGAAATATCTAGGCTTAACACTAGATAAGGAACTCACCTGGAAACAGCACATGGATACGACTGTCGTCAAGGCCTATAGGGTCTTTGGTATGTGCCGTCCCACTTATGGTAAAATGTGGGGACTCAACCCCAAAATCATAAGATGAATCTACATGATGATGGTGCGGCCGATTCTCACATACGGCAGCATCGTCTGGTTGCCCAGGACCAGGCTAAAGACCTGTAAGAATGCTTTGAAGAACTACAGAGAACAGTATGCCTGGCGATTACCGGGGCATTTAGAACCACACCGACAGCAGCGCTGGAGGTCCTCACGGACCTCCCACCTCTGCACAGTGTCATAGAGGCAAGGAAAGCGCTACACAGACTAAAGGTGGCAGGGCTGTGGACCGCATCTTTGCCTCTGACCAGACACACAAAATGGGAACATAATGATACCCTTGATAGGATCATGGAAATGAGGTGCGACAAGATTGCCCCAAAGTACATGTTCGAAAAGAAATTCAGTATACATGTCCCAACTCGGGACCAATGGAAACAGCCACCGTCTCCAGAGAAAGACAGCCTGATCTGGTACACCGACGGATCCAAAATGAAGTCGGGCACTGGAGCAGGTATCTTTAGCAATGATTTTAAACACAGCCAGAGTATGGGAAAGTTCGCTACTGTTTATCAGGCAGAAACTTTCGCAATTCTCCTGTGCGCTAAAAAGAATTTAGAAATCGCTCCTAAGAAGCGTAACATATTCATCCTGAGTGACAGCCAAGCCGCGCTTAAGTCACTTATAACGCCTCGAATCAACTCCAGCCTTGTGCTTGAAACTACGAAAGCCTTAAACAAGCTAGGTAGGCACAACAGGGTGAGATTGATCTGGGTACCAGGCCACATGGGAATCCATGGCAATGAGATGGCCGATGCACTTGCTAGGGAGGGCTCAGAGACCCCATATATTGGCCCTGAGCCATTTGTGGCACTAGCATCGAGTACCATCAACAAAGCCTTCAAGGACCATATCCAAAACAGGCATAAAACCTAATGGGAAGAGCTACCCGGCATAAGACACTCAAAATCCTTTATAGGCGAAGGCGCCCTAGGACGGAGTAAGATCATATGCGGAGGTAGCAGAAGGCAGGCCCGATTAATCACCGGTGCCCTGACTGGGCACTATGCCACTATACAAATGCTCCACAAAATGCAACTAGCAACAGACAACCTGTGCAGGGCATGTGGAGGGGAAACGGAGTCTATGCAGCACCTACGTGTGACTGCGACTCTTTTGCCAGGAAAAGAATGAATCTTCTGGGATCGGCCTACCCCAAACCAGAAGATTTTAGGCTCTTCGCCCTCAAGGACATTGCCAAGCTTATGGCAATTATCTTCACTGAGGAGGCAGAGTGATAGGACGGGGTGGCACAAAAGATCCCAATGGGTCGACGTGCTACTGCGAGAGGGAGACCTCTGCAGGCCCCACTAGATAAGATAAGATAAGATAAGATACTAAACTCATTACTGGATACCTTGCTACGCCTATATTGGATATTCAGTATTGGGAAACAACTCGATTAGTACTTAGGTGAAGTTTGTGCGGGGTTAGATACAGAATTCCAGACGTAATAGACTATATTATTATTTGTGAACTGTGTGTCCTACGGGTTAATAAAATTTTCTGTTTTTGTAGTGTGTTTGGGCCATTATTTTATTAAGGGACCAATTTGGACTTCGTTCGATGTTTTTTTTTTGGAAAAGTTTTGTAAGTATTTTGTACCGTTTATGTCTATTGATGTTCACTATTATGTATACTTAGTAAATATTAAAGACATTTGCAGCGATATTTTCTTGCTAAGTCTTATAGTTATTGACGTTTGTTCAAGAAATTATGAGGAAAAATAACAACTGCGTTACTTTCTTACAAAATTAAGTTTTATTGTTTAGAACATTTAGTTCAGTTCGTAAACATATCACATATACCCTAACGACAGTATAGGATAATCTTATAAAGTTAAATCACAAATAATCTCAGTCTAATGATTTCTTTTATAATTAAGTTTGCCACTGTGTTACCAAACATTAAAGTAAAATGAAAGACATTTCGATAATAGGAATAAATAGTAATTATTTTATGCTGAAAACATAAGGAATTGCTACAAACAATATAAATAATGGATTTATCTTTAAATTTAAAGTTCTTCTTCAATATTAATTAGCTTTATGGCACTAAATGCTATGGGAAAAAGAGGGACAAAAAGTAACACAGTGGTAAAACAAGTAACACAGTGGTATTTTATTCACAGCATTTTGTACTTTCTTTAAGTTTAACCTAATAAAAACATGAGAAAACAATCATAGTCTTTAAAATCAAACAAAAATTGAAACAACTCTTCTTAATAATATGTAAAAAAATCTTTGGAACATCAATTTTTTTATAAACAAATGAGACAACATTTTTAAAAAAACATCAAAAATGTCTCATTTTTAAAAATGTTTAATGGCGCATTAAATTCGTAGTGAACTCGTGTTCCCGTCTTAATTATTTTAGGCTTCGGAACTATCTCCAAAATTTGATGCTCTCGACGTTTCTTGTTTGCAATCTTCCATTTTCGTTTAGCAGATCTATGTTCCCTCTCTGTCATGTCTTTTACGAGTTTTTTTGTAGCATGATAGATGTTTTCTTTTGGCTTCGGCATTCTTTATTACATTTTCTTTTAACTTTTGCCTATAACGCCGTTGTTTTTCAGCAGCCGGTGTTAAAGCCATTTTGTTCGAAGTTATTATTCTATAACAAAACAATAATTAAATGTAATATTTCTGCCATAAAATGTGTGATTAATATGTGAAAAGCATACGGAATACCACTGTGTTACTAAAGTTACAACTGCGTTACTACTAGTAGTAACGCAGTGTAGTGGTAACGCAGTTGTAAAACTTAAACGTTTTCAAACTTGGTACTTAAATGGATACATATTCTAAATCAATAATGATGCAACCACAATATTGCCTAAATATTACACATTTTGCATTGAATAAAATTATTAATATCTAGAAAACTTACCGTCCGTCGCCGGTAACTCAGTGGTCTCACAATAAACACACGCACCCCGAACGGAGTCACCGTGAGTGACTGGCTTGGTCAGTTGCACCACCCCGCCACCCTCCCGCGCGCCAATATCAATTCATGACCGACCAAAGGATATTAGGAGTAAAGATGTCTAAAAAGCCCTATTTAAGGTTCACTTTCCTATGGTAACACTGAGTATGCGTCATTTTGCTTTACAACGGGGACACGGCGAGAAATATTTTATTATTATTAAACTGTTGTGGTAAAATAATACCTATAGGCGTTCTAGTAAAGTTCATACAAATTCGTATTACTTAAAACTTTCAAAAACATTGACGTCGTGAACATTTTTAAAGCAATTTAAATTTATGTCAAGTAACTCGCACAGAAGAACAGCCAATTTTAATAGGAAAAACAACTGCGTTGCTTAAAAAAACAACTTAGTTACCGTAATTTACAAAGAAATATAATATTTTACATTAATTTATATGCTGTTCTGGTACAGGTATTTTAATCGGTAGCTACTAATAGCTGTATTATTTTTGTATTTACCTATTTTTTTTTGACAAAGTCGCTTTTGGTCGTAGGGACCGATTTTTGTACCCTAAATAAAATAATGGCCCGTTTGTGTTTTATTATAACTGGTTATCTTATATTCAGTTATATATATAGGTACCCAATATTGGATATCCAGTATTTAGTTATGTACCCAATATTGGACATACAATATTAAGAATACCTACTATCTAATATAGGGGTACATATTATGATTACACTGTTGATTTATGCCATTTTAAAGAAGAAAAAAACATTTACCTATTATAAATGAAGTTATCAGTTTATTTCTTTTTGTAATGTTAAGCCACTTAGAGACTTATTACTACGAGTGTAATAAATAAATTCTTTTTATTAAATATGCTGTTTTTTTTGCCAGTTTTCAAAAAGTATCCAGTATTTGGTACTTCTCCCTTATTACGCCGGGCGAGCCGGCCCAATTCGTGCTGCACCGCAGCGTGCTCTACCACTCAACATTTGTGCTGGTATTACGACAGATGAGCTCATATAGAAATACCTTTTTTTCAATAAATATAATAATGGGATGTATCTACTAATAGTATATTTCCGTATACGGCGGTATGTAAAATAAAAATAAATAAACTCAATTAGTCTTATTTTAAAACAGGGACAAAAGTTCAACCTGGTTTCACATGTTCAGTAGCGCTGTACCTAAAAATATATTCTTTTAATGTATATTATTAGTGAATGTGGTCATTTGGACCAAACTCTACTACATACTCGTCTCGCCTCGCGCGTACGCGGGTTTAAATTACACTCTAGCGTATGGCAGACAAGTCTACGTGGAGTCGGTTTTGCCGCGATTCGTTTCTGTCACTGACTTTTTTAGCACAACCTTAACGAAAACGCAACGTATTAACTTTTTAAGACAATATTTGAAATCATTTAAGGTTAAAATAATATTTTTTATTTTTAAGTGAATATCATATCAAATGATATAGAATATGATTATTCTACCAATATAGCTTTATAGAAAAAGTTGTTAGAGAATATGAGTATTAAGTATATCCAATGAACGATACGAACGAAAATAAATGATACGCACCCATAATCAATGACTGCCCCCACATCGTTTCCCAGGGTGGTATAACCGACCTCCACACTATGACGGATGCGGCAGAAACTTGGCTGGGTAGCCTAAAAGTACACATAAATGATCCACGCAGGATCAATTTTGCCGTGCGCAATAATAATAATAATAACGGGGACTTAAAACAGTCATTACGGGAGCGATTCTTTTGCCGCCTAAGAAAAGAACTTAACAGTCCCGTCTTTTATCCAGTGGCAATAAGACACGTGCCTTTAATGGGAGGGTTATGCCACTGCTCACATACTCCTTTGGCATACTAAGATGAACTCATACCGAATTGGACACCTTGGATAGAAGATTCCGTCAAATGATCACAACTTCCAGAATGCTACACTTGCGCTCATCTGTTATTATGAGGCTGTACATCCCGCGAAGATGTGGGGGTCGCGGCTTTTTAAATGCCAAGGACCTACATAACCGTGAGGTGTGCAATCTCAGAGATTTTTTCCTTAACAGTAAGTGCAGGATGCATTTTGATGTTGTGGCACTTTACGCTGCTCTCCTTGGCAACAGAAATCTGGCACAAACCAATGGTGCTAAGCACTCTTGATCACAAGGACATATGGTAGAGCAAGGTGCTACACGGGCGTTACAATCTGGCTCTAACTGGGCCTGATGTAGATTTGCCTGCCTCGGTAAACTGGCTACGTTTCAGTGACCTCTTTGGGGAAACCAAAGATTTTGTCTGTGCCATCGAAGATGAAGTTATCAAGACTGATAACTACCCGAAATATATTATGAGGGACGGAACGATCGACATCTGTCGGGCGTGCCGCCGTCCTGGAGAATCACTCCGACATATTATTCTCATCCGGTTATTCTCATCTTGCTAACGGAGAGTATTTGCACAGACACAACCAAGTAGCCAGAAAAACACCAGAAACTTGCTCTTAGATATGGGCTTGTTGAATCAGAGGTGCCGTACTATAAGTACGCACCTATGCCAATTCTCGAAAATGGTCATGCAACGCAAAGCTCTACTGGGCTCGCTCTATCATTAGTCATTACGGACAGAACTATTGTCGCCAATAAGCCTGATATTGTGGTGGTCGACCGATCTCAACGCCAGGCAATATTGGTTGATATCACCATACCTTCGTGAAAGCCGAGAAGGACAAGCTCTCAAATTGAATAAATAAATAAGTCCATTGGTTTCCTATCGGTTATAAACTCTTAAACTCTTATCTTACCTTTAAAATATTCGACAACATTACTAAAAAGTAGCATTACTTATTGGTTTACTTACCAATATCCATTATTAATAATTCAGTTTATAGTTTAAAATATCGGTAATACGAAGAAATGTTTTCACACTCACAGTTCACACAACTTCTTGTTTGTTGTTTGTATTTATTTTTGTTAAGATAGAGATAACGCATTCTGTGCTATTTTCACGTTTGATTGAGTTCTATCAATAAAATATGTCAAAGACATGTTTAAACAGTTTTTATTGAAGCACGAAAACAAAACCTCACTTTTTTCTAAGTTTTGAACTTTTAAACAAGATCACGCGCCCCAAAACAAGAAATAAAAATATAATTTCAAAGACGTACACCAAAGCGGTAAAATATGTAATCTTTACTGACAAGCTAGCTGTCATGTCAAGTGACTGCAGACAGCTGCAGACTGACAGATTATTCCATGCGTTCCGAGTTATGCTTGGGTACGTACAATTGGCATGAACGCATAGAATAGAACAAACAATAATGTATGGGACTTAACATACGTCAACCCTCGTTATGTAAAATTTTATTTAAATTCCCGCCTGAGGTTGTTGTCTTTTTTCAGTGTTTAAAAACTTAAACATTAAACCCTCGTTATTTTACGAACTCTAAAAATTTATAATTTTATACGCTAAAAAGCTAATTTAAGTAACATCATTCTTTATTTATTCATTATTTATCAAATTATATTTATTGTAGAGTAAAAATAAAGTTATCATCATTTGCCAAGAATCTGTAAACTGGTCTACTTTACTATACCTACTGACAAAAGCTCAGCTCAAAAGCTAACTCATAGACATGGAGCGTTTTCCACTTGTCTATTGAGGCTGATGTTGTTTGACATCCTAAAATCATGATAACATTAAGTTATTAAAGTTTTCTGCAATTTTTCACGATATGATTTGTAAAACTGTAATTTACTAAATTCATTAGGTAGCTCCAACGATCTTGACCTCAATCTTATCGATCCAGAGGGGCGATCGCGCTAAATAATCACAACCAAACCACAACTAGGGAGCGAGGTTGACAAAACCACAACTGAACCGCAGCCATTCTGCCGACTTCGTATAGCGCTATCGCGTGTGTCAAACGCGATACCACTAGAGTCTGGCCAACGAAAGCTGAACCAGAAAAAACGTGGCAATTTCAAAAAGACATGACAGAGTAACACAGGGTCACTCACACAGCTGCAATTTTTTAAGATAAAATTTCAATTTGACATACGACATGACACCTCAGATAGACACACATAGAGACAAAGTGTTGCCAATCAAATAACTACGAGGTTCGACTTTCGTTGGCCAGACTATAAAAGTACATCTAACGGCTGAGGTTCAGTTATGGTTTATTTGAGATTATTTAGCGTGATCGCCCCCCTGAACGGCAGCCATTATATTTGGTGCTATTAAATCAATGGCTTGTATTTAAAAGTACATGTAGTTTAGGCCAAAATAAAAATATTTACCCCAATAATCTGTAGTATTTTGACATTAATTAAGATTTAAATTTTTCAAACAATAGTAAATTATGATACTACAACTTGTATCATCATAATGTACTATGTTGGTCTTCGAGGTGGGTTAGGTCGAGCCTGTGATGATTGTTATTAACAATGCACACTCGTTTCATACGATGTTTCTCAACACACTAGTGAGAAAAACACATATTCTGAAAACGACTGCGTGTTTTTGTGGTTTTTCTAGTGTATAAATTTTTGGTAAGCCAACACATATTTTTCTTTGGACTTATATGGTAATAGCGCGTGATCGTGAGCGTGATCGCCCCCCTGAACGGCAGCCATTATATTTGGTGCTATTAAATCAATGGCTTGTATTTAAAAGTACATGTAGTTTAGGCCAAAATAAAAATATTTACCCCAATAATCTGTAGTATTTTGTCATTAATATAGATTTTAATTTTTCAAACAATAGTAAATTATGATACTACAACTTGTATCATAATGTACTATGTTGGTCTTCGAGGTGGGTTAGTTCGAGCCTGTGATGATTGTAATTAACAATGCACACTCGTTTCATACGACGTTTCTCAACACACTAGTGAGGAAAACACATATTCTGAAAACGACCGCGTGTTTTTGTGGTTTTTCTAGTGGATACATTTTTGGTAAGCCAACACATATTTTTCTTTGGACTTATATGGTAATAGGCTGTCAATTAACATTTTGTGCTGCACTTAATTTTCCGGCGGTGTCGACTGTTTAGTTCTTCATTACTAGAACCCTGGGTAACGGCTTAGCCGGCTAAACGTTCTCGACTTCACTGGCTCACCGGACTGTTCCTTGCGAATCTCCCGGTGTTTTTTTCCTGCGTTAACATCATGGATCTCTAAAACAGTCCTTTTCAGGACTTACCAACTACCAATAGTCCTTTTCAGGACTTACCAACTACCAACAGTCCTTTTCAGGACTTACAAACTAAAACAGCCCTTTTCGAGGCTCTCTCTCTCTCTACCTATTCAAGTACCACGTACGAGAACAATGGGACCTGTCACACGCATCTTCCAAATAAACGTAGAGGGACTATCTGCGGCTAAATGTGATTATCTGGCTAGGCTAGCGTACGATCATGGTGTTGACATTATATGCCAAGAATCATATATATTTAGAAAGCGACCTGCCGCGGAGGGCCCACATTGAGGGCTTTAATCTTATTGGGCATACGCTCTCGCCTATTTATGGTTCGGCCGTCTACCATAGATGCTCACTCAGCAATATTAAAGTCGCCAAAGTAACTAACAACAACAACATTGAAATAATAGTCGCACAGGTTGATTCCATAGATTTGGTGTCCATTTACAAGCCACCACCCATAAACATAACTAGTTCCTTGCTGCCCGACATAGCGCATCCTGTAGTGTTCCTGAGGGATTTCAATAGCCACCACACGGCCAGGGGATATGCCAAAAATGACCACAATGGCGAAGAAATTCAAAAGTGGTCCGAAAGAAATAGCTTCCACTTAATTTATGACCCAAAAGGCCGAAGTTCATTTAGATCTGCTATGTGGAACTCCAACACGAATCCAGACCAGTGTTTTGTGTCTACAAATGATGACGGCAAAGCTCTTCCTCTGAAAAAAGTGGTTCTTGAAAGCTTCCACAGGAGCCAACACAGGCCAGCCATTATTACAATTGGTTTGGAGATCCCGCTGGTGGAATCCACACCTCGACCTCGCTGGAACTTTGCGAAGGCAGACTGGACTGAATTTTCAGCAAAACTGGATTTTACGGTGAAATTTATTAAGCCGTCCGTCGAAAACTACAACCGATTTGTACGAGCAATATCATTCGCCGCAAAGCACACTATCCCGAGGGGCTACCGGAAAGAGTACACGCCGGGTTGGACGGCTGAGACTGAAGAAGCTTACGAGGAATACCTGTCGACTAAGTCGTCGCTGCTCAGCGGGTACTAGCGTCCTTAGATGCGTCAAGGAAAGCAAAATGGGAGTCTTGTGTCGAGAGCATGGATTTCACTCACTCAAGCAGGAAAAGCTAGAATGTGCTACGGAAACTGGGTGGTGGACCACAACGTGAAAAGCAGTCACCATCCATTGATAGCAAACAAGATGGCAAAAAGGATGCAGGACATTTCCAAACACACAAAATCAGAAAAGTCTTTCACCAAATCTACCAGAAACAATCTATTTAAATTTTTAACCGCAGAATCAAATGACCACTTTAGTAAGCCTTCACCCTTTCTGAGCTGGAAATTTCGCTAAAAAGTACAAAGAGCAACAAAGCTGCTGGACCAGATGAAATATACCCCGAATTTCTGCAACATCTTGGTAAAGTTGGCAAGAATTGGCTGCTTCAGTTTTTCAATGACATCCTCGAAATTGGTGCAACTCCTGCAGCTTTCAAACTATCAAAAGTTATCGCTCTATTGAAACCGGGGAAATGTTCAAGCGAGCCTTCTAGCTATAGGCCCATCTCACTCCTATCAGTTACCTACAAACTGCTAGAAAGAATGTTGTACAACCGCATATATAGCACCGTGGATGTTAACATTCCTCCAGAACAGGCTCGCTTTAGGGGCAACAGAAGCTGCGCCAATCAGGTGTTGGCTCTATCTTCATTTATCGAAGCCGGTTATCAACGAGGCTTAAAAACTGCAGTAGCTTTCGTTGATCTCAGTGCGGCCTATGATACTGTGTGGATTGATGGTCTGCTGAGTAAAATCAGCGATATCATCCCTTGTCGCAAAACTGTTCGCCTCATTTGGGCTCTGCTCAGTCCCCGCCACATAAAAATCCACCTTGGTGAAAGTTGTAGCAGATACCGACCGACCGACCAAGTGAAGCTGAAGCCACGGAACGCAGCCCCGTGCACGTCCCGCTCTAATATAAATCATCCACACAGAACATCATCCATCCTTTACCTAAATAGTGCCAAAGAGGATATAACCACTACGAATCTTAGATTAGTTTTGTTAGGCTTGTTGCTAGGCTTAGGCTTGTTTTTATTGCATACGTTAGACAAAGACGCCATCATGTTTATTATTTCGTCTTTTAAACTATAACATAACTAAGTATCTACATGTTGTTGTAACATTTTTCCCTAAGATTCCTTTTTAAGAGCTACGAATAGTGCTATCGCGATTGACACACGATGGCGCTATGCGAAGTCGGCAGTAAGCACAGACGATATAATAAGAAGATACGTCTGTTTCAGTAAGTAAGCCCTTCACTTGTCTTCAGGCACGGGTGTTGTTTCTAATTACATTTTTTTAATTTATGAATTGTACAACAAAACATATTTACTGAACTAAGATGACTCGGACTGCACTGATACTGTCAAGGCTGTCGCTTTAAATCGAAGTGTCAAAGTCAAAAGGTTCCTCAACTTTTTCAGTCAATCAACTTTGTTTTCAATTTTCATTCACTTCTAATGCCAACAGACTTACCTTGCACTACTGTAACTAACTTGTCAGTTGCTTTATTTTACGATGAAACCTATGTTTTACAACTATACTTAACTTTATTATTTGTACCTCCCCCCTTATCGTTGATGTCGTTCAAATCGTGAATAATTTATGACTGTGATATCTAGGAATAATATTCTATCTGATAATAGTTTCTAAGGAGTTTAAAATAAGTGCTTTTATTAGATAGATACTGTGTTGACAGAAGGTTGAAAGGTAGAAGTGTTTTCAAGTGTATTGCATAAACGGAATTTTAACTAAACCAAAATGGAATCCAGCAAGAAAGAAGTTGTGACAAATGAGCAATTAAAGGAGCTTTTTGCAGACCTGCCTTTAGGACCACTAGATGGTTATAGACAGAAGGCTTCATTCGACTGGCGCCGCATGAAACTAGTTTATGACAACTTGAAGACTATGCAATTAAAGGTAAATCATTATTTAAAAATGTTTGTTGGAGTGTAGCAATTCTTCCTTATGTCATATAAAGCAAATATAGCGCTGACTCACCATTGAAATACTAATACTTTTATTGATTTTTATACTTACCTTAATATTACTACTTATCTCAACTTTATAAAATTGTAGTAATTATTTTATAACATAAATCCTAAATAAATAATAGCAAAAAGTTAACACGACTTTCATTGACTGTTAGGCGGTACAAAGTTCGCCGGGACAGCTCGTAATAAAAATTATTTATTCATGTAACAATACTCATAATTGTTAGTAACAAATGGACGTTAAAGCTATGTTAGTATACAACATGTCCCAAAATTCAAGGATAAGCTGGTACCAGAGGATGAACCTTTTCTTGACTATTAAAGAAAATAAAAAGAAAAAAATAAATCTCAACATTCTATGAAAATACAAAAAAAAATTGAAATCCTTAGAAAATTTACACCCCTTAACATATTTTTAACTACCATAACCACAACTTTTCTAAAATTTCAGTTTTTTTTTTGTATCGGCAACTTACATAGCACTGCTATACACCACAATCCTTAAAAATCCTAAAACTACAGTAATTTTTATCCAAAAATCAATCATAATATTTTATTTCCCTAAAAATTTGAAAGTTTTATACTTTCAGTCTACTTTCACTCCTCATAGCGTAAAAAAAAGTATGGTAACTACTATGGCAAGTTTTTTTAAAAATTAACGCAATTAACTATGATTCTAAAATGGTGTAAGACTCTACGAAAACTAGCCACGAAAGAAAGTGCGTTCTATTTCTAAAGAATAACCAAATTTAATAAATTGTTGTTGTTGCTAGTAATCATTTTTAGTGTGGGCCCAAGATAGGTTTATTGTTGCAAATTCTTGGAATTTGAATATGACGCGTGCGTGTCAATAAAATTTAGACGTCAGAGAGAGATAGATAGAGAGAGATTATGCGTTAGAGAGAGTTAGATGGTATGTTCCTTATTAAATAACAAGAGCAAGTCAGTACGCTTTACTCCTTTGTTTACTGTGCACCATTCTGTATTCAATTGACGTGGCTCTCGTACTAACGACTTTTGGCTTGGCTTTTTGGACCCGATTAAGTGACCCACTAATTAAACTGACCTGGCATTATTTTGGACTGTGATTGTGTCTTTTGTGAATTGGACTTTTGGCGTATTGTGGACTATTTAGTGTTTATAATGCCACTACCATACACACCGCTGGAATACGCTAATATGCACCTCATCTATGGAGAATGCCGATGCAATGCTAGCGCTGCTAGCAGATTGTATCGAGAAAGGTACCCGAATGCTCAAAGATACCCGGGTTACCGAGTATTTACTAATGTGCATCAAGCGTTTTCGGAGGGTCGTTTACCTTCTGACAGGAGAAACGATGGAAGACCTAGAATGGAACGCGATGAAGAAGTTCTCAATGAAATAGAAGATGATTCAACTACCTCGGTACGTGCCATAGAAGCGGTAACTGGTATTCCCAAAAGTTCTGCACATCGAATTCTAAAACGTCACAGGCTTCACCCATATCACTACAGGCGTGTGCAGACATTATTACCGCGGGACTATCCGCTACGTGTTGCATTTTGCCGTGTGATGCTGCAAAAGCACAGAGAAGATCCCCAATTTTTAGATAAAATTCTATGGTCGGATGAAACAACCTGCAAGAAAGATGGTTATTTAAATCTTCACAACTTACATAGCTGGAGCAATGAGAATCCACACCTGATGAGACAAGACAAATCCCAATATCAATTTAAAGTTAACCTATGGTCGGGCATATTAAATGGAAAAGTGATTGGGCCCTTTGAGTTACAAGGAAACTTAAATGGCAATAGTTATTTAAACTTTTTACAAAATGACTTGCCAGATTTATTCTTTAGAAATAGAACGCACTTTCTTTCGTGGCTAGTTTTCGTAGAGTCTTATACCATTTTAGAATCATAGTTAGTTGCGTTAATTTTTAAAAAAACTTGCCATAGTAGTTACCATACGTTTTTTTTACGCTACGAGGAGTGAAAGTAGACTGAAAGTATAAAACTTTCAAATTTTTAGGGAAATAAAATAATATGATTGATTTTTGAATAAAAATTACTGTAGTTTTAGGATTTTTAAGGATTGTGGTGTATAGCAGTGCTATGTAAGTTGCCGATACAAAAAAAAAACTGAAATTTTAGAAAAGTTGTGGTTATGGTAGTTAAAAATATGTTAAGGGGTGTAAATTTTCTAAGGATTTCAATTTTTTTTTGTATTTTCATAGAATGTTGAGATTTATTTTTTTCTTTTTTTTTTCTTTAATAGTCAAGAAAAGGTTCATCCTCTGGTACCAGCTTATCCTTGAATTTTGGGATATGTTGTATACATAATATAATTTAAATTAAGTTAAAAGAACTCTCAGCAAACTTATCAAAAATTATTTATTCCTTGTTTATAAGTAAGGACTTACTTACTTACAATATTTCTAAAATATTAGATATGTGTATTTATATTATTTTTTCAGATTGACATTTATAAATTTATGGAGAGCAACCCATTGTTCAAACATCCCGATGCCTCATTGTCTCTAGATGAACAAAGGCATATCACCATCAAACGCATGTACACAATGTACAATGAAAACTTCATTCCATTGGAAAAGGTAACTATAAAAGCCTTCTAAGGCAATATTTAAGAACTAAAAAAAATTCTTAATAAAACATTTTTATTTTATTTAAAAAAAACTTGCTATCTATATTAAAATATGTTATATTGAAAGTTTTACATAAATATATAAACATTCACATTGTTCTTTGTGGCAATGACGGTAATTTTAAATAAGAATATTATGCATAGATGTCAAAGTCAAAGTCAAAATATATTTATTGAAACTCAATTAATAGGTACTTTGAATCGTCCAAATTTTTTAACCTACTACCCATTCAGGACGTAATTTTTTAACTGTGGCAAAGAACGGGCACAAATAACCACAATTCTAGTCAGACTCTAAGCAGATAGTTTATATTTAATAATATACACTTTTTAGATTGTAGAGGAGCCAAAAGTCTTCCAAGCAGAGACAGAGACTTTGTTCATGTTTGACAGCTCTCTAGCTGTGAAGATGTCGCTGACATTTAGAATGTGCTCCAACTCGATCCGAGGGAGTGGCCAGCCCCACCACTACCAGCTCCTTGAAGACTTGGAGAAAGCGAGGATCGGAGGGTGCTTCGCCTTAACAGAGGTGTCGCACGGCTCCAACGCCAAAGGAATGAGAACTACAGCTACATACATTCCGGAGAAGAAACAGTTTGTCTTCCACACACCAGATTTCGATGCAGCCAAGTTTTGGGTTGGATGTCTCGGTATGTACATAGATAGAGGTAGAAAGATTAATATAAAGACTAAATAAAGCAATAAAAAAATTAAAACTTGAAGATAATGAAACATTAAAAAATATATAACTGTGTTGGCGGCTGCGTTGACCTCTCCGCCACCCACCTAAAAAAGTATTTTTTTCAACATTTCGTTATCTTTAAGTTTATGAAACATTACGAAAATTAAAAATTATTCATAAAAATAAAAGTAGGACTAAGGAAGTTGTCTTTGGCCAGCAGTGGGACAAAATAGGGTGATAATAATAATAATAAGTTATTACATAGTTTTTAATATGCCATGCTTATCTTTTTTATCATTTTATTTGTTACTCTATTAGGGTGAAGGGCAAGGCCGGTCGACAGACCGGGCACCGTACAGTACGGCAATGTCGCATTCTATATAACTCAACGCCCGAAAACTTGTAGGAAAAAATAGATTTACGCTAAAAATCCTAGTTTTTGATTACTGTTTGTAACAAATATCTAAACCGAGTTTCGCTTTAAACGGATTTGTCAATCTGATAAAAAATTTGTCCAAGATAAATACAGAGTAGCATTTCAAATTAGTTCTGAATGCTAATAAAGCTAACATCAAGTATTTGGAACCTACAGGTAGAGCTTCAGGATATGGTTAAAAGCGTATATATTTTCGAAGCTTCAAATTCTATAATTTAGCCAGAAAACATGTCTAAAGTCACTTCATATACGTGTTTATTCAGTACCCTTTGTCTTAAGTTTTAACATTATCATCATTCACCATGTGGTATAGTTAAGATAAATGATATCATGTCTTGATATTTCTAATCCTTCACAAGCTGCCTAAGTCCACCTACAGTAATGTAATATTCATATATTGTGATAAAACCCCAAGCTGAACTTTGGTCTATTGATAACAAAGAAATTGTACCACGGACATAGACCAAATATTATTACAGATCGTAGATTGGTGAATTGTACTGTAATAAAACTTGCTATATCATTGTCTTGTTAATTAGTCGTTGCTTTACTGTTTCACTCACGGTCTTACCCTTATAGGTCTTGGGTCACCAACATGTATTTCAACTTTTTTTTATGTCTGTTATCCCAGTATTGCAATGTTTTTGTTTGGGGGCATGTTCGTTGCGTTCCTATACTATTTATCCGATTGCTAGGTATGATACTTTGCTATAGACTTGTTTCGCGCATGATACTTGTAGAAACTACATCAGTACAAGTACTGTTTCATATTTTGGTCAAGTTTACCCACTTCTGGTTGATGGTAATATTTTCGGGGTAACTCTGGTAGATTTGGAGTCAACGTTATTCAAATAAAACAATCAAATTAGAAATATTTTTAGAAAAATAAGTTTTCTTACTATAGAGAAAAAATATATTTATTATTGAAATTTTTGCTTTCACAATGCTATACCAGGTGGAAAAAAAGACTGTGGTTGGAGGAAAAGTACCCTTAATATAGATGATGGAAAGGAAAGGAAACATTACTTTATTTTCAAAAATAATTAGGACTGCATTTAAAGATTTTTAAAAGCAGATTTTTGAGCAGGTGACTGCTTGAGCCAGGAATCGAACCGGTGAAATATGAAAAAAACACCCTGTATTTTATGATACCAACCGAATGAGTCATTCATAAGTATCAATTTCTTTTACAACATAGTATCTTAAATTAAAGAAAGACCAAGAATAATATTTTTTTTATTGTAAAGCTTATTCACTATCCAATGAAAATGGTTCACTTGTTTGGTGTATAAAAGATACTACGGGTCAGTAGAGGAATTAAAAACCGAAGTTCAAAATATTATTTTAAAAATTCACCAAAACTCGATACAAAGGGCGACACGTAACGAATTTAGTCGAAGAATACATCTGTGCATATGTGAAAAGAATTCTTTAGATAGTAAGCAAGCTATACAATAAAATAAAAAAAATTTGGTCTTTCTTTAATTAAGATACTTACTAAAATTTAAAGTTAAAGTTTTAAAGTTATTTAAAAGAAATTGATACTTATAAATGTCTTTTTCAGTTGGTATCATGAAATACAGGAATTTTTTTTCGGTTCGATTCCCGGCTCAAGCAGGTCATTTTTCAAAAATCTTTAAATGCAGTTTTAATTATTTTTGAAAATACTTAAAGGAATATTTCTTTCAGTAAAATTTGTCATCATCAATATTATGGGTACTTTTACTCCAACCATGATCTTTTTTTCCACCCTGTATTGTATAGATATAGGATGAAATGTGTACTAGAAAAAAATCAACTATTCTCAGGAAAGCTCGAATGGAATTCGAACCATTTTTTTCGGTTTTTTTGTGAATTGAAATAGAAATTGTGAATGCAAGAATTTCAATAATAAAGATATTTATAAGAAATTACGTCTTTATCGATTATTAAAATACTTGCAATAAGGTGGATCCTACAACATTCGATATCAACAATCTACCGTTGATTATTTATAGAATTTCAGTTTTTCTAAATTATTTTAGCTGAAAATAATGAGTACACGATTATACTAACTAGGTAAGAAACAATTACATGTGTTTTATCACTCTTTAAAAAAATAAGCTTAAAAAACTATGCAAAGTGTCATTCAGACGCTTGAAGCCAACTGGGCTCCTTAGAAAAACATAATTATAAAAATAAAACTACTACTAGGACCAAAACATAAAAAAAATCACTGTCACTTGATGAATGTCCCATTCAGTTAATAGATATAATAATTAAAAAAAATTAATATTTTGGAAAATAATTCAATTCAAAGTTTTGTCACCGTAAATCCGTCATTCATTTCACAATGACAATTCGACTTTTGAAAGTTTTTAAATTCATGTTTGATCGTGCGTGACCTGCCGAAACCTCACTAAACACCCGCCCGTCGGCCTGTCTTCATTCGTCGACCGTGATCACTGGGAGAAAGACGTTTGATATTGATATATTTTTTTAACAAACTTTCGTCGCAGTATTTTGTCACTACTTTATGTCAAATTCTGTTTGAATGTATAACTGTAAAAAGATCAACCATAAGTAAATTCTAATTTATGCATTTATTAGACCCTGGTGCCCAACGATAAATGTGTGGCGTTTTACCTATTAACTTCTTATTTAGCAAAAATTATAATTTAACATTGCTCGCCTTGTCAGCTCTTAGTCATTACGTTCAATGATGTTGTATGATTTTTTATTAAAAAAAACTGTGAATTTCTCCTATCTATGATAATATTATTGAGCAAAATTTATACCAGAATAATTGTTACTTCATAAGGAATCAAGATTTTACTTAGAGCATGTTGGTTGAATGCTCTAAGAGATTTTATAATGAATTTAATATCCTATTTCGATAAAAATGATAATTGCAACTGCAAAATTACTACAAAATGCGATGCGCCGGCCGTCCGAACTCAACTTATTCTCACAGAGTGGAGATTAGTAATATTAAGCACTAATTTATTATCCTATTTCGAGGGTTTACGCATTTCGGTTTCCCATACAAACTTCCAAGTCGAAATTTTATAAAAACAATAAATCAATTTTAATGAAACGTTGCATGCTAGAGTAAAATAAGTATAATAATAATAATAATAATAAAGCCTTTATTTCTATTAAAAAAACATAAATTTTAAACTTAATTAATTTTCTTCTCCCTGTTTTCTTTAGAGTTTTTAATAGTTTGTCTTTTGACATAAGCCTCCTCCAAGGCTCTCCACTCGGTACGGTTCCTCGCTACTTGCATCCACATTTTCCCTGCTGTCTTCTTAATGTCATCTTCCCATGTTGTACTTTGCCGTCCTCTTTTCCTTTTGCTTCCTCTAGGATACCACTCTGTTACAATTCTTGTCCATTTTGGTGTGCTCTCTCTAATCATGTGACCAGTCCTTTTCCATTTTAGAGAGTTGATTGCTTGTCCTATATCTTTGAATTATGTTTTCTTCTTTATAGATTTCATTTCTATTTTATCTTTTAGTTTGACTCCAATCACACTTCTTTCCATAGAGTTTTGGCAGACTCTAAGGCTGTGCCTTTGTTGGTCAGTAAGAGCCCAGGTTTGGCAGCCGTACGTTAAGCATGGCAAGATGCAGATGTTAAATACTTGCCTTTTGTCTTTTAACGAGATGTTTTTGTTCTTCATTATCTCACTTAGTGACCAATACCTTTTCCATGAGTTTTTTAATCTCCACTCTATTTCTTTTTCCATGTTATCTGTTGGTGATATAACTTGGCCTAGGTATTCTTTTACATATTCTATAAACTCCCCATTAACTACTATTTGTTCTTCTTGCGAGTTTGTCATAATCTTTGTTTTATTTGTGTTCATTGAGAGTCCTACTTTTTGGCTTTCTTCAGCTAGTTGTTGTAGCATTCTTTCTAGGATTGTGTGACTTTCTGCGAACAGGACTAGATCGTCTGCGAAGCGTAGATGGTTGAGATTTTCTCCATTTATATTTAAGCCATAATTCTCCCATTCAACTTTACTAATCACCATTTCTAGGACTGCTGAAAATGTTTTTGGTGAAATGGGATCACCTTGTCGGAGTAAAATACAGGGATCTAAATAGTTTGTTGAAAACATTTAAAAAAAACGTTTATTTAACTAAGTTATTGCGATTTAAAGTCCACTATAAAAGTTTGAAATCTAAATAACTCTGTTAAATAAACGTTTTTTAAAAATGTTTTTAACAAACTATTTAGATCTCTATATTTTACTTCAGCATGCCGAGCTTCATCAAAATTGGTAGGCTGGTTTTAAAAAATTTCAACTTGGAAATTTGTATGGGAATCCGAAATGCGTAAACCCTCTTAAGGAGAGATAAATAAAATAAAAAGACAATCATTAAAGTACGTAACAAATATGTTATTATTTTTTTATGTCATGTATAATATAAGTGTATAAACTAAACAATGTTTTAAAGATTAAGCATTTTTTTAAAATCCTTATTTACTATTTTGGTATTACCAAGTTATCACAACAATCAGCCTTACGGGGGGCGGCGGCGAATTGAGCCGGCGGCGGCGGAGGCGCGCAGCGCGGCGGGCGAGCACGTGTTAGCCGCGAAGTTGGCCGATCGACCACGATAATTCACGAACACTCGAGTTTCGGCGCGGCCGAAAATTTCGGCCATTTTTTGACCGAAACCGAAACTATGGCCGAAACCGAAACCGAACTTTCGGTCGGTCATTATGCTTATATAGGATAAAATGTCTAATAGAAAAAAATCAACCAGTCTCAGGAAGCTCGAATGGGATTCGAACCATTTTTTTCGGTTTTTTTGTGAATTGAAATAGAAATTGTGAATGCAAGAATTTCAATAATAAAGATATTTATAAGAAATTACGTCTTTATCGATTATTAAAATACTTGCAATAAGGTGGATCCTACAACATTCGATATCAACAATCTACCGTTGATTATTTATAGAATTTCAGTTTTTCTAAATTATTTTAGCTGAAAATAATGAGTACACGATTATACTAACTAGGTAAGAACCCATGACAATTAGATTGCCGGTCCAATGCAATCCAAAGGTCATGGGTTCGAATCCCATTCGAGCTTCTTGAGACTGGTTGATTTTTTTCTAGTAGCCATTTTATGCTATATCTATATAAGGCGACTGCTAGAAACCGCAAGAAACTTCAAGGGCTGGTCAGGTCAAGTGTTTTAGACATGACAAAAAATGACAAAAAAGAAATTCGTGCTTTTTAATTTTTTATTAAATATTCATTTTATGAATATTAATTTGATAGTCTTTGAATATCTAATTTATTTTAAAGCAATAACATAAGTAAAATAAAATGAAAGAAGTAACTATTAAATAACGATTATTTACAACGCGCGGGCAGCGGCCGGCCGTTGACCCGTCCGCGGCAGTTGGGCGATAAATACCTACGTTAGTCTGCAATCTTTTTTGTCATTTTTGTCATGTTTAAAACACTTTACCTGACCAGCCCTTGAAGTTTCTTGCAGTTTCTAGCAGTCACCTTATATAGCATTGCAAAATTTCAATAATAAAGATATGCTTTATATGTTGCTAGCGGCCCGCCCGCGTCTACGTGCCCATGGAACACGTACCACAGATTAACCCGTACCCCGTTCTAAAAAAAAAATCTCATACAAACCTTGTCCTTACCAATTATTACAAACACAACAAAAAAAGAATTAGTCAGATAGGTGCAGCCGTTCTAAAGTAATGCTCGTACAAACATTTCGGCAGTTGATTTTTATTAATATAGATAAATTGCATGTTCGATCTGAGCATACTGTTGGAACTAGATTTAAGAAATTAAAGAATAATGTTGGCGCGTAAGGCGCGTATATGCGACGTAGGAAAAGGAGTAAGATGGGAACGGGCTTACCGGGATTCCGTTTGGTAGGCACGGGATCGTGCTGAAGCGCGGGGCGCTATTGGCGCGGGCTTGATGGCGGCAACACACAGACACTTCACTAAGGGCACTGGTGTTCGTTAAGCGTTAGGGGGGAGCTGGTAGTCCTAGCTCTGTCACTGCACACACTGCACACATATGGTCACGCCGGGCTGAGTTCAAGGGCGCGCGACGCGTGGGTTTGCCTTGAGATCTCGAAGGGCACTGGTTTGGCGCGAGCGCCGGTCGGCGCGAGCTAAAACCTCGTCCGGTACAGACGTCGCAGAGCCCGTGCGACGGGGTAATGCACTCCAATATGCACTCTAATTGGCCGGCGTAGAGACGGCTGTCATTCGTCGTTGCGTTGGCGCAAACAAAATAATATAACCTGCACAAATAAAGTCAAATTATTTATTCAATGTAAACCTTCGCAGGCACTTATTGACGTCAATACTAATAAAAAATAAAAACAGTTAACTAACTTGTAGTTAAGACTTAACAACTAATCTAACGAACTATAGTCTGTGCCTGTGCATCGCTACCCCTAGTCCCACTGCACGCCGAAACAGGATCGCGTCGAACCGAAATATAAGCCGTAGCGATGGAATTCTGTGTAAACAAACGTATCTTGGTATGAGACAAAATGGCGAGCAAGTGTCTCTCCCCTAGCGACCCAAACTGCTAAAACTTATAATTTATCATTTTTTGCTATGAAAGTTGAAGAATGACAAATCATAATGAATTGTTAACTTAAGTTAACACTTTAAAGAATAAATGTGATTTCCAATTATCGTATTGATATTGTGGTTATAAAAATAGGAAATAACTGAGTTTTTGAAGTAGAATAAAGTAACGGCTGAAATGAGTTTTGGATAACATTAGTATTATGGTTAACACTTTTAATCATTTCAAATATCTTTTTTTATAAACATAAGTATAAAAAAACGTATAAATATTAATACATTAATTTGTATGTTTTAAAGCTGTTTCGTTTCCGTCTTGATACAAGCACAGAATAACTAAAAGTACTACCATACAGAAGGTTCACTCTCTAATGACTTTCACGCGGAATTGAAACTTATCGTTTGACCCGAGCGTTCATATTCCGTTAAGCAACGCTGACTCGATATCGATTTGACGTCAGGAGCGCAGATTTTACGCGCGCGCACAGGGATTACGAGTTAAGGCTAGGTAGGCCGCGCTTTAATTTTTTTCAAACCATCTGAGATATAGAAAATAATGGTTTAAATTCTGGAAAAAGTATGAATTAGTTAAGGATATAATCTAGTCAAAGTTGCATTCAGTTACAAGATCCAATGAAATTTACTCGATAGAAAAAATTCCCAAAGTTATCCCTTTTTGTAATGTTTTTTCAATATTATTACTAAATTACTGATACTTTACATTTAATTTTTGTACTCAACCAAAGACACAAATATTTCGCAGATAATTCGCAGAGTATCCTATAGGCAATAAAACCTATAAAATCCTATAAAACGCACCGCTTCGCTATTATACTCGTCCCGTACCGTCGTACCGTCGAGAGAGCGAGAGAGAAGCGCGCGGAATACCTGGCTTTAAGAGTTGCATGTAAAAGATTTAATGTACTACCGGGTGACAAGGCCCACAGTTTTCCAAGGCCCAAGCGCAGAAAACTATGTTTATTACATTTGATCCGTGCCAACTACGTACCATGCATGAAACGCATCAATATGAACGCCGAAACGCAGCAGCGGACAGCGAGCGGTCACCATCTTGTCAATGACACCCGGTAGTTCGCCGACATCGATCGCGGCCGCTCATACTTCTAATTTTGGCTCCTAAAAAACGTCAGTTTTTACTTGTTTATGCTACGATTTGTTGGTAGATTTTTATTTAGTGTGTTTATTTGATCATTACTCTTTTGATATTTACATAAACATGTGCGATTTTATAGCTTTTTATTTTGTAAATATTTAATTTGTGTTGTAAAGCCCACAACGGTTAGGAAGGCCCAACGAAGTAGTTGCTTAGGAATAACAATAATTACTTAATTTTAGCATAAATAACAATAATGTATTAGTAAAATCTAATATTAATACAATAAACACTTAAAAATTCGATACCTCGGCTGTTTTATTACACAGTGGAAAAGTATTTTTTTGGAACAAAATATTGATAATTTTAGTATCCGATTGCTTTCATCGAAGTTTATGAATGTTACAATTTTGACGTGTATATATCCTTATGGTCTGTAATGCTTACATTGGCCCCAAAGACTTATAAATGGCACGGGCTTTATTGGGCATACCATGTTTAGTAAAGCTTAAAATAAGGGTTTTTAAAAATGTTTAAAAACCTAACTTATTATCGTTGTAGCTTCAATAACTACTTTTATTTGGATTTTTAAATAAACATGGCTTTTATTGTAAACATTCTTTTTCTTCTAAATGATAAAATATAGGTTTTATTTCAATTTGTAAAAAAGTGGGCCTTATCACCCGGCAGTACCTTACTACTTTTGCTAAGTCTGAACTTCGGAGCACACAGTTTGTACCTATTCCTTGTGTTATATCCGTGAACCTCATTGTTCCTGGTAAAAAGGTGTAGATTTTTACGAGCGTACATAATATTTACAAATATGTACAAGGACGGTAATGTAATGATATCAATATCTTTAAATAGTTCCTTTAACGAATCACGTGCTTTTAACTGATATATAAACCGAACTGCTCTTTTCTGGAGAATGAAAATTCTACTTACGTCAGCTGCTGTTCCCCATAGTAATACTCCATATCACATGACGCTATGGAAATAAACCAGGCTAGCAGTAGACTGATTTGTAATTTTTCTAATATTTTTAACAGCAAAAGCAGCCGAACTGAGCCTTTTTGCTAGACCCTCGATATGAGAACCCCACTGTAATCTAGAGTCTATCCTAATACCAAGAAAAGAAGTTTCATCAACGATTTCTAACGTTTCTGAATCTAATTCAATATTTAACTGACTGAGCGGTGAGAAAATTTAAGAAAATTTGTTTTATTAGCATTAAGTGCTAAGTTATTAACAGAAAACCTTTGAAATACTCTGTTAAGTGTTTCGTTAATGTTTTCTTCTCCAGCCTTTGGGTCTTTCCTATCTAAAGAAAATATCAAAGAAGTGTCGTCAGCGAATAACGCTATTTCCGACATTTCCTTAACCATAAATGGAAGGTCATTAAGATAAACAAGAAACAGAAACGGACCGAGAATAGATTCCTGGGGTACCCCCATTTTGACTTTCGAACCTCCCGATACTACGTCATTTATACCTACTTTCTGATTTCTATTGTACAGATAGAATTTTATTAATTTTAGTGCATTACCACGAACGCCATATTGAAATAGTTTACCAACTAAAGTTAAATGATCAACACAATCAAAGGCTTTAGAGAGGTCGCAGAAAATACCTACTGTAACCTGAGAAGATTCCCAAGTGTCAAGTACGTTTTTGACCAGTTTTGCTCCAGCATCTATAGTTGACCGTCCTTTCGTGAGTGTAAGAAGTGTACGAAAGTACGGAGTCTTAACCAAAAAAAAATCTATTCACGCCTGCTAAGGTTTCTGAGTTACGGAATTAGAGAGTACGAAATTGTTGTTGTGTAATTGTGTAAAATAAACTTTTCATAAAGTCCAACGTACGATCCCAGTTAGTTGCCGGGTCAAAAGGCTATAATTAATTAGGCACTCGTAATTTAAATACCGCATCTATTGTCTATTCAAATGACACGGGAAACAAGTCTGTAATTATATTATAGACAGAAACATGAAATCGGCTCATTACGCAAGTTAATTAATGCCCGACGTCAGTGGGAGAAAGAGATGACTTGTGGAAAATATACGTAATTATTATTTTATTTTAACATTTCATGAAATTTCACTAACAGACAGACTTCAGATGCAGACATCAAACATTCAACAACCTGAAGTAGCAATGAATTAAGTGGGAATATTTTAAATACGGGTCATTCATTAACACCTGAATAACTGATTTAACAATTGACTGAATTAATGCACTATTTTATTCGAAAATTTACGAAAGTCACTTATTAAAACGATCTAAGTATAATAATATTTGCGAATAGTAATTTTTTATGTACGCCTCTGTGGCCGAGTAAGTTTAATTCCTAGATCGGGGAACAATTGTTTTCGGCTTTTTGATGCAAAGCCCTAGAGGGCCTACTCTCTCTCTCCGAAACGTAATTTCGGCTGATTTTCGTTTACTATATATAGCGCTCTCCATTATTTATGAAATTTCAAACAATTTTCTAAAAATTTATACTTAATCTAAATGCCAATCCTATTTTGTGTGAACGAAATTTCGGAAGGAATGGAAACCGCTGTCAATAGCAAACGAAAGTAGGCCGAAATTTTGTATCGGAGAAAGAGAGTAGGCCTTCAAGTGTGTCACAAACCAATAAAATACAATATTTAAAATGAAACACTTTTTTCAAAACCCGCGTTTAATTTACTACAGTTTTTTATATTCCTCACATTTCGAAGCCTTTTTTGAAATAAAAAAAATCATTAATGTTCGTTTAACACATTAACAATAGTCCTGTTAACCCATCATGTTAATCTAAATGACTGTGTCGGAGTGGACTCACGTCAGTAGTCTAACGGAGCAATGGGGATTGAACCACGATTACTCGCGTTCAACCTTAGCTAGCATCTATCCGCTCGGCTACCGACGCCTTTACAGGGTCCGTGTTCACAGGGAGGCAAACGTCAGGAATAATAAAAAACTATGTAGGTAATACAGTACAGCGAGTTTTGATCCGTAAAAAGTGTTTCATTTCAATGTGTGGTGCTCGCGTAAACCTTAGATGGAGACCTTTGCCAGTTGCTGTGGGACAGTATTTTTTACAATATTTACTGTTCAAAAGGCAAATGCGCCACCCACGCCGTGGTGTACGCGGTGCTGATCTCCAAGGGCACCAACCATGGGCTGCACACGTTCGTGGTGCCCATCAGGGACCCGGCCACCCTGAAGCCGTACCCTGGCGTCACCGTCGGCGACATCGGCGAGAAGATCGGCCTCAACGGAGTGGATAATGGGTAATAAACGCCAGCACTTCCTACCATAAAATGTCAAATTTCTTCAATACATTTTAAACTTTTCCACTAGCGTATAAGGATCAATATCGATTGAACAGACAGTGTGTGTGTGTATACATTTAAGGCTCTTCGCCCTCAAAGACATTGCCAAGTTTATGGCAGTCATTTTCACTTAGGACGCAGACTGATAGGACGAGTTGTACGGTTTTGTACAAAAGATTCAATGTGTGACGTGCTACTGCGAAAGGGCAATCTCTACAGGCCATCTAAGATAAATTAAGATAAAACGTAGACATCATCATCATCAACATATTCATCTTCATCAGACGCAGGACGTCCGCTGTTGGACCAAGGCCTCCCTCCAAAGATCTCCATCAAGACCGCTCGTGCTGCTCGCATCCAGCGGCTACCCGCGACTTTTACTAGATCGTCGGTCCATATTGTTGGAGGCCTGCCTATACCTACCTAACGTACACATATACAATACAGCTACATAATTATACATATAATACAACGTTTTATTTTATTGGTTGTTTTCTCGCTATTAACTTATTATTCGACTTATATTTTCTTAAGACAAGTAATTCAGCTTTATGGTCTGATCAACTCACTTGCGGGAATAAAACCCCTAAAAAGAAACAGAGTTTAAGTACAGACGTCAGCATGTCAGACAACCCCGAAACTTCAAAATTCTGCAATCTATTTAGAACTCAACTCTCAACGGCTTTTGCAAATCGATTGGACAATTTCGACAGTTTTTATAGCCTGTAATGCTGGTGTGTAAAATTATAACTTCTGGAAAGAGCTTTGAGCAGTCCTTAGTAGAGCTATGCTCAGTAAACGGCATCTACACGTACTCTTGCTTCTGGCCAGGTTCGTGATGTTCGACCAGTACCACGTATCCAAGGAGGCGGCGCTGGACAAACTGGGCGGCGTGGACGAAGCAGGCAACTACACCACGCCCTTCAGGGACCCCAACAAGAGGTTCGGCGCCTCCATGGGCATACTATCAGGTAATGTTTGTTCGAGTGTAAGTTGGAAGTTTTTGAGTAAGTCCCTTTTTTTCGTCGAGCCCTCCCAACATCACTTAGGCAGGCTTATACAAAACTGTCAAAATTCTCCAATCGATTATCAACTTTACCTGCTGCGGGTTGAGTGCTAAATAGATTGCAGAATTTTGAGACACCGCGAACTATGGTTCTTCAATAATTCCTATTCTAAACTAGATGTATAGCCGCCAACCGCAATATGCATATCAGGGCTTCCAAAATATCAAATTAGATTCCATTTTGTAGCCGTGTGTCGACCACCGAGCAAACTATTGCTTACCGATAGAACTTGATGGAATTGGCTTATCTATCTACTATAGAAATGCTAGGCAATAGTTGCTTCCACTTTTTATACCCATAGACTATGCTTGCCATAGTTGTTGCTGGGCGACTAGACAATGTATCGAAGGCCTGTTCCGTGCAGTGTAAGGTTACAACCCCAGGGGCCTTACTCTAAGCGCATCGTCGTCTCGTCTTCGTCGTACACTGTTGTGTGTGTATGTATGTGCTGTGCCAACCGCTTGCGAAAAAACACCAGCGCGCGCGCATTGTACGATGAATTACAGGCCAAAGAAGTTTCGGATGTGCTCAGAGAGTGACGCAACCGCTGCGTTCTCAGCACGATCAAGCTACTGTTATCTATATAATCTTATCTTAGTGGAGCCTGCAGAGGTCTCTCGCAGCAGCACGTCGACCCATTCCCAATGGGTCGATGTTTCCTTTTATGCAATCTTGTTACCTATATATCATTCTCCTGGAAAGACGCTCAAATAATCCCTTGCCTAAAAAAGGTATCCCTAAATCATTTGCTGACTATCGACCTATTTCCATTCTTCCTTTTCTATCCAAAGTCCTTGAGCGTCTTGTTCACAGTCAAATTAGTAAGTTCCTTTCTCATCATAAACTCCTAAACTCACTTCAGTCCGGTTTCCGCCCAGGCCACAGCACAGTCACTACGTTGGTTAAGATCATTGACGACATCCGACTTGGAATGGAAAACGGCAAATTAACTGTGTTGACCTTGCTGAACTTCAGCAATGCCTTTAACATGGTTGATTTTGATATCCCTGTTATCTTTGATGCGCTCTTTTAACATATCTCCAACTGTAATTGAGTGGTTTCACAGCTACTTCTATGGGCGCAGGCAGCGGGTTCGCCTTAAGAAGAAGTTCTCTTCGTGGTGTGACTCGACGGCAGGTGTCCCTGAGGGTGGCGTTTTATCTCCTCTTCTTTTTGCTATATTCATCACGTCCATGTCCGAAAAGCTTTCTTCTTCCTACCACCTATATGCAGACGATTTGCAGATTTATTTCCATGCACCACTCAATAATCTCGCCGAAACTATTAAAACTACCAACGTGGACCTGGGACGAATTGTTGATTGGAGTCGAGCCTTTGGACTTAGGGTTCACCCACTGAAAACGCAAACTATTGTAGTTGGCAGCTCTAGGTTGCTAGCTTAGGTCAACTTAAATGCCCTTCCTAAGGTTGATTTTGACGGAGTAGCTATCCCCTTCAGTAAAACTGTCACGAATCTAGGTGTGGTAATTGATAGTTGCTTGGGTTGGGGACCGCAACTGCAAGCTGTAAACCGCAAGCTTTACGCATCTTCGGCATCTTTAAGAAGACTACACAACTTTTTAAATAATAATAATTCTTTATTTCAGGCAACAAACAATGTACTAGATGGTAAAAATACAAAGAGGCCCATATAATAAATACCTTACAGACTAACATATATATAATATAAAGTATAACTAAAACTACACTATTTCACACGTATTGACGGCGACGCGTGACGCTGCGCGGTGTCAGGTAGTCGGCCGCGGAATCGCCGAAACATGACGCCTTTCGGCCAATAGTCCTCTCTTATGAAGGTCGACAGATGATCGGTCGGGACTCTCACCACAAATGAGTTAAAGTTTACATTGTGGCGCGACTCCAACCGCTCGACCCTCAGACAGAACTTGGACTTTACTCGTACGTACTCTACGATCTCCTCTGCCTTCGTAGAGTAATGAAGACGGGACACGTACAGCAGCGTCGTCGCCGTGGCTGGACGCAGCAGATGGTTTGGTCCCGTCGGTGCGGTGCCACACAGGTTGCGGCAGGCTGGCTTCTTTTTCTTTCTCTCAACCTTGATGAAGCCGTCCTCGTCGCAACGGTCTTGCCGTGGCCCTGTAGACTTAGCTACGAGGCCGGGATCACGGCGACTCTTCTCTTCCCCTTTAGTTGGTCGCCGCTTAGGTTGCGTAGCGGCGGCAGCAGCGTAGTCACATCGTGGGGTCGACGTGTTTGCTGACGTCTCCACCGGAGCGAAGGAGCGGGTGGCGGGGCGCGGGGAATCGCGCACTGTGACGGCGGCCGGTGACGCATCCATATGCGCCGACTCAAAACTGCCGATGGATGCATTCTGCGCCCCGCGGCGTGTATTTACATTAGAGGCCACGGGTGACCTACTTACCGAAGCAGCGCTTAATAATGCTACTTGGGCACGCAAATCACTCACGGTGTTGTTTGAGGCCTCTAATTTGGTTTGCACCTCAGCCAGGCTCGCTTTCAGAAAGGTGATATCCTTCAGCAGCCTGGTGACATCGACGTGGTCGAACGTGACGGGGGGCAGCTTGTGAAGCTCCTTCGCCACGAATGAAGGCACGTCGTCCGGGTCGGTCTCCTTCAGCAGGGTGATTATGTCCTGGAGACTCTTCTGGGTTCCATCCCTCCGGCGAGATGGCATTTGTTCGGCCTTGCCAACTGTCTTGAAAAGCAGCGTCTTGCCACTGCAAATCTCGTCCTCCTTAAAGTTGGACTTGCAGATCTGCAAGATGCTGACCTCGTCCATCGTATCGATGGCGTTTTGTACAAACGCCAACAGCTCGTTGGCTATGAGTTGTTGAGAACCCATAGTGACGTGCAGCGGCTAGTGCCGCGCGATTCACGAATTAAAAATTCTTACTGCACAATGGAGCGCGTCCGTTTCCGAGCGCGCATCGTTTACACGCATCGCACACACTTTTTACCCACTGCCACTAAAATTGCGCTAGCACAATCTCTTCTGCTTCCCGTTTTAGATTATGCTGACGCCTGTTATCTTGATCTTACGGAGCACCACCTAAATAAACTTGTGCGCCTTCGAAATCTTTGTATTCGATTCATATTTGGCTTGCGCAAGTATGATCATGTTTCTGAATACCGCGCTAAACTCAAGTGGCTTCCTATTCGTCTTCGCCGGAATACTCACATTCTCGCCCTTCTTTACAACATACTGTTTAATCCAACCTATCCTTGCTACCTTAAAGAACGTTTTAACTTCCTCCATTCATCCCATTCGCGCACATTGCGATCATCGGAAAACCTGAGCCTTAAAACCCCTCTGCACGGCACCACCTTTTATGACTGTTCATTCTGTACTGTTTAAACTGTTTGTCTATGGAACTCGCTTCCAGTTGCGATTAGGCGTGCGCAGTCTGTGTACACTTTTAAAGAGCTCCTAAAACTTCTATTTCTCCTTTTAACCTTATCCCGCTGCAAAGCTGCTATTTCCGCTACTCCATACCTGAGACTATTATGTATAAGTATTGTATATGTATACTCGTATATTAGATTGTACACTATGTGTGTATGTACGTACTTTAAGTTATTGATTAATTTTAGTCTTAAAATAAAATTCAATTAAAATGTGTGTACCTCCGATTCTAAAGTGTATAAGTTCTCTCCATCCGACTGGTTGTCTAATAGAAATCGCTTTATAGCGATAAGATCGCCAAATTGTAACGGTGTATCGTACTTGTTTCTTTTTTATGTTTAGTGTATACCTAATGTAATGTATAACTGTTGCAAAAATAACTGTTGCAATAAAAGTATTATCTATCTATCTACTTGGCTAAACGAAGTTTTCCCCCTTAGGCGGGCGCGTCCACATCACCACCATATCCACCGCGTACCTGCAGAAGGCGATCGTGATCGCGGTGCGTTACTCCGCGGTGAGGAAGCAGTTCGGGCCCGACGACGCCGCCGACGAGCTGCCGGTGCTGGAGTACCAGCAACAGGTAACGGCACAGGCTTCATAAGTTAAGGCGAGCTATTCCGAGAGCTTCTCCGTCGTTCTCTCGACGGTACGAAGGTACGGGACGGGTGTATCAGCAAAGCGGCGCGAATAGGCGCGTTTTATAGGTTTTTGCATTTATAGGAAAAAAACAAGTGCTTTTTGCATTCACTAGATAATAAAAAGTTTCTTCTATTGGTAAAAAAAATAAGTTATTTATTTAGTATTATCTGACTTACAGCTCTTTTAAAATGTTGACAGAGCTATCTTTGAGTTTTTTTTCTATCGAGTGAAGTATTACCAATCATGTTTCGGTTTATAAGAGTCATTAGAGAATATGTTCTATAATAAATATAAATTTTAGAACTGTATGTTTTATATTGGTGGCGGTACAATCAATCGAAACTGTTAAAAACGGGAAAAGAGCGCCTTAATAGGTAACCGCACAGACCGTGTACAGATGTGCCATGGTCATCGGTGGTCGCAAGAAATAAATCATAACATAACATGTTTTTTTTCTGTGTTTTACTTTAGCATGCAAAATGTCATTAAAATTGGCTTATTGGTTTGTTTGTACAATTTTAAACTTAAAAGTTTTATGGGAAATGAAATTTAAAATAATCAAATTTACAAAGTAATATACTCAATACTTGACTAAATCACTCGCCTAGTGCGAACAAGGCTTGACATGAGGTGGTAGCTAGGCAGGCAGATTTATAACGTGCTCTACCGCAGTACGTAATGTAATGTAATAATATGTAACCCGTGTTTGAAATCGTACCCGAGACCTTTGCTTTTGCGACTGGTTGACTTAGCTTAGGCTTTTTACATACATACATATGATCACGACTATTATCCCCGAAGGGTTAGTCAGGGACTAGGCAATGAGGACCGCAAGTCAGTCCTCTGCCATAGTCCACCTTTCACCAAATAGCGACTGCACATGTGCTTAGCGTGACAGATGGTAAGCCCATCGCCGCTCTATGCAGTTGGATGTATGTGTAGTCTTTAGGCCGTTAGTCGCCTTTTGCGACACCCAAGGGAATAGAGGGGGTGGTAGTATTCTTTCACCGCTACGCGACAATGTTAGGCTTAGGTTTTTTAATTTCTTGCTACTCTTTGTAAATAGTGTGTTATGATCTCAGTCATAAGCAATTGTTGTTTGCAGCAAATCAGGCTGTTGCCGTACCTGGCCGCGACCTACGCGATGAGGATATTCTGCAACTGGTTCAGCGAGCTGCACACCACCATGGTCATCAATAGCACCTTGGGTACGTCGCTAGGTGTAGATAATTAACTTTTCATAAAGAAATCAGCTATTCACCCATGTAAACCGCTTTACTGGAATCGGATAATTGACAGTTCTCGGAAAAGTATTTTAAAAATTACAATCGCTTATTTTATATTTCTGACAAAATTTTTTTCTCGAAAAAGCTTTATTTAATAGAAAAAAAAAACATTCATTTCAAATTTCGCGCGAAAACGTTTGATTATTTTGCCCTGTGACGTCACTCTTCAATAAACAAACAAAGAAGAACCGGCACTTTCCATAGAAAAAATGCTTAATTTGAATACAATAGAATTTAGTCATAAAGTAAAGCTAATATTATATGCTACCTAAACCGAGTTTTGTCTTATTTTTATCGAAACGCGGATAAGAGTTATTTAGTTATTAATTTTTTTTTTATATGGAAACACTAAGTCTTCAAAAAACAGACATGTTACTTTAAAAATGTCAAACGTGGCTGCATAAACAATAATTCTTTTGCTTTTAAAAAAGGGAAATGTCAACAATGCCGTCACGTCTTGTTTGATTTGACAGCTAGCGGCTGTCATTTGTCAACAACTGTCATTTGTTGACAGATATTGCCAATTAAATAATGAACAACAGATTAAAAAATTAAAAAAGTATACAACTTAAGCATAAAACGCCGGGTCTCCTTTTATCTTGAAACCTGACAGATAGTTTTTGTTTATTTTGTGAAATGTGACGTCACACGAAGCTCAATCATGGCCGCCCGGGTCTTGTCATCCACAGATAAAAAATCGCAAAAATTTCCTTTTTAAAAATAAAATATTTACAAATTATCTTAATAAAAAAAACTATTGGATAATTATTATTGAATTATATATAACTACCATATATATTTTATTGTTACAACAGCTGTCAAATAGCCAATTGCTTTTGAATTTAAGTGTTTAATGGATAAACTTCCCTCCCTCTTATCCTTGATTTAGACTTCCAGTGTGGTAAGGGAGATGGATGAAATCCAACATAATTAACCCTGCCTCCCTTCTTGGGGTTAGGGTCCATCCATTTGGTGGATTGACTGGGCAAAAAAAGGTAATTTCACGAACGAGAACATCGATGTTTTTATCATCAACCAAACAGTAGTTATTATACTAGAAAAGGTCTTTCGAAGTTAATTTCAGGTGTGTGTGTTTAATTTAAATGTGTAGTAAACATGTAGTTATGTAAACCCCTTGTCTGTCACGAGGACTCAGAGTTGCTATTATTATTGTTCAGCCCGGCTCGTCTCACAGCTGGGTAAAGTCCTCCCTACCCACCTTCCACTCTTCAAGGTGTGGGGCTGTGACTAGAGTTGCTAATAATTGTATTTCTATTGTATACACACAATATAATACCAGTATTACGACAGCTGTAGTGCGAGCACGGATCTTACCGATCGATAAATTTATCGGTCGACAAAACCGTTTGTCTATCGAATTCTATCTACAACCGCTAGCACGGGATTCGGATCGGTATGTTTTATCGTGTTTGTGGCAATTTTATCGTCTCATTCGTTCATCATTCATTCGAATGTTATGTTTCTTAATCTGTTAATGTTTCTCTTGTTCTGCGTTCTGTTTCTTAGCGTGTAGGGTTTTTTTTTAGGAAAGGGTAGAAATTTTAATATTTTAAGCTTTTACTATGTCGGTATAATAACTACTACCGATAACTACCAACCGCATAAAACTGCACAGCGGTAAATCTGCAAAAAGTAGATTGTTGAGGTTAAAATAAAAATATGAAATAGGAAAAGAAAAAACTAAATTCCTGCTACTTACAACACATGGACAGGCAATCCGTCGGATGTTGATGTCGCCCCCAAATGCTCTTGATAACCACAAAGGCAATATCTCGGGATATGCGAAACAACCTCATGAAATCAGAATCTTCTAAATCCATGAGGTTGTTTCTCTCCCTAAGATGGCGCCGGATAATTTTAGCTTCTTCGCGACGTCTTCTGCAACCAGCAAAAGGTTGCAGCCTGAAATCCATTATTTCACGACCGCCAAAGAAAAGTGTAATATTTAATCAATCAATCAATCAATCAAATATTTATTTGCTCAAATATGGTACAAAAATTGTTCTTAAAATAATGTTAACCAGCATATTCTATCGTATAATACAATGTGCAAATATTCAAAATTACATTAGACATTACACAAATAGTTAACAAATTATAATAAAATCATAGTCAACTTTAATACAATTAAAATAAAGCATGTCAAATATTATCATTTAAGTAGTCGTTAATGGTATAGTACATTTTGTTCATTAAAAATTGAAATAGTTTGGATTTAAATTTATAAAATGTCAGTATTTTTATATCACCAGGCAATTTATTGAAAATTCGAATACACATGCAATGAACGTTCTTTGAATATAATATTAATCTTTGGTCAGGTATACATAGATTTTCTCTTTTTCTGCCTCTATATTCAGATCTATTCTTAGTTTCAAATAGATTGCTATATTTTTTTACAAAGATTCCTATATCAAAAATGTAAAGACAGGGTAGGGGTAAAACATTTAATGCCTTGAACAATGGCTTACAGCTATCTAAGAAGTCTGCACCACAGATTGACCTAATACATTTCTTTAGTACCCTAAACGCTCTGAGCAAGTCAACAGTTTCCCCATAGAATAAGCCCATACCTCAGCAATGACGACACGTAGCCGTGATATGCCATTAGAGCAGCTTCTTTAGATGCTACATTCGCGATTCTATTAGGAACGTAAATATATCTTTCTAATTTAGATACTACTAATGTGTCAATATGAGCTTTCCATTTACACATTTTATCAATTGTTACACCTAAAAATTTTGTTTCATTTATGATGTCTATTTTATTATTATCATATTTAATGTTTATATTTATATTTGTCTTGTTATGAGTTTTAAAATGAATGAACTTTGTCTTATTTATATTTATTTTGAGGTTATTAATTTGAAGCCATGTAACAATTTTATTGAAGCTATCATTAGCAATAGTTTCTAATTCTCTTTCATTTTTACTTTTTACTATAAGTGTTGTATCATCCGCAAACAATATGCATTTTTGGTCTGTAACATTTGACAGATCATTAATGAAGAGCAAAAACAATAAAGGTCCCAGGACACTCCCTTGTGGAACACCGCATCGGTTATAATCATATGTAGATGAAGTTAGCTTTCTGGTGTTACCGGAAGTTCTACAGATTTCTACACATTGTTGCCTATCAGACAAGTAGCTGTCTATCCAAGATAAAGCCGTTCCTCTAATGCCATATTTTTCCAGCTTGGCTAATAATAATTTATGAGGCACAAAATCGAACGCTTTGCTCATATCTAAGTATATAGCAATAATACTCATTCCACTGCTTATATTTTGTGTCGCTTCTTTAATTAACTGGTAACACGCTAGAGTGGTCGAGCAACGTTTCCTAAAACCAAACTGATCACTTTTTACTAGATTTTGCGAGGACACAAATGCATAACCTTTTCTAGTATTTTTGAAAATATAGATATAAGGGTAATAGGTCTATAATTTGAAATTTCTAAAGGCGAGCCATTCTTATGTATTGGTTTCACTATAGACCATTTAAGTTTAGAGGGAAAGTGTCCTTTTGATAATGAAAGATTGATTATATGAGTCAAAGGAAAAGTAATAAAAGAAGCAATTTTTTTAATTAAATCAGTTGTAATATTGTCGTAGCCAGTGGAATAAGAATTCTTAAGTCTCATAATTATTTTGTAAATGTCATTTTCATTCATAGGCGTAAGGTATATACTATTTATATGTTGTTTTATGTCATTCAATATATTTCGGTTTAATTTATTACCCAAATTATTTTTGTTCGTTAAGTTAATAAAATATTTATTAAATTCATTACATATTTTAACAGGATTATTAATAAGTTTCTTATTTAATTTTATTTCATTTATGTCATTTTTTGTTTCAGCACTTTGTACATATTTTTTTTAGTATATCCCACGATGATTTACATACATTTTTTGATTTCGCGATGTAATGAGTGTTAGCAATCTTTTGCGCTTGTAAAATACATTTTTTTAATATTTTATTATAATGTTGATAACGTCTTTTAATAATTACTTTGTTAGATGACGCCAACCTATATTTAAGATAGAGCTGTCGCTTATGAACACAACATCGTTTGATACCTTTGCTTAGCCACATATTTTTTAACCTTTTGAGCGCCAAAGTCGTCTATATATGACCAGCACTTGCGGGCCCTGTGCGCCAACGACATCTATAGTTGACAAAAAACCCGGCTTACAAAAATATGAAATAAATGTGTTGAAAAACTATTACTGGTATTTCTTTTTCTACATTCGGCAATAAAGAATATCCCTGCAACATATGAGTATAAAAACAAGTCTCTTAGAGCCATAAGAACTGAGAAATATTGAACTATAAAACATGGATTTTTGTCTAAGCAAATACTATGTCCAACACGCCAAAGTCGTCTACTCTTGACCGCTAGTGCTGTTCTGCGGAAGGTAGTTTTATCGTAAATTACCTATTCAAAATTCAACTAAAACGTGTTATTTTATTTTATTATTATTGCTATTTTAATAAAATGAAATGTAAGAAAACTAACACTACCATAGCGTACCGTAGCTCAGCTACATGAATAAAGAATCGTCAAATCAACTTCACCTAATAAATCCAATATGGCAACTCTGGCGCATCCATAGCGCGTCATCAATAATCAGTTCTCTGGGCGCCGTGGTCACGGATAGACGATAGCCTGATGACGTCATAAGCGCATAGTAAGGAAAGTAGTGCAGTGCAACATGAGCGATTCAATTGAACTTCTTCGCATTTTGGAAGGCGTCGATAATGACGACGAATTTTCGGAATCTGATTCAATTATTGAGATTTAGAGGTAAGTAAGTGTATGCAAATTCTTAATAAATTAAACTTTATTTCTGTTGTTATACTTATTATATACTAGACTTTAAATATATTATTATTTATGTTAACAATTGTTTTATTACATTTTGTTTAATTGTATGTAATGTAAGTAATTATAATTAATATTCGAAACAAAATAACTCCTTGCAACTCTTGTAAGCCTAGGTTATTTCGCTAATTAGAGTGTAATACGTAATATCGACGTACGAAATCGCGACACAACATAGGAATTTTGTTTGTAATCGTTTTATGCGAATAAATGGAAGATGCTTATACAATTTTTATCTATTTTTACACTATACATCACTCGTAGGTACATAGAAATCTCGAGTTTTCGATCGTGAAAGTTAAGTAATGTTCGCCGAGGTCGCCAAGAGGATGGGTGACCGTAAGTTCATAAAATCTCGAGGTTTTCGATCGCGTAAGTTAAGCAATATTCGCCGCTGACTGGTCACCCATCAGTTACTCGACCTGCGCAAATTTGCTTAACTTTTGTGACTGTAAACAGAACGTCATCCACTGCGTCACCGAGTCTCTTTATGGCATTAGCTATTTTGCGGCAACATAACTATTGCGGGTAGATTATTATATTTTTACTTAGGGTAGCGGTAGGTACCGTCATCTACTATGGATCATATGCATACAACACGTGTGCACGGTGTTATAATTTAATTATAGTTTATTTAATAGTAACTTTCTAGTTAGTTTTGTAATTTAATAATAAATAAAAAATGAATCACAATAATATTATATTAATACATTACTTATATTATATGGTTTAAATATGTTTGTTTTTATTTATAAAAATATTCTTGTACTGTTTTGCACCGGTTAAAATTGACACTTTCTATGTATGTTTTTTTATATCCCATGGTTAATAAAAAGTAGGTAAGTACCTTCTCAGTTTGTTTATATAGATAGATATCATCATGTTTAGATAGATGGCATCAAAATTTGGTTTGTCGCGATTTCGTGCATCGAGATTTGGTTTGTCGCACTTTGTCGCGCTAATGTGCATCGAGATAGTGTGTTTCTAAATTACGTAGTACACTCCGCTAATTACCTACATTTTTAAAGTTTTTGTTTTTGAGTTTAAAATAACCAGTATCAACTTAAAAATCATAACAAAGGTTGTTCTAAGGCTAGCTGCAATTTTAGTTCGTAACGGTTGCGTAAAAAAGGACGAAATCACTATAAAGATGTTTAGGTATCATCTGGAGATCACGCAAGCGGATAATTCTCAATGTGTTTGGTATATTTTTATAATTCAACGATAGTTAAAGTACATAATAATATAGCTTATAATATAATAGCGTTATATTCTTTACAGAAATAAATCTCTAAAACCATAGTTCAACATAATCAATCCTTCAAAAAAAATAGGTAAGTAACCGTGAGTAAACATTAAGGTCTAAAACAGCGGGTAAATAGGTATTTCGACTTGCTATCTTTCGGCATTACGTTCGTTCCGAAAAGTATTGTGAGTAGACTAAAAACGATATATTGATAAGGATTTAAGATCTAAAATAGCGTATCAGCAGGCCCGTGTCACTACGTAATTCGGTCGATTTATATACCTACACTCTCGGTCCGCGCGCGGAGACAATTTGTCGAGTGTCACGCACGCAGTACGCAGAAAGCGACCGACGCGGCAGTTTGTTTCACGTTAACTTTATTTTCGCAAGTGGATAGTTCACAGGATGGTGAAACAAAAGCTTTACTGTTCTGCATTCGGATGCACTAACACGAAATTTAAAGATAAGGATTTAACCTTTCACAAAATCTGTTGCCGTCTGCACTTAGTTAATACAAACAAAGCACATAGTACGACATAGTAACATAAGTAAATACAACAGAGTATTAATACGGATAGTTGGGCGGTGAAAAGGTTAATCGATGTCTTTCTAGGTATCGATTTCGAAATTGATACATTACGTGCGACTCGGGTACATCTCTATGGAAGAGGCATTTTAGGATGGCCAGCTGCGCCGTTGTCGTCCAGTCGTGACAATGAAGACATCACTATAGAGAATAGTGCTGTGGTTTACCACCATTTTATTTTCAATGCTATGCTTTTATTTATGTACTAAGTACATATATACAAAGAGTGGAAGATGGCACAAGAATAAATTTAACATCCCAGATTATAAGTAGTCATTTATTGCATATAAAAACAACAAAAACAGGTCGCCGTGTGTAACCAATTTATCGACTCTTGGCAGCACTATATTTTTCGTAGGTATTTTTGTCTATTTTATGCTCTGGCATGCAGGACACAAGAATGCGTTTATGGCGTGGCGCCCAAAAGGTTTAACGGTTTACTAGTTTTTTTCACTCTTATAACTGGAAAGCATAAACTAAAGAATAGGGTTATATGATCGTAAAAACAATTGAATGATTTCTCTACATCTTGTTCTTGTAGTACTACCTGCCTGTTTTCGGGAATTTTTATAATCGCTTAACAAATTAGCACATTCTTTAGGCAAATTCCTTTAGTGTATTACATATTTTTTATAAGAGCGTAATTATATAGTAAATACATAAACCATTTGATCTAGCAAATCAGTTTCGCCCGCAATTACCGGTGCCTCGCCTTAATGTCATTTTATCGGTCGATAAACTCGCACTGCTGAGCTCTTGAATTGTGTTGTAGGCGTGGACACCGGCAACTCGGCGCAGCGCGGCGTGGAGATGCACGCGCTGTCGTCTGCGGTGAAGCCGGTGTTCGGCTGGATGGCGCGCGACGGCATACAGAACTGCCGCGAGGCGTGCGGCGGCCACGGCTACCTGAAGGGTGAGGCCAAACACATACTGTCCAGGAACTTCCCGGTCGTCCACTATTCGGCGATACCCGCTTGCACACTATCTATTAATTACATAATTAAAAATAATAATTTATACATTGTGTTGTAGTATTGTATTGCATTATTTATTATTTTTTAAATTCATATTTTGTATTGTTTTCTGAGTTTAAGCGAGCACTACACATTGAAATGAAACACTTTTTACGGATTAACTCGCGTTTAATTTACTATTTACATAGTTTTTATATTATCCTGACGTTTCGAACCCTTTACAGGGTCCGTGGTCACAGGGAGAGAGAGAGTCTCCCTCTCCCACTGTAAACGTCAAATAGTAAATAATGTAAATAGTAAATTAAACGCGAGTTAATCCGTAAAAAAGTGTTTCATTTCATATTTTGTATTTTATGACGTGGAAACGACTTTTTTTTTTGTAAATGTCGTTGCTTCACTGCGTTGTGGTTTCATGCGCCCGTTCTTTGCCACAGTTAAAAGATGACGTCCTGAATGGGTAGTAGGTTAAAAGAGATTTGGACGTTTCAAAGTACTTATTAGTTGAGTTTGTTGAATAAATATATTTTGAGTTTGAGTTTACACGCACGCTACCTACTGTACGTACGCGCGGTCGGAGTGGAGCGTAAGCGAATATCACCAAAAAGTGTTCCACCGGGAACTACCTCGACTGTACACACGGCGTCAGATCAACCTACCCTAAACTACCAAATTTCCCAAGTGAATATTGATCCTTAGAACTAAACAATAAAGTTTAAAATTATTTGTAGAAATTTGACAGTTTTGGGTAGGTTTTTCTGACGCCTGTTAGACGAAAATTAAATCAATGGATTAGCACATCCCTAATGTCACCGTACCCCAGCACTAGTTGCCAAAGTTTGACAATTGAGCTACCGCGCTTTTGGTAGTTGTTGTAAAATACTCTATTGTAATATAAAATAAATGGTTATTGTGAAGAATTCAGTTATTTCCTATTAATACATAGATTGACGATTATCATCCCTGAAGGGTTAGTCAGAGACTAAGACTAGGCTATGAGGAGCGCGGAAGCAGTCCTCTGCCATAGTCCACGACACACCAAATTACAACTGCACAAGTGCTCAGCGTGGTACTTAGGTGATGAGCTCATCGCCGCTTTTTGCTGTTCTCTTCTGCACTTTCGCCATTTACGACACGCAAGGGAAGGGAGGGGTTGGTACTATTCTACTATTACACTGTACTAGTACCAACCCCTCTCTTCCCCTTACAGTAAATTACACTGTAAGTTGTACTGTAAAGGAAAGAGAGGGGTGTAATAATTACAGTATTAGAGCGCTTTCACATCGAATCCCTTCATACCAAAGCGGCTGTAGCGTGGCTTAGTCGCGACGCCGGCGCTAGCGACAGTCTGTCTGTCAGTCACAGTCGCGCTGCAGACGCGCGTTGAACGTGGGGGTGACTAGCTCCTTTCCAATATGGATTCCATCGGTATTTCATCATTCTTCTTCGTTTATTATTTTGGTATCAAACATGCTATGACGTAGATAATTTGCAACTTGCTACAGATGCGCTCGCAACACTGATCTAACGCCTACTGATCGCACGCGCGCGACGACGCGGCGTATCCGCCACCACAAGCTCGGAGCGATGCACCGCGCTTCTGTCGCGCTGCAGCCGCGCTACTTAAATATGTATGGATACCCAGTCGTGCTACTGCAGCTCTACTTAGAAGCGCTGCAGTCGCGCGACTAAAACACCTATATGTGAAAGCGCCCTTACAATAAGGGAAATATTATAGTTTTTAGTGAGCAGCTATACCCTAGCACATATTATATGCAATAGCTAGCTATATATAGCAACTATTTTTATAAGTAAGTAAATCATAATAGCAGCTAGATGGCGCTCATAAAATAATAGTATATTGAGATAACATTAGGCTAATAACCATGGTGTTCCAGCGGCCGGCCTCGGCGACCTCCGCAACGACAACGACGCCAACTGCACCTACGAGGGCGAGAACAGCCTGCTGCTGCAGCAGGCCAGCAAGTGGCTGCTCACGGTCTGGGCCAGGAGACATACTCTCACTGCTGAGGACTCCCCTTTGGGCACCCTCAACTTCCTGCAAAACGCTGACGCGTTACTCAAGGAAAGGTGCAAGTGGACCACAGCTAAAGACCTTGTGGAGCCAGTTAGTAAGTGTTGTCTTAATTATGGTAGTAGAGAAAGGTCTGGGTCACAGTAAAGGTATTTCAGGGATGTAGGAAGAGTGCAGGATTACCAGAAAGTGTGGGGAAGTATTATTAGATATTTAACGCTGACGACTTGCTCAGGGAGAAGTGCTCACTGTCTGAGCCAGGAGACAAACCATCATTGCTGAGGACACTCCTTTGAGCACTCTGAACTTCCTGCAAAACGCTGACGAGTTACTCAAAAAAAAGGTGAAAGGAGGAAAGGTGCAAGTAGACCACCCTAAAGACCTTGTGGAACCAGCAGCTAGTAAGTGTTGTCTTAATTATGGTTATAGAGATAGACCAGATAGGCCTGGGTGGTAGTTCAGGCATGATTGCGGGATCCTTACCAAACGGTGCGGGGCAGTGTTTTGAATGGGGCATAACGCTGTGGACTTGCTCAGGAGAAGTGTTCACTGTCTGAGCCAGGAGACACGCCCTCATTGCTGAGGACACTCCCTTAGGCTCGCTGAACTTCCTGCAAAACGCCGACGAGTTACTCAAGGAAATGTGCAAGTGGACCACGGTTAAAGATCTGGTGGAGCCAGCTAGTAAGTGTTGTATAAACGTGCATAAGGTGTTCTACATAAACAAAATAAAACAACAATCTCCCCATGTTCTACCGCCAATGTAGTGTAGTGGCCAAAATCCACCGTTCTTAGACTCAGAGGTTCCGGGTTCGATTCCCAGGGGGATCATCTTTGTGTAAGTACTTTGTTTGGCTGATGGTGGTTCATGGTAAAGCTTGTTAATTCCGCCTGGCTACCACCATTTTATCTTAAGTCTATCGCCATAACAACAATGTTGTCTTACGACAGCTGTTTAGAGATAAGATAGCCAGTTCCTCAATAGTTGAAAAATAGTGCTAATTGTCCATATGCTTAGCAGTGGGACGTTTATGGGCAGATGATGATGATCTAACTCAAACCCAACTCATGTTACGCAGACCTACTGCACGCGTACAAATGGCTGACGGCGTTTGTGCTGAAGACCACCTCTGAGAAGTTCAGCCAGCTGAAGCGCGCGGGCCAGGCGGACTTCCACGCCAGGAACGACTCGCAGGCGTACAACGCCGTCACGCTGGCCATCGTATATGGAGAGGTCAGTTTGCTTACCTTCATCATTATTATTACTTACATGTTATAAAGTAAAATCGCCATTTTTCTGTGTATGTGGCTCCGTTTTCTTCTTCTAAACCACTCAATAGATTTTTACGCGATTTTCACTGATAGAAAGATCAATAAAGGACGTTTGTTTTTAATGTAATTTGATATTTTGTTCAAAATAGTTCTTTAGAATTGGGTTTTCATTTGAAAGATAATATAGCTGCACTCAGAAATGTTTGTTTTACATACATACATAATATAATACATACATATTTCACTTGTATTATCCCCCGAAGGGAACAGCAAAAGCAGTCCTCTACTATAGTTTAGTGAAAAGTTTTCACCAAATAGCGACACTGCACATGTGCTTAGCGTGACAGGTGGTGAGCCCATCGCCGCTCTATGCTGTTGGATGTATGTGCAGCCTTTTGTTGTCCGTGAGTCGCCTTTTACGACACCCAAGGGAAGAGAGGTGATGATAGTATTGTTTCGCCGTTAGGTTTTTGATTTTATTTTAAAAAGTTGGTCGTAAATTAGGATTGTATAAAAATAATAAATTGAATAAAAAGTGTTTGTTTTTTTCTTCAGAACTACATCCTAAGCCACTTTTACAAGTCGGCGCTGGCATTCGAAGACGTCGGATGCAGGAATGTGTTGCTGAAGTTGGTGTCTCTGTACGGGGCGTACATTCTGAACAAACATCTCGCTACGCTTTACATTGTAAGTATATACTCTTAGTCCACCTTTATAGAACTATTTTGATGTGTTGCAAACTCAGAGTATCGTCTCCTCGGCTTTGGTATTAAGTTGTCTGTCAAATTTTGTTATGCCCTTACAAGTCATATGTACTAGTCGGCCTTGTGAATGTACAGTTATTATTACGTTGTTACTAAAATGTTCAACAACTTATGAAGCTAAAACATATTTTTACTTCTAATCAGGTCAGGGGTCAGGTCCTACATAGACCTTTTTTGAGTAGACATGACAACTGCTACTTCCCTTGTCGATCACGAACACTCCAATTCAATTCAATCAATTGGCTATTTCACAGTTGTAACAATAAAATATGAAATATGTCGGATATGGTAGTTTATAATTTAACGATAATTATCCAATAGTTTTTTTTCATCATCATCATCATCATCAGCCTATACTCGTCCACTGCTAGACATAGGCCTCTCCAAGTACACGCCACTGAGCACGATCCGCGGCTACTCTCATCCACCTTTTGCCACATTGCGAAGATCGTCGCTCCACCTTGTCTGAGGGCGTCCTACGCTACACTTGCCGATACGCGGTCTCCACTCCAGAACTCGTCTACCCTAACGGTCATCGGTTCTGCGACTGATATGGCCGGCCCCCTGCCACTTCAGCTTGCTATTCCGGTGGGCTAGGTCGATTACCTTGGTTCTCTGCCGGATCACCTCGTTTCGAATCCGATCCTTCAGAGAAACTCCGAGCATAGCTCTTTCCATAGCCCGCTGAGCGACTTTAACCCGTGGCGCGCCAGCCACCCTTAAGCATTAAATGCTTTACGTGTCAGGCATTTTGCGATACATCACTTTTTTATTGTTTTTTTAGGGAAAAATATTTATTGCGTAAAAACTATACGAGATTATCGCGTGAATGAGGTGTCATTCTTTTCTGTATGAGTTTTTGTACGTAGTTACTACTTAGAATGAACAATAAAGACTTACTTGTATTGGCACTGGAACGATTTTCTTTTGTTTTCAATATTTCATAAAGGTAACCTTTGGTAGTAAAACCAGTTTGTTATAATAATTAACAAACGACACACAACACAATTGACATAATAACTTTTTAGTTTACATTACTACGCACCGGTCACATGAATCATAAACACTTTGGCACTAAACTTAACTCACAAAACGATTTTTAACTTAGGAACCAAAATAAATATCCGCCGCCATTACAAGTGGCCGGCCCGCGTAAATAGTGAACTAAAAGTACATATGTCTAACTGTAAATAAAAAAGGTTACTGATCAAATAATCTACAAATTGATTAATGTTTATAATCATCACTTTTATCAAAAAACTCAAAATATGAAGAAAATTACAGCACTTTATAACACACAATGTTAGCCGTAATTGTTAGCAAAATCAAAATATCATAATTATACTTCTAGCTCTTCGTTTAATCTAAATTGCCACTATATCACACAACTATTGCATTGTACAAAATCTGTATTAAGTTTCCAGTAAATATAGATAAGAATCATACGAAAACTTATATTTTACGTCGAGAAAACATCATGTAAACAAATCACAACAACACAACTTTGTACTAATATGGCTGACGTCCGTCCTTAACTTCAGACACTCTTTTTAATTTTTTTTTCGATAATATTTTGTTCGGTTCGAATCCTATTAACTATGTTAATTTCTTCTATACGGACCATAGAAAATTCACAGACATCTAAAAATTGTATACCACGACTCGGACCGGCTAAAATAAAACAACCAATCTGAGCCAAGTCTGTTGTACACCGGTAAGTACAAGAGACACCCATGCCTCTCAACTATTTTGTACACCCTTAAGTACATATGCTCGAGGGGTTAAACTTGTGAACCAGCCCTACCGTCAGTGTCCACGTTTCGGCTCCGTATGTAATGATGGGTAGGACGCACTGATTGAAGACTTTAGTCTTCAGACATCGCGGAATTGGCGACGTAAAGATACGCAGCCCAGCCCAGCTGTATCCTTCTGTTGGCCTCTTTCTCGAAGTTGTTTCTACCCCTCTGTAAAATTTGCCCGATGTAGACATATTCCTAAACAACTTCAAGAGCACTGCCTTGTATTGCAATCGGTTCCGGGATGACATGTTCATTGAACATAACCTTGGGTTTGTCCAAGTTGCGTGCGAGCGTGAGTTTCGTGCGTGAATCCGATGCGTCGCGCGAGAAGAATGCAACGTTTCGGCCATGATGACGATGTCGTCTGCAAATCGCAAGTGTGAGATGTATTCGCCGTTGATGTTGATGCCACGTCCTTTCCAGTCCAGCGTTTTAAACATATCCTCTAAGACATTTGTGAATAGTTTTGGGGATATCACATCCCCTGTCTCACACCTCGATGTAAGTGGATATGTTTTGTCTGCTGGTACTAGGACGGCCATGGTGGCGGCATTGTAGAGACACCTCAACACTTGGATATATCGCCAATCGACTTGGCATCGTTGCAGGGATTTAAGAACAGCCCAGGTCTCGATAGAGTCAAATGCCTTCTCATAGTCCACAAATGCAAGGCACAGGGGCCGATTATACTCTTCGGCCTTCTGTATAATTTGCCGCTCTGTCAAAATGTGGTCCATGGTGCCGTATCCTCCTCGAAACCTGGCATGCTCCGGGTGTTGAAATTTGTCGAGTCTTCGCATAAGGCGGTTTGTGATGACTCTTGAAAACAGCTTGTAGACGTGGCTCAGGAGCGAAATGGGTCGGCAGTTCTCCAGAAGGGTCTTGTCTCCTTTTCTGAAGAATAACACGAAGACACTCCAACTCCGCGCCTCCGGAGTTCTCTCATCAAAGAGGACGGTGTTAAAGATGTATTGGAGCTCCTTTAACACAGGTTTACCGGCTGCTTTCAGGAGCTCAGATAACACCGTCTTCACCTGAGGCTTTTCCGTTTTTAAGCTGTCCAAGAGCCATCTCAATTTCGCCTAGGCTGATTTTTGGCCGGTCTTCCGTAACGTGGCGGGTCAACGTGGCTCTGGTTTCCTCATTTTCGGGATCAGGTTGAGATGCATGCGAAGCGTATAGCTGGCTATCGAAGTTTTCTATTTCCGAAAGGACGTCTGGCCTCGAAGCAACGACTGCTCCGCTGGCCGTAGTCAACTTCGTCAGGTGGCTTCTACCAAGACTCTGGACAAACACTTTGAAACCCGATTCTGCTCAATTACTCGTTTAATCGAGCGTGTATTGGAGCATCGGAGGCCATATCGCACCATTTTGCCAATCTTCTTGTTGAGGGCCCGTTGTTCGGATAAGTGACAGGTGGGTTTTCGCGCCGTCTCTTCATAAGCCTGAGCGTTTCTTCCGAAAATTTTGACTTTATTGCCTTTACGCTAAACTTCGCAAAATCTCAAACCTTCCTCCCTGAGGATTTCAGACACGTTTTCGAGAGCCTGGTCAACGTCAACACCATTTCTGGTTTACACGGCAGCGAATTGGTTCTCCAGGTTTGACTGGAACGTTTCAAATCCTACGATGGTTTGGAGTAGATTAGGACGGAGCCTGGACTTCGTCAAGCAAACGCGTTCAAGCTTAAAGTTGATATTCAGAGAGCCTCGTACAAGTCGGTGGTCACTGCCGGTATTAAACCTGTTGATCACTGAGACGTCTCTGAGTATGTGCTTCTTATCCGCCATGATGAAGTCGATCTCATTTTTTGACTTAGTATCGGGGATCCGCCATGTCCACTTCCGTCGGGGCTGTTTCTTGAAGAACAAATTCATCAAGTAAAGTCTTATTACGAGGTACGCAACCCTGCTTGACACACTCGACACTTCCACAACGTTGTCACAGAGGGCTTTATTTACCAGGAATCCTACGCCACCTTGGGATAGCTGGTCTCCCTCTCGGAAGTACATGAGGTGACCCGATCTAAGGGTTACAGTGTCCTCCCCCTCTCTTCGGACTTCACATAGCCCAAGGATATGCCACCTAATCCTCCCGAGTTCCTCTTCGAGTTGCGCCAGGTGCTCGTCTAGCCGTAGCGTGCGTCTGTTATACGTCCCCAGGGTCAGTTGTTTATGGCGGCCTTTTGTGACCCGGGGATTCTTCGCACCCCCTATCCTGTCATTACCGTGACCGCCGCCGTGATCAGGAATAGCAGGGCGGCCGAGAACTGGGGGCCGTGGTCTTTTTTGTGTCGCCGTGGAAAGTTTGCCCATAATTGCCACGCTGGGCATTCGGGTTGGCAATCGCAGTGCGTAGCTTATCGCACCGGTGTCGCTGCTGCCCGACACCAGTCTGTGCACTAATTAAGCTACGCATGGGCTGCCTGTGATGGTTATCCCGCCATCGATCGGTCGCCAGAGCCTCGTTCGGTCGTCAGAGCCTCGTTCGTTATTCGGCAGGATGCACCACGAGCAGGGGAGGTTGACTTGGGCTCCGATTGGTCTAAGATAGAACCCCGTTACACTCCAGTTTTTTTATTAAGATAATTTGGAAATGTTTTATTTTTACAAAATAAATTTGCGATTTATCTGTGGATTACAAGACCCAAAACACGGGCGGCCATGATTGAGCTTCGTGTGACGTCACATTTCACAAAATAAACAAGAAACAATCTGTCAGGTTTCAAGATAAATTCGTTTGTTTATAGAGGTGTGATGTCATAGGGCAAAATGTCACGTTACCAACCGTTTTCGCACGAAATTTTAATGAAGAAAAATTTTATTTGTTTATAATAAAAATAGCTTCGAGAAATCAAATATTGTAAGAGGGGCATAAAATAAACGTTTGTAATTTTTAAAATACTTTTCCGAGAACTTTCCTATAGCTAATTGAATTTCTATTGCGCCTGGTATAAGACAGCTGACCTCATGTATGTATGTACACAAATTAAAAAAAAATGTTTCAGTAGGCTCCATTGCAAAAGTGACTACCATTCACGATGAACACTTATTGCCTTGTCCTCAGGGCGGTTACTACAGCGGCTCCCAAGGTCAACTCCTGCGCGAAGGCATCCTGGATTTGTGCAGCTCAGTCAAGGCCGAGGCGGTGGCGCTGGCCGATACGCTGGCGCCGCCCGACTGGTGCCTCAACTCCGTGCTGGGCGCCGCCGACGGGCAGGTATGCACCCACCACACATACACACATACATACAGACACCAGCCGATCATCCTACCAAAAAACTGTCGATATTCTCCTTTTGGTCATAGTAGAATAAAAGAAGTATGTTATCTTCATACATACGCGCCGTGCGCGGCTTGTATGTAAGCGCGGCCGAGCCATCCCGTACGTACGCGTCGGCGCACGCACACACTGACTGGCGAGTTTATTGATGCTAACGATGCCAGGGCTGCGTCCCGTCGCTTCACTCGAGCGCACTCCGGCGCGCGCTCTAACCGTTCCGTGGCTTGGTGAAATTTTACTCTGATGGCTGTCAGAGCGTAGTTTCATCCGTTCTGTGGCTCAGAGCGCATCAACCAAACAACCATCAAATCGGATGGTTATTTTTCACTATGACAGCTATTTGACGTTTAAACCATGGGTAAAAAGTGTCCAAGTTCGCAATGTAAGTCAAAACGTCTCGAAAAAGTCCGCCTTTTTGTTTCGTATTGTTTTACTTTTAAATAATTTTGTTAAATGTGGTATAAAGTCCTTGTCAAACAGACAGCGAACCGAAAGCGTGGCGAAGCAATTTCATTTTGTAATATATGGAATCGCTTTGTTCTGGTCACATAGAAAAGCGAAAGTGAACCGATCCGAGCCGATACCTTGGCGAACCGAAAGGTGTGTGACGCCATGACAAACACAAGGCGAGCGCGCGAAGCGAGCCGTGAGCGAGATAGTTGTATTAATTGGCTTTGTATGCACGACGTCAAACAACACGCGCATTTGCGTACGAAGACGCGAAGCGAAGGCAATGTGATGGTTGTGTTTATTTATAAAAAATCAAAGTATTCCGACACGTGGCCATAATAGATACCGAAAAGTTTATAGAATGCATAAAAAAATACCCAATAATGTATAATACATGTCACAATGACTATAAAAATACATGTTTTCCATCGATACAATCGCGTCATGGAGAGAATGCGGACCGAAGCTTCGGTTCGCATTCTCCACGAGTTCGGTTCGCTGCGCCTGGTTTGACGTCTCCGCTTCGGTTCGCATTCTCCACGTTTTCGGTTCGGTTCGGTTCGCTTGTATGTTTGACAAGGGCTTAAAAGTGGAAAAATGGAGACATAAGAAGAATTTTCTCTCGTTTTGTACAGGAATACTTCAGAACAGGTTATAAAAACAACTCGATCGTTCCGTGGCTCGGTTGCAACTCAAAAGAGTTAAACTTTAACCAAACAACTACACCCAAAACGACAAAACGACGGAACGCACTCCATGCGCGCGCGGCCGCACGTAATGCCAAGCGCGCGCGTGCGTGTTTCGCCGCCGCGCCCGCCGCTGCCGCTCGCAAAGTGACAGCCCTAATGTTTAGGCAATTATCGCTCGCTCGGGGGCCAAGTCAGCGTACTTGTTTTATTCTACTATGCTTTGGTGTCGTAGAAGGCGACTAACTGACCTACGACTACAGGGTCTAACAAAATCAATAAGCGAACGTTTAAGGGCGACATCTGTACATCATTCTGAATACAATGACAAAAAATGGGCTCCAGTTTTATAGTGATTTTTCAAAGTTATGTTTTCTAACAAACTAAATCAATTAAAATAATGCACATCATGAAACATGCTGTATCTTTACTAACACGCACGCAAACGTCAATAAAAAGATAGCTCAGTGAGCTCCGAGTGTAGTGTGCATGTTCGGTTATCTTTGTGTGCGTGTAGTACAGCTGTACGGGTTTGGAAAGGGTGTATTTTTTGGTGAATTATGATAATGTTTTGTTGATTATCTCGGTAAAGTTGGACCAAATTTGGTGAACATGTTCAGTGTGATGTATAGATGCTCCCGTTAAACGTTCGCTTATTGATATTGTTAGACCCTAAATGTGCATACATCCAACAGCATAGAGCGGCGATGGGTTCACCACCTGTCACGCTGAGCACATGTGCAGTCGTAATTGGTGAGACGTGGACTATGGCAATGGGCGGCTTTTACCGTCCTCATTGTCTGTTCTCTGATTAGTCAGACCGTCAGAGTAAGGGTTAGACCCTTTGAGGATTATAGTTATGAGTCTATGTATATACAGACGCCAGCACTTCAACTTTCCACAATATGTCAAATTTCTTCAATACATTTTGAACTTTATTTTTATGAGGTACAAAAGCAGCTTAACGACCAAAACATACAGCTATAAATACAATAAGATGTGTCTATAAGACGGATATATAAGTCAGTCTCCCTGTAACCACGGGCCCTGTAAAGGATTCGAAACGTCAGGATAATATAAAAAACTATGTTAATAGTAAATTAAACGCGAGTTAATCCGTAAAAAAGTGTTTCATTTCAATGTGTCTATATAAGCCTTACATTGAACACAACATATCCAAAAACATTGATCAAAATTTACAAAAAATATTTAGTTCAAGTAATTTACTGAAACAGATTTTATTGTACACTACTTTCTATAATTCTGAATACTCTGATGAAAGATATTAAGTTCTATGTCTTCTTTGTTATAAGTTTCACACATTCTGAGTATCGGGTTTTTACGGACTCGTTATTATTCGTTGGTGGAACGCTGAAAAGCTAAGGGTTTCTGAGAGATCGTTTGGGAGCTTTAAAGCTTAGTAAGCTTAGCAACTGTTCGCCTAATAAGCCGTTGACTATTTTATGCAGTAAACACAAGTCAAAATAGTTCATACGGCCAGCGTACTTGAGAAGATGTCGCCGTTGACAAGTCTTAATAGCATAAAGACGTAGGAATCGTCACTGTACGAGTACCGACTCAATTCTTTCCCTATCCACTTTATTAATGGGATCGAAAACTGACGAGCAATAATCGAGATGTGAGCGGACAAACACACAAACGTAGATACTTTTTTAAATGGCGTAGTTATACGGAAGATAAATCCAAGCAACTGATTTGCTTAACTTGTCATCTTGTCATAATGAACCTTAAAAGAAAACATGCTATCGAACCAGCCCAAGATCCCTCACAACCGACACCTGTTCTAGTGGACTATTGTATCTAAACCGTATCGTTTATGTTTTTAATAATACGCTGGTTCTTTGTAAAAATTATGTATTGACACTTTTTAATATTCAAATGAAGCACATTATTGTTACTCCAACTTTTCAGTACTAATTATGTCTATATTGTTTTGACGATGAATACAATCTTGAATTGTTGAAATATTGTTAAATAATTTGATGTCGTCAGCATAAGCCAAACAGTTGCAGGTAATTTGATTCAGAAAATCATTTATAAAAAAAAAAAAAAATTAAAAAACCTTTTTAAAAAACAAGCTTTTAAAAGCGTTAAAAAGAAAAATCATATAAATTGTGTAACGACGTTATAAGTTGATAGTAACAGTTTTTTTTCTTTTTAGAGCATTTAAAAGCTTGTTTTTAAAAAAAAAAAAATTTATTTATTTTTTACTTTTTAGTATTGGTTTTAAAGTCATATAGCAATAAAGTGCTCGAAAAGACAAATCCAACGAACCCAAGCTTGATGACTTTCCGCCGTTTCGTTTAGGAGTTCCTATGGCCACCTCCCGACTCCATCATCAGGACCCTGGACATCATCTAGCACTAAAGTGCTCGAAAAGACAAATCCAACGAACTCAAACTCGATGCGATTTCGCCGTATCGTTTAGGAGTTCAATCGGTAACCGGAAAGTGGGTCAAAATTGAGTTGCAAAATTAGATTAGAGACATACATACATACATTGCAAGTTAAATAAAAGCTTATAAAATTATTGTAAGTATAACATACTTTCCAAGATTTTAGCAAAACAGGACGGTAATTAGTAACATGTTTTTTATCACCAGTTTTTATAAAATGGGTGTTATTTTAGCTACTTTTCACAATTCGGGAAACACCCCTACACTTAAAGATTGGTTGAATATAATAGTCAAAGGCGTCGCCAGTGCCGATGCACAGTTTCAAATATTTGATGTTATAATCTAAGTTATTCTTAATCTGTTGAATGTATTTACTATGACAGCGTTTTAGAACTTTTTTAGACCGTTTGCGAAGCAATGAATAAGTGTCATAATCCCGGGGATTATGATTTAAACTGACGATGACATTTATTCTGTTCTTAATTAGGGACGAAGGATCAATATTATTTGGAAAAATTTGACAGTTTTGTATAGGTTGATTGATCTGATGGCGTGTGTAGCTACTTTTATGTTCTGTATGTTCCGTCCCTTAGGCGTACAAGCGCATCCAGAGCGGCGTGCTGGGGTACCCCGGCGCGCTGTCGCGGCCGCAGTGGTGGCGCGACGTGGTGCACTGGCAGGCCTACGCGCCCGCCAAGCTGTAGGCCGTAGGCGATGCGGAACTGACCACACTCCAAGCGGTTATCAACTTTATCTATTGGGGTGTAGACAACAAAATCGATTGCAGAATTGCGAAGTTTCGATGTAGCCTGACCGGATTGTGGTCCGGCTCTTTCAAGCTCTTCTTGCCGGTAAAGTAACACTCATGTTTGTAATTTTGTTTGATTTGCTAAAATTTGTTTTTCTTTGAATATTAATGTTACATAATGGCGGTGCGTAACACCATCTACAACAGGCGACAGGGTTCGTCTGTGAGAAAACCTAGTACAATTGTATTACTTTTGTGTCTCGCTTTACGGCAGTTGACAGGTTTAACTCTAGACAGCTTTTGTGGCGGTAAATAACAAATTAATCACGTTTAAAGTTTAAAATTTGTGTATCGTCAACTATTTATGCGAAATATTTGCGATGTAGGCTACTCTACTAATTTATCACGTCTGGTGACCCATCGTGGTATCCGAGATATTAATATTTATGGGAAAGTAAGGTAGGTATAAATTTTAATAACTTAAGACATAATTAATATAATGAATAAAAATTATAAGAATTAACAATGTTATCTCATCAACAGTAACAATAATAATGAAATGTGAGCTGGGGTTTGACCCCGTTAGTGTCGAATGACACTTAACATACCGGTAGATACGCGGAGCGCAAAGCGTGACAACAAATTGTGTCAATGCGATACACATGATTTATATATCTTTTAAATTAAATATTACTGATCAACATATACGAGTATACCTAGATTGTACGAGTCTAGCCTACTGTAGATTATTAACGTTGAGGCGCTGCTCAAACGTAGACAATTTCTGTTGCTGACACGGGACACAGCTGACGGCTGACGGCTGACAGTGTCCGGTGCTCCTACATTTTTATGAACGACATAACCGTGCGTGAGAATAGGCAAATGAAACTACGCAACGACACTTTAAAATTCTAAAGCGATTCTAAAATGTTGAAGCTAATAACGCTTTTTTTAAGAGTTTTTAAGATGCCTGTACTTTGGGCATAGAACTAAATAGTGTAGAACATATTATTATGGAAAATTTATATTATATTATCACTTTTATAAAAAAAGACTGCTTTAGATGATCAAATAATATTGTTTTAGATAGGTAGGTACCTAAAAATATACATTTAATTAGTGAGTAGTTACCTTTTTATCAAATAATCATCATTAACCTTGTTGAAATAAATTATTCTTATTCTTATAACCAATTTTAATTATAAATTGTTGTGAATAAAACTCTTCAGTGACAACCTGTCTTACCCTATTAGTTTTACTGATAAACACTTTCTAGCAAAGTTATGTATACCTATAATAGGCATATTATGTAAGTGTAATACTTTTATAAATCTTTAAAACAATGTATAATGTATCTTAATAAATAAGTAATTATTTTACATTCAAACATAAATTTTAATACTTATATATAAATGTGGTACTTACCATGTTTTCATTAAAATTAAATATCTTTGAACAAATTATTATGAACATAAAATGATTTTGTGTAATATTTTTAAACATAAGTATGAGCTGTTTGTGTGATAATCCATTTATGTAGACAAAGAAATTACACCAGTCCTTACTTTAGGTTTAAGGATTCCTTTCAAAGGAAAGTAAAAGTTATCAAAGGAAAAATAATTATATATATATTGGATTTAACGAATTTATTTAGACATCTGCATTTATGAGCTACTTTTAAGTACTAACATGACTAATAGTCTTGTTTATATAATTAATTCGTTGGTGGGTATTTTTATCAGGGTGTATGTAATCAGGGATTTTGCAATAAAACGTTTTTTTATATGTTTTTCTATTTATTTCTGTATTTACAGCCCTAAAGTACCGATATTCATTATTATTTACGTAACCGAAACCAACTCATGATTCAAACAAGTGCAATATAATATGAGCAAAAGATTTATTTATGAATATACATTCATGTAAAGAGCATGGAAGATATTTGTATGGGGCTTGGTATACCTTAGGTTACTATTCCACTATGGAGAAATCAAGATATGGTGGCCAGTGATGAAACGTATGGCAATAGATAGACAAAGTCCGTATAACTAAAAATGTATTTTGATAAAATCTCGGAAATGATATACTTTCGAAGATAATAATTATTTTTGATTAAAAAAAAAACAAAAAACGTCATTATATTAAAGGTCTATGACTAACAGTCTTATTTATATAATTGATTCGTTGGTGGGTATTTTTAACAGGGTGTATGTAATCAGGGGTTTTGCAATAAAACGTTTTTTAATATGTTTTTCTATTTATTTCTGTATTAACAGCCCTAAAGTACCGATATTGATTATTATTTACGTAACCGAAACCAACTCATGATTCAAACAAATGCAATATAATATGAGCAAAAGATTTATTTATGAATATTCATTCATGTAAATAGCATGGAAGATATTTGTATAGGGCTTGGTATACCTTAGGTTACCCCACTACGGAGAAATTAAGATATGGTGGCAAGTGATGAAACGTATCGCAATAGATAGACAAAGTCTATATAAACTAAAAATGTATTTTGATAAAATCTCGAAAACGATATACTTTCTGAAATATTAATTATTTTTGTTTTGAAAAAAAAAACAAAAAACGTCATTATATTAAAGGTCTCAATAAAATACCTATTAAAAAATCTAAATACTTTTATTTAGAGTAACAATGAAGTCAACTAAGACCTATAACATGATGAGAAAGGCATAAACGTATCTGTCTTTTTTATATTTTTTCGAAACAAAAATAATTAATATCTCCGAAAGTATATCGTTTTCGAGATTTTATCTAAATACATTTTTAATTTTTGTATGGACTTTATTTATCGACTGCCATAAGTTTCATCACTGGCCAATGTATTTTAATTTCTTCATAGTGGGGAAACTTTAGGTATACCAACCATATTCCATGCTCTTTATAAAGAGCCAAGGATAGATATATGTCTAGCAGTGGACTGACTGACACCGGCTGATGATGATGATGAATTATTTATGTTGTCGTCGGAAAATTGTATTATTATATGTATTTACAAACGGCGGCGCCGTCCGTGTGCAAACGCTCGCTGCTTTGTAAAATGCCGAAGGCAAATTGATGATCGTATTTATATGGCCAATAGTGTTAAATAAGGGTAACCATGTTTTAATTACAAATAAATAGCTGTCTGTCACAATTACATATTTGGTTTGGTTAGGTTTTGTTAAAACAGTAATCGAAAAGCGAGCCGGCTGCGAAGCGTCAGAAGTTAGTAGTTTTTTAAGATTCTTTTTCCGTCACACCGATTGTCTTCCCCTACTGCGGGGGCCTATATTGGTACATAATTACCGTTCTTTTGAACAATATTTATTATTTTGCACACCATTAATACTCCACAGGAGTCCGATGAACGCCAGTTTTCATGGACACTTTGGCATTTTTTATGTGTCGGATAACCTCAAAACTTTTCACTTGTCTACAAAATTTTCAATGATCCCGCCGGAGATAAAGCAAATTTATTTGATTCTCTATAATAAAAGGTCTTTAATTGTCATTCGTTTCTTGCTTTATATCACACCGTTTCCACTTTTACTTTATGAAGTCTTTTTTATTGCTTTGATTAGCAGCGCTACAAGTGATAGAAAATTAAACTAGTTATTACAATTTGACGCGGCATTTTATAAACGGCGTTCAAATTGTCATTTAGTTTCCGTAGATTATTACAAATTGACGAGGCATTTTACAATTTACCTTCAGCATTTTACAAACCAGCGAGCGTTTGTAAAATGCCGAATTATACAATCTGCCTGCGACATAGGTATACGGTTACTCATTAATAATAACTGACATTATATTGTATTTGCTGGTTTGAATCATTATTTTGGAGCTGTGTGGTCGCGGCTGCATTAAAAGAATAGTACCAACCCATCTCTTCCGTTGGGTGTCGTAAAAGCCGACTAACGGACTGAAGACTGCTCATACTTCCAACAGCTTAAGCGGTGATGTGCTTACCACCTATCACGCTGAGCACGTGTGCAGTTGTTAGGTGACGCATAGACTTCCCGTGGTTCAATTCCCTAGTGGATAGGCCCCGCGGCCTCCACTTTACTCGAATGTGCTGTTCTCCAGTGTTTAATGGGTAAACTTCCCTCCCTCTCATCCCTGATTGATTATTATGCTTTCAGTGTTAAAAGGGGGACGGATGGAGCCCCACATAACCTTGCCTTCATTCTGGAGTGGGTATCCATACGGTGGATTCACTGGAAAAAAAAGACGCATAGACTGTGTCAGTGCACAGCTTTTGCCGTCCTCATTGCCTAGTGTGTGACTAACTCTTTAGAGATTAAAATGGTCGCCGTAAGTGTGTGAATAGTGTTACTTTTATGCTTCAAAACGTCCAGGTTTGATTTCCGAGGTGATTACAAGTTTTTTTTAAATGTATGAATGCAGTTTTCCTTGTTACTTAAAATCGATGACATGGTTCCTGAGAACAGATCTTCGTATAGTGTCCTAAAGTTTCAGAATTTCCCATACTGACCGATTTAAATGTTACACCCTGTATATTGTACATATATGTTGTACATATATTGTACATATATGTATATGTATATTGTTGTATATGTATACATATTTCCTTTAACTCTGCGCCAATGTAAAACAAAAACTATTCAGTGGCTTCTCACATTGTCCTACGATGACACTGAGTTAATTATAGCTGAATGTCTAGGACGCTCCTAAGATTTGGTAATTTAGTGTGGTAATATTAGTGCGAAACATTTTGGTTTCTAGTGGTTATTACAACTGATCCCAAGGTTATCGTCCCGTAGGGCTAGGAAAAGCTGTCACATACTCAAGCACGCACTACACTCACGCAAGCACACACACATACACACACACACACCCCCCGAACAAACACACACATACATTCACACACAACTCGCACGCACTCACGCATACATATAAAATTATTAAAGTAATTTAATTTAATTTAGTACTTAAGTTTAAAACCTGTTGTACTTTCATTTTGGAACGAGCCATTTTATCCAGAGGTGGGCGTTTGTGGCTGCGCTGCAGTTTTATACTATAGCAGACACTTACGAGCACAAATTGTAATGTGACCTATCTTTGTTCCAAATAAAAAGTTATTTATTAAAGTTATTTATTATTATGTTATAGAAACAAAAGAGTGTCAGTCCGGGTCGTAGCAAATAGAAATGTGTGGTCCCTGGCTACCCCTCCGGGAAACGGGCATGATACATAGGTACAGTAACGAGTAAAAATATGTAAACAATTGTAACTCTTAATACAATGGAATAAGAGTCAAAGTGTATTTTGGTGCTCGTGACTGTACATCATTCATGTATGTTTTTTAAAAAGATATTGACTTATTTAAAGAGCATACGGAAAACTCAGTAAAAAACTATTATTACCTACCTGTGACGTGACACCAAGGAAATATGGCATGCTCGCGTTGCTGACCCTGAAGCTTCAATAAGCCTCTTTCCTTTGTAATTATACTCTGTTTCACTGTTACAGTCAATCAATTATTTACAATTCTAATTTGTAAACTTGTAAGGGATAAAACGGTCTCTCATTGTGTTTGCATTTTGTATGAGCGCGTCAATCACTGAAAGTTCAATTAGGTAGCAGCTACCTGCAAATGGGAGTTAAGGCCAACTTTATGGTAGTTCTGTCCGAAACGTCGTCGTCGAGTTTCTGTGAGAGATGTACAAATGGCTTTTACTCGCCGTGTTTATAATAAAGTAAGTAAGTTTAAAACGCTCTTTTTTTAAAATAAGTATTCACACAGTATTTTTGCCAGGGTTCTGAGAAATCGAGTTCCCTACTTGTTTTCGAAAGTTGATGATTCGATTTTTATTATATCGAACACGGTGTGTCGATAAATCTGTTGTACGATGTTTTATTTCAACGATGCTTTATTGGTACGATGTAATGTTTGTGCGAAAAATTCTGTTGCGAAAAACCCTACAGTGATCGCTCATTAGTTTGGTAATTTATTCGTTCCATAGTATGTCGGTTCGAAACGCCTACTGTAGTCCTGAACAATAAAGATATAAAATCAAATATTAACATTAATGTTTGTAAATCTGGAATGATGCCTACTTATTATAATTATTGAGTGAAAAAACAGCACATTTGGAAAAAAAAACAAAATGAAAAAATCATTAAAACTCCGCTACATTTTAACTTACTCTATAATTATTTTTTTTAAATTTACTATGAATGTTTTGTTTTTTTTTTGTTTTATGTTGATTATTCCAGAGTATATTGCGAAGATTTGTGAAAACCTTTACGACATGGAAAGTATCTGAAGTAAATAAGTTCTTTTTATAAGAACATTTCTAATCATATAATAGAATTTTAATATTTTTTTCATTTTGTGTTGTTAATTTTTTGCCTGTATTCCTAATTTTAGACGTGAAGATATTATATGCTATTTTATTAATGTCTCTAATACAAATTATGGTTCTTAATTAAATGTCAGGACTACAGTAGGCGTTTCGAACAATAAATTACCGAACTGTAGGGTTTTTCACAACAGGATATTTCGCACAAACGTTACATCGCACCAATAAAGCATCGTTGAATTATAACATCGTACAACTGAATTTTTGATGCACCGTGTTCGATATAATAAAAATCGACTCGCCAAATTTCGAAAACAAGTAGGGAACCTGAAAAATCTAGTGAAATAAAAATTCTCAATTTTTATTTTACTTCATTTATTATTGTCGAGGTAAGAATCACCGCTAAAAAAGACACACTCACATAGGTGTACGGTCGGGGTCACCGTCGCTTTACCACTTTGCAGCGATTTTCGTATGAAGCGCACCGGCCGCCCGGGTACGTGCCCGTACCAAATAGACGACGCGGTGTGCAAGGGATTTTGACCTTTAGACTGGTAAAGCGACGGAGTCCGCCATTGTACATAGTGGTCAACCTCAGGACCCTCCCTCTTTTTTGGCCACCCTTGGTTTACTGTTATTAAAATATGTATTTTATTTTAGGCCGTCTTTTATTTGTCAATTTCATAGTTGCTCCAATCACTCTCATACAATTCCTTTAGTAAAAAAAAAAAAATTACCATTCATTTCGAAATGTACAGGTAACTTTTGTACCTATGTAGAAGTTTGCAATTAAATTTTATGGTTTTTGTGTAAAAGTCAATTAACAATTACACTCATGTACTATTTCCGGCACAATTTATTTAGATAGAAATGAGAGCCATAGCTGATTCAGTTTTCGCGCAACGACGTGAGTAGGTACGCTTGGCAATGAACTTACGCCTAGCGTACTCACCAAACAGTTTCAGCACAGTTTTTTGGCATTCTTGAAATAACAGAAATCCATGGTGATGAAGCCAGGCGTAGGTATTAGCTACACGAAACAGTATAGTTTGACTTATTTAAGCAGTAAATAACTATTTCAAGTAGCACACAAACACAACCTTAGTCTGTTTTCCCTTAGAATATAATGCAATTTTTTTTGTACGCCACGAAATCTTTTTTGTTGGTTTGTAAGTAGGTAAGTATATAGGAATTAATATTGATTTAAGAAATTTTACACTTTTGGTTAGGTTGACCGTTTACTGGCGTGGGTACCTACCGCTACCCATTCACAGTGTGTAGAAAGATAAAATGCATTATTCTAGTGCTTCTGCGGACCTGTCGCCGTTGCTCGGCAGTCTTGAGGAGCGCAAGGATCTGGAGTACATAACGGTGGACCTGCTAAACGGCCTGACGCGCCAACATGACGTCACCTGCGTGGCGGTCATCTGTGACGCGGTCTACCTTAACGTGTTTGAAGGATATCTGTTTAAGAGGATGTTTGCTGTACCCTTCGTTATGGTAATATCTACCTACTTACTTTAAAGTTTTAGACAATAGATGTAAGTTCTCAGAAAATAAAATTAACAATCACTTTTTTTATAAATGAATAGGCCATTCATTCTTGATTTTGGCCTGCTGACACTTACTGCTTTGCTCTGCGTCCTCCTGGCTTCCTTTTTGTTAGGTACTAGGTCGGTTCTATACCTACGAGCCTTATGTCTCTCGCTCTTACTCTGTATCGTCTGACCATATGGGCACGTTTTCTGCCTCGACGATAGCATCTCTCGAGCAGCTTAAGACGTTCCGAACAAACCGCAGTTCTTAAATATTATCAATAACTACTGTTATGTACATAAAGTTATGTAAGTAGGTATAAATAATAGTTTATTAACGGTAGATACACCCTTTAAGTATATAATCTGGAATCCCGTTATATTTTAAAATAGACACACGGTATTTGATTTTAGATCGTTGTACAGGAGCACGAAGATCTGCTATCCCCTAACTTCGATACTTTACAATCGCTGAGATCGGCGAGAAAAGATGGCTGCAATGTGTATGTCATCCTCATTGCTAATGGCTTTCAAACCGCCAGACTGTTAAGATTTGGCGACAGGTAAATAATAGATAGGTAGTAGCCATATCTTAAATCTTCTAGATGATGTAATAGATTAGAAGAAACATCGGCAATTCTTACTTATTTTTTTCCACAGATACCGTATCTTGGACACAAGGGCTAAGTACATAATACTGCACGACTACCGACTATTCCACAGCGATCTACATTACCTGTGGAAGCGTATTATCAACGTTATTTTCCTGCGATACCACCATAAAATTTCCGGTGTATCGAGAAGCAAAGCATGGTTTGACCTTTCCACTGTTCCCTATCCCAATCCGATAAGAAGCGTCTTCGTTTCCAGACGAATCGACATCTGGAAGAATGGCAGATTTCATTACAACAGAACTTTGTATGCTGACAAAACAAGCAATTTAAACAGCGAGATATTGAATGTTGTCTATTTGGACCATGTGCCATCAGTTGTGGTCACCAAAACGAACGAATCTAATAAAGTTGGAGGTGTAGAAATAGAAGTAGGTTGAAATCATGGATTATACACTATATGGCTCGAAGGACCATGATGCTTATAATTCATAATGGTTATGTTTTTAGATTCTGAATGCTTTGGCAAAGCAGATGAACTTTCAACCAAAACTGTATCAACCAGCAAACATTGAAATACAAAAATGGGGACAAAAACAAGTGAATGGATCGTTTTCTGGCCTTTTAGGCCAAATGGTGAATGGGCAAGCCGATGTAGCACTAGGGAACCTCCAGTACAACCCATATCACCTCGAACTGACAGATCTGAGTATTCCTTACACATCACAATGCTTTACGTTTCTCACTCCAGAGGCATTGACCGACAATTCGTGGAAAACTTTAATTTTACCTTTCAAGTGGGTAATATTTCATGTTTTGTTTATTTTACATAATTAGATTCAACATTTAAATCTATATGATCGACTTCTTTCACCTAGGTTACAGATGTGGATTGCTGTGTTGTTAGTATTGTTAATAACTGGTATTATTTTCTACGGCCTAGCAAGATATTACATGAACTTACAAGACTATAAGAAAACCCATACATATGATAAAAATACGAACCTAAAGGTACCTGAACCGCTGGAGAAACAGGATGGTATTTTTGTTTACATACTAACATTATACCCACTATTTAATAATGCACCCACATTGCAGTTATACTTTTTGCACAGAAAGTTTTTAGAAAAGTTTCCTTTATTATGTTGCTCCACCAAATGTAACCTCGATGTAGAAGTAGACCTAAAAATTCGCTTCTTAAAGTTATTATCTTTGTGGAACAGTGCAGGTGCATTGACCTCAAGAAGCCACATCTCGCCACAAACTAAACAGCCACTATTGACTTTGCAGAATCTGACGCGAAGCCTGAAGGCTTGTACTTGTTTGGAGAAGTCGTTAACAGCATTCTGTATACATACGGCATGCTACTAGTCGTGTCTCTGCCAAGACTACCTACCGGTTGGTCCATAAGGCTCCTCACTGGGTGGTATTGGCTGTACTGTATACTACTAGTAGTGTCTTATAGAGCTAGCATGACTGCTATACTGGCGAGCCCAGCTCCGAGAGTCACAATAGATACCCTTAAAGAGCTAGTAGAAAGTAAAATAACCTGCGGTGGTTGGGGTGTCGAAACAAAAAGGTTTTTCGAAGAGTCTTCAGATGACATACAAACAATAGGTCAGAAATTTGAAGTTATTAATGATCCTTTCTTAGCAGCGAATAAGGTGGCTATGGGGTTGTATGCTTATTACGATAATCATGATTTTCTAAAGTTTATCAGAGTTAAAAGGAAGAATACAATCATGACTTTTGAATCGGACACTGGAAACTCTACTACTAACGCGACGGAAGTAACAGCAAGTACCGGTGTGGAAAGGAACCTACACATCATGTCAGATTGTGTAGTAAACACACCCATATCAATAGGCTTTCACAAGAATTCTCCACTGAAACCGCGGGCTGACATATATTTGAGACGCATTGTCGAAGTTGGATTAGTGGAGAAATGGTTGAATGATGCAATGCACCCCATCAGATCTCTAGAAACATCAGACGAAGAAATCAAAGCAGTGATGAGCTTAAAAAAACTGTACGGAGCATTTGTAGCTCTAGCCATTGGGTGCTTTTTGAGCAGCGCTTGTTTGTTAGGCGAGCTTATACATTGGCATCTTATAGTAAAGAAAGATCCACAATTTGATAAGTATGCTATGGACATCTATTACATGAATAAAAATAAAAAGCTTTAGAATTGTTGTAGAACATTATATTTCATTATTTACATCCTAACTTGATTGTCTACAAAACACCTCAAAAGTACTGTAATAAATATTTTCTGCTCAGTCATAGGTAAATAAGTCTTAGAAACAGTCAAGTTTTACTTTCATTATTTTTAGACATTTTAGAATACAATCAGTGTTATCATAAAGCATTAATTAATTAATAAAAAATAATAATAATCACAATATAATGCATAATTTGAATACAGTAATTAAGTTTTATTCAAGTATATAAGTATTTATATTTGCCTTGTTTTTAGACAAAGGTTTTCTTAAAATGCATAATTGAATACTATAAGACATAATTAAACTAACTTAAAAATACATTTGAATTCAAGTTATTGTTTTATTTCTGTTCCGGATTGTGAGGTGTAGGCACTGCGCCCTCAGGAGCATTCTCAATAATCCAGGGGTGTTGGAGCACACTGGTTAAAGGCAGTCTTTGTTCCGGATTTATGACTAGTAACTTTCCCATCAAGTCTTTGGCCTTATCCGTAACAAAGTCAGGGTATTTTATTATGACATATCGTATCTTTCTATATGTTTGATGGGAATCTTTAGCATCAAACGGAGGTAAGCCAACAAGTAGTTCATAACACAATACACCAAGACTCCAGATGTCAACCGCATAGCTGTGCGGTTTGCCTTCAATCATCTCCGGTGATAAGTAATCCAGTGTGCCGCAGAGAGTCATCCTCCTAGACGAAGGAGAGTGGACAGACCAACCGAAGTCAGCTATCTTTAGTTCCATGTTGTGTCCGATTAATAAATTCTCTGGCTTGATGTCACGATGTATGACTTTCTTTGAGTGGCAGTACACCAAGGCTCTGGTCAGGTCCCTGATGTATATAGCTGCTGTCTTTTCATCGAAACGCCCGCGTTCCTTTAGCAATTTGTAGAGGGCACCTTGCTTCGCATATTCCAAAATTAAGTAAATCCGTTTTTCGTCGTGGAAGTATCCGTACATACGCAGGATGTTGGGGTGGCGCAGACGGCACTGTATCTCTACTTCTCTGCGTACCTGGTGCTCGATCTCCGAATCCAGAATTTGACTCTTGAAGAGAACTTTCAATGCGACGACGTAGTGCGACTCCTTCTCACGAGCGAGATAAACGTTACCGAATTTCCCTTTGCCGAGTGGTCGTCCTAAATCGAAGTCCGAGAGCGACCACGACTTCTTTTTGTCGTCTCTTTTGTTGAGATCAGCTTTCCCTGATGACGACTGTTCTTTGTTGTCATTTAAGTTCAGTCTTGTACTGCTGTGTAGTGGTCGGCCTATGGGCACAGCTGGCACTTTGAAGCTATCAGCTGGCATTTTTTGAGCATTTGTACCGCAACTGCACCCAGCCAAACCGATGTTTAGGGGACGATTCTCTTTACAAACACACTTTGGAATGTTCATTTTTACTACTGATAGAATAGAAGCTTTAAAATATCATTTAATTATGATCGGATTGGTTCATAAACAATTTCGTAGAAATAATTCTTGTTTGACGACGACCGACGACAAAAATTCGAATAACGTCGCTTAACGTCAAAAATAAGTTGCCATCATGGCATAACACCATAACTTTTATTTCGCTTATATTAAGTGAATTATTTATTTTGCTACTACTTTATATTTTAAAAAGTAAAATATACTTTTAAGTTTATTTTTTTTGAATTTTAGTAATGCCAAATGTTACAATTGGTAAAAACTATTTTTTCTAGCTTATACAATAGTGTTATCATAACATTACGTAGTTTGTCTTATTTCTCGTTAGGTTTAGTCTATTACGTTAGTTTGTCTTTCATATTTTGAACATTTTGTTCCTTTGAAAATAGTTTTATTTTTACAGTGATACTTTCTAATATTACATTATATTATAGAAGTATGATTGATTAAGCTTCTCGATTCCGTTTGTTTTGCTACTACTGTAATTTTTAGTAGGCTTGCTATCAAAAAGCAGCGATATATACGTTACACTAGATAAGCCCTTCCGGACACGCACTACGTTCCACTGACTCATCTGCGGAGTCGACTCGGCACCTTGCTTTAGTGTGGCTTTGACATTCGCGCGTGCGGAGCGGCGAAAATAATTCTTTATTTCTTTCCAAAGTGTACACCTAGACGTTTACTACAATTCAGTTGTGAAGTAAGTAAATTTTTATTCAAGTCATTACTATGTAGTTATATCGTATTATTAGAATAGAAAAGATATTTTTTCATTTAATGTTATTGACAATCTATTTGAGACGCCATCTTGATACAACCTTACGTTCTGGGGGGATCGGAGACTCGCTTGCGAGATGCCATCCCCCACCGGAATCCCTCTGGGGAATTTCGACCACTCACGGCTTGAGGAACGCTTCAAGTTTCTCGCCGCCCCCAAACAAGCCCGGTAACGCTGTAAAGGTCATCTGCGACCGACAGCACTCACACTCAAAAAAAAAAAACATTACGTTGTCTTTGACCGATCTGGCGCTGCGGCGCTGCGATTGCGATGTCTGTCTGTTCTGTTGATTAGACGACATTTATTGTTTAAGCGCTGCGGCGACTGCAGCGAACTTTAGGTCTCTCATTCCAGAATTTGAACAAATGGTTTGAATGAACGTTCTTGTCTATACTTCTAGGTCAATGTTAAAAAGATAATATTTTATTTTTAAAAAGTTTACATCTTTTATATTCCATTTTTGCCTACTAAATAACTAACTCAAAAAAGTTCTACACTAATGCTTCATAAAAGATTTTTTTATAGATAGGTATTAATTTATTTACACAAAGCAAAAAAAACAATTTATCTATATTGCTGAAAAAAGAATTAAAATTACAACATAATCTTGTTTACAACAAAAACACCGTAGACCTAGGTCACAGTATCCAGGTACGTCCGTCTGCGTCCGTATATCCATAATGCCTCCTCTCCGACTAATATATAGTGATCTGTGATGCCTCCTCTACACGTCGGCGGACGCATCCGCAGTAGTGATGGGGTTTTATCCGGATAAATACTCAAAATGGTAGTTATAATACTCATAAATATCCGTTTTTACTCGAGTATTTATCCAAAAAGACGGATACATATTTTATGAAAGAAGAGAAGCTTTAAAATATCATATAATTATGATCGGATTGGTTCATAAACAATTTCGTAGAAATAATTCTTGTTCGACGACGACCGACGACAAAAATTCGAATAACGTCGCTTAACGTCAAAAATAAGTTGCCATCATGGCATAACACCATAACTTTTATTTCGCTTATATTAAGTGAATTATTTATTTTGCTACTACTTTATATTTTAAAAAGTAAAATATACTTATAAGTTTATTTTTTTTGAATTTTAGTAATGCCAAATGTTACAATTGGTAAAAACTATTTTTTCTAGCTTATACAATAGTGTTATCATAACATTACGTAGTTTGTCTTATTTCTCGTTAGGTTTAGTCTATTACGTTAGTTTGTCTTTCATATTTTGAACATTTTGTTCCTTTGAAAATAGTTTTATTTTTACAGTGATACTTTCTAATATTACATTATATTATAGAAGTATGATTGATTAAGCTTCTCGATTCCGTTTGTTTTGCTACTACTGTAATTTTTAGTAGGCTTGCTATCAAAAAGCAGCGATATATACGTTACACTAGATAAGCCCTTCCGGACACGCACTACGTTCCACTGACTCATCTGCGGAGTCGACTCGGCACCTTGCTTTAGTGTGGCTTTGACATTCGCGCGTGCGGAGCGGCGAAAATAATTCTTTATTTCTTTCCAAAGTGTACACCTAGACGTTTACTACAATTCAGTTGTGAAGTAAGTAAATTTTTATTCAAGTCATTACTATGTAGTTATATCGTATTATTAGAATAGAAAAGATATTTTTTCATTTAATGTTATTGACAATCTATTTGAGACGCCATCTTGATACAACCTTACGTTCTGGGGGGATCGGAGACTCGCTTGCGAGATGCCATCCCCCACCGGAATCCCTCTGGGGAATTTCGACCACTCACGGCTTGAGGAACGCTTCAAGTTTCTCGCCGCCCCCAAACAAGCCCGGTAACGCTGTAAAGGTCATCTGCGACCGACAGCACTCACACTCAAAAAAAAAAACATTACGTTGTCTTTGACCGATCTGGCGCTGCGACGCTGCGATTGCGATGTCTGTCTGTTCTGTTGATTAGACGACATTTATTGTTTAAGCGCTGCGGCGACTGCAGCGAACTTTAGGTCTCTCATTCCAGAATTTGAACAAATGGTTTGAATGAACGTTCTTGTCTATACTTCTAGGTCAATGTTAAAAAGATAATATTTTATATTTAAAAAGTTTACATCATTTATATTCCATTTTTGCCTACTAAATAACTAACTCAAAAAAGTTCTACACTAATGCTTCATAAAAGATTTTTTTATAGATAGGTATTAATTTATTTACACAAAGCAAAAAAAACAATTTATCTATATTGCTGAAAAAATAATTAAAATTACAACATAATCTTGTTTACAACAAAAACACCGTAGACCTAGGTCACAGTATCCAGGTACGTCCGTCTGCGTCCGTATATCCATAATGCCTCCTCTCCGACTAATATATAGTGATCTGTGATGCCTCCTCTACACGTCGGCGGACGCATCCGCAGTAGTGATGGGGTTTTATCCGGATAAATACTCAAAATGGTAGTTATAATACTCATAAATATCCGTTTTTACTCGAGTATTTATCCAAAAAGACGGATAAATATTTCATGAACTCTTTTCTTTACAAATCATGTAAATTTTGAAATATATGTAGTTTGTTAATATAAGCAAAATAACTGCTATTGAGTTTTTTTAATACCATAAAATGAGCAATAAACAAAAATACTTAGTCAAAATTAGTCTTAGTCAATTTTGAATTTAACTGAATTGGTTGGGTTTTTACCATTTTTATGCAATGAATTATAGATTGTGGTATATCATTTGAAAGGTAAATGTTTAAGCTTTCAAATTATATCAAAAAGATTTAAAAATTAAAAATTTCTTACCTAAATACTTATAGAGAATTGTTGTAAAAGGTGGAAGTTGTGGATGTCTAAATAAATACTGTGTATTTTATCCCCTCTTCAATTCTCTGTATTTGATGTGTCCCTAATGACTGCCTCTAAACGGTTTCTCATTGACCGAATGAGTTTTCTGACGGAATCTTGTGGCATTCTCTGCCACTCTTCGACCAAAGCAGTTTTCAGATTTTTTATCGTCGCCGAAGCTGGATATCTTACTCGTCTTTTCAACTCGTCCCACACGTGTTCAATAGGATTCAAGTCAGGACTGTGAGCTGGCCAGTCTAAGGTGGAAGTACCGACTTCTTCCAGGTACAGTCTAGTCATTGCAGCGGTGTGGCAGCGGGCGTTATCGTGCATTAGCAGGAAATGTTCGCCTATGAACTCGGCGAACAGGAGCATATGGTCTAGCAGAAGGTCGTTGATGTATCTTTCAGCAGTTAGGCCCCCTCCCCGACCACTAACAGGTACGAATACCAGCTCCGTTTTTTCTTCAATAGAAATCCCCGACCATATCATACTGGACCCGTCCCCGAATGCCACTGTTTCCGCCAAACTGCATTGTGCAAATCGCTCCCGATTCGATTCGATTTCGGAGAGAAGTGGTAACAATGAATCGGTCATCTCTCACCGAAGTGCAACGCTGTCTTCCAGATCCTGGTCCCGGACAAAGTTGCTATTCTCCCTGAACCTTCTGTACACCTTCAAGACACAAGACTGGCTTAGATGAAGCTGTCGAGCAATATTACGCTGAGACAACCCTTGCTGGATTAAGATGACGATTTGAGCGGCTTCTGCAGGTGTGGTTCCCATTTTCTTTCAGATTCAGTGTTCCCAGTGACGTGAAATATTGGACTGATGACCAATTTTCAGGGATGCTCACTTTTTATAGTGGACCACGACGCGAAGCGACGACACGGGAAGAGGGAACCCGAGCTCTAAATTGCGCGGCGAAGCCGGCAAATAATTGTAACCAAACCGAATACCTATACTTTTCTCACTCTCGCGGATCTGTGCGCAACGTGTGCAAGAGTAAGAAAGCCTAATTATTTCAAGGACGCGACGCAGTTCCACTAGAAACACTATTATTACAGCTTAATAGCTGTGGTAATAGTGATTCTAGTGGTAATAATGTCATGTCACGGTAATCCGTGACATGACATTTATAGCGCAACCGTGCAAAAACAACAGTAAAAATTTTAATAACATAGTATTCGGACACATAATAGGTACTAACCATTCGTCAAATGTAGTCCAGGAGGGCGATCGCGCTAATTAATCTCAACCAAACTACAACTGAACCTCAGCCGATATATAGTGCTATCGCGTTTGACACACGCGATGGCGCTATACGAAGTCAGCAGAACGGCTGTGGTTCAGATTTAGTTAGGTTGTGAATATTTAGCGCGATCGCCCCCTAGAAAAACAAAAGTTGTGGGTGGATACCGCTAAAAAGATATTTATCCGTGATTTTGAGTAAATATTCGATATAAATGGATAAAAACGAGTATTTGGATAAACATCCGAGTATTTACTCTTTGGATATTTATCCACTGCCGATCACTAATCCGCAGACGTCATCTGCGGATGCGTCCACCGACGTGTAGTAGAGGGCATGAAGATATAGGAAATACTATAATACCCATTGAGATATATAAACAATAGAGGTAACTTCAATGTGCAACATTTTCACACATGCACAAAAAAAGATGCCTATGTGTGCGTTACAAAACATACCTTGAAAATGATATTCGAGACACTTTCGACCCACTTCTATTACTACAAATTGTTAAGCTGAACAACTCATTATTAAATTAAACCCACCGAAATACTAAGTTCACCAAAAAATAAACTAGTTCAACTAAACCTAAATAATTACAGCAATTTGTTTGGGTCCAAGTGCGGCTGGCTCCATGTAAAAAGTTGCACACCGACACGGCCCTTTCATCCTATGTTTTGAATTTGTTTTAATTAAGGTAAACATGTGTGCCAAAACAGAACCAAAATAGTAATGGTTAATGGTTATGCTCTCTCTATAGTTATAGATCTCAATGAGGCTGACGGACGCGGCAGACAGCCGCGACTTAAAGGTAATCTAGTCAATGAATGTATATTAAGTTGTGCAAACTATCGGACGTAAGTCGCGGACGTGACCTTGGGCGTTCGGACGTCCGACAGAACTCTGGCGCGCTGGATGTTTGAAGGCTGTGCACACTAGTCGCGGCTGTCAGCCGCGACCGCCAGTCGCGGCTGTCAGCCGCGACCGCCAGTCGCGTCCGATAGTTTGTTTCCAGCTTAAGTGCGGTCCATGTTCGATCTGGTCCATGGATGGTCTTCGATTTGTAATAAGGTGACATTTTAGTCCGGTACTAACTGTTAATACCGTACTACGTCAAGACCATCTAGTCTTGGTTTAAGCTCAGACTAACGTACATATTTACAAATGTGTATAAGAAGGAATAAGTTTAAACATTTAAGTCGAACCCACGGCTTAACGGCCAACCCCAACAAGTCACAGGCTATCATCATCGGAGGCTCAAAACTGTCAGCCAAGTTAAACAGTATATCTGTCCCTTCGCTCATCTTTGACGGTGTCACATTAAACTACTGTGATGTTGTTAAGAATTTAGGGGTCCTTTTTGGCCGCACGCTTTGCTGGTCTCTACACGTAGCAGAGATGAGTCGTAAGGTGTTTACTGCCTCTGGCTTTCTGAGAAAGTGGAAGAACTTGCTTCATGTGAAGACCAAGGTTGAACTTGCGCAATCTCTCCTTTTACCGATTTTGGACTATGCCGACGTCTGTTTAGTTGACCTTAATGAGGACTTGCTTAGCAAGTTACAACGTCTTCAAAATCTCTGCATTAGATTCATTTACCTCTAGCGCAAGTTTGACCATGTGTCTGAATACAGGCATAGGCTCGAATGGCTACCTATTAGATTGCGTCGTAAGGAGCATATCCTCTTTCTCGTGTTTAACGTGCTGTATGATCCTCGTACACCTTCTTACCTTAAATAATGTTTCCGATTTCTCGGGAAGGATCACAACCGTGGTCTCAGGTCCAAATCTGATAACGTGCAAAAGGCTCCCTTTACTCGGTGAGGTTAATTCAAGGATTTGTTTACAGTCCAGGCTACTTTAATAACCTACCCTTTGAGATCCGTCACTCCGAGTCACTGTCTATTTATTTATTTATTTATTTATTGGGAAACAAACAGCATTTCTATATTACATGATAATAACTAAATCTAGGTTTTACATGTCCATCTACACTCGGCGTCAAAAAAATCGCACCTCTTAGAAAATCACTTTCAAATGTCATTTACTCTTGATATGCACATGCAGTCGCATTAATTATGATTTTATTTACAAGGTTACTTAATTAACTTAATAAAAAACATTACTTTTCATTATCAAATAAAACCTAATGCAACAAATAAAGTGTCACAAAAATTCGATGCAAATTTTGCTACCCGTGAGAGTTGCTAGTTGCGCTTCCTTTGTGGGTATAAAACGGTCAACACGGGTTCAATGTGGGTCATTCGCTATTCAACCGTTGAAGAGGACACACGCACAGATTTTGATGGATACCACAGCTGATAAAGCCGCTCAAGTGGTTGCACTACTGCAATCAGGGGTGCGGCAGTGTGATGTCGCCCGGCAACTGAACCTGAGCCGTTATTCCGTTCGAAGAGTGTACCAGCGCTTCATAGAGACCGGTGGCTATATCCGCAGACACGGTTCGGGTAGACGTCGCTGCACTTCGGAAAGAGACGACCGGTTCGTTGTGTCGAACTCTTTGAGAAATCGTTTCTCCAACGCTGTTGAGTTGCAACAGCAGCTCCAGGCAGTTCGCAGACGCACCGTAAGCGTATCTACGGTTAGAAGAAGATTGAAGGAGAAGAAGATAGCGGCCCACAGAGCTGCTACGGGTCCAAAATTGACTGCAGCGCATCGGCGAGCCCGCTTGCAGTTTGCTCGTGACCACGTCGATTGGACCCTTGAGCAGTGGAGAGCTGTTCTCTTCTCAGACGAGACGCGAGTGTGTCTTTTCTGCAACGACCGACGGAGAAGAGTATACCGGAGGCAGGGTGAACGTTTCGCCCAAGCCTGCATCCAGGAGACGGTGGAATATGGTGGCGGATCCTGCATGTTCTGGGGCGGTATGTCTGCTGCCGGCAAAACCGACCTTGTCTGCGTCTCCCGGACTGGAGGTGCTCGCGGACAAGGGTCGCTGACTGCTCGCCGCTATGTCACTGAGGTCCTGGAAGTGCATGTGGTCCCCTTTTGCCGAATCTTTTGGCGAGGGGTTCACATTAATGCACGACAACGCTCGCGCTCACACTGCAGGCATCGTGAGCGACTTCTTGCAGAGGTCCCAAATCTCTGTGATGCAGTGGCCAGCGCGAAGTCCGGATCTGAATCCTATAGAGCACCTCTGGGACCATCTTAAACGTAAGGTTCGATCTCGGGATCCAGCTCCTTCGACTCTACAGGAGCTCCAAGACGCGGTGATTGAAGAATGGGGGCTTATCCCTCAAGAAGAGCTCCTGAAGTTGGTGAGGTCCATGAGGGACCGTATGGAAGCCGTGATCAGGGCAAGGGGGGGTAACACTAGATTTTAAGTTAATTTTAAGACACTTTTTGTACATTTTTCTTTGTAAATTATCTGTTGTTAATTAGGACTTAATTAAGGATTTTTATTATTTTATTAATTTTAATGTTGTTTGTATAATTATAATTAAACAGAAAGTTAAATTTAATTGTTTTTTGATACTCCTTTTTGTTACCTTTCTAATGATACCCAACACTATCCTCTACATAAGGTTTAAGAATTTTTAAAGATGATTTTTAAAAGGTGCGATTTTTTTGACGCCGAGTGTATAAGGCTAAACTCCACAAGCATCTTTTGGCTCTGTCATCTGCGAGTAACATGTTAAAGTTTATTTATAATGTTTTACATATAATATGTGTGTATGTATGTTTTATATAATTATATTTTGTATGTATGTATGTTTACAAATAAAATTATGTATTCTTTTACTGTCCATCCACTATACTATATTATCTATTTATTAAAACTTGCGCATTTCCTCTATCTCCTTCTCAGGTTTCGCTAACCAAAGGTTGTCTGGAAGAGATCACTTTCAGCGATAAGACCGCCTTTGTACATACTAGTTTTAAGTTTATGTCATGGTGTAACTGTTCCTTGTGTATGTGCAATAAAATGTTTATCTATCTATCTATTTGAGAACACTAATAATATAGACTCTTTGACGTCACTAATATCATTAGACTTGAAATTTTATCTACGAGTAATATTTGTACGTTAAATCTACCCTGAAATCGAATCCAAGATGAAAAACTTAAACAGAAGGGCTATTGAGAAACCACTACAATTAAATAAAACCTTAAGTAAAAATGGTACGCAAAAATTAAATGCTGCATACAGATAGGTACATAGCTGCAAATAAATAGAATTTCGTAACTTTTTACTCGGTCATTTCAATTTCATTGTTCAATATTCCCTAATTGGTTATTAAATCTGGTTCATCAATCATCTCAATATATTTGGCTGAGGATAGAGTGCCACAAGCGGCATTCTAGTACGATCGGTTACGATGCCGTAATTACGGCATCCTAGTACAAAGTGTAGGCAGTGAATAGAGTGCCACAAGCGGCAACATAGTACGATCGGTTACGATGCCGTAATTTGACGGCATCCTAGTACGAAGCGTATAGAGTGCCACAAGCGGCATTGTATCTCAATCGGTTCGGGAACCGTAACATATTTTTTATTTGTCATAATGTTCAGACGACTTATTAATCAAAAGATATTTTTGAATGGAGTTAGATTTCTGTTATCTAATTAAAAAAATAACCTCAAAATTCAAGACTATCGATACGCTGCGCTTCGCGATTGTCTTAAATTTCTAACCTATCACGTGACCTACAGGAGTAAGGCAGCTAGTATTTCTGTTGTCTAACAAAAACTTTACGGCAGCTTAGGCGGCGTCACTATTATACCGCAAAACTTACGGTTCCCTAACCGATGGAGATACAGTGCCGCTTGTGGCACTCTATACACTTCCTATATTTTTCTGAATTTCCCCGGTTGTAACCGGCATTCTTAAACAATGGTAACACAAACCGCATGTGTCAATATGGCGGATGTCTTAGAAAGAGAGGGGGGGGGGGGGGGAGCACCTACTATAGAGCGAGATAGAATGCAGTCAAGGTCAATATTTTTTGCTTCAAGTAGGTATGGAGGAGTTTGGTCTCCAGTTTTCTCTTTAACTTCATGCCTACAGACGTGTGAACAGATCGTGGAAATTCATCTGCGGATGCATCTGCCAACATCCGCGGATGCGTCTTTCGACGTGTAGAGGAGGCATAACATGGATTATTATATATGGATTATTATATACCTTTATCTATAATTAGTATCCTATGCCGAAAGGGGCAAACTCATAGTAGGTACCTACCTACCTCATGGACGTAATATACTAACAGGACGTGTTTGCGCGCTTTTATTTGTTTCCTTGTGTGAGAGGCGGTGTACCGTCCGCACAAGCGATTCTCGGCGCGCCCCAGCATTCCTCTCACTGTCATCTGACAGTTGCGAAATCACCGCCGCCGCCACCGCCGCTGACCGCCCACCGCCCGCGCGAGTCCGTGTCACACACCGCCGCCGTAGCTAGCTGCCAGAATCCATGGTGCTGAAGACGCCGATTACCAGGTTAGTGTTGCTGCTTAATTCACGCAGGGGAACACTTGAAGGCCGTAACCGCCGCCCTTGGCTTCCTTCGTTCAAACTGCCCCTTTCTATTTATTTATATATGCGATAACCTCCCCGCTCATACAGTCCACTGCGCCTAGCATTATTTACCCGCCCTCCAGTAAAACGGAGACACCATAAATTTTGGTCCATACGACCCGGATTAAAACCAGTTTATTTATTTATTTACCCGCTCCGCTTATAATTATATTTATTTATCGCATATATTTTTAAATATATCTCTTTAAATACGCCATCGCATTTATAACTGTATTTTCAATAGTCGTTATTTTCTCGCACATACCTACCCACATTCCGTGGTAGGGGGCACTTACCCACCGCTAAATTATTTAACGGATTTGAATCAACCACGCTTATAGCACATTCATTGTTTCTTCGACTACAAAATGGCAGCCGAAGAAGCAAAATTAAAATTAGTCATTGCAAAAAAGCAATCGATTTATAAACGCGTTACCAAGTTATATGATGTTTCTAAGCAATTGGTGCCAGGCGCCGTCGATACTAGAACTAAATCTGAGTTTATAGCGATGTCATCTAACTTAAAAGGTTCATATGGACAATTCAGCTCGTTGTGTGATGAACACAATCTGTTGTTGTTGCAGCAAAAACCAGACATTGAAATTAATTACAATGACTGGGACTCTTTTGAGACTTTATATACGCGTATAAGTCATACACGCACTCTAATGTCTGGGAGTAATGAGTCGCCATCATCGCCTGCAGATAGTACCCCTCCTAAATGCAAATTACCGCCTATCGAATTGCCATCGTTTGTTGGGACCCCGGAACATTGGCCTCTTTTCTATGAGTCATTCAAGGCAAACATCCATACTAATAATAGTTTGTCTAACGCGCAAAGGGTCCAGTACTTAGTGGGTAAACTGAGTGGGAAAGCTCTTTCGGTATTTGCAGGTATTTATACCTAACGAGTCTAATTATCCCATAATTTGGGATTCGCTCATAACTAAGTACCAAGATAAAAGAATGTTGGGTACCTTATATTTAAATAATATTTTTGAATCGCAACCGCCCGCTAATTCACCCGCTCATTTAAATAATTTTATAGAAAAAATACACTCGTCACTATCTGTTTTAAAACAATTAGATATTTTTGATTTGGCCGATTTTATCGTCACGCATATAGCATTAAAAAAGTTCGACTTGCAGCTTGTGCAATCGTTTGAACTATCGCTAAAGGACAAAGATATTCCTAACAGTTCCGATTTAATTAACTTTGTTCGTCATCATATTAAAATACTCGAGAGAACGTCGACCGTTAACAATTTAGAATCTACCGCCGTTAATTTAAAGTCGAAAGTTCGAAGTCTACCTCGCTAATCAGTAACTAAGATGTCGCATACCTTCGCTTTAACCAGTAATCATAACCGTCAAATGTCGGCACCCGCTTCCACTTGTGGTTATTGCAATATGTCCAATCATTCTCAATTATTTAATTGTCTCGCATTTAAAAAATTACTGGTTAAGGATCGTTTCAATTTCGTGAAGCAAAGTAAGTTATGTATAAACTGTTTAAGCGCAAAACACTCAACGTCTTATTGTAAATCGCTTAATACTTGCAACGTAAGTCATAAAAATCATCATTCACTTTTACATTTTAATACGGAAACCGGTTCGATATTGGGCTCGCGCGATATCCAACTGGCTGCGCGCCCGCCCGCCACCGCCAGCTCCGACGTCTCGCCAACGCCAGCTCCGATGGCGCGCGAGTCTTTGTGTTTACACAGCGGCGGCACAGCCGACGCGTTCGCAGTTCATGATAGCTTCGCGCGCACTCAGATTAAGAATAATACGACTGTTTTGCCAACCGCTCAAGTTTATGTGCCTGCTTCTGATAATGATAACGCTATTATACGGTGTTTAATAGATAGTGCTTCACAAAACAATCTCATAACGCTCGCATCTTGTAAGAAATTAAACTTAAAAATTAAACCGCTTAATAACACTAACATAAAAACTGTAGGACTGATTAGTACACCTATTTTAGGATACGTTCCGCTCAGGATTAAATCGCGGTATACAGATGCTCAATACAGTTTGTTATGTTTAGTAGTTAATCAAATTACAGATTATCTGCCTACCCAAATTATTAATTCAGACTTTATTAATAATTTCGCAAACTACCGTTAGCTGACGATTCGTGGAATATTCCTGGTGAAATTTATGTTAAACTTGGCGCTCAATTGTTTCCACATATAATACTTGGAAATAAAATTATTTCCACATCGCCGCCGCCGCCGCCGTCGCGATCAGCTGATCGTACGAACGCTGTTTAGATAACACCATATGCGCTTGAAACTACGCTTGGTTATATTGTTATTGGAGAAATATCTACAATGGAAATGACTGATACGACGTTGTCCTTTGGTCCTTTACTAAAGGAAAATTTAAATAAAAATTTAAAATTTTCAGAACTCAGGCAAGTGCGTACGATTAAAAATAATATAAGTTCGGACGATAGCAAATGTAAAAGGTCATACCAATATTCGGTAACGCGCCACCCTTCTGGTCGATTTATTGAATCCTCACCATTCAATGGCGATCAATGTCATACCACATTAGGGCACTCGCACACGTCGGCTCAACGTCGTCGGTTAACGTCGATAGAACGTAAATTCATTTCGTGTCCGGCTTTACGCCAAACATTATTTTAATACTTAATACTAAACCGAACGTAATTTAACGTCAATTCTTTCTTTAATAACCCGCTTATTTGACGTTTTAGGTTTAGTCGCGCCTGTTATACTTTATGCCAAATTGTTATTACATGACTTGTGGCTCGCTAAAATGGATTGGGATGAGGAACCGCCTCAACCAATTATCGACCGCTTTTTTAATTCAAAGTGAATTACCACTTTTATCGCATTTACAAATAAATACCGCGGCATTTAGGAATTTCGACAGATTGTACTGCACATCTAGGTTTTGGTGACGCAAGCCTGAAAGCTAACGGCTGTGTCATTTATTTACACATTACGCATCCTAATGGCGACGTATCAGTACAGTTGGTATGTTCGAAATCTAAAGTCGCTCCACTAAAACAATATCACTCGCTAGGCTCGAATTATGTGCCGCTCTGCTTCTGTCTGAGCTAATAAATCAAGTTTACCACATATTACATCATCGCTATCCTATAAAAGATATATTCGCTTTTTCTGATTCTACTATCGCGTTATCGTGGATACATTCTTCGCCGCACCGTTGGAAAACGTTTGTTGCCAACCGTGTTAGTAAAATACAGGATAATTTATCTCCCGATCGCTTCTTCCATATACCTGGGACTCAGAACCCCAGTGATTGTTTTTCGCGTGGCCTTTTGCCCTCTCAAATACTTAATCATGTTTTGTGGTAGCATGGTCCAACGTGGACTCATAGCCCTATATCCGCTTGGCCTATTGTGCCTTTCGAGCCTTCTCAGACCAAAGATGTACCTGAAATTAAATCTTCCGTTACGCTTGCCACAACGTTAAGTTCTCAGAATCCGCTTATTGAACTCGCTCTCCAGGTCCCATCCTGGAAACAATTATTACGCATAATAGTTTATATTTTACGCTTTATACAAAAATTACCCAAGTCCGCGCGGTTTAAAGTTTCTCATTTGGAAATAGCAGAACGTACTCTGTTCCGCTCCTTGCAACATGAATACTTTTGTGAGGATATAAAAAATGTAAATAAAGGTAATTTACCTTCTCCTTCTTTAAGAAAACTTGATCTGTTCGGTGATGGCGACGGATTGCTCCGCGTGGGGGGCCGATTAAACAACGCTGCTATACCTTTCGGTAATAGACATCCAATTCTACTGCCGCGACGTCATCACATCGTCGATCTTCTTATCGATGACTGCCACCGCTCCAACTGTCACACTGGCTCTCATCTTGTTATGTCTTTGTTAAGACAACGCTATTGGATAATTTCTGCTCGCAATATAATTCGACAACGCATACGAGGATGTAATTTTTGTTTTCACGCTGCGCCTAAGCATCCTTCGCCTATAATGGCAAGTCTCCCGCCAGCTCGTGTGCAAGAAGCTAAAGCCTTTACACATACGGGGGTAGATTTATGTGGACCAATCAACATTACACTAACCCCTCGACGTGGCGTCAAGAGCCAAAAGGCCTACATTTGCCTTTTCATCTGCTTAACCATAAAGGCAGTGCATATTGAAATCGCTTCAGATCTCAGCACTGAGACGTTCGTAGACGCATTTCAACGCTTTCTTGCTAGACGAGGTCCAGTATCCATTATGTATTCCGATAACGGAACAAATTTCATTGGACCAGGGAAAGACGGAGTGGTTCGCATCGCTTCTGTACGGACAACAACTGGCACGTACAAGCGTCCTGTTGTGAAATTGTGCCCACTGCCTACGCTAGTTAATACAGTTATATCTGCACTTATTTAGTTTATTTTAATCCCAATGTAGTCCTATATATATTTTTGTTTAACTTAGCTTCATATCAACATATTTATATACATATATTTCCGCTTATTACCCGCTATAATTGTATTTCCGCTCATCCTCTCTGATGGAGAGACTTCTATACCGCTTTATGGTTTCGAAAATACCTACTATTTTCAAGCCGGGGAGGATGTTTGCGCGCTTTTATTTGTTTCCTTGTGTGAGAGGGTAGTAGCACCATAAATGGTTATCGGTGTACCGTCCGCACAAGCGATTCTCGGCGCGCCCCAGCATTCCTCTGACTGTCATCTGACAGTTGCGAAATCACCGCTGAGCTGAACGCCCGCTCCCGCTAGTTCGCTTATCGCCGCCGCCACCGCCGCTGACCGCCCGCCGCCCGCGCGAGTCCGTATCACACACCGCCGCCGTAGCTAGCTGCCAGAATCCAGGGTGCTGAAGACGCCGATTACCAGGTTAGTGTTGCTGCTTATTTCACGCAGGGGAACACTTGAAGGCCGTAACCGCCGCCCTTGGCTTCCTTTGTTCAAACTGCCCCTTTCTATTTATTTATATAAGCGATAACCGCCCCCGCTCATATAGTTCACTGCGCGTAGCATTATTTACCCGCCCTCCAGTAAAACGCTGACACCAGGACGGATCACTTCCAAAATTACATTTACGAAAAACAGCCTTATGCTTATCCAATAAGGGATACCCCTTATCTCGATGTTTCATCGGCACAAATAGAGAGCTAATTCCAAGTCAAATGAGATTTGCATCTCGCTCTATGTTAAAATGACAGTAAGAAAATGTCATCAGTGTCAATTTACGTGACAATCATTTTAGTGATAAAATTAATAATCAGTAATAAAATTAGGCTGTGGATAGAGTGCCACAACCGGCAACATAGTACGATCGGTCACGATGCCGTAATTTGACGGCATCCTAGTACGAAGCGTATAGAGTGCCACAAGTGGCATTGTATCTCAATCGGTTCGGGAACCGTAACATTTTTTTTGTCATAATGTTCAGACGACATAATATTAGAATTGAAAGATATTTTTGTATGGAGTTAGATTTCTGTAGTCTAATAAAAAAAAATAACCTCGAAATTTAAGAGCTCGCTACGCCGCGCTTCGCGATTGTCTTAAATTTCTAACCTATCACGTGACCTACAGGAGTAGGGCAGCTAGTATTTCTGTTGTCTAACAAAAACTTTACGGCAGCTTAGGCGGCGTCACTTTTAAACCGCAAAACTTACGGTTCCCTAACCGATGGAGATACAGTGCCGCTTGTGGCACTCTATACACTTCCTTATAATTATGATGACGGTTTTTATTTTATAAATTAAGATACGTTAATGGGCGATTTTCGGACAGCCCAAATTAAAAAATAAAAATTAGTTCAAAAATACTCGATAGATGGCGTTTTATGAAAGCCGACCCGTTCCTACCTAAGGGCTGTAATAAATTCTACACTTTTGCTTGTCCATCAAAAAAATAAAAAAATAGAAGGTAGGTACTTACAAATTTTTATTCAGGATCTCCAGGACCTATTTCTATTTTGGAATGGAATAAATATTACGTAGCCATACACGTGTTCTTCATGGACCCGCCTTTTACTAAGCGCCATACTAATCTATGCTAAGCGCCATCTATGAAGTCATTTACGAACCAATTTCTTTTTTTTTTATCTCGGAAAATCGCCTTTACATTATAAAACCTTTATTTAGTATTGGTATGTTTTGACTAAATTCATATTAATATTATTGATAATGAGCAATTTTCTGACAACCCAAATTAAAAAATAAAAATTAGTTCAAAAATACTCGATAGATGGCGTTTTATGAAAGCCGACCCGTTCCTACCTAAGGGCTGTAATAAATTCTACACTTTTGCTTGTCTATCAAAAAAATAAAAACATAGTACTTACAAATTTTTATTCAGGATCTCCAGGACCTATTTATATTTTGGAATGGAATAAATATTACGTAGCCATACACGTGTTCTTTATGGACCCGCCTTTTACTAAGCGCCATACTAATCTATGCTAAGCGCCATCTATGAAGTCATTTACGAACCAATTTCTTTTTTTTTGATCTCGGAAAATCGCCCATTGATAAAAGAGTTTCGTACAATAATTATTGCTAGTAAGCATGTTGACATGACAACCATCGTGCGAACGCGTAATTGGATTGTGTTTGGCCGTAAGCTTTATTTTGTGCTGTTCATCGAAAATGGTCAAGAAATGTTGCAGTGTGTAGTAGTGATGCGCGATTATGAATGATATTAACTGAATCATTCGATTATTACATTCATTCGAATAATTCGAATGACTTTTAAAATGTATTACTAATTACTAAGCAGTAAGTACGTTAATCAGGTGCTAATCAGTATGTAGTAGGAATCAACCACTAACGAATACAGAATTTAGCAATCGAATGGTCATTCATTGATAATGAATGATAACGTAACGTAAGTAACTAATTTAGTAAAGAAGACCCGCGGAATAAAACGGAACTAAATATCATATTATGGCATTATCCTGTTGAGTGCTACACAACCAGACACAATAGAAATTTCATTGTTTGTGGGACAGATCTGTCCCAAAGACCACTCGAGCGGATATGGCTTAAGCGAAGCAATTTTCAAAAATTTCATTCATTTTACCTACAGAGCAGTGCGTTACCTTACTACTGGGGTGGTGTAAAAGCAAGCCACTGGCTTTTTCAAATTACTAATTTTGATCCCCTCTCGCTCTAATACACTGGTCGCCATTTTCGATTATAGCCGGCCTCTCTTGGTAACCGCTATGAGCCTTATGCTAAAGTACATTTTAGCTTTCTTTCTTTCAATTACAATAATCGTTCGATTTTATTACTAATTAGTAATACTTATTCGATTATTGAAATTAGTATATTACTAATCTGGTATTCGATTTTTGAGATTAGTATTAGTGGTTAATTCGATTAATGAAATTAGTCATAATCGCGCATCGCTAGTGTGTAGTGGTTGCGGAAGTGAATCGTATAGTGGTTGTGGTGTATTTTTTCACGGGTAAGCCAACAAACAGCATTTATGACATTTGTGATCGCTAAGGTAAGGACCATGAATTAATTTCCAATCGTACATTTTTGTTAGACCTTTATAAAATTATTGTTGAAATATATTAAATACTTTTACATGAGATGTTTATTGTTAAAAAAGTTTAGATTTGCTAAAAAAAATGGCTAAGTCATATACCGGCGACGGTAAGAATAACCAAAACCTCAGTTTTATGCAGCCGCTATTTGAAACCAGGAGACTTCAACTCTACTCATTTTCGTGCGACATTAAAAACCAACGCTGTCCTATCAATCTTTACAGTAGGTACAGTTTGTCTATAAAGTCGTGAATTTAAAGTTTTGACAAAACTGACATAAAATCCATACAGTATTGCCACTATTTAAATTCACGACTTTATAGACAAACTGTAACTATTTTGATTTTTAAAAATAAAATACCGGAGCTGCATGTCGATTTTATAACGCTCGATCGTAAGCTTGCACTCACTACAACCAACATGTTCCGATCAAAAGTGACCTTTGTGACGTTAGCGTAGAGTCGAGTTTAGAAAATGCGGATTTGATACTCACTTTTGACTTGATTTTGTGTGTGTCGAAGTGAGAGATCGATCGTCAGTCGATCTTACGATTAAGCGGTAGAGAAATGCACCCCTGCTTATTTTTATTTAGATGTAAGTTTGAATGTTCATTGTATAATTTAAAGACATACTTTTTTGTAAATGTCGTTTCTTGTGTATGAAGCTGTGGAGTTTCTTGCACAACAAACTCTTCTTCACTCCTAAAAGAAGCCCTGAAATGATTGGTAAACAAAAAGATAATTGGGCGATTTAAAAGTAAGTATTCATAAAAAGACTTTTGAGTAAATAATTGTTTTTTTTACAAAATATGTCCAACCCCATACCATAACATATTCAAATATGTTGTGTGTGGTTTAGGCCACCAGTTTAAGACCTAGAGGTACCATATTCGATTCCTAGTGAGAGGTACATGTACTCAGTTTGGTATGTAGGATGTAAATTCAAAAAGATTGAAGAATTTCGACATGTCTAACCAATACTTCAGTGGTGGAGTGGTCAACGCAGCCACCTGGATTCCGTAAGACGTGGGCTCGATTCCCACCTGAGGCAGTTAACTTTTTTCAACTTTCAATATCTAAAAATATAAACTAATACAATTAATACGTATTTTTGTTTTATTTGAACCCAGAAAATCCACCTCAGTAACGTAAAATGTCTATATGTCCATGGTAAATAAAAATTGATTGTCACCTCTTTGGAAAGTGACAAAGGGCCTCTAAACTTTGCGGTCTCTCTCGGCCCGAAATATTGGTTACAGTGCACAGTCCTGTTAGTAGGTATATTACGTCCATGACCTACCTATATGCCTCAGAACAATAATTAGTTACTGTTATTGTTCTGAACTATATGTATCCTATGGACTGGACTGCGCACTATGAACATAAAATCGAGCCAACTGAGAGGCATAAATAAATAAAATAAATATAAAGAAAAACTTTCCTACACTCACACCAATTATCTAGCCCAAGAGAAGCTTCGAAGAAACTCGTTAAATGGTTACTAGACAACGGATAAACATTCTTAAAATACTTAAATACATACTTATTATACATAGAAAAACACCCAGACCCGAGACAATTTGGAAAAACAATAATTTCTAAATTGACCCGACCGAGGATCGAACCAGGGACCCCAGAGATGGCGACACCATAAAACCGGTGTGTAAACCACTTGACCAAGGAGGTCGTCGTAAAAAGTAGTAGTTAGTATCTTTCTTTAAGGTGTCAATATGTTTCTTTAATATTTACTGGCATGGGATACCTACACTAATTTTATTTCTCTGAGATAACAACCAACAACAAATAACAATATTTTTTTTTATTTTATTCTTTTTAAATTACTTGCGGACCCTAATTCCAACTTAATTTTATTAAAAATATTATTAAAGCGCCGTCATTCTGCCAAAACCGATTATCTGCAGTGTTGGTCAATTATCAGTTAAATATACCAATCGATTCCGTTTTTTCAGATCTGTCTTCTGCCAATATCGGTTAAATGCAGAAACTCATAGTTGCAATGATACTCTGTGCAAATACCGGCAAATTTATCCATTTCTGTAAAAAGTCGCCACGTCACCACGCTCAGTCTAACGCACGTCTAACGCACGTCTAACGCTCGAATATATAGGAAAGGTAAAAAGTACAGGTGGATATAATTAAATTACATAATTTATTTTATGCTATTCGTTCTATTTTAATACCTAAATATTTTTGGGGTAAACTTTGCGAAGTACCTAACAATACTAATTATAGGTTATGTTGAAATATTTTTATGAAACTTCCGTATTAAACTAAAAGCACACATATTTAAGACTAGAATTAGAGATTTGCAAACATTTATAAGCATTTTGAATAGAAACAAATCCAATTATTGCATGGTAAATTGCTAATAATCATCACGAAACCAGATTAACAAAACTTACGTAAGAAACGATATTCCAGGCACTTGCCACTTACTTCTATTACTACAATGTTTGACTGAACAACTCATTGTTCAATTAGGCCTACCGGAATAATATATATACACATAATCAGCTAAAAAAACAAATAATTATTTGGCAGGTCAAATAATAACAGCGATTTGTTTAGGGCCAAGTGTCGCTGGCTCCATGTAAAACGTTGCACAGTTTCACCGACACGGTCCTTTCATCCTACCTATGTTTTGTCTTTGTTTTATTTAGGGTAAACATGATGTGCTGAAACGGAACCAAAATAGTAATGGATAAAGGCAAAAAGAGATGCAAACTTATGCTCTCTCTATAGTTATAAAGCGCAATGGTGCTGTGCTGGGCCTCAATCACACCACTATGAGCACGAACGGTATTACCAAATCTAAACCTTTACCGTTCAGCCGACTTCGTATAGCGCTACCGCGTGTGTCAAACGTGATAGCACCATAAAAGTACGTCTAACGACTGCGTTTTAGTTGTGGTTAGCGTGATAGCCTTCCTGGATATCCTGGCTGCAGCATCAGCTCACTGTTTTCCATCATTGAATTGTATGTAGAATCAAATACTGATCAAAACGAATCCAAACACGATATATCTGTTTGTTTACTGAATGATGCGCCAAGTAGGTACGAGAATTAAACCACAAGAAGCACGCATGCACTCTCAAATGCATCTTCGATCAAACTGATGCGTCGGCAGACGTGTGGACAGCACCACGCCGGACGTTCGCGCCGAAACCGACAACAATCGGATGCGAGGCAGACGCATCTACCTACCACAAATACCTATCACAGACAGACGCGCAAATCACAGCATCATCCGCAGATTACGTCTGCGGATGCATCCGCCGACGTGTAGAGGGGGCATTTGAACCACGGTTGTAATGTCAAAGTGACAGTGAGAACGTCAGGGGTGCGTTTCGTCGTTTTGGGTGTAGTTGTTTGGTTAAAGTTTACCCCGTTTGAGTTGCAACCGAGCTACGAAACGATCGAGTTGTTTTTATAACCTCTTCTGAAGTATTCCTGTCCAAAATGAGAGAAAATTTTTCTATCGTCTCCATTTTTTTCACTTTTATACCATATTTAACAAAATTATTAAAAAGTAAAACAATACGAAACAACAGGCGGAATTTTTCAAGACGTTTTGACATAAATTGCAAACTTTGACACTTTAGAACAATAGTTTGAACGTCAAATAGCTGTCAGAGTGAAAAACAACCATCCGATTTAATGGTTGTTTGGTTGCTGCGCTCTGAGCCACGGAACGGATGAAACTACGTTCTGACAGCCATCAGAGTAAAATTTCACCAAGCCACAGAACGGTTAGAGCGCGCACCGGAGTGCGCTCGAGTGCACTCGAGTGAAGCGACGCAACGCAGCACTGCGGATGCGTCCGCCGACGTGTAGAGGGGGCATTTGAATCACGGTTGTAATGTCAAAGTGACAGTGACAGCGCTTACAGACAGTACCTACCTACCTACAAGTACTTAGCCAGCTGTGCTCTAAGTACCTACACATTTGTTTTAGTTTTTACTTTTTCGTAACCAACCACAGCCCAGCTGTTGTGTGTGTTGTGAGTTGTGTGGCTAGCAAACACTAAAAAATTTAAAGTTAAAAATATATCGTTTTTAGATCAAAATAAAAGTCTTACCGAAAGTGATTTACTCCAAAATAACCTTCACTATTTGCGTCTGAAGTACAAGCCTAAAGTCTCAGCGTAAGTACAATTTGATTATTTTGATCTCTAATATTGTTATTTAATTGAAATAAACCATAATCTCTGAATAAACAAAAAAAGCGATTTAAGTAGGTACCTATGCATTCAAGATAAGTGTGTCTTTTGTAAAATCACTTACAGAGCTGTGCCTCTAAGTGATGTAAATTGAGGTTATCTTGGTGGTATTTTAATGTTTATTGTTTTTAAAAGCACCACTTAATATAAATTCATAAAAATAAGTCTTGATTTCTTGATTGTCAGTGTATGAGGTTTTTGTGATTTGCAATGACATAGAGAATACTACTGATGATAATATTATCAGTCTTGAACCAACATTTGCCTATTTAGTTGCACGCTGTCAAGTTTTTTAATACTTTCTGATTTGCTGTAGGTAGCAGTAGAAAGTAATTTTTCTTTATAAGGTTTCCTTAAATATTATCTTTTACTGGAGGTCAGACTGATGAAAGAGACACATGGCACTTAATTATTTTTTAAATGTGTTTACGTTTTAACCAAAATGTTACAGATAGTTGTCAAGAATAATGTCGAGTGATGCTGAGCAACAGGCTGAGGAAATAGAAGTATTGAAGTCCATTTATGATGGAGATGAAAACTTTAAACAGTTAGACGCTAAAACTTATCAATATAAGGTACAATTACAGATAACCATTTACTTTTGATAACTTTATATTTACTGTATAATATATAGATAGTGTAAAAGTCAGTTTAAATGAATTAAAATAAAATATCCTTTCTTTTTAAGAGGGTTTACGTATTTCGGTTTCCCATACAAACTTCCAAGTTGATATTTTTAAAAACCTATAAGCCGATTTTAATAAAACTTTTCAAGCTAAAGCAAAATACTAGGATCTAAATAGTTTGTTGAAAACATTTTTAAAAAACGTTTATTTAGATGAGTTATTGCGATTTAAAGTTCACTATAGGAAGTTTAAAATCGCAATAACTCAGTTAAATAAACGTTTTTAAAAAATGTTTTAGACAAACTATTTAGATCCCAGTATGTTAAGTAAGCATGCAAAGTTACATTAAAACAGGCTTAATGGTTTATAAAAATTTCGACATGAAAGTTTGTAAGGGAAACCGAAATGCCGAAATTTTGAAAGGCAAAATTGTACAAATGACTAGCCGCTCGCGCTTTCACCCGCGTGGTTCCCGTTCCCTTGGGAATATCGGGATAAAAAGTATCCTATGTGTTAATCCAGGTTATAAACTATCTGTATGCCGAATTTCATCCAAATCCATTAAGTAGTTTTTATGTGAAAGAGTAAAAAACATCCAGCCATACTTACAAACTTTCGCGTTTATAATATTAGTAGGATGTTGTTAACCCTACAATGGAGACTTTGTACCAAGCCTAAACCATAAAAAACTGCATGGTCTTTTTCTACAGTTTTTATGTTACCATACAAGTTAAACTATGTCCAGGAGGTATGGTAAACTTACCACTTGGCAGTATGCCTGATTCAAATTCAAATTGTGTTTATTGCAGTGACCTTAGAAGTTAAAGAAAAATATCCTAGTTTAAGAGCAGGAAATTAGGTTTCTTTGATTACGATTTTACAATTAAGATTTGTTTCTACTTAATAAATTGCAATATATTTATTGTAAAAATTTCAGTATGTAGATGGAGATAAATCATTCATACTTGAGATATCCTGGGGGCCAACATATCCTACAGAGAAGCCTAAATTAAATTTGGACATATTTTATAATCAAAATTTGTGAGTAAATCTTTTCTGTTTCCTGTGTTTGAATGTCTAAAAATCTCTAAAAATTATGAAAGTATGCTAATGGCACACTACATAATTTTTAGAGATAAAAAGTAATACACAGTTTTTCCTTACGGCTATAAGTACAGAATAAATAGTTTTTTTCATTTGTCTTTTTCAGATTACCATCTGTAAAAGATAAAGTACGGGCCATCGTAACTGAGGAAGCTGAAATGTGGCTTGGCTGTGCAATGACATACACACTTTTTGAATGTCTGAAAGAGAAGGTGACAGACCTGTTGGCGGAACAAGCGGAGGAAGCGGTAGTCTCAGCAAGAGTTGAAAAAATTTGTATTGAAGAACAGGTACCTTCCTCATATTTTAACTAGTAATTAACCTTTAAATAACAATTAAACAGCTACTACCTTAGCCATTATCAAAATGTGCTTTCAAATTCCATTGTTAAATAATTTTAAAACTAAACATTATTAGAAAACAGCTAAATGTGTCCCGAATTATTATATTAATATTAATATAATTATATTAATATTAGCAAACTCATTATAATCAAGATTTTGCTAAGATCGCACAACTAGGTATTTTTGGCGTTTGGTATATTATCATTGCAAATGTAAGACCCCTTTCACATATAGGCGGTGGCCGCGATGCATCACGATCAGTGATTTTATAGTAATCAATCATAATCGAAAAAAAATTAATACAAAAGTGTTACTATAATAATTAAAAACTGCAATAAATAATTGTATATCTAAACAAAACATATATTTTTAATTATATGCTGAAATATGAATAAATATACAGGGTTACAGGCTAAGTCGACCTATTCCCGTTAAGGGCGTTTAGTTTACATCGTTTCTGACTAATTTGGCTATGTAACACCCTATCCTAAATCTAACTGTTTTCGAGATATTTTAATTTAATTGTTTTTTATAAAATAATCCTGATTTTCGGCTATCAGCTTAGATATTTTGAAATATGTAAGTCTTATTATTACTATTATTTGATTTTTACATGTAAAATTAGATGCTTTATTACCTCAATAACCAATATTGTATGTAAAATAAATAAATAAGTCGATGTAGACGATTAAACTTAAAAAAGATAATAAAAATTTAGAAAGTTTATTTTTCCTTAAAGGATATCTGAAAAAAATATTACGGCGCCTGTTTGGCAGATGTGCCTAAAAATATCTAAGTTTCATCAGCTACCTAACGAGGTACCTATAACAATCTTAGGTTTTATCAAAAATTTGAAGGAAAATCTTAGTTTCGTAGGCTACAGGGGATTGCATCAGGCCCACTAGACTTATGGATATCAACGGAAAAAAGAGCCTTACGAACTGATCTTTGTAAGAACTGGACGTTTGGCATTGAACAAGCGCAATGCGGTATGGTTGGTGGAGAGTTTTCCCCATCGTCCAAGGTCGAGTTTGATGCGAAAAGAGGGCCCGAGAGATCGGCTTTCTCCTTTGCAGTATGGGCCAGGCAGTCATCGGTCTTGTGCAATGGTGTTAGGGACGGCTGACAAAAATTCCCTAAGATAGCTTTGGCGAGAGACCAGAACGCACGCGTACCCGAAGACGCACTAGCCTCTCGCCAATTCCACTTATGAATGATGACTTCGCCTTGGCAATGTCTTTCTTAAAGGACCTGGCGGCAAATTTGTACCTCTTATTTTTATTTTTTTTATTGGCAACGGGTAAGCGCTTGGCCTTCATCTCACCTGATGGTAAGTGATGATAAGGCCGAAGGTGGAAACGCGCTTCACCCGGAATCCTCAACCAATGAGGAACTGGCTATCTTATCTCTAACTGTACGGAACACAACAATGCTATAAACATCGTTGTTATGGCGACAGACTTAGATAAGATGGTGGTAGCTAGCCAGGCGGACTTAACAGCCCTACCACCAACCAAACCGAGCACACAAAGATGTACCCCCCGCTGGGAATCGAACCCGGGACCTCTGGGTCTGAAACAGGTAGCTTAGCCACTAGACTGTGGTCTAGTTTACATTCTATTTTATTTTTTTACTAATCTTTTTATTGGAGCGTTTTGTCGTATGCAAGTGATTTCTACAAAATCCTACAGTGCCGCCTTACATACTGCACATTTATGTATTACCGTGATGTGATTACGGTCAGTACTGATATGAAATATAGTATCGTGACGAGATTACGATCGATATTACGGGTACCTACCCTATGCTGTGACGCGATTACGGCAATTATATTCCTCGGTCATTCCTTCCAAATGACGCTTCGTTTGCGCGAGGCAGTACCTACATTCTATTTTATTTTTTACTAATCTTTTTATTGGAGTGTTTTTTTGTGTGCAAGTGATTTCTACAAAATCTTACAGTTCCGCCTTACATACTGCACACTTATGTAGTACCGTGACGTGATTACGGTCAGTGCTAATATGAAATCTAGTATCGTGACGCGATTACGATCGATATTACGGGTACTTACCCTTATGTAGTACCGTGACGTGATTACGGTCAGTGCTAATATGAAATCTAGTATCGTGACGCGATTACGATCGATATTACGGGTACCTACCCTATGCTGTGACGCGATTACGGCAATTCTATTCTTTGATCATTCCTTTCAAATGACTTCGTTTGCGCGAGGCCCCTCGCCTACCACAAGGCTTAGTGACTCCGATTTCAATAAAGAACCGTAAATAACGGACGTATATAAATCTAATATTAAAAAAGACTTACGATCTGTCATGACCGTAGCACAAGTACACAGTCCGGATCTTACCCAGACCATCCAGGACGCTAGGGATACCTAGTCGTAATAATACAAGCGCAGCAGAGGAGTTGCCAGTTGTAAATCCAATATCGTCGGATTTTCTTGACGTTCTTGGAGTTTCTAAAGTGAAGGAGGTACCATTGGGACCCAAAATACCAGAAGAGGTCTCTAAACGCTAGGGAAATCCTCATAGATGGTATGAACAAAGATAATAAAAAAGAACTGTTAGCAACAACTTTGATACCTGTTTGAAGTTGGCCAAATTATACTGCATTTACATTATGAAAATACCATGAATAGGAAAATGCTTACACTACCTGCCTACTCTTGATGAAAAATTCTTGTCAATGACACAAGATGTTAAAAGAGACGCACACTCTTTTGGAGAAAATTTGGGAGAAAAGATAGAAGCTGCTAAGGCCGCTGAAAAATCTGGTTTGCAAATACGGAATACTAACAACATTGGACCGTCAACTTCACTAAGAACTACGTCGCCCAGCAGGGAAAGTGGCAAGACCCATCCAAGCAACAAGGTCATGGGTTGCCAGGCCGGGTGGGAGCAAGCAAAGATTCCCGTATCCACCTCGGAGGCGATCAGCGCAAGCACCGACGTCCGCCCGCTATCACACCACGACAGCAGTGAGACCGTCATACAGACCGATGTTGCGTAAATAACAACCAAGGTGACCTTACACGCTGTACGTATAATTTTTTTTTTGTTGACACATGGTGTTCAATCGCAAATGACCCGGTAGTCTGACAGTACGTTACGGGTTACAAAATACCATTTAATAATACTGTAAAGCAAGCTACTGAACCTATCACTCCTAACTTTTCTTCGGCTGAAATAAGTAAGTTAATCACAGCTATATCTGACTTGTGCCAGTCAGGAGTAATATGCATATAAGAGGATGCCAAAGACCAATTTATTTCTCTCATATTCTTAACACCTAAAAGTGGTGGATCGTCCAGATTTATCTTGAACCTAAAATCATAGAATAAAGCTGTCGCCTCATACCACTTTAAAATGGAGGACATACGGACAGCAAGCAAATTATTGTTCCAAGACAGTTATATGGCCAATGTTGATATCAAAGACGCGTATTTTTTCTTTAGTTCCTATTAATGAAAACTACAAAAGTATTTAAGGTTCAAATTTTTGGGACACAAAAGTAATACGTATGAATTTTAGTGCCTACCGTTTGGACTTAGTTCAGCACCTTATTATGTCTTTACGAAACTCATGAAACCGGTCTATCTACCGGATTTATCTTAGAAACAGAGGTTTTTTAATTCTAATATATTTAGATCTTGTGCCTTGGCTATTCTTATGAAGAATGTAAAAGTTTTGTTCTCGAAACTGTTTGTTTATTACAAAATCTAGGCTTTGATAAAAACTTCAAAAAGAGTAACTTGGAACCACAAAAGACTAGAAAATTTCTCGGTTTTGAATTAAATTCAGAAAATATGTGTTTGCAATTGCCAATAGGAAAACGAAAACGCATTCTTGAACAAATAAATATCAATAGAATGGGTGGAGTACAATAAGTTCCTTTAAATAATATCACTTGTCGTCTATGGCAATGGTGCGAGAAACGCAAAATATTTGTCTTTGCATCCTACATAAAATCTAAAGATAACTTCGAGGCGGATAAGGAGTCACGGCGTATGAATATCGATACAGAATGGCAAATGTCAGCACCTGTGTTCGAAAAAATTGTTCAATCGTTTGGGACACCTCTTAAAGATCTCTTTGCTACTTACCAAAATTATAAATGCAATAAATACGTCTTATGGCAACGAGACCCCTACGCCTTTGACATAGATGCATTCACCTTAAATTGGAATATATGTTATTTTTATGCTTTTCCCTCTTTCTCGCTCATATTAAAATGCTTCAGGATAATAATAAACGACGAAGCCACTGGTGTACTAGTCGTATCGTATTGGCCGAGTCAACCCTGGTACTTAGCTCAGTAGCTCACCACCAATATACTTCGGCCCAAGTGACGATATGTTATTATCACCTTTCAGGACCCAGCACCCCCTTTGCAAGAAACTTATCCTGGTAGCATACAAATTATCAGAAAAGCATTTCAAAGACAATCGTTATGTAATGAAACCATCGAGGTGATGATTTCCTCATTGTCTACATCCTCACTAAAACAATACAATGTCGCTTTTACGAAATGGTGGAGTTATTGTGATATTTATAAAGTTGATTTCTATAACTCCCCACTTCCAATTCTATCAAAATTCCTTACGGTTAACTGTTAACAGCAAAAATTGGTTGTAGTTCATTAAATATGCATCGTTCTGCTCTAGCTATTTAGGGCAAACGTTATAGTGAAGCTGATTTAGTTGTCCAATTTTTAAAGGTATTTACAGGACTAAACCTAGTGTTACGGCGAAAGATGTTCGCCGTAACAGCGGCGAAACAAGGGTTAGGCAGGAGATAAGGGAATTTCTGGGGCTTACCTGGTTCGGGCTGGAGCTGGTTGGAGCTGAAGGCAGGCGCGGGGGCGCGGGCTTGAAGGCAGCAACACACAACACAATTCACTCCACTAGGCACTGATCGGAGGCGTTTTAAGGGTAATTGGGCTGGTAAACACAGCGCTCTCAAGTCACAAACACTGAACACGTGGTTGTTCACGGGCTGAGTTCTTGCGCGGGCGCGCGCGTGGATTCACCTGGAAGGCTCGAAGCACACTACACTGGCGCCAGCGCCGATCCGCTTCGTCCGGTATAATTGTCAACTCGCTGTGATTGGCCGATCATTCGTTGCCCATTCGTTGCACCAATATGCACCTTAATTGACCGGCGCAGAGACGGTTATCCGTCGCGCTGTGGCGCGAACATCTTCCCGGGCCCCAGAGGGTAGGAGGGGGGGGGGGGGGAAAGGAATGGAAGTTAAAGGGGAACTACAGCCCCGATTCGTGCTGTGTTGAGTTAATGTCGAGTGGGTGTGTATATGATGAGCTGGGAGGAATGCACGTGTGTGACTGTATGAGTATAATTGTATGAGGGCTGAATGCCTGTGCGCACGAAGCACAGGGGGGGCGGGGGCGCGAAGCGCCGAAGGCGCATAGGCGCAGGGGGCGCGTCAACGCAAAGGCGTGGGGGCGCGGGGGCGCAGAAGCGCAGGGGGCGCGTAAGCGCAAGGGCCGCGTCAACGCAAAGGCGTGGGGGCGCGGGGGCGCAGAAGCGCAGTGGGCGCGTCAACGCAAAAGCGTGGGGGCGCGGGGGCGCAGAAGCGCAGGGGGCGCGTAAGCGCAAGGGCCGCGTCAACGCAAAGGCGTGGGGGCGCGGGGGCGCAGAGGGCGCGTGGGGCGCGTAAGCGCAAGGGCCGCGTCAACGCAAAGGCGTGGGGGCGCGGGGGCGCAGAGGGCGCGTGCTGATGTCATGCACCGTATAGGTGCGGGCTGACTACTTGTGTAGAAGTACTATGCTCTTGTGGTGAGCACGCACGAGATTGAGTCGATTGCCAAGGCAAGAATTAAAAGCAGAAAAAATATAAAATTAACACGAGCGAAAAAATAAAGCACGCTATTTGGCACGCGAGATCTGAGCCGATTTAACACGACACGACCATAAAAATTTCATTACAAAATAAAACGGGAAAAACAACAATATCGTCGTCTAGACGCGGGTGTGTTATACTTAACTAAAGTTATATGTGCAATCTAATTAGTAAGAAAAAATATAACACGAATCGAACACTGTTCTTTGAACACGTTCTTAATTTATTTTTGTAGGTACGAGGGGCGTTCAAAATATTCTCGGTATGTGGATAAAAACAAACAAGTACGAAAAGTTTGATATTTTTATTTTTCAATATACTCCCCCCTATGTTCATACACTTATAAGATCGATCAATTATTTTTTTTAATCCCTCATAAAAATATTTTTTATCTTTGGTGTAAAAATGCTCCTCTACGGCCGTCTTCAACGCTTCATCGTCAGAAAATTTATTTCCACGCAGATCCTTTTTAAGATTGGGGAACAAAAAGAAGTCGCTTGGGGCTAAGTCCGGACTATAGGGTGGATGAGTAACAGTTTCAAACCCACATTCAACAATAGCTGCCTTGGCAATATGAGCAGTATGAACAGGGGCGTTGTCATGCAGAAGCAGAACACCTTTGGTTAACTTTCCTCGCCTCTTTTCTTTGATCGCATCTCTTAATTGACGTATAACGTTAGCGTAGTACTGCCCTGTGATATTTACACCTTTTTCTTTATAATCGATAAGCAAAACTCCTTCACAATCCCAAAATATTGTGGCCATGACCTTGCCAGCTGACGGGATTACCTTGAACTTCTTGGGATGAGCTGAACCCTTAATATGCCACTGCATGGACTCCTGTTTGCTCTCTGGGTCATAATGATGAACCCAGGTTTCATCTCCAGTAACTATTTTTTGCAGCACCTCATCGGGATTTTCACCACACAGGTCGATAAAATCTGAACAGCAAGCCACACGCATATCCTTTTGAAGAAGCGTCAGCATTCGCGGAACCCATCTTGCACTTACTTTTGACATATTAAGATGGTCATGTATAATGTCATGTACGGTACCAATAGAGAGATTGGTTACTTGAGCTATAGATTTTACCTTCACTCGGCCGTCTTCCAATATAAGTTTTTCCACTTTATCAATATTTTCTTGTGAGGTAGCTACTACAGGCCGGCCAGGTCTAGGGTCATCTTCAATACTCTCCCTTCCACGCTTAAATTCGCTTGACCATTTTTGAATAGTAGATAAAGAAGGAGCAGACTCACGGTAAACACAATCCATTTCCTCTTTTATGGTTTTTTGATTTTTACCCTGTTTTGTCAAGAATTTTATGACGGATCGGTGCTCTAATTTCGTTAAAATTGTTAATTCGCTCATGGTGTTCATGTTTGTTCGGCAATTGCAGAAAAACAAAAGAACATCTCGGTTCCAATTTTACTTTTTTTTAATGTCAATGGATGAATCTTAGCGGCCAGTAACAAATATATATATAAAAGAGGTTGTAACGTATCAATACCGAGAATATTTTGAACGCCCCTCGTAGGTTAATAATATTTCGCAATGCACCTTGCAACGTCTATCGTGCAGAAAGGGTCATGTAAGGTAATGAAATTAGGAATGTTACGCGATAAAATTTAAAAATCAGAAATTAAAATTAAGTTACGTGATAACTACGAAATATGAGTAAATATTATTTTAACGGGTCGAATGACCAACATGTAATGAAATAGTTATCCTATACATATATAATAGTGGACTGTATTAATAATGTGGGGCTGAATGTCTACGGTAACATGTACCTACTCCTGCGGCCCTTCATGCGACTGCTGTGCATGCGAGGACACATGCAGCGTTCTGTCGTTGGGTCGCTTTGCCGGAGTGTCCCGCAGCGCGGGCGGGAGCCACCGCGCCGCCGATTCCGGCTGGTAATGCTGTGTGGCGTCGTTCGGTCGGTGAAGGGACGTGTGGTGGTCTACGATGCCACACACTCTGCATGCCTTCACCGACTTACATTCCTGTGGGTAGTGTGGGCCCAGGCATTTCTGGCACCGCTCGCGCGCCTTTATAAAGTCCCACCGACCTTGTGTCGGTTGGGCATTGTAGCGGGAGCATGCTATCAGTCTGTGCCCCCTAGTTCTGCAGTAAGGGCAGTAAGAGGTGTTTAGGCTGGCGTGCATTGTGTGGGTGTTGTGTGGGCGTGTATGGGTGGCGGCACGAGTCGAGGCAAAAAAATGAAGTGTGTAAAGTAGGGTTTAATTTAGTGGACTGTTACTGGGTGTATCCGGCTCGAAGGACCAAAATGTTACGGCGAAAGATGTTTGCTGTAACAGCGGCGAAACAAGGGTTAGGCAGGAGATAAGGGAATTTCTGGGGCTTACCTGGTTCGGGCTGGAGCTGGTTGGAGCTGAAGGCAGGCGCGGGGGCGCGGGCTTGAAGGCAGCAACACACATGTACCTACTCCTTCATCGTTCGATCATTCGTTGCCCATTCGTTGCACCAATATGCACCTTAATTGACCGGCGCAGAGACGGTTATCCGTCGCGCTGTGGCGCGAACACCTAGTCATCCGAAATATTCGGAGACGTGAGATCCAAAGATTGTAATCGATCACCTTAGTAATTTATATCCAAATGAGGAACTTGCTCTGGAGTTTATTACTAAAAAAATAGTAACTCTGCTCGCATTGTCAACCGCACAACGAGTACAGACGTTATCTTCGAATATCTAATTTCAAAATAAATAATACTTTGAAAACTATGTCGAAACCATTGTGGATGATTTAATTAAAACATCTGCTCCAGGGCGACGACCGCCTTGTTTATTTATACCATTTTTTCTAAATAAGATTGAGATCTGCCCTGCAAAAACATTACTGTCCTACTTAGATATGACTAAAGTTTACAGAGATAAACCTAGAACGGAAAGGTTATTGCTCACCTGAAGCCTATTCATAATGCAACTAGTTCTACATTAAGTCGTTAGTTTAAAAACACCCTATTTAACAGCGGCATTGACACTTCTTTATTCTCAGCACACACGTGTAAGACACGCGTCCACGTCTACCTCGGCAGCAAACAGAAAAGGCCTTTCAATAACTGCAGGATGGACTGGTAATTCTCTGGTGTTTGCACTGTTTTACAATCGACCCCTTACTATTGAGAATTACGATAATGCTTTGCAGCGGCTGTTTACATTGATTAATTTCTAGCTTATCATTCATTATAATATAATAATATATCATACTGGTTTGTACTAATATGGTACCTAATTATATTTAATCGGTTATACTCGTAAATACTCAATTATAATAGTTGAATTAAATCATATAGGTACTTAAATTATTTCGCAAAATTTGTGTTCTAAACATCTACCTTGTGAATATAAATCTCGAGGATGCAACGTCGAAGTACAATTGATGGTTAAACAAACTTACCTGCAGTGAAGTTTGACCGTAATTGTACGAGACGTTGCATCCGAAGAGATTTATATAAAGATCCCTCCCTTCCCTTACATGCTGGCCCCATATAAATTAATTTTGCAAAAAAGCTCTAAAAGTGAATGACGATGACAGCGCGGGTGACAAACTCGTGCACTCGGTTGTTATTCACTAGATGGCGCCTGTGTCTATACTATGGGTAACATTTATGTTTTTTTTAATAAAATTTCTTTTAGATAGCTCTTAATATGTGTTGGATGCCTGGTACATTGAAGAGTGGACTCGCTACCTTGTGAATATAAATCTCTTCGGATGCAACGTCTCGTACAATTACGGTCAAACTTCACTTCAGGTAAGTTTGTTTAACCATCAATTTTGCAGCAACGTCCAAACCATGGTTGGGACCTGCCGCCAATGGTAACCACAGAGTTTGGATTGAAAAGTTCCATTCCCTGCTGTATCACATCAACGACAAAGTTGGTGGCGACATTAAGATCATCCAGCGAGAAGAAAACTCGCCACCATGGGTGGGTAGGACGCAAAGAAACTTCGCATTCCATTCCAGTCCGCTGTCCAATAATGCCAGACTCGACGTTTTTGAAGTTTCTGTGAGAGGCATAGTGCTATGAACAGAAGTGGTCTGATGAGCCTAGTGGTGCATCAACAGAAACATGATAGCCGTTTGGGTGCAAGGTCAGCAGAAGGTCCAATAATGAAGGTGCATGGCCCTCCACGTCTGGAACCCGCGTAGGCTCGATTACCAATTGGAACAGACAGTAGGCCAAAGCGAAGTCATAAACGGCTCTACCCGCGTGGTCATATGTGCGTGAACCAAGCTATTCGACGTGGTGGGCATTGAAGTCTCCCAATACCACAATCTTGGCCGAGGGGATCCGTTGGAGAAGGGTCTGTCGCCGTTTGAACGGTCTCGGTTTGGACGAATTTAGACTATTTACTCACCATAAAACACGCATGATAAAAATCCATTGTATAAAGACTCTTTTAAATTTAAAACATTCAACTCGGATGACCTCTAACCAATTCCATTGGACAAAGTGATTCCACAGTTAGTACAACAATTGGCAAAACATTATTTTTATCATAAACATTTTGTGTATTATTTGATTTTGCTTAATGATCCATATATCAAACGTTAGTTACATCTGGATTTGAAATTTTCCGGTTTTTCAGAGTTAGCGGTAAGTACCGGGAATCCCGTTTTCTCCACAGTACCGGGACTGCAACCCCTAGTACCAGCCCAATCCAATTTCGTCTGTTTAGAGACAGGATAATTAATACGGTGAATGAAATGAGAAGGACTTTAACTACTGGTGTAGAAAAAAGTGGACTTCGTAAAAGAATGCGAAGATGTGTGCGAAACAGAGGCGGACATGTTGAACATGAAATTTAGACTTTAAGATGTTTGGTTCGAACTTGAAAGTTTGGTAAATTTAGTATGTTGTACTCACTTTATTGTTTTATTTAGCTTTTTTTGCCTCCCCTGTAGCCTATGAAACTTTGTTTTTCCCACAATTTTTTGATTAAACCCAATATTGTTATACCTCGTTGGATAGCTGATGAAACGTAGATATTTTTAGGTACATCTGCCAAACAGGCGCCATAATATTTTTTTTAGATATCTCTTATAAAAAATAAACTTTCTAATTTTTCATTATCTTTTTAAAGTTTTAAATGTCTACATCCACACATTTTATTAATTTTACGTACAATATTGGTTATTGAAGTAATAAAGCATCTTATTTTACATGTAAAAATTAAATAATAGTAATAATAAGACTTACATGTTTCAAAATATCTAAAGCTGATAGCCGAAAGTCGGGATTATTTTATAAAAAACAATTAAATTCAAATATCTCGAAAACAGTTCGATTTAGGATAGGGTGTTTCTTAGTCAAATTAGTCAGAAACGATGTAAACTAAACGCCCTTAACGGGAATAGGTCGACTTAACCTGTAACCCTGTATAACAGATAGTCTTAAAATAATACTCTTAATACCGAATGCTTTTAGTTTATTTTCCAAAAACGGTGAATTTTTCTTTAAATTGGCTCTCCTGTAAAATTTTGTATTTCCGCTTAGTAACAGTTTACCGATAAAGGTGCGATATATAATCACGAATATTTTCTAGATGTCTAGTCTAGATGGTTAGGCAATGAGGACCGCAAAAGTAGTCCAGTGCCACAGTTCACGTTTCACCAAATGATAACTGCACATGTGCTCAGCGTGACAGATAGTGAGCCCATCGCCGCTCTATGCTGTTGGATATATGTGCAGTCTTTAGTCCGTTAGTTGCCTTTTACGACACCCAAGGGAAGAGAGGGGCCTATAGTAATCTATTAATGAGCTGCTAGCAGCACAGCACGTATAATATTTATTTTATTTATTTATTTATTTAATTAGTACGGAATTGTTCAATTGCACTAATTATTTGCAAACAAAAAAAAATCTAAATATAAAATACTAAAAATTCAATCACAAAAAAAAATCATAATAAGTAACAAACATATTTAAACAATGGTAATAATAAAATATAATTAATGAAATATGAATGAAATATAAATTATTTAGAAAATGAAATTAAAAAATAAACCAATTTACCATGAATACAATCAGCTACCCTATCGGCTAAAAAAAATGGCTTCAAATGTCAAATGAAGCCCATGTCCATATCCATATTTTACAGCCGATAGACCCGCAGCGCAGATCAATAATACCTACTTACATATTAACAAAATTTAAAAAAAATAAAATGAAAAATGTCAAATCAAAACATACGCACGTAACATTCATCCTTTTAACAATATGTGTGAAAGCGTTCTAAAACAGTTCGTTTGTCGTCATACAGGTGGAAAGTACCAAGAAGGAGAAGAAAGAGCACCTAACGAAGGCGCAGAAGCGGCGCGCCTGGGACAAGGTGGAGAGCGGGCGCGGCGGCGAGCGGCCGCGCGGCTGGGACTGGGTGGACATCGTCAGGCACCTGTCGCACGTGCCGCACCAGCCGCAGCAGCCGCAGCACGCCTCGTGACCCCTGCAGTAGGCGGATGTAGCTCTTAAGTCTTGTGTGATAGGGACGGTTTTATATTACGCGTTCATTGAAAAAAACATTTTTTACTCATTTTTTTGTGTCTATACGTCATTAGCTGTAGGCTTTGTTCTGAGAGGCAGAGGCAGAGGAACTAGGTCGACATCGTCAGGCACTTCTCGCACGTGCCGCACCAGCCGCAGCTCGCATCATGACCCCTGCGGTAGGCGGATGTAGCTCTTAAGTCTTGTGTGATAGGGACGGTTTTAGGTTACGCGTTTCTTTGAAATAAACATTTTTACTCATCTTTTTTTTCTGTGAATGTCATTGACTGTAGACCTTGTAAAGAGGAACTGTCAAGAAACTTTTGAAAATGATGGAAGTAGAAATGCCATCACACTTTTCATCGTAAATCAACATAAGTAAAATTGAATTGAATATTCCCCAATTTTGCAAACTTACCCTATCTGGTGAATGGCGACCACCCTAATTTTTATGTCTACCGCCAAGCAGCGTTGTTTTACTTTGGTGCATTCAAGTATACAGCATAACGAGACATAAGGACTGAAGAACATAAGAACCGATTTTTTGAGCTAACTGTGTTCTGACATCATCAAAGTGGGCGGGACTTAACCAGTCTCTCGAGCGCGGTTGCTGCATGCAGACACTAGGCTAGCGACACTACTTAAATAATGGTAGTTACGTCCCCCGCCAGCTCCGTATGCTCGCTTGCCGGCTCAGTTTAATAAAAAAAGCTATGAGCTTATACTTACTTCTGCACGTGTAAGCTCGTTTTTGTACGCTAGTAAACGAGCGTCTTTGCCTAACTCGTATCTAAGCCAGTGTGCGCATTAGCCTCGAACAATGTATATGGATAAACCAGCATATAATAAGCGCAGCGAAACGCCCAATCTGAAACCGCCTTATGGATGTTTGTCACCTGTACTGGAGTAGGTGTCGTACCTATTCAGATGTGTTATCATTTTAGCAAAGGTGGAGTTGTCCGATAGTACTCTTAAATGTAATTTTTATAGACAGTTTTAAGAAATCTTAAAGTTTTTGAAAAATATAACAATTTGGGCAATCCATTTTTAAGATTTTCTGACCTGTTTTTTAAATATTCTCAAATGTAAATTGTCTAGTTCTAATTCAAATATTATGCTAAGCCACTTTTGATTGCTACAAGGAAAGATAACATTTTACATCATTTTTGTTAAAAACATGTATTTTTAACTTTTTTGCAAACAAGCGTATGTAATGTTATTTAGTATTATCTGATTGTTCGTGTAGTCTTTGGTTTTATAGCAATAATATTGTGATAAACACAAACATATTACCTATGTTTCATAGCCACAAAATAGTCAAGGCTTATAAATATGGAATAGTCCATATCTGGCTAATAATTTTTTTACCTGTATGTGTCTAATACGATTTTTTTGCTATTGTTCACTGCTAGTATAAATTAAAGACTTACTGTTGCTTAGACTGTTAATACTGCCTTTGGGGTTTTTTCTATTCAATATTTGAAAAACAATTCTAAACATTTGTAAGTCTACAATGTTGTTATTTCACTTCAATAGAGAATTATAATTATTATTCTTATAAATACTTATGTACGTTACCGCTTTGTAATGTGTTCTGTTAGTCGATAGCTCTGATATTTTTATAAATGGCAGTTTTAATGCCGTCATAGTTGCAATATTAGCAAAATTGTATGTCAAGTCGGTTGTTTATTATTATCTTTGCCTGGTTGTTGCAATGTTATTATAATAAATAATTCATGTAATCTCAATAAAATCATCATTCGATTTCTTTTAATGTGTATTGAACTAGATAAATTTTATAGTCATTAATAATTGCCTTTTTGTGTAACCAGATGTAAATTATTGTGTTATATAAATTAGATTATATTTATTGGCTATACGATGTGGTTTTCTTAGTAATTAGGTGCTTAAGCACCTACTGCTGCGCGCAGGCCTTCTCTTGTGATCACCATAGATTCTAACGAGTGCCATCTTACGACAACCTGGACTAACGCCTAACGAGCCCTTCGAAGCACGTAAGAGTTAGAGATATTGAAATTTGGTCACCCATTTGATGTAGCCTTGACCCAGCACTGCAAAACATGTTTCATTTTCAGAATCACAACCCTAACGTGTTAGCCGCTGAACCATTGAGGTCCTTCATTCATAAATAACCGACGATCTAGTGTTATGTATTTATTATCATAGGTACACCACCTATGCACAAGTTTGTTATGATCAGTTAGTTAGTTATGGCGCTAGGCGTAAAAGCGTAACAAACCACTAAGTATACGTCTGTGTTACAAACAAACAAGCTTACTTTCGTCTTTACAAAAATTAAGATAGCTACCACAGACATATAATAAGAAGATAGGTACCATCTCACCACTACATGGAATAATCTGTGGAAAACGCCGCAGCCATGACCTGTCAAATTGTCCATCAAACTTGACAATACAAAATCGTCTTATTTACACTTACATTTTACAAAACAAACATGATATACACAAAACAAGAATGGTACACGCCAGCCGAGGTGGCTATCCACAACGCGCCGAACGACTGCTGGGTGTCTCTGAACGGTCAGGTGTTTAACCTGACGCCGTGGCTGCAGCAGCAGTTCAGGCTGTGCAAGTGCACCAAGACTTGCTCCTGCAAGGTCAAGAACTGGTTCTGTGACGACACCTGCATCGAGTACTGCGACTGCTTCAAAAGGGGGTTCGCTTATTGCGACGCGAAGAGGGTGAGTGGCCAGAATTGTAAGCTACAGCTTACACATAACATACATGTTTATTGTATTTATTTTTATGTGGTCTAGGTGTGGCACTTCTGAGCCGGAGTACCAGCTGCACGGGCACGGCGCCGACCCTTATGAAGCCCTAGTAAAACGACACCAGCTTTCTTTTTTTTTAAACGCTCGCACCAATTAGTGCCCAAGTTAAGCTTTTTCTGAAACTTGTTGAAATGGAGAATTAGGTAACGGACAAACATACATCCCGTAATAAATTCAGAAACACAGTTTAGGTTTCTTAATTGATCCGACCGGGAATTAACCCGTGACCTCAGACATGGCATGATCCCAGAACCGGTGGATGCTAACCACTCGACCTCGGAGGTCGTCTTACGCCAGGTACGTAGGATGGGGTAGGCAAGAACGAGGCTTTACTGACTATGCATCGCGCCAATGACTTGGCTATATCTTTCATCTGGTGGGTTTATTTGCTTGCGGCGGGAGACCTTAGCAGCATAGACAGATACCTTAGATTAAATCAAAATAGAGGAAGATACGGCACGTCCTTAAAATAGTCAACTGAAAACGGGCATGATGCACAACTACTTGCACCTCAGATCATAGATTCCCTTCTATGATCTGAGACTTGCACGCACACTCACACCGCTGTGATTCTGATTTAACGTTGTACGATATTGAAGGAACCAGACAAACCAAATTGTTTTGACGATAGCGTGAGCGAGACAAGCGTGCTATACTGGTGTGCGTCAGAGTCGAGTCCTGCCAGACCTGCGACTGAGTGAAATTAATTAGGCGACGGGGATCTGATTTAAGCGGTCCATGCGCTAGAGGCAAGTCACGCTATTTTGATTTTATCTAAGACAGATACCCTAAGAAACCTTTAAATATAGCTAAACGTAAGTATTATGCATTGCCTAAGTTCATGTTGCGGAAGTTTACTAGGGGGTTGCAATCGTCAGTCTTTAAGCAACATTCGCGATGCCGGGTCACTGGATGGGTGACCAAATTAAAAGCATCCATCATCTAGTTTTGCTCCTCAGTGCTTCGGAAGATGTGTCTACACCCAGTGGGGTCCCATATATGCCTGAGAGACTTATGAGTAATGCAGAGAATTAGATCTGGATACTTAATTATGTTTTACTGAATTATGCTGATAACTGAATTTGTTCCGTTTAAAAAAAACGGAAATATAAACTTTTCTAACCGACCTCCAGCCAGCGGGATATTTACCAAAGTTAAGTCTGATAAACTTTACTATAAATTGGTATTAACTTTTAGATCTGTAATTGTTCACCAAAACAATAGTACATTGTTACCCTAGGGGTGATAAAGTAGCTTATAAATCTAAATAAAAGCTAAATAAATCTTTCACCCGAGGTAAACACTGTGCTTTTCATTACGAATACAAGGAAAGTAACTAAATATAAAAACATGAATTAGCTAAAGAAAAAATGAGTTTAGTCCGTTAGTTGCCTTTTACGACACCCAAGGAAAGAGAGGGGTTGGTAAGAGTATTTGTTTTGATGAGCCTATCGCCGCTCTATGCTGTTGGATGTATGTGCAGTCTTTAGTCCGTTAGTCGCCTTTTACGACACCGAAGAGAAGAGAGGGATCGGTAGTATTATTTTGATGAGCCCATCGCCGCTCTATGCTGTTGGTTGTTCGTGCAGTCTTTAGTCCGTTAGTCGCCTTTTAAGACACTAAAGGGAAGAGAGAGGGATTGGTAGTACTTATTATTTTGTAGAGCCCATCGCCACTCTATGATGTTGGCTGTATGTGCAGTCTTTAGTCCGTTAGTCTCCTTTTACGACACCCAAGGGAAGAGATGGGTTGTTAGTATTAAGTATTTTAATAATAAGTCACAACTACACACGACAGTTTTTGTCAGAAAAACGATTCTCCTTAAAGCAGAAAAGTACTACTTTCCACCGCTCCCGCTCCTCAGGCAACTTCAGAGCTACTTTCCGAGTGTGAGGAATAAACGAAACATTCTTCTTACTACGTCCTTACTTCAGCCACAATGCAAATAAACTACAACAGTTCAGCCACAATGCAAATAAACAGCTGCAAATAAACCTCTAGTCAGCGGACTTTTTCTTAATTTTGTAACTTTTACACTAAATTGGTATTTAAACTATTTACAACTAGTTACATCACATAATTAGTATCACACAACTAATTACACATTCAATAAGTTTAATAAATGCACATTTATACTACATTTAAAACCATTTAATTGTACTTCGACGTTGCATCCTTGAGATTTATATTCACAAGGTAGTCCACTCTTCAATGTACCAGGCATCCAACACATATTAAGAGCTATTTAAAAGAAATTTTATTTAAAAAAACATAAAACGTTACCCGTAGTATATAAACACAGGCGCCATCTAGTGAATACCAACCAACCGAGTGCACGAGTTTGTCACCCGCGCTGTCATCGTCATGGTGATCGTCATTCGCTTTTCGTGTTCGGGCATCGGCACATCGTTACCCTAAAAGTGATTTGTGTAGCAAAAAACTATGGGCAAAAGGAAGCATGGATTATCATTAAAATACGTAAGCTTGAGGAAAAACTGCGTAAACGACGATCGCCAAGTAAATCAGGTCAGTCAGTGTTTTAAATATCACATTTTGACGATGTTATGATTAAATTACTAAGACAAACGATTTTGTAAAAACTATGTGATTCGTTAGCGAATATACGACTCAGAACCTCTTTTTGAGACATTCAAAGTAGAAACGTTATAGAAATATATTTTATAGTACGTTTCTTTCTTAATTTCGATTAGGTAATACTTTCCCTAGTGCCTTTGTGGTTGTTACCCACATTTTTTTGACTTTTTCACTATTTAGCGATTTTGAAGTACCTTATGCTGTGACGCGATTACGGCGATTCTATTCTTCGGTCATTTCTTCCAAATGACTCTTTATTTGCGCGAGGCAGTACCTACATTCTATTTAATTTTTACTAATCTTTTTATTAGAGGGTTTTTTCGTATGCTAGCGTTTTCTACAAAATCTTACAGTGCCGCCTTACATACTGCACACTTATGTAGTACCATGACGTGATTACGGTCAGTGCTAATATGAAATCTAGTATCGTGACGAGATTACGATCGATATTACGGGTACCTACCTATGCTGTGACGCAATTACGGCAATTCTATTCTACGGTCAATCCTTCCAAATGAATCTTCATTTGCGCGAGGCTGTACTTACATTATATTTTATTTTTTACTAATCTTTTTATTGGAATGTTTTTTCGTATGCAAGTGTTTTCTACAAAATCTTACAGTGCCGCCTTACATACCGCATACTTATGTAGTACCGTGACGTGATTACGGTCAGTGCTAATATGAAATCTAGTATCGTGACGAGATTACGATCGATATTACGGGTACCTACCCTATGCTTTGACGCGATTAAGGCAATTCTGTTCTTCGGGCATTCTTTCCAAATGACTCTTCGTTTGCGCGAGGCCTCTCGCCTACCACAAGGCTTAGTGACTCCGATTTCAATAAAGAACCGGAAATAACGGACGTATATGAATCTAATATTAAACTTACGATCTGTCATGACCTGACCGTAGCACAAGTACACAGCCAGATCTTACCCAGACCACCCGGACGCTAGGGATAGTGTTAATAATCCAAGCGCAGCAGAGGAGTTGCCAGTTGTAAATCCAATATCGTCGGACTTTCTTGACGTTCTTGGAGTTTCTAAAGTAAAGGAGGTACCATTGGTACCCAGAACAATATCTAAAGTAGTTCTAAGATTGGGACCCAAAATACCAAAAGAGGTCTCTAAACGCTGGGGAAATCCTCATAGATGGCCTGAACAAAGATAATAAAAAGGAACTGTTAGAAACAACTTTGATACCTGTTTGAAGTTGGCCAAATTATGCTGCATTTACATTATGAAAATACCATGAATAGAAAAATGCTTACATTACCTACCTACTCTTGATAAAAAATTCTTGACAATGACACAAGATGTTAAAAGAGACGCACACCTTTTTGAAGAAAATTTGGACGAAAAGATAAAAGCTGCTAAGGCCGCTGAAAAATCTGGTTTGCAAATACGGAATACTAACAACATTGGACCGTCAACTTCAGGAACTAAGAAACACTTCGCCCAGCAGGGAAAGTGGCAAAGCCCACCCAAGCAACAAGGTCATGGGTTGCCAGGCCGGATGGGAGCAAGCAAAGATTCCCGTATCCGCCTCCGAAGCGATCAGCGCAAGCACCGACGTCCGCCCGCTATCACACCACGACAGCAGTGAGGCCGTCATACAGACCGACGATGCGCAATAACAACCAAGGTAACCTTACAAGCTGGTCGTATATATTTTTTTTGTTCACATATGATGTTCAATCACAAATGACCCGGTAGTCTTACAGCACGATACCATTTAATAATACTGTAAAGCAAGCTGTTGAACCTATCAGTCCTAACTTTTCTTCGGCTGAAATAAGTAAGTTAATCACAGCTATATCTGACTTGTGCCAGTCAGGAGCATTATGCATATGTGAGGATGTCAAAGACCAATTTATTTCTCCCATATTCTTAACACCTAAAAGTGATGGATCGTCCAGATTTATCTTGAACCTAAAATCATAGAATAAAGCTCGTCGCCTCATACCACTTTAAAATGGAGGACATACGGTCAGCAAGCAAATTATTGTTCCAAAACAGTTCTATGGCCAATGTTGATATCAAAGACGCGTATTTTTTTTCTTTAGTTCCTTTTGATGAAAACTACAAAAAGTATTTAAGGTTCAAATTTTTGGGACACAATAACAAAAGTAATACGTATGAACTTCAGTGCCTACCGTTTCGACTTAGTTCAGCACCTTATTATGTATTTACAAAACTCATGAAACCAGTTGGGACTTATCTTAGAAACAGAGGTTTTTTAATTGGAATATATTTAGATCTTGTGCCTTGGCCATTCTTATGAAGAATGTAAAAGTTTTGTTCTCGAAACTGTTTATTGCAAAATCTAGGCTTTGTTAAAAACTTCAAAATGAGTAGCTTGGAACCACAAAAAAATAAGAAAATTTCTCGGTTTTGAATTAAATTCAGAAAATATGTGTTTGAAATTGCCAATAAGAAAACGAAAACACATTCTTGAACAAATAAATATCATGGAAACTAAAAAGCAAATAAAAATACGAGATTTCGCAAAGTTTTTAGGTTCTTAACTTCTGTTTGTCCAGCCATAGACTGGACAATAATGAAATTCTACTCCGAATTGACAACATTACCGCAATATCCTATATTAATAGAATGTGTGGAGTACAATATGTTCCTTTAAATAATATCACTTGTCGTCTATGGCAATGGTGCGAGAAACGCAACACATTTGTCTTTGCATCCTAGATAAAATGTAAAGATTACTTCGAGGCGGATAAGGAGTCACGGCGTATGAATATCGATACAGAATGGCAAATGTCGGCACCTGCGTGTTCGAAAAGATTGTTCAATCGTTTGGGACACCTCATAAAGATGTCTTTGCTACTTACCAAAATTCTAAATGCGAAAAATACGTCTCATGGCAACGAGTCCCCTATGACTTTGACATAGATGCATTCACCTTAAATTGGAATATATTTTATTTTTATGCTTTTTCCCCCTTCTCGCTCATATTAAAATGGCTCAGGAAAATAATTAACGACGAAGCCACTGGTGTACTAGTCGTACAGTAGTGGCCGAGTCAACCCTGGTATACCCTACTTAGCTCAGTATCGCACCACCAATATACTTCGGCCCAAGTGACGATATGTTATTATCCCCTTTCAGGACCCAGCACCCCCTTTGCAAGAAACTTATCCTGGTAGCATACAAATTATCAGAAAAGCAGTTCAAAGACAATCTAACCATCGAGGTGATATTTCCTCATTGTCTACATCCTCACTAAAACAATACAATGTCGCTTTTACGAAATGGTGGAGTTATTGTGATATTTATAAAGTTGATTATTATAACTCCCCACTTCCCACTCCATCAAAATTCCTTACGAACAACTGTTAACAGCAAAAATTTGTTATAGTTCATTAAATATGTATCGTTCTGCTGTAGCTATTTAGGGCAAACGTTTTAGTGAAGCTGATTTAGTTGTTAGATTTTTTAAAGGTATTTACAGGACTAAACCTGGTCCGAAATATCCGAAACATCCGAAATATTCGGAGACGTGAGATTCAAAGATTGTAATCGATTACCTTAGTAAATTATATTTATAGTTCCTCAGACCTTGCTTTGAAGCTTATTACCAAAACAAATAGTTACTCTGCTCGCATTGTCAACCGCACAACGAGTACAGACGTTATCTCTTATTCGAATTTCTAATTTAAAAATAAATAATAAGTCGAAACCATTTTTATTAAAACATCTGCTCCAGGGCGACGACCGCCTTGTTTATTTATACCATTTTTTATAAATAAAATTGAGATCTGCCCTGCAAAAACTTTACTGTCTTTCTTAGATATGACTACAGTTCACAGTGATAAACCTAGAACGGAAAGGTTATTGCTCACCTGAAGCCTATTCATAATGCAACTAGTTCTACATTAAGTCGTTGGATTAAAAACACCCTATTTAACAGCGGTGTTGACACTTCTTTATATATATTATTTTATTCTCAGCACACAGTGTAAGACACGCGTTCACGTCCACCTCGGCAGCAAACAGAAAAGGCCTTTCAATAACTGCAGGATGGACTGGTAATTCTCGGGTATTTGCACGATTTTACAATCGACCCCTTACCATTGAGAATGACGATAATCCCTTTGCAGCGGCTATTTACATTGATTGCTCTCTAGCTTATCGTTCATTATAATGTATCATACTGGTTTGGACTAATATGGTACCTAATTATATTTAATCGGTTATACTCGTAAATACTCAATTATAAAAGTTGATTTAAATCGTATAGGTACTTGTTTAATTATTTCGCAAAATTTGTGTTCTAAACATCTACCTTATGAATATAAATCTCGACAATGCAACGTCGAAGTACAATTGATGGTTAAACAAGTGAAGTTTGACCGTAATTGTACGAGACGTTGCATCCGAAGAGATTTATATAAAGATCCCTCCCTTCCCTTACATGCTGGCCCCATATAAATTAATTTTGCAAAAAAGCTCTAAAAGTGAATGACGATGACAGCGCGGGAGACAAACTCGTGCACTCGGTCGGTTGGTATTCTCTAGATGGCGCCTGTGTCTATACTACGGGTAACGTTTTACGTTTTTTTAAATAAAATTTCTTTTAAATAGCTTTTAATATGTGTTGGATGCCTGGTACATTGAAGAGTGGACTACCTTGTGAATATAAATCTCTTCGGATGCAACGTCTCATACAATTACCGTCAAACTTCACTTCAGGTAAGTTTGTTTAACCATCAATTCTCTATTCTTATATCGAAAATGCAAATTTTCTTTACGAAAATGTGATTAACACATTATTTATCACTGTGATATAACTATCCAGGATTTGTATTGCTAATAAACTACCCTACTTGAATTTACAGCTTGAATTTGTATCTAGACTTCTTTGTATTCTACCCATGTAAAAAGCTTTCAAATTCTACTTATAAGTAGAAGTATAAATACTTTTAATTTTAACACATGATGTACGAATAGGTAATTTATTAACATTATAGTCGTAAATAGTTTAAATTTTATTAATTTGGTGTAAAAGTTACAAAAATAATGTCCTTAAGAGAAACAGTCCGCTGACTGGAGGTTTCTTTGCAAGGACGTTAGAGTAATGTTTTTTGTTTTGGTGAACAGAACAATTACAGATCTAAAAGTTATTTAACTTGTGTGTCTATATGCATGTAAATCAATATGCGTGTAAGTCAATATGCGTGTAAGTCAAAATGCGTGTAAGTCAATATGTGTGTAAGTCAAAATGCGTGTAAATCAATATGCGTGTAAGAAGTTAGTCAATAAGCGAGTAACCTATACCAATTTATAGTTTATCAGGCGTAACTTTGGTAAATATCCCGCTGGCTGGAGGTCGGTTAGAAAAGTATATATTTCCGTTTTTTATACGGGACGAATTCTGTTTATATAGTCTAAGATCCGAGTATAGAACGACCTTCACCGGGAAGGATAATGGATGAAAAGTATTTTATATTAAACTTAATAATGTTAAAAAATACATCGCAAGTGGGTTGGCTGAAAAATTTCAGTCCAGTACCGGTAATGTTTAATTTAATATTATTTTTTTTTAACATTGCACTGGTTTGATGTGTGTGTGTGTTTGCAATGAGGTTATCTTTATACAAACATAAATTTTATTTATTTAACCAGACGGTTGCAAATTGTTATGACAGGAAAAAAAAAGTCAACCTAACGTTTGCATATTCTATAGGCTTCATACTTTCGGTTGGTACCTATGTAATTTATTTATTATTTTATCAAAATAATACTACCAATCCCTTTCTTTTCTTGGGTGTCATAAAAGGTGACTAACGGACTAAAAGACTGCACATACATCCAACAGCATAGAGCGGCGATGGGCCCATCAAAATAATACTACCAACCCCTCTCTGCCCTTGGGTGTCGTAAAAGGCGACTAACGGGCTAAAGGCTCCCACCTATGTTGTCCATAGATTCAAAGTCAAACGATTAGGAACTAATTTTTAAATTACATTACCGCACTAGTGTGTAGCTTATTACATTACGATGCTGAAATCGGTGTAATAAGAGTCACTTAACGAGCAAATGTGTTATAATAGTACATTATGATATTAGTGCGGTAAGTTGAAAATTACAGCAGAGGCGATATTGCTTGCCCGAGCCGTAGGCGAGGGCTACAAGAAAGCAGAGGCTGTAATTATCAAAGCGCACGTATGTCATACGACGTTTTATAACATATTTGCGAGGAAAACACATTTTCTGAAAATGACTGCGTGTTTTTGTTGTTTTTCTAGTGTATAATTTTTGGTAAGCCAACATATTTTTCTTTGGACTTAGATGGTAATAGGCTGTCAATAACATTTTGTGCTTCACTTATTATTTCCGGTGGTGTAGACTGAAGTTTAGTTCTTCATTACTAAAACTAGACATATTTATTTTTAAACTTTCAAAGTAATTATTAAACAAGAAGCCGCTGTTTGAATCGACAAAATATAGGTATGTGAAAGGTAGGTAGTCTTTCCATCAAACCCTTTGGGTGTCGTTAATGGCGACTAACGGACTAAATACTGCACATACATCCTACAGCATAGAGCGGCGATGGGCTCATAAAAATAATACTACCAACCCCTTTCTTCCCTTGGGTGTCGTAAAAGGCGACTAACGGACTAAAGACTGCACATACATCCAGCAGCATAGAGCGGCGATGGGCTCATCAAAATAATACTACCAACCCCTATCTTTCCTTCGGTGTCGTAAAAGGCGACTAACGGACTAAAGACTGCACATTCATTCAACAGCATAGAACGGCAATGGGCTCATCAAAATAATACTGCCAACCCCTTTCTTCCCTTCGGTGTCGTAAAAGGCGACTAACGGACTAAAGACTGCACATACATTCAACAGCATAGAACGGCGATGGGCTCATCAAAATAATACTACTAAACCCCTCCTTTCTCTTCGGTGTCGTAAAAGGCGACTAACGGACTAAAGACTGCACATACATCTAACAGCATAGAGCGGTGATTGGCTCTTCAAAATAATAATAGGTACCCACCCCTTTTTTTTCTTGGGTGTCGTAAAAGCGACTAACGGGCTAAAGGCTCATCATCTAAGCACGTGTGTAGACTGTGCAGTTGTTTCTTGCTGAAGCGTGGACTGTGTGGGCGTGGTCTGTGTTGTCCATAGATGCAAATTATTACTAATTTTACATTACCGCACTAGTGTGTAATAAGCCTCATTACGATGCTGAAATCGGTGTAATAAGAGCCACTTTACGAGCAAATGTGTTATAATAGTACATTATGATATCAGTGCGGTAAGTTGAAAATTACGGCAGAGGCGATATTGCTGGCCCGAGCTGTAGGCGAGGGTTACAAGAAAGCAGAGGCTGTAATTATCAAAGCGCACGTATGTCATACGACGTTTTATAACATATTTGCGAGGAAAACACATTTTCTGAAAATGATTGCGTGTTTTTGTTGTTTTTCTAGTGTATAAATCTTTGGTAAGCCAACATGTATTTTTCTTTGGACTTAGATGGTAATAGGCTGTCAATAACATTTTGAGCTTCACTTATTATTTTCGGTAGTGTAGACTGTAAATTTAGTTCTTCATTACTAAAACTAGACATATTTATTTACTTTCAAGGTAAAAGGCGACTAACGGACTAAAGACTGCCCATACATCCAACAGCATAGAGCAAGGATGGGATCATCAAAATAATATTACCAACCGCTCACTTTTCTTCGATGTCGTAAAAGGGGACTAACGGACTAAAGACTGCACATACATCCAACAGCATTATAGCGACGATGGGTTCATCTAAAAATAATACTATCATCCCCTCTCATCTCTTCGGTGTAGCAAAAGGCGACTAATGGACTAAAGACTGCACATACACCCAACAGCAAAGAGGGGCGATGGGCTCATCAAAACAAATATACCAACCACTCCCTTCCCTTGGGTGTCGTAAAAGGCGACTAATGGACTAAATACTGCACATACATCCAACAGCAAAGAGCGGCGATGGCCTCATCAAAATAATACTACCAACCCCTCTCAAGGGAATAGAGATTCCTTTGGGTATCGTAAAAGCGAATAACGGGCTAAAGGCTCACCACCTAAGCACATGTGCAGACTGTGCAGTTGTTTCTTGCTGAAGCGTGGACTGTGTGGGCGTAGTCTGTGTTGTCCATAGATTCAAATGATTACTAATTTTACCATAAACTTTAATAATAACTTTCTCAAAAAAGTTGTTGATTTATGTAAACAGTAATAAGTCGAGTCTTTATTCATGATTATTCTACTAAAGACTAAATACTTTTTCGTTTTTGTAGGCTCAATGTCATGTGACAGACAAAAATTTAAAAAAAAATACTTTTTCGCCTAGGGCAAAAAAAGCTATTTTAGCCCCGCTCTAGAACGCTACAATGATGGTCTTTTTGAGCAAGAGGAGTGAAATAGTAGATTGTTATACAAGGGGCTAAAATGACCCATTATATACGAGGTAGTTTTACTCCCGAGCTTTAGCGAGGGAGTAAATAGAAACCGAGTTTTAATGGGTTTTTAGCGCCGAGTGTTACACTCTGCTTTTCACTACGAATGCGAGAAAATAAAACAATGCAATACAATATGAATTGGTTTATTTTATTTAAAATTAACCCGTTAGTTGCTTTAACGACACCTAAGGGAAGAGAATGGTTGGTAGTATTATTTTGATGAGCCCATCGCCGCTCTATGCTGTTGGATAGTAGGTTATGTGCAGTCTTTCCATCTCTTCCCTTGGGTGTCGTCAAAGGCGACTAACGGACTAATGACTGCACGTACATCCTACAGCATAGAGCGGCGATGGGCTCATTAGAATAATACTACCAACCCGTCTCTTCCCTTCGGTGTCGTAAAAGGCGACTAACGGACTAAAGACTGCGCATACATCCAACAGCATAGAGCGGCGATGGGCTCATCAAAATAATACTACCAACCCCTTTCTTACCTTGGATGTCGTAAAAGGCGACTAACGGACTAAAGACTGCTCATACATCCAACAGCATAGAGCGGCGATGGGCTCATCAAAATAATATTACCAACCCTTCACTTTTCTTCGATTTGGTAAAAGGGGACTAACGGACTAAAGACTGCACATACATCTAACAGCATAGATCGGCGATGGGCTCATCAAAATAATATTACCAACCCTTCACTTTTCTTCGATTTGGTAAAAGGGGACTAACGGACTAAAGACTGCACATACATCCAACAGCATAGAGCGACGATGGGCTCATCAAATTAATACTCCCAACCTCTCTCTTCTCTTCGGTGTCGTAAAAGGCGACTAATGGACTAAAGACTGCTCATACATCCAACAGCATAGAGCGGGGATGGGCTCATCAAAATAATACTACCAACCCCTCCCTTCCCTTGGGTCTCGTAAAAGGCGACTAATGGACTAAAGACTGCACATACATACAACAGCATAGAGCGGCGATGGGCTCATCTAAATAATACTACCAACCCCTCTCTTCCCTTGGGTGTCGTAAAAGCGACTAACGGGCTAAAGGCTCACCACCTAAGCACATGTGCAGACTGTGCAGTTTTTTCTTGCTGAAGCGTGGTCTGTGTTGTCCATAGATTCAAATGATTACTAATTTTACCATAAACTTTAATAATAACTATCTCAAAAAAGTTGTTGATCTAAGTAAACAGTAATAAGTCGAGTCTTTATTCATGATTATTCTACATAAGATTAAATACTCTTTCGTTTTTGTAGGCTCATTGTCATGTGACAGACAAAAATTTAAAAAAAAAAATTGGTTGCCTGTAAAGTCGGTATACGGGCGAAAGTTTTACGTGACAACGACTTTGAGTGGTAAAATAATTTTAATGTGAATATTCATTCGTATAGTAGGAAGAAGGATGAAATAATAGTAACAATTTAAAACATTTATTTATAAAAAGAATTATATTTAAAACAAATATGCAGACCGATCATAGTTGAGTGGGAGAGAGACGCAAGGCATTCGGCGGGCCTCTCTCTCGTTCGGTGACTCATCGTAACGTTACCGAGCGTTACACTTTTTCATAAGTGACTCCCAGCCGCAACCTAATTTAAGACGTTGTCACGTCAAAAATTACTTTTTCCCCTAGGGCGAGAAAAGCTATTTTAGCCCCGCTCTAGAACGATACAATGACGGTCTTTTTGAGCAAGAGGAGTGAAAAAAGTATTTTTCACTCCTCTTGCTCAAAAAGAACGTCATAGTAGAATAATCATGAATAAAGACTCGACTTATTACTGTTTACATATATCAACAACTTTTTTGAGATAGTTATTAGTAAAGTTTATGGTAAAATTAGTAATCATTTGAATCTATGGACAACACAGACCACGCCCACACAGTCCACGCTTCAGCAAGAAACTACTGCACAGTCTGCACATGTGCTTAGGTGGTGAGCCTTTAGCCCGTTAGTCGCTTATACGACACCCAAGGGAAGAGAGGGGTTGGTAGTATTATTTTGATGAGCCCATCGCCGCTCTATGCTGTTGTAGGTATGTATGTGCAGTCTTTAGTCCATTAGTCGCCTTTTACGAGACCCACGGGAAGGGAGAGGTTGGTAGTTTTATTTTGATGAGCCCATCACCGCTCTATGCTGTTGGATGTATGTGCAATCTTTAGTCATTAGTCGCCTTTTACGACACCGAATAGAAGAGAGGGGTTTGTAGTATAATTATGAAGAGCCCATCGTCGTTCTATGCTGTTGGATGTATTTGCAGTCTTTAGTCCGTTAGTCCCTTTTTACGACATCGAAGAAAAGTGAGGGGTTTGTAGTATTATTTTGATGAGCCCATCGCCGCTCTATGTTGTTGGATGTATGTGCAGTCTTTAGTCCGTTAGTCGCCTTTTACGACACCCAAGGGAAGAAAGGGGTTGGTGGTATTATTTTGATGAGCCCATCGCCGCTCTAAGCTGTTGGATGTATGCGCAGTCTTTAGTCCGTTAGTCGCCTTTTACGACACCGAAGGAAAGAGAGGGGTTGGTAGTTTTATTTTGATGAGCCCATCACCGCTCTATGCTGTTGGATGTATGTGCAGTCTTTAGTCATTAGTCGCCTTTTACGACACCGAATAGAAGAGAGGGGTTTGTAGTATAATTATGAAGAGCCCATCGTCGTTCTATGCTGTTGGATGTATGTGCAGTCTTTAGTCCGTTAGTCCCTTTTTACGACATCGAAGAAAAGTGAGGGGTTTGTAGTATTATTTTGATGAGCCCATCGCCGCTCTATGTTGTTGGATGTATGTGCAGTCTTTAGTCCGTTAGTCCCTTTTTACGACATCGAAGAAAAGTGAGGGGTTTGTAGTATTATTTTGATGAGCCCATCGCCGCTCTATGTTGTTGGATGTATGTGCAGTCTTTAGTCCGTTAGTCGCCTTTTACGACACCCAAGGGAAGAAAGGGGTTGGTGGTATTATTTTGATGAGCCCATCGCCGCTCTAAGCTGTTGGATGTATGCGCAGTCTTTAGTCCGTTAGTCGCCTTTTACGACACCGAAGGGAAGAGAGGGGTTGGTAGTATTATGTTGATGAGCCCATCGCCGCTTTAGGCTGTAGGATGTATGTGTATTCATTAGTCCATTAGTCGCCTTTTACGACACCCAAGGGAAGAGATGGAAAGACTGCACATACCTACTATCCAACAGCATAGAGCGGCGATGGGCTCATCAAAATAAAACTACCAACCCTTATCTTCCCTTGGGTGTCGTTAAAGCAACTAACGGGTTAATTTTTAATAAAATAAAACAATTCATATTGTATTGAATTGTTTTATTTTCTCGCATTCGTAGTGAAAAGTAGAGTGTAACACACGGCGCTAAAAACCCATTATAACTCGGTTTCTATTTACTCCCTCGCTAAAGCTCGGGAGTAAAACTACCTCGTATATAATAGATCATTTTAGCCCCTTGTATAACAATCTACTATCATCCATTAACCGGCCCGGTGAAGGTCGTTGTATACTGGGATCCTCTACTAATAATTCAGTAGAACATATCCAGATCCACTCATAAGTCTTCCAGACATGGGACCTCTCTGGGTGTAGACACATCTTCGGAAGGCATGTGAAGCCGTCAGTCCTGGTTGTTGTCGTAAGATGGCAGTCGTTATATCCACCAACCCGCACTCACTGGACTATAATATTCCAATCTACCCACGTGGAAGGCCTGTGCGTTTATAAGCTGATGATGTTTAAGATAAAGTTTACTACGACCTTCCTTTTGTAGCCTTTTCAAGATTTTGCCAGTCATTAGTCTAAATCCTACTAACAGCTCGCAATGACGATAGTCGCGTACGCCGGCAAGGACGTAAGCCATTGGTTCAAAGGCGAGGACTGGGCTACCTACATGCACCCGGTGACATTGTTGAGCACCACTTACCAGCTGCACGGCCACGGGCTGCGGCAGCCGGTGGCGCCATCTACACGCTGGAGGCCGCTGCAGAAGCCCTGGTGGCTGAACGACGGCTACGTGATGGGGAAGGCAACGGCGAAGACGAGGCCTATACGCATCACGAATACGTTGACTGGTGAGAGATCACTCTGTTTCAGCTGCTTAAATTCGTTGGAAGTTGAGTTTTATTTTTTTATACTTATATTTCTTTAGTCTGCTGGCCTTCGACTCACCTGCAGGTAATAATGCCCAATAAGCGAACTTCATTCGGAATCGCTAGTAATTGGCTAGCTCTGCAAGCCGTTTTCCTGGACCGTAATGAAGTTGGTTTTACTGTGGTCCGGCACAAGAAGGCGCGTCGTGTGAGCTAGAACCGTCGCGGCACCGCACCGACAGGGCCCAACTTCCGGCTGCGTGCTGCGACACCGACCACGCAATGTATCTGTGTTGCCTGCACTACTCGACTACCACGCAGGAGATCGCAGACTACATTCAAACGAAGACAACTTCCTTTTGCGGGTGGAGCAGTTGGAGTCGCGCCACAACACCAGCTTCAAAGCATTTGTGGTGCGAGTCCCATCAACAAAGTTGGACGCCTTCATGAAGGAGGCCTTCTGGCCGAAGGGAGTGGTTTATAGACGTTTTCGTGGAAAAATACCTATAGGGGCCACCGATACGACACAGAAATATCTATTAATAAATTACTAACATAGTTTAAGGGGTGTTTCGCAGTTTGTCTGGTTTGCAATTTGTCTGGCAGACGAACTGCGAATTTTTGTTCTCAATTCGTCCGGCCTTTGATATTTGCATTTTTCTAATTCGCAATTTATCTGGCTGACAAATTAATAATAAAAGTTTGCAGTACGTCTGGACAAAATATGCGGTTAAAAAATAAACCGACTCCAAAAAAACAGAGAAACTAAAAAGAACAAAATAATTTCTCAACAAAACAAAAAACAAAATAATTAAATTTAGTTATTCAAGACAACACGTCTTGAATAACTAAATTTAATCCCCACAGTTGAAATTACTTACATACTTTTGAAGTCGATGCCAAGCCTTAAAATATTTCCTGCTTTTGCCTACATACAATTTAATTAGGCGGTTTGCTTAGCATTATGGAAAACACGTAGACTTACAGGTAGATTTAAAGATGTGTTGGAAATTGTCTAGAAGAACACACTAAGGTATCTACGTATTATTTTTGTTTTTGGAATATTTTCTTATTCATTTAATTTGGCTTGGCACCGTCTTCAATAGTATGTAAGTATAATTTTAACTGTGGGAATTAAATTAAGTTATTCAAGACGTGTTGTCTTAAATAACTTAATTTAATTATTTTGTTTTTTGTTTTGTTGAGAAATTATTTTGTTCTTTTTAGATTCTCTGTTATTTGGAGTCGGTTTATTTTTTTTTTAATTTTTATTATTTTATATTTTTCTGTGTAAACGTAGGTAACGTTTACACAGAAAAATAAAAAAATATAAGTAGTAGTAGGTAATAGTACAATATTATTTATTTGTCACTTTTATTGGCTTGGTTAGTATTTTTTTCAATTTACAACATCTTAATGTCAACTGCTTATCATTTTGTACAAAATATTTTTTTCTCCGATGCACAGACGTTAATTCTTGAGGAGTTCTCTTGGTGGTTTACCATTAGCTCCACTTGACTGTGATGCATTGTGGCGAGCATAAATTGCTTAGCAACCACATTAAAGTTTGTAATCGCATAGCAAACACCAAAAATATTTAGTATTGAGTAGTTCCGGTGGCCGTCTGTGGTCTTCATCAACAGTTCCACTTCACCAAATGCTTGTGCTTCCCGAGGACAAGTGCCCAGGTTCTTGCAAATAATTCCTAAATCGCTATAGGTGTGCCTATAATATTTGAAGAGTTCCCTCGATTTCTCCAGGAACCCATCATCAGATATTGACCTGATTACTATGGGACTACCTGGAAGGTACCTACCTACCTTTCAGACAAAAAAAAATTCCAAATCGGTCCAAGCGTCTTTAAGTAATCGGGGAACATACATAAAACATATTTATTTCGACGAATTGAGAATCTGGATCTCTCTCAAAAAAACGACCTCCTCCTTTTTTTGAAGTCGGTTAAAAAAGGATCCAGACGAATTGTAGAATACATACAAATTGCGAACCAGAGAAACTGCGAAACACCCAGTACTTAAATTATTTTACTAACAAAATTGATTTTAATATTGTACCTATATATGTTAGTCTGTAATGTATTTAATTTTATCTATGGGCCTGCGTTGTCTGAAAATAAAGTAATCAAGTAGAAATTTTTAAAAACCACTAAGCCAATTTTAATGAAACTGTCCATGCTAAAGTAAAATACAGGGATCTAAATAGTTTGTTGAAAACATTTAAAAAAATATGTTTATTTAAGTAAATTATTGCGATTTTAAACTTTCTATAGTAGACTTTAAATCGCAATAAATCAGCTAAATAAACGTTTTTTAAGAATGTTTTCAACAAACTATTTGGATCCCTGTGTTTTACTTTGGCATGCAAAGTTTCATCCACATTGGCCTTATGGTTTATAAAAATATCGACTTGGAAGTTTGTATGGGAAACCGAAATGCGTAAACCCTCTTAAGAGGAAACACTACGTCGACGTGGCATGCAAAATTCTCATACAAAACACAGAAAAAAGACGTTTTGTAGTCCCCTAGCTCCTGCTTCAGAACTGGACCAATTTTATTACTTTTTCAGCATCGGTTAAAGAAAGAGATTTGCTATGTCTGTAAGTTTGATTTTTTTGCATTAAGTCATTTATTGAATAACCAGTAGCCTTCAAAATTTAGCGAAATCACTCCCATTTTAGGCGTCTTCAGAAACATTGAGTGGCTGGTTTGAAAAAAAATTAAACATATAGACATACAAAATGTTTATCTTTAACCGATGCTGAAAAAGTAATAAAAATTGGGTTCGTCCACTAGGATCCCCTAACCCGATCCCCCAGGGGATCCCCGCGAACTCATCTGTTCATCAGAATCTCCTTTAAATAAAGGTACATAAAGTCAATGTCACACTGAGTATTTTTATTGTCATTAAAAAAAATAGGAAACTAATTTTAGATAAGATAATTTATCTTATTTTACAATTTCGATGAAATGACCTACTGTTATATCGTTATTTAATAATTCTAACTGTGTTTCCTGTATAAACTTATCAGTTGCGATTTGATCCGTTTTGCGAGCTTTTTTCGGTTGCCTTCGCTTTTGTTCAGCATCTGTTTTTAATTCGTTCAGTAACTGTACAATGTTGGGGCGTTTTCGACCAATCATTTTGATTAAACCCGAGTTCCAACTTTCGCTGCAGTTATTAGTCCGATGTCTTTTGCTGAAAACAGACCACATTTTTCAAACATCATTTTTGAGCCAGTATTTCATATAACTTTCTAACTTTAACATATTTGGATAATCTTCGCTCATACTTAATACGTTTTTTTTATATAGTTCCACCCTTCAGTAATATAATCCGTAGGTAATAAGGGCAGTGCACCACATAACATAACCACTCTCCTCGTATATTTGTTTTTAAGTAAATTTAGAGCTTTCCTCTATCTACGAATATTCCGCTTGAATCTGGGATATTCATCTTGATAGCATTAACAGCCGCTTGTTCCATATCAATTTTTTTTTTTTTTTGGGTTTAAATTATTTATTGTTGTGTAAAATAAATTGTATGTTTCCGTTTTTCTATCACTCAACAATGCGTAAAGTAAAGGCACAACATTCGTTGAACTTTGAGAGCTGCTAACATCTCCGTGCATAACATACAATTGCTCAAAGAGTGGAGTGTAACCAATGATATTATATGTGTAGATACGTTGCCTGCCCTCCGTAGTGACTAGAACAAATCCAGGTAATTGACTGGACCTCATTTAGGGTGGATTCGACCAAACTGGAATAAGGTCTTATACCTAGATTAAACGCCGAATTTGTATAGACTAATCTCGGAGTAAGCCTTATTCCAGTTTGGTCGAATCCACCCTTAGTCACACGTCAGTCATTGTCACGTCAATACGATCGTTACGCTTCGCCTTCCTGTGTATACAGAAATTGTAAAAAATTATACTGCAACCATGAAACAAGATTTTTTTTTAATTTCACTCGTAATTATTGTAAAAATAATTTAAAATAGAAATTTTCATTTAGTGAGGACATTTGCCCTGTTGCCAATTCGATATGCATGAGTGAGACGCGTGTAGGTACTATGTAAGAGAGAGACGTTTCTGTAAGAGTGAAAGAGAGAAAACAATGGCGGCCGAGATGGCGCATAAATTCAATGAGCTCATTGGTCAACTCAACTACCTTAGAGAGTATACAAAAGTTAAAATATATGTTTATCTCTTTTTAACAATAGGCTAATGATATGATTGCATTTATTTTCTTTCCCTTTCGACGTGATAACGTCATAGAAACCATTTTGCCATTTTTAAATGCAATTTGTTCAGGTGTAACTAGTCTATATATTAAAGGTCATTGAGTGTAACACTGGAAAGTTCCATCACAAAATATATGTTCTATTGTGGATATTTTTTTGTTGTTTTCGTTTAAACAGAAAATTAATATGCGAGGCGACGGTTTTTCCGTTTCATGTACATTTAGATAATCACTCATAACGAAATCTAAATGTGATTTAGGTATTTTAACTTCATTTACTTTACTACAGCACATTTTTGGTACATCTGCGCTTTCATTTCTAACTTTGTATAACGCATTTTTTAAAGATTTTAGTGATGGTACCTCTGCCACCAAATCTATATGAACATTTGTCGTATATTTCTCTAATTGGTCGAGAATCCAATTTTTTTATTTTGTCTTTACATTTATGTACTGTCAAGTCAATTTCATTTTGAACAACATTCTTGACGCATGGCAATGTGTGCGGAATAGCCCTCACAACAGAAATTCCCTGAAAATGTAAACAAAAACTTGACAAGGTTCACATAGACATACAAGCGCGGCGCACTTACGAACATTCATGGATCATGTTAAATATTACTAGGTAGTGAAAAAGCTCAGAAGTTACTTACATCGACAGTCACATAACCACCGCATTTTAAATTTGGTACAGCGCCATAAAACATTACCATTTTTATAACTTTTCTTTTTGTGTATATACGTCCATCATGAAGCATCACTTCTCCATGCTTTTTTATTATACGGATGGAATTTTCGTTATCTTCCATTATCATTGAATATTTTCAAAATTATTATGATGAAAAAAACAACGCAATGAAAAAATACAGAATATGCATGTCATTGGATTGACATTATTATTGATAACGTCATTTGATAAACAAAAAGATTGCATTTAGTTGCACTAGCCTGTTAAAATAAAGTTATAGATCAAAATACCTACGTATTTTTAATATAAATCGGACTCAGTGTGATAGCATCTTTTTATACTTATTTTTGTTTAAGGGGATTCTGATGAACAGATGAGTTCACAGGGATCCCCTGGGGGATCGGGTTAGGGGATCCTAGTGGACGAAACGTAAAAATTGGTCCAGTTCTGAAGGAGGAAACAGGGGGCTACGAAACGTCGTTTTTCTGTGTTTTGTATGAGAATTTTGCATGCCACTTCGACGTAGTGTATCCTCTTAACTCTTAGAACACAATATTGCCACTAGCAAGCAGCAGCAACACGTGGTTTGAAAAGCACGTTAAGCTTCTGGTTCCGGTTGTTGTCGTAAGATGGCAATCTTGAAACTCACCGACCTTGTATTGGGCCAACTGGATGGTTACCTATGGTCTAAGCTTACTCCGATGGTTCATTTGGAATGGCCTGAATGAATGGCCTGATGAATTAGCAGTGGGGCGTTTAGGCTAATGATAAAAATGAAATTAACACGACCTCCAACTCTAGGTTCCACGGTAACCCTAGAGGTTTGCTCCGAAGAGACCCTCTACCAAGTGATGATGCGATATCTGCCGCATAACTCACACATGCTGTCGTACACGTGGCGCCACCTCGGCCGACCACTCTGCTACAACAGGACCTTGGCTGAGAACGGCATTCCCGACGAAAGGGACAGGTTCAGCGACGTCGCCCTCCCAGAGAATATGCATATACCCGCCATTTTGATCTATTACAACGACGATTTGACAGAAGGTATGATAGCATTGATTTTTTCAGTTATAGAGTTAGATTTAATTAGTGCCTTCGCACACGGCGGCGTATCGTAAGCGCACACGATCACACGGAGCGTTGCTGCAGCGAATCGTAGGAGACACCGCTTCGTGTGCGGACTTGTTTGAAAATGTACGTGCTCGTATTGCTCTCGTCCTACGCGCGTATTACGATACGCTTACGATACGCCGCCGTGTGCGAAGGCACTAAATCTTGCATAGTCTACCAATTTATGGAAACATAGAAATAACCAGAGGATAGTTTAATAGTTTAACTTGAGGAAATGACGTGTGTGTGTGTGTGTGTGTGTGTGTGGGTGGGGTATAAATGTATTCTCTTTCTTTCTTCTTCAAACTATTATCATACATACCTACATATGATACCTACACTCTCGATTATTTAACTGTGTCGGGTAGCGGTGAAAGAATTCTAGATACCGCCCCCTATGTGTTCCTACCTAGCACGGCCCCCCGAGCTAGGTACGTAAAACTAATGGCAATGCTTCAGATGCTCAATGTACCTCGAGAATTTATCAACAGAATTCAACGTACCTCAACCGTTTTGAAAGAAATTACGAATAAATGCCTGATCTTCCCAGCTGGGCCCTCGGCTGTATAACCCTTCAAATACATAAAAAATATACTGATGTAATGTACCTCCAATTCTAGAAATCATTATTAGAACAGAAGATATTCAGCTTTAAAGTTTTGTCTTCCTAGCGGGGCCCTCTGTTATTAAAGTTAATATGAATAAAAAAAAGTATACCATTTTTATGTTTTTCCAATGTACCTATTAGTTCTTCGCAATTTACCAAAGGATACAAAATTATGATATTGGTAAGTAACAGTACACGCTTGGTAAGGTAAGGTCAACAAAACAAATAAGTAGGTGTGTAGAATGCTAACTAAATTAAAACTGCTTTTTGGTAGGAAAATTAACAAATAAACTATTTACAGCTACCCTCATTGCAGCAAATATTACCTGTTGCTGACCTTACCTTACCAAGCATGTACTGTTATTTACCAATATCATAGTTTTGTATCTAAATTTGGTAAATTGGGAAGAACTAATAGGTACATTGGAAAAATATAAAAATGGTATATTTTTTAACTTCATATTCACTTTGAATACCCCCAAAAAGATGAGGGCCCCGCTAGGAAGACAAAACTTTAAAGCTGAATATCTTCTGTTCTGATTAGGATTTCTGGAATTTAATACATAAATCGGGAGGTACATTGGAGGTACATTAGATCAGTATATTTTTTATGTATTTGGAGGGTTATACAGCCGAGGGCCCAGCTGGGAAGATCAGATTCGTAATTTCTTTCAAAACGGTTGAGGTACGTTGAATTCTGTTGATAAATTCTCGAGGTACATTGAGCATCTGAAGCATTGCCATTAGTTTTACGTACCTAGCTCGGGGGGCCGTGCTAGGTAGGAACACATCCGGCCCCTTTCTTTCCTTGGGTGTCGTAAAAGGCGACTAACGGACTAAAGACTGTACATACATCGAACAGCATAGAGCAATAGAGCGGCGATGGGATCACCACCTGTCTCGCTGAGTCGCTATTTGGTGAAAAGTGGACTATGGTAGAGGACTGCTTTTGCTGTCCTCATTGCCTGTCTCTGACTAACCCTTCGGGGATAATAGTCGTGATTATATCTATGTATGGTATTATTTATCCCCGATAATCATGAATCGTGGGTTAATCAGAGACCAGGGCATGAGGACCGCAAAAACAGTCTACTGCCACAGTTCACGTTTTACTAAACAACAACTGCACATGTGCTCAGCGTGACAGGTGGTGAGCTCATCGCCGCTCTATGCTGTTGGATGTATGTGCAGTCTTTGGTCCTTTGTCACGTTGCGGAGGAACGGCGGAGTGACACGATGAGGAGAAGTAGAATGAAGATAAACAGCACGATGAGTTCAGACGTATATTATTTTTAATAAATGGTTAGTTATTATATGAAGCACAATTTAAGCGTTAGTACACACACGACTAGGTTAGGTTATAACTTATTATTATTATCAGGACGTATGCCTGGAACTGCCTAGTTATAATAATGCACTGTTCTCAATAAAAATAATTCGGAAGGAAAACAATATTTAAAAGGAGCTCTTTCTAGCTCCGCGGATGAATCTGAACTGAACTTACATCAAAGAGTAGAGCTATAATGAAAACAGAGGTTAGACAGAGAATGCAAGTAAATATTTGAATTTTAAATTTAAAACTAGATATAAAAGTATGTCATTCACAAAGAAGGTCACAAAAACCAACAAGGCTTTAGTTGCCTTGTTACACCTTAATCGCCTTTTAGGATACCCAGGTGGGTTGGTAGTATATTAAGGAGTCGCCACCCGCCACTGCTCGTCTCCCTTGAACCTCTATTTCGGAGGGCGAGTGGGCCAACCTTATAGCACAGAGGCAGTAAAACCTTACCGCAGTACTTATCTATGCGTGCATTGCATTTTTCCAGACCCGCACAGGGACGACTGCTTCTGCCACGAGCGCGGCTGCGTGCACCACCAGTCGGTGAAGTGTAAAATGACTGACTGAATCGACAAAACAAACATTTTGTAATATTACTTAGTTTTGTTAACAATAAAATGTACTTACTATTCTTTTGATTATAAATGGCAGTAATACAAATCAACGCTTTTGTGATCTGTTTTTATTAACTGGTAATCATTTATTATTACATCCCTACTTAATTAAAGATACTTATGGCTGATTTTTCAATTGTCAGATAAAACTTAGTACACAACCGTTTTGAAAATGTGTTGCCATATCATGTCTTTTCTTTACAGGTGACATTTTAGTATGATCGTGTTATACTTTATCAGACGGATAAGTTTTATCAGGGGAATGAAAAATCCGCTCTTAATGGTTTTAATATAGGATACTATCTATCTACGACGAAGAAACAGTAAACTCCAGTTAGTTTATTTACGGATGTTATAAATACTCATAATGAACAAAGCAATCAATGTTTTCTCTGTGAACTTTATGGTGCGATCAGTAAAAAAGTTACCTCTTGATTACTATTAGTAAAGGCAGGTTTTTGCGCGGCTCGTGCCTGGCTTATTCATAGTTTGAACTTTACCTGCAATTAACTCTTTATGTGGATTTTTTATAGTTCCGATATCAATTGGAATCCATATATTTCATTTCAAAGTAAAGGTAATTCAAATCTGTGTATAATTAAAATAAAAGTAACAAAATTTTGGAAACTGTCCTTAATGTACCTGCCTATTGATCGAAGACCTGCCTAAATAATTATGAAGTACCTAGGTGTATTTTTTTTCACCGACGCAACTTTTCTCTAGTTTTTAGTCTGGGGAAGCACATAACATACTTCTGTTTTGTGGTGGAAGCCTTCGGATTGACTGAGAGAGACAGAAAGATAGCTCAAGCTTATTGCCATTGCAATTTTATTGCGATGGCTTAAAAATTCTCCCTAGGCATATAGGTAAATGTTCCTATCGGATCAACTAAATGGTTGATTCGTTGGGAACATAAAATAGTTGATCCGTTTCAGTTTATCGGTTTAGTTGATCGGAGTGGAAAGCCTGGGGCCCATGTCTGCTAATTTACGAATGGCATAATTGAATCGCAATTGGATCGCAATTTAATTGTTTGACACATTTGGTATTCTCTTACTCATTTAAGAATACCAAATGGCATAATTGAATCGCAATTGGATCGCATTGTAATTGTTTGACACATTTGGTATTCTCTTACTCATTTAAGAATACCAAATTTGTCAAACAATTACAATGCGATCCAATTGCGATTCAATTATGCCATTCGTAAATTAGCAGACTTGGGCCCCTGGTATTTATTGGCAGATCAACAGTTGTAAAAATATTCACAGTGGGCACCAAGCAACACCAAATATCCAATTGAAAAATTGAAAGTCATCCACAGTAGGTTATAGGTCTTTCTCTTCTTCTTAGTCGCTTCACTCTTGCCAGAGTGGTCGTGGTTATCACGTTCCGGTAGGTTGGGCAGCAGACAGTGCCCGCCGCACGACATCCCGCCACCTCTGCCTGCTGGTCGTTAATCGGGCACATTCGTGCACGGGAGCGCCCACCGCAGCCTTCACTTGGTCCGTCCATCTCATTGGGGATCTCCCTCGTGGTCTTGTGCCCTCAACTTTCCCTTGCACGACAAGACGTTCTATGGAGTTGTTTCCACGCCGACTAACATGCCCAAAGAATTTCAGGATCCGCCTGCGCACTTGGGTGGATAGGCGCTCTTTTATGCCAAGATCATCAAGGATGGAGGCATTTGTTCGGAACTCGGTCCAAGAGACCCCGAGCATCCTCCTCCAACACCACATCTCTAGAGCGTCTATCTTGTGAGTTTCGGTTTGCCGTAGGGTCCATGTTTCGGCAGCGTACAGGAATATGGGGAACACCAACGATTTTACGAGCCTAACCTTTGTGGCTTTTGTTATGTTTCTGTTCCTCCATATTTTCTTTAGCTTGCCCATTGCACTTCTGCTCATAGCCATGCGTTTTTTAACCTCATCTATGCAGCCTCCCTGATTTGAGATAAGAGCCCCAAGGTAAATGTAGGATTGTACGACCTCACAGTTTGCTATATTGGTGATGTTTGGCAAGTTGTTGTTTGCTCTGTCCACAATCATCGTCTTAGTTTTACCGCGATTTATCTTCAAACCAAATTCTAGGCTGACACGTTCCATTTTCAGGAGAAGTTCTTCCATGCGGCCACTACTAGAGGCAAAAAGGGTAGTGTCATCTGCATATCGTAGATTGGCAATTTTGTATCCACCTATGGTTACACCGTCCGTCCAGTCCTCAAGAGTTATACGCATAATTATCTCCGTGTACGTATTAAACAGAAGCGGTGAAATTATGCATCCTTGTCTGACTCCAGCGCTAGGGTGAAAGCTGTCCGAGAAGATTCCATCTGTTTTCACTGACCCAGTTCCGTCTTCGTAGAGGCGTCTAACCAAATGCACTATGTGTTTTGGTGTACCCATTTGCAATAAGGTATCCCACAGTTTAGGCCATTTCACTGAATCGAATGCTTTCGAAAAGTCAACAAAGCAGATGTAAGTTGGCTTGTTGAACTCCCGCGACTTCTCGATGATCTGACGGACAATAAGAATCTGCTCGCGGGTTCCTTTACCCTTGACAAATCCTGCCTGTTCTGGTGCTATTTCCTTAGATAGGAAGCTTTTCAGCCGTTCATTAAGGATGTGTAGCATGATCTTACTGACATGGGATATGAGTGCAATTAGACGGTAGTTGTTGCATTTCTTTGTTGAGCCCTTTTTATGCAGTGGAACAAATACCGTGTGAGTCCAGTCTCCGGGCCAGATACCCGTTCTCCATATCTTGTTACAGAGTCTGAGAAAAATGGATACACCAATCTCTCCCAGAGCCGTTATGGTTTCTATCGGAATATCATCTTTTCCTGTAGCCTTTCCTTTCTTCAGATGATTGATGGCCGCTCTGACTTCTGATTCAAGAATATCTGGCTCTAACTCAGATTCACTCTTGGGCTCAGTATTGGCAAACTCCTCTGATTTGTTGTCTAAGAACAGAGACTGACAGTAGTCTTTCCAGATATTCGATATGCCTTCCAGCTCACATTGCACTCTGCCGTCACTATCCTCTATGGCCCAGGAACTGGATGATAGTGTGTTGGTCACATAGCGGATTTTCTTGTATAGGTCTCTGGACTCGTTCTTATGTGAGTGGATGTCTATCTCTTCGCATATTTTGCTAAGGTAGGCATTGTGATCCCGCCTACACCCTGTTTGAATTTGGGCTGACAGTCTGTTTTGGTCTTGAACTTTTGCTCCTGATGCTTTCAACTTGCGCCTCTCTTCAACGAGCTTCAGAGTGTCATCACTCATCCATCGCTGGCGAGCGCGCACTCCGACAGGCGAGTTGGATGTCCTAGCGGAGCCTACCATCAAGCTCCTGGCTTGGTTCCAGAGGCTGTCAGACGTTTCTATCGAGCTATCTGCTTCAACCCGAGATTGCCAACTTTGCTTTGCGACAGCGTAAAACTTGGAGTTGTCTGTTACGTTGATCCTTCTTTGTTTCATAGGATTCCTAGCACTCTTCAGTTTTAGCTTCATTTTAGCTATCAAGAGTTGATGGTCTGATCCGCAGTCTGCACCAGGTAGAGTATACGCATTCTGGACGGAAGTCTTCCATCGTGACTTGATTAGAATATAGTCAATCTGGTTTCGGTGTCTACCATCTGGTGTAATCCAGGTCCATAGTCTCCGCGGATGGTGTTGAAATTGACTATTTGCAATTACTAAGTCGTTGTCTGCTGTAAACTGCATAAGTCGCTCTCCTCTTTCATTCCTCACGCCCAGGCCGAATTTGCCTGCAGAGCTACTGAGCTGGTGTGCGTTGTTCCCAATTTTGGCATTAAAATCACCAAGTACTAACAATGATTCTCTGTTGGGGATTTTAGCTATAGTGGCTTCTAAAGTGTTGTAAAAGTTCTCTATAACTTCATCACTTGCTGAGCTTGTAGGGGCGTAGACCTGTATGATGTTCAGATTGACTGGTGACGCTTTCAGTCTGACACTCAGGATCCTGTCATTGACTGGTTCATAACCCATCACACAGTCCCTCTGGCTAATTGGTAGCGCTAAGGCTACTCCGTTTCTGCTGCTGTCAGGGTTTCCCGATGTATATATGATGTGAGCCTTGGTAAGGAAATGTCCGCTGTTTTTCCAATGAGTTTCACAAAGCCCACATATGTCTAAACCACATCTGGCTAGCTCTCCTTCTAGTATCTCGAGCTTACCAGGCATAAGAAGGCCTCGCACATTCCAAGTCCCTATCTTCTGGGTATGGCGCAGCCTCAAACTCATTCCAGTAGCAGAGTTTCCATGGGGGGCCTGGTTTCCTGCCAGCCCATGGCCGGTAGCCAATTTCACACCGCCTGTCCCGGACGCAGGTCGGCGCCGGGTGCTAGTCGGGTCGCATGGCGAACATACTCTGTGTGTTTGCCTGGTCATGATAACTGTCATGGGAATGTAGTCGCAGTAGTTTCCCCTTGCTTTCTGCGCCAATCATTTTAGGAGGGATTTAGCCTCCAAGGCTGCTGAGACCTCTTCCACTCGAGCCCAAGGACCCGAGTGGGGGATGGTTATACCGCCAGTGACTCGGTCGCCAGAGCCCAATCTGTTATCTAGCAGGGAGTACCACGACTGAAGGCCGCCGCCATAGAAAAGGCGCGTGCAGGTAGGGTTGGCAATTGGGGCTGACAAGATGTTATGGTCATTCCCCCCCTTACTCTACCAAATATCCAATTGAACAATTGAAAGTCATCCACACTAGATTGTAGGTCTTTAGATACTTATTTTAATTATTTCTTAAATGATTACTTAACACAGAAAGTTAACATAGACGGACGAGCTAAGCACTGTTTTAAAATAAAATAATTTCACTGTCGGTAGTTAGCCTAAGCAATCATTAATGTTAGCCTATAACGGCACCAGCAGTAAGGTATATTTTTAAATTGATTCGACTACATCGACAACTCTACTAGGCATCATTCCTTTCGGTTCCCTAGCTAACTTAGTTAACTGCTTAATAACTTTCCCAGATGTTATCGCGCGTCTCAAGTTATTAACGCACACGTGCCACAATAGCCACCACAGGCATCTAATACTTTAGTCGGAGGTCTATTACAAAAATACAATTGAAAAAGAAAAAGAAAAGACGAAATTGAATGATTGTCTTTTATCGCATTTCGGTTTGGTGACCAAGCTTTATGTTGCAGACTACCGAAGGGAAAAACTTTGAGGGTTTAAAAAAATACTGTGTAGGAAGGCAAAGGAACCCAATCTACCACCAGCTAGGTCGGTTTTCGGTGTTTTGGATTTAGTACGATATTCAGAAGCGTTGATGATGCTTACTACTCTCGCTACGAGTACGTTCACCTCTCTTGATCCATGTGATCATCCACCAGTTTAGTACAATAACGCTTACAGTGATGCGCCTGTGTATTGTAGGTATGCATGTTTCCTATGAACTTCGAAGCCTATCGTCGTAGTTGAATCCTTCGATGTCCGTAATAGGGCTCCAGGTCGCGCTCCGCCAAGCGCGCTTCCTGCCATGACCCGCCGCAGCAAGATATTCAAACGATACAAAAAACTCCAGTGCCAGCAACTCACGGGTGTATTAACTTGATGAATTTTATAATACCTCATGCTTTATAGAGATGGCTGCGTGCGTGTTGCTTGATAATGTTTATTGTAGCTAAAAAAGACAAAGGAATGGCAAAAGATTGCATTATAATATTTTTTGCAGATGAAAGATGAGTAGGTAGTAGTTCAAATAGTAGTTATAATTGTTTGTTTACTTAGATGTATGCATAATTTACATAAAAGAGCGACTGTCGAGGTTAATGCCATGCTTTTTGATAGAAGATTGCATTGCATTGCAAACCGTTGTGTTGGCAAAATCACGACTAATTGAAAATACTTAGGAGAGTGACTTTACCTATATTAAACAAATAAATTTAGAACTGCAGAAGTTGTTAAGTAAACTACTTCAATGTAGAAAAGTAGGTACCTATTTAATTGAAATCCTGATTATGCTTTTATTTTATTAGGATCGGCATTCAAAAGAAAGCACAATTTTCCAATACAGTACGTCGAAACAGAAATGAGGGTAAGCAATTTCTTGCGTTAACATGATTTCTATGACCGCGTCGTGTCTACTATCTTACCCCACGTGAAATCGTTATTTCTAGACTTCAAACGCCCGCTTATTTGCGTACTTACGCGGCGCGACCTCCACGCATGCGCGGATCGGATAATTCACCCACTTGTTGCCCCAAATTATAGCAAACAACCCCATGCTAAGTTCTAATAAAAATAGCCCGACGCGCGGCCATTTTTGTCCATAGATAAAGGAATGACGGTACGCGCGCTCGTGTGACGTTTCGCTGCGCGGGAAAGCGCTTTTGTTTTTAATATTGTGTTTTAATAAGAAGTAGACAGGGGATTTGTTTGTGGGCATAACAATATGCTTGCTGAAGCCATTGTGTAAAAGTGAAAAACCTTTCTTGATTAGGTACTTTGTGTGAAATTCGTTAGTGATGTTTTAATTTTTGAAACAGTGAGTGCATCTTTTTTATTTCCAATAGCGATTGATATTTTATAATTAATATGTGTTAAATAATTTAAACGCCAACTTTTTTGCAAACATATTACAAATTGGACAATAATTGAGCGCCTTTGGCTTTCAAGGTATAAATAAAGTAAAAAGTGTTGACTGATTTCGGCGGGCTGGATAAGTCCAACCTGACCCGGATTTTCAGAAGTGTGCAAGTTCGAATCCTGCTCGTTGAATTTTTTTCAACATTTTCCAATTCTAAAGAAAGCAACGGCTTGTTTTACTGGCTTTCAACAATTATAACATAGCAATGTATGACTCGATGTATATATATATAGAGCCATGGTATACATTATATTTATATATTGTATTGATGACCTATAAATTGAAGAGATATCAGTGACCTATTGCACACATATAGGTCAACATTGTTTAAAGTTTAAAAAAGTTGTACTTAAGTAATTAGTTATTGATGAATAACATCTCAAATTTGATATTTGTGATGATGTAGAGGTAGATACTTGTATTTTTAAAGTTTAACAGTTAGTAGCATATCAAGCACGTTATAAAAATCGTCAAATAAGCCAGTGTCTCTTTTGCTTATTTATTTTATTAAATAAGTTTTAATTAAAAATTATTTCACCGCATTCTTACGATCTACCTGCATTTAAGTGAAGTAAAAAGAGCCATAGACTTCGTAGCTTTTTTCGAATAACTTTTATAATAACATTTAATTATATTGTTTTGCAAATTATTGCGAAAGCTAGGGTATGAGAGATTTTCATGTAGGACTATTATGTATTCTATGATGTGAGTAGGTATCTACCGTATTTTTAAAAGCTTTCGCCTAAAATGTAAGGGAGTGCCAAGCGATCATAGTTTGTTTGTGAGATTTGAAAGCTTTTAGAGCTCTCTCCCTGCCTCTAGAGTAGTGCCCCTACCCTCGAATTTCACCCTCATTTTGACTTGCCCCTAGAAACCGAAGGTCAACTTATAATTGTTATATGATGGGTGTGGTGATAGCCTCGCTTTCGGTAACATGAGTATCTTTACGATAAAGGTATAGCAATAAAACTTATTAAAACATGCTGATGTGATCTTTTTAACAAAACTGTTATGTACGTAGGTATGTTAGGTACGTACCTAGACAAGTAAGTAACGACCTTATTTACTTATGAGCACTATTCATGTATTATTTAGATAAACATCGTTTTGTCTGCGTCACACAAACGTCATTTTGAATTGGTTTTGAAGTTCCATGTAATAAGCAAGAAACTTTGTACGAGGGCGGCACTGAAAATTTCGGGAATCAAGGGAGTGATACAACATTGTTAGTGGAAAAGATATTTATTGTATTTCGAAGTATTCTCCTTGAAACTTGACACATTTTTCCATTCGATGGAACCAATTTTTAAAGCATTCATTCCATTCTGAAGTTGGGGTATTCAAAACCGTCGTTTATAGAATCCAAGCGCAGGCTTTTCATATGTATGATGGTTGGATTATGTAGGGGTTGGTGTAAATTCTCCAAAAACACAATTTTTTTCCACCGGAGACGCGTGGTTTTTATAAAATTTAATTTTAAAAATACGTAAAAGGAACGCCATTTTGCACTGAGTTAACAGTTTTTTTTAACAGTAGGTGTCCCCCTCCCCCCTTCCCCCAAAAATCGTGGGTAACTCTGTAAGAAATAGACGCAATCTTATCTAGTTTGGGTTCGTTTGATTCTTCTTAACAAGTAGATACGTACTCTGGCCTTAAAAACTAAAAAGTTACGTAACAGCACCAGTCTTGGACAGGTATTCAATTATGGACAAAAAATAATAAATTAAGAAAATACTGCAACAATTGGGAAATGCATCCTAGCAACACTTTAAAAAAAAGTTTCACTAATAAACGGTCAAAATTATGTCATTTCATTAAATTCAGCCCTTTTATATTTTAAAATGGCGTAAAGGTGTTTGAGCACGCTTCGAGTCGTTGTTAGAAAATCCATTTTTACTAACAAAATCTTTAAAGAAGTAAGTAGGTACTCACAATTATTTTTAGCTACTATTAAATTAGTCTCAAAGATTTATGGCGTATTATTATGTTAATTGCTTAAATTTGCAACATATTTCACGCTTCTTCGGCATGATTAAGGTTATGGTATTAATGCTATTTGTTGTACATAACTGGATATATTTTCTAGGATGTTCTATTTAAGGCTTAACATAGCATTTTATACTTCTTAACCATATATTTCTTTCAATGGGGAAAAAATAGCAAAAGCTTCTGAAATATTGGAGTAGGTACCTAGAATTACTTTACATAATAAAGTGTCAGGAAAAAGTCCTAAAGTCTGTTCTATGGGTCCAAACACATATATGTCTGAAGAGGATGAGTATTTGTTGGAGCAATGGGTCCTCATGATGAGCGAGAAACATGTCCCAATTACCGGAATATCATTTCAAGTTACAGGATTTGTAACTGGGCGTTGTCCATTATTGGGTGTCCATCACTAGATTTCTACTGTCCATTATTGGTCCAAAAAAAGGTTTTTTATTTTACAAATTATTTTTCAGTTAACGTATTAGGTGCGAACAAATACATTAAAAACCACTTAACTATAGGTGTGCGTGTGCCTAAATAATATCTAAAAAAATCATTTACCTTAATGAGAAAGGGAATTGATCAGTTTGTTAGGGTGCTTTGGCCTGGCGTGGACATTAACTATATTATTAAATGAATTCCTATTTAAATATTTCACACCTAAAAGAAAATAAATAACATAACAAAGTTGCAGCAAATTGTACAAACATGCCATATATAGCATGCTGCGTAATATTGTGATTTTATTACTAAAACTTTAAAAAAAATATTATTTTTTTCTAAAATAAGTTAAGTAAGAAAGAGATACTTAAAAATCTAATTAGCGGATAAAATAAAACAACATTAATTCGTTTATTATGGTTTTATTTAGAATCGTATGTAATTAAAATATTGTCTAGAAACTGGGCAGGTGGTGTAATAAGTATTATATTCGTGCCTTGCCTAGCTTAAATACCACATTATTGTCATACCGTGAGCACAGCCACCGTTCTTCGGCCTGCCAGGAAAACTAATTACAGTGAAATTATTATAAAATCTGTACCAAACCACTTGAACAGTAAAAGTTCTTAACAAAAAAAACATTTTCTAATTTCAGTAGGTACTAGAAATCGATTATTCATTAATAAAACTAATGTTATCGTATTAGCGTTCGTGTGGGAACCCAAAATTGGGCTTGCATTGCAAGGCTGCAGCTGCAACGTCCGCAACTATAAAATGGCGGTGCTTTGTGCGTGCAATCGGCGAGAATACTTTTTATTACAACTTTATTTAAAGAACACTTTCCTGCGATAAGTGTTGCGCCAAAAATTATTAATGAATTTATTATATTTATTCGTAACAATACTTTTTACTGAGCAACTTGTTCAAAAAAGGCCGAAATTGGCGATTCCCTTTACTAAAACAACCAAATCTTTTCTTAGCCTGTCCATAATTGGGGTTGTTGTTACCTTACTGAATAAAATATTTTTGAAAACAAGCTTTTACAATTGGTAAGTACCATAAAAAAATAACTAAAAATTATGAATAAAAGCGTGTTACATTACCTTTTTTCTCTTTTGCTTGTATTTAAATATTTTTTTTCGTTTCCTTAACTTTATATTTTTATTTACGTTCGGAACCCTTTCCAGGGTTTGCAAAAACAGAAACCCAAATTTCAATTAAAATAAAATTAAACTACACAAGAGCGTACGGTTCACGAGTTCTGACCTTGCGATTACCTAACAACAGCACTGAAAAAGTTCTTAGCTAATTGTTGTAGAGGCGCTCGAAAAGTCGTTACCCATTGTGTTATCTGAATCGGAACAATAGACAAGAGTGCTTATCGAATTGCGCTATTGTCTATGCGACGAACACCGGCCATAAACACCGTATCCGGTCACCAAAATGGCTACTGAATCATAAAAAAAGGTCTTTACAATGACATCAACAAGTTTTTCAAGTTGCGTAATAATAAGTGTAATAATACCACGATCGACCTGCTACACGACTACACGAGTATTCCGGGCAAATTTTTTTTGTTTTTAATTAAAAACAACAGCCTGTGTAAACACACGTGAGACTGTGGGCTAATCAGGCCATTTAGTACAGATAGAAAGAAGGTTGGGACACCTCTCCCCAAGATGTTTTTTTTAAATTATAAGTGAAATATTTAAAATTGTAGCATAAAGTAAACTACACTTATTTACTCTAATATCTATTGGCTTAACTACAACTGATTTCCTTTTCAGATAAAATCAACGCAATGGCAACGCTTCCTATTTTCGTATCTTTGAGCAGGTGAGTTAAAACTTATAAGTAATAACAATGTTTTTTTATTTTTATTTATGTTTTCCCATACTTACGGATTAACTCGGGTTTTTTTGAACATTGATTGAAGCGGGAAGCGTTTTCGAAAGCATAAAATTAAATGTGTTATGTCTATATCTTTTGGAATTTGCTAAATGTAGAACTCGTATTAAAAAAGCCATAGATTTTGCGCACATCGAACACAAAAATAAAATTCAAATTCAGTTTGCTAAAGACCCGAAATCATTTTGGCAATATTTTAAATCTAAAAAAAGTAGAATTAATAAGGTAAGTATTTTAAGGGAGGGTGAGCTTATCAGGGATGAAGAGTGTGCTGGTCACTTTGCCGATTTTTTTGAATCTGTGTACAATATAAACCCACCGCTATTGGACGCCCGGGCGGCGGCAGCGATGGAAGGCGATGCGACTAGCGCACGCGTGCATATAGACACGTTGAGTCTTCAGGAGGTAAAGGAGGCGCTAGTCAGGCTCAAACCAAAACGGTCATCTGGCCCGGATGGTATACCAGCGTTTCTTTTTAGGGATTGTAGCAAGGTATTAGCAGAACCGCTACTTCATATTTTTAACATCTGTTTAAAGCACGCAACTTTCCCGGAGAAGTGGAAGATTACACGAGTAATTCCTGTTCCGAAGGGTAAGGCGGGTCCTGACGTTACTGGCTATAGACCGGTGGCTGTCCTGTCGACAGCGGCAAAAGTGTTCGAGTCCACCATCCAGCGGCGAGTCCAGGCTCAGGTACGCGCGCAGCTGTCAGACGCGCAGCACGGGTTCAGGCCGGGTCGCAGCACGGCCACTAATCTTTTAAACTTTATGGGGCTAGTAGTACCGGCAGTGGATGCTGGACTGCAGGTGGACGTGGCGTACTTTGATTTTAGAAAAGCATTTGACACCGTAGACAATGATGTCCTACTAAGAAAGCTGGCTAAAATTGGATGTACGCCGCATATGCTTCAGTTTTTCGTCAGCTACATGAAAGACCGACGACAGTATGTGGAGTACAATGGGTATGAATCGGAGCTGTACTACACTAGATCCGGTGTGAGCCAGGGCAGTAATTTGGGGCCTCTCAAATTTATCATAATGATAAATGACCTACCGCAAGTCGTTAGGCATAGCACGTGCTTATTGTTTGCCGATGATCTCAAGTTGCTGCTCCAGGTTGAGGACATATCTGATTGTAAGCGCCTGCAGGATGACATTAATAGAGTGGTAGAGTGGAGCCACCAAAATGAACTACATTTCAATGTGTCCAAGTGCTCGGTTATGTCATTCACCCGTGCGCGGACCCAGGTGCATGGTGACTACAAGGTGGAGGCGACGCCGTTGAAGCGAGTGTCTCAGGTGCAGGATCTTGGAGTGCATTTTACTCCCGATTTAACTTTTCGGGAACACATTTTAAAAGTATGCAAGAAGGCATATAGGAATCTCGGGTTTATGCTGAGGCAGTCACGAGGGTTCACAAATATTACAACCTTAAAGGTGTTGTATGACGCTCTGGTCAGGAGTCATATGGAGTATGGGGCAGTCGTATGGGCTCCACACGAACAGAAGTACAGTGTAATGTTGGAACGCGTCCAAAACAAATTTACGCGGCACTTGTACTTCAAATTATATGGCGTGTATCCGTTGTACCCGCTAATGTACCCCACACTGTTTGTACTCGGCATGGTCGGATATAACGAACTGCGAGTGCGAAGGGAGTTTGCGCTCGCCGCATATGTGTCTCGGGTGCTGCGTGGATTGGAGCACAACCCGGGCGTGCTGCGCCGGCTGCGGCTGAGCGCGCCGGACCGGTACGTGTGGAGGCGACGACGCCCGCCGCTGCTGGCCGTGCCGGTGGCAAGGACCAATCTCCTGTCCAAAACGCCCTTTGTCCGATCGATCCTCACACTGAACAAAGTTCATGAGAGGATTGATATATTTTCTAGTAATTTGAGTGAACTCGCAAAGTTAGTTTTATACGTAGTTAGCTATCTATATGATTAATAATTGTAATGTAGTAATAGTTGTACCTACTTGTGTCAATGTGAATAGTTTATAAGTTAATTGGTTAATTTTAGTTAAGGTTAAATGTAAGCAACTGTCGCATTGGACTAGTCTGTAAGGATAGTTGTGTATAAGAATAAATAAATAAATAAATAAATAAATAAATAAATCTTTTGTTCCTTCGCTTAATGCTAAGGAACAAAACATTAAAAAATATATATCGAGCGCTATCGCGAGGGTTCAATAATTAACAGTGTTATAATTAGTATATTATATTATGTACAGATAAAAAGACGACTATATTTATCCGTTAAACTATATTACTCAACTTACATAAAAAAATTGTAAGAGTCTTTAAATCAATGTTAATTTTAATATAGTTGGGTTGGTGGCATAGAAAAATCCCCCTTTTTACATATTACAACAACATGACAGTTTACGACTTTTTAACGGCAGCATTTCGGTGTTGCCAGTTAGAAGCTTCTGTGATCGGTGTGTCGCGGAGATCCCACAGGACTCCGGAAGCGATCCCGAACACGCGCCGCGTTTGTTAAAACGTCGTTAATTAAGCGATTTTACGACTGTTTTATGGGCATAAGACATCTCTCTAAAGTTAAATTTAAAAGCTCGAAGATCAATGGTGATTGTATCGCGTAATGCAGCTTCGCACTTTTACTGTGCGGTGCGTGGCTGTAACGTCTAAATATTTATTGGAAATGCAATAAGAGAATGCCAGAGCTATATCAGGATGGAGTAGGTAGGTACCCTTCGAATTGCAACACAGCAATGTAATGTCTGCAAGACGACAGAAAATTCTGGGCAGAATCCAGATTATGTGATATCTACTTACGTAACATCGTGTTTTACGCAAATCCAATAAATTATTCATAAAGTGGTGTTTTATGTGAGCTCTAGGTTGAAGGTTTGGCCGAAGGGAAAAACGTGGTTGAGGTTGAATCTGATTTAACTGTCACTTTTTAAAGTCAAATAATTTAATATTAGGCACTTAATGATGTCAAAAGTAATAAAATGAAGATAAGTAACCAAAATGTTGTTAAATCTTAACTACTGAATTTACCACCAGTTCGGATTTTGGGAGAGCCTGCAACTGTGCAGAACTGGCAAGAAATTCAGGCTTTTTTATCATATTAGTATTAGTATCAAAAGTTACAGTGTAGGTAGCCCTCCGTCGCTGCATAGCAAAGCAAAACATGATGTTCGCAAAATGGGGCTACCCACTAGTAAAAAATGAAATTTACTGATTCATTCATAACAAAATGCAATTGGTGTAGATCATAAGTCGTCTATTCAGACGCGGCACGTCGAGTTGACGACTGCAGAACGCCAACGATGTCTGCCCGTAAAAGGTCTGGAGGCGACATAGATTTCATAAGTGGGTTGTAGGTACTAGGTACCTAAACAAAGGGCCCAATATAAGCTGTTATGAAAGCTATGCGTAACTGTAAATGCGATGTTAAAATTGCGCGGAGCACCGGCCATATCCGTCGCCGCTTCCTGCCTCCCGTTTAGGAAGTAAACCGAAAGACGTGCGCGCGCGCAGGGTTGATATAGGTTTAGATTACACAATTATCGTTATTTGTTGCGCGGCCATAAAATGTTTTTAAATTGATCTTTTTGAACTGTTTTATTTACATCGTTAAAAAGAAGGCGAGGATTTATGTCTAAAATGGGTCGCAAGGTTTTAATATTAATCACTTACTATTATTGAAAGCATATTATAATTTCTACAAAATGACACTTTATCTTTTGAGGTTTAACTTCATTTGTGTCGTAGTTTTTAGTTAGTTTTTATACACAAACAAAGGAAAGTGTTTATCTCACCAGAGGGCCTAGCCAAGTGGCGTACGGTCGTCATTGCGAACGCTAAATTGATAATTTTAAAAAGCTATTTTTTTACCATCGTTCTATATTTATTTATACTTTATTTCAGTCTAGATTCTGTGTAGCAATCGACTACAGTTAGCATTCCCCAAGTATCTGTAATCTTGTCTATTGCTACTATCTATTGACTAACGCTAAGGAATAGACAGATATCGTTTGCCACATGACTAAGTTGGGCAGATGAGGTAACTTCACCCAGAATCTACCACTCTTACTTCTAACTAAAAACACACTAGTAGACAGTAGACACTAGACATCTTCCTCTGACCAGTCAGTCTGTCAGTGCACGTATATTGAGTTGACAGCCCTGAGCTTTCGTCTTGGACATTACAAATTCCGAGGCGGTAATATTGGCATCGTTTATTTGGTGACTTCTCACATACTGATCGCGGGCTCACAAATCTCACAATGCGTACTCAAGTAATACCATAAGTGTGAACTTGATTTTTATTACTGGATTTGTTCCTCGGTAACAAAGTGTTCTTCATATAGGTTGACCGGTCAGGCTCAGAGGTCTCCGCTTCAATTATGTTTTGTTGGCAGTGGGGCTGGCTTTTAAGTCCGCTTGGTTAGCTTTCACAATTAAATCTAAGTCCGTTGATATAACATTGATGTAAGTAAAAAGGTTCTCGGTACGGTATTATAATAAAATACCAAGTACTGTACTAGATTAAACTAGATTTACCTTTAGATAAGTTTAAGAATCATGTAAAATATTGTTTACTTAAAAAAGGTTCACAGTCAAGGAATATTTAGAAGACAAAACAGAATGGTTAAAATAATTTTTTTTTACATTATATTTACTTAGTCAATTATTTTTATAACTAATTAATTTTACGCTGGTATGATAGCCTTTAACAGTAGTGTCTTACAGACAAAGGTACCTACTCAAAATTTATGTTGCGTTTGAAGTTGCCTTATTGTTCCTGTTCTCTTGGCCTCTTGCTTTCGTTGGAGTTGCTTGAGTGTGTCATGCTCTCTCAAAGTGTCTCTGCGGTGGTGGCATGTGTGTCGGAACGTTACTTTCCCTAAAACATGGTTGAGCGAAGCGATGGTTGATTCACATGTCATACTCGTGAACGGGTGCCGCCTGTAGAAGCTGGTCTGCTCTTACAATCTTATTTTTTATGGTAGTCTTTCTTTTTCTTGTTTCAAAGATACTGTAAGACGTTGTTTATTTTATTTTAAATCGAGCATTACTTACCTGTTTTTTTATTGGATATTCCTTTGTATGTGTTGTGTTGTCTTGTAATCGTAATTAATGTTTTTTGTTGTAATGGAAAATGTCCTTCTACGATAGGGAGGGCATTTTCCAATTTGTGTTGACGCTGTAAAAGAAAGGGAGAAAATAAATGCCCTTGCTGAGTTTCTTGCCGGTTCTTCTCAGTATATACTAAGGCTCCCGCCCCATGGTTAGGACTTACGAACCGGTGGCATAGCGACATTCATAAGCGCTCTATTATTGTAGCCTAAATTGAATAAATGATATTGACTTGACTTGCTTGATCATTGTTGTGTTAATGGTATAAGTACGTCAGAATTAATGGTTCCTGTTTTTAGGATTCCGGGTGAAGTGCGCTTCCAGCTTCGGTCTTAGCTTCGTTTGCCATCCGAAAGGATAAAAGACCAAGCGCTTCCTTGCTGTGAAATAATAAAGAAAATGTTCTTTAAGTACCTATTGTAGGTATACTTCGACCATCTTCTATGACCTTCAATTTTCTGGTAAAATCGTTGAAATGGTTAGACCATTTTGACGTTTAATTAAGTTTCCCGAGAGATATACAAAATTACATCATACTATTCATACTTACGTTCTAGTGTGGAGAGTTGGAGTTAATAAAAGGCTAATAGCTGGATTGACGGTTTAAGCCATACATCAAAAACTTACCTATCCATTAAACTTAACACTTCGTAGCAGTTAAACATCTATTAAGTCGAACACAAAGGCGTTATAAATCATCGTGCATGCCCAGGATTTTTGCAACTTTTTCCATTGCATGCATATTCTTTACAGACGAGATTTATATGTTGTTAGATGCACCGTTAGATAAAGATGCCGACACGGCGCATAATTCCCACGGATTCATATAACTCACCCGCTACAATGACTAGGAATGTCGCAAAAAGCACTGAACGCGCGATACATACGGCCTCAGAAAGAAGTAGCTTAATACTTTAGTGCCATATCATACCAACTGCTGCAATTATACATACTCGTAATGGTTGCACTAGCGTGATCGTTCCGAGCAAGTTGGTGTGACAAGTTACTAAAGTGTTCTGCAGCCACTATACTTAGCTACCTACTTACAATACGAACATTAGTTTGTTAAACTGATCGTTCTCCACTAGTTTATTACTTTTCGTTGTCGTAATATCTCGGAGAATTTATCGTGAGATTCTATGTGAAATTGAATTTAATCTTGTAATGCTAATATTGCTAACTTAACAAGTTCATTAATTAGTTTTCTTTAGTTAGTAGTAGTTATGATGCTGCAGATGTCCCGGCACTTCAGAGGCCCTACTCTAGAGAGTAGTAAGTTTCGGCTAAGCATAGATGCTTATCCGAAACTCGTTGGCCCGTAATTCGTCGTAATTACTGCTGTGTGTACGTTCTGTGCCAATCGCTTGTGAAAAAATTCACAGATCTCGTGCTCTACACGAATTGAAAGGGCATTGATAATGAACCTAGCTATTATAGATTCAAAATTTGTTTATACTATCCTAAAGCCTTTAATTTTCCGCGTCTATTAAGTTCTAATAGATCTTCGTATCTCAGAGTTCCACAGGGCTATGACGCCCGAGAACCGCACGGCGACGCTCCACGCGCCGGTAAGGGAGAGCATCCCCTATCACTGCACACCCACAGCCCCTATCACTCCCACAAAAAAAGTATAAGACATAAAATGTTCCCCGTCTCAATATCTCTAGGCGTCTCTTTCAGTTTTTCGATTTTCAACCTCGTTCACGAGATATCGAAGATATTCCGAGGGAAGGTGTTAAAAAATCAAGGTTTTTTTTGTTTTTTTTTCAATTTTTGAAAAAAAAATTCGACTTTTACAAAAAAATTTTTCACCATCTGAAAGCCATTCAAATTCTGCGTCTTTTGAGTAGTTCTTATACGTTCTCATGGCCCTAAACTACTATATACCACGGGGCAAACACACTTTCAGCGAAAATGGGGCCCTACCGGAGCGATCGAAAAAACATTTTCAATGTTAAAACAGGGCCAACGAAGTTTCGAAGGCGCTTAGAGAGTGGGGCCCCAAGTGAATTCTATGTGTAAAAATATCTCTTGTAAAAAGATACTCACGTTGAGACTCAGCGGATTAATTGGACAGCAGTCCGAATGCCAAAAATTGTAAGAGCGAGTTTCCAAAACGAATAAGCATTGTGAATAAAAAAATAACATTTAAAATGATTTTCTTTCCACCGTTGTTTAGCCTGCAGCTGCGTGATATTCAGAATGTCACACAGCAAAATCTGCCAAAGGTATCGGATGTTTTCCTGGATTAATGAGTTAATCTAGAAGTGCTGTCCGGTCTCTGCCTACACCTGGAGACAGACGTGATGCATGTACTATATGATCCGTACCGTAGAACGAACAAACAAATATCCATAGTTTCACATTCATTTATAATGTACCTAGGACATACATTTATAGCATTCAACTCTTTTTCCATGTACATTTTGATTCTACCGTTTTGATCAGTGATGTTTGTTCGAATTAAGAGCAACCGTCTTAAAATAGCTCTAATGCAGCGTTAGTTTTTAATAACCAATTTCACGGCACGCGAGAGGCGGCCGATCAATCATCGAGACGAGTTTAGCTGTCTACTCCTCGTTAAAACCTCCTATATTCGTACTTCGGGCTAATAAAACATTATTTTAGTACTACTTCACATTTTTTACTTAAGAACCTACTTCATTGCAGAATGCTGTTTTTTAAAAACATTGCTTAAATATTCAATAATTTACCTTTGACTTACCTGCATCTGGGGAATGCAGGATATTCTCTACACTCATTCAAAAATAAAAAAAATCAAAATATCTTTATTCAGTAAGCTTAATTTTGAATCGTCTAAATTAATTTATTTAAGGATGGATGGATAGGCATAGGAAACCCATTCAGGAAGTCTTTTAGCTGTGGAGAAGAAGGGGCACAAGAAACTCCACAGCTTTAAAATAATATAAAAGTAACGACATTTACAAAACAACATATCGTTACCAAATTATACAATCAATTAAAAAGTTAATGGATTAAGAAAAAAATAATGTAAATATATTATTATAACCAGGCTGTTTTGTCTTCTAAATATTCCTTGACTGTGTAATAACCTTTCCTAAGTAAACAAGATTTTCCATTATTCTTAAACTTATATAAAGGTAAATCTAGTACCTATAGTACTTGGTATTTTATTATAATAGTGTATACCTTGCCCCAAGAAAGAGCCGAGAGCCTTTTGTAACCTAAACAGTGGCATTACTAGTTTTGACTTATTTCTAGTATTGAAATTGTGTACATCACCGTGTTTAGAAAAAGTGTTAATATTGCAACGCACAAAAACTATACAATTATAAATATACTATGCGATGCAACAGTAAGAACACCAACTTCCTTAAAAATAATTTCTCAAAGAAGTTCGCGATCCCAGTTTATAAATGGTTCTTATTGCTCGTTTCTGTCATATAAATATAGTTTTAACATCAGCCGCTGTTCCCCACAAAAGGACGCCATACGACATGATACTATGAAAATAACTAAAGTAAACAGTCCTAGCAGTTTCAACATCTGTTAATTGTCTAATTTTGCTAATCGCATGTACTGCTGAACTGAGTTTGCCGGCCAAATTCGATATATGCGGATTCCATTGGAGTTTTGAGTCAAGGGTTATCCCTAGGAAAACTGTCGAGTCTACCAAATCTAATTTAACACCATTCATTCTAACATCGGTTTGTTCGGTCTTGAGATTTGGTAGTATAAATTTAATACATTTCGTTTTTTTAGCGTTTAGCTGTAAATTATTCGCACTAAACCAACTGAGTACCTCTGAGAGAGCATTGTTAACATCGTCATAATTATTCTTACATTCTTACATTCCTTTACAAGTCCTGTATATGTCCTATAATCTTAAATAAAAAGCCAAATTATTTAGAAAACTTTAGATTGGTATATACTATTCGTCATTCATCGTTGACCAGCCTGATCCCTAAAACATTCAGAAACAAAACCTGAATAATCCTACATAGTATATTCATTCTAGATTTTTTAGCAGCAAAATTTATAATTTTTTTTAAGCAGCTGCTGTGTTGTACCTATATACGAATACGAGAACATTAAAATACACGACTCCCCCCCGCAACCCGCTTTACCCCTACCCCGTTGAAAAGTGTCCCGTTTTACAGATTTTCTCAAACTTCAGGAAAACTATACAAGCAGGACAAAATGGTCAAAGACTGAATTATTTGTCAATAAATTACCTACAACTTGCATTCATTTTGATACAATTTATAGTTTCCAAGCTATGGTGCATCAAAGATGACTAACAATTTATAACCAACAAATAGTGGTAGCATTCTTTCACCGCTACACGACACGGTTACAAATAAATATATCTTTATATCTACAATTTATCTAAAGTAATACTGCTAGGCCTATAAAAGTAGAAAGGCATACAAACACAAGCGCATTAAGATAAATAAAATAGATTATAATAAAAAATATTTCATCGATCTAATCGTGTCGCGCAGCGGTGAAAGAATATATACTGGTTATAAATTTTTCACTATTATTTACTGGTTATAAATTTTTCACTATTATTTACTGGTTATAAATTTTTAGTCAACTTTGATGCACCATAGCTTGGAAACTATAAATTGTATCAAAATGAATACTAGTACATATTTGTAGGTAATTTATTAACAAAAAATTCAGTCTTGGACCATTTTGTCCTAGCTTGTTATAAATTTGCTGGTTATAAATTTTTCACTATTATTTACTGGTTATAAATTTTTAGTCAACTTTGATGCACCATAGCTTGGAAACTATAAATTGTATCAAAATGAATACTAGTACTTATTTGTAGGTAATTTATTAACAAAAAAATCAGTCCTGGACCATTTTGTCCTAGCTTGTACAGTTTTCCTAAAAATTGAGAAAATCTGTAAAACGGGACACTTCTCAAGGGAGGGATGGGTGAAACTAAATTTAAATAAATTTAAAAAAAAAATTTGCCGTTTTGCCCATACATTGAAATCTAGAATGAATATACTAACAGGTGTCACACAACATCCTCGTGTGGCGGGAAATGTAAGGCTGATTTCACAGTCACGCGTTTTATCAGCGCCGGCCACACGCGCGCGCTTACAATTACACTAGGTAGTAGTTGCGTTTCATAGTAACGCACGCAGTTCAAACGCGCAACTACTATGTAGTGTAATGATAATTGTAAGCGCGCGCGTGGCCGGCGCTGATCAAACGCGTGACTGTGAAATCAGCCTAAGGCTGGTTGACAATTACACTAGATAGTAGTTGCGTTTCATAGTCATCCATCACGCAGTTCAAACGCGCAACTACTATGCAGTGTAGCGCGCGCGTGTGGCCGGCGCTGATCAAAAGCGTGACTGTGAAATCAGCCTTAGACCAGCGAAATTTAACCGCCTCGAAGGGCTAGTGCTTAGAGCACAGACGGATACAAAACATTGTGGTCGGTTTGCTCAAGCCCCGTTGACACTAAGCAAGTAATTAAGGCAAAGTGCGAGTGTAATTCTTCTTTAAAATTCGTTTTAATTAAGCAAAGTAGCGAAACAATGCACTAAATTACTAGCCTTCGTGTTAAAAATAGCCTTCGACTAAATTACTAGTTTGTTTTTTTTTATATGAGAAGGAGGCAAACGAGCAGGCGGGTCACCTGATGGAAAGCAATCACCGCCGCCCATGGACACCCGCAAAACCAGAGGAGTCGCAGATGCGTTGCCGACCTTTAAGAAAGGAATAGGGTTAGGGGAAGGAATAGGAATTGTGAGGAGGGGTGGGAGGGGAAGGGGCCTCCGGAACTCTCACTGGCCGGACGAAACACAACAGCACCAAGTGCCATTATTTCACGCCGGATATTCGTGAGAGGGTGGTATTACGCCGGATGAGCCGGCCCAATGCGTGCTGCAACGCAGCGTGGCTCTACCACTCAGAAAAGTCTAGTGCGAACAAGACTAGAACAAGTGCTAGAGGTTATTTTAAGTCTTAAGGCTTAGCTACCACCATCTTGTATAAGTTTCGTCGCCATAACAACAATGTAAGTGGCATTGTTGTGTGTGAGTTAGAGATAAGATAGTCAGTTTCTCAGTAGCTGGTATTATCGAGTGGAAAGGCTTTCATCTCCGTCACTTACCATCAGGAAGGTTACTCTCAAACGCAAACTCAATCTCAATACAATTCCAATGCGATTAATATGTATCGATATTGAGATAAGTAAAGATAATTCCGGAACGCCATCTCGATAATAATTTGTTCAATCAATTTCCACGCAATTTAATTCCAATGTGGCGCTATTGTCACTTACAAAAGAGCCATTTGACATTTTTAAAAGGTTAATCAAATTCCTTTATGCGAAATTTAAAAAGTTAAAGAGTCTCTCAAGTGATTAATCTCGCGACTAATATCAGACTTAGTTCAGAATATTGCGAAATGGTTGACTCAAGCGACAGTTGGCAAGCTACACGACCATAAAGTGTAGTCACTGTCTCCCAAGATCACGTGTGATGGTGTGATGCTCACCACTTGGCCGCCACGTGCCGTCGGCGCAGGCGCAGCTTATATTTAAACGGACCGCTCGAATAGTTAATTATGTGTTTTACTCACATTGGAGATGTACTTACTATGAGCCGATTTGGACTATTTATTTTGGGACCATTCATGAAAACTACGCAGGAGGTGCTGAAAAATGTGGCAATGGACAAATTCGAAGGTTTGTCTTTCTGATATTATGGATTTATTCGTAGTTGACTTTATTATTAGGTACATTATAATATTTTGCCAATAAAAAAGTTTTATGGTAGATGTAACTTAAAGTAACACAACTTTTATATTTCTTAAAGAAAAAGCTAAGTAATAAAAGAAAAAAAACGTAGATTTTTTTCTATCACACATTTTGTTTTGTATAAAACGGGAATGAAAATTATTTTTTAAATATTTTGATTATTATTTAAAAAATAGTTATCCATCCCAGTTAAGAAGTTGTGTCTTACACACGCACAATGTTTAGGTAAGGTAAATACCAACCATCCATGTTCTGAATAACCTATGAGCTATGATACATTATGTTTTTGTTCATTTAGTAGTGTGTTGTTTTATTTGGTTATCTCATTTGCAAATGATCAATAAGGAAGTATCATATTACAAATTAGATTGAACATCTGTGTGCTTGCGAATAATAACATAATATTTTGTGCTATTCCTATTTCAATTGTAAGTAGTTTTTTTATGTAACTGTTGTAGTGTTACATTTAAATCAATACTGGCGAGTATAATTCCCAGATCGGGCTAAGTGTGTATTCGGGATCTTTCGCTGCTTAGCTTGGGTTTGTGCTCGTTTACGAAGTTGCATTTGGCAAACGTAGAGATTAGGCCAGAGATTAAGCTAAGTTACCCAATTATTGTAGCAATGATTTGTTTTTAATGATAGAGGACTATGACTTTTTGCCCGAATCGAAATTTAAAGCGCTTTCCTTCATTTTTGAAAGGAGAATGCCAAAAAGTGAGCTTACCTAGTCTCACGCCTCAAAATAAAAATTGTACTTAAATTATTCTTTTTAATTTTGAATTGTTTTTAACTTTTGGAGCGGTTAATTAGAACAGAGGTTTCTTTTTAAAACTTAATAAGACATAATAGTGCTTATGTTCCATCACCGGCTATCTCACTGATTGTGTCAGAAGTGTTGCCATAGCAATTAATTAAAAATGTAGATTTTACTTTGACAAATGAACAAAGAATAGCCCAATATTTTAGAAAACTAGGTACCCAAGGTAGACGACTTGATTTCAATTGCCTTTGCCCAGCACTGGGACAGTATGTGGGCTATACTTTATTTTGACAAATTAACAAAGAATATCTCAACAGATTAAAAAACTACCCAAGGTAGAGGACTTGATTTCAATTTCCTTTGCCCAGTAGTGGGACAGTATGTGGGCTTTACTTTAATTTACAAATAAACAAAAAATAGCCCAACAGATTAGAAAACTACCCAAGATAGCTACAAATATCACTTTAAATAAGAGTTGATTGTATTTTTTAATGGTTACGTGACATTTTTTTTTAAATGACAAAACCTTTGTTTTTATTCTAAACACAGCTGCTAGCTGTTCTTTGAATATTGAAGAATAGTCTAAAATTGGTTTGGTTTTAAGGCAACAATTTGACATATTAGACCGTTTGCCATACAACGGTTGGCATTCTTCTTACAAACAATTTTCTATTTCAATTTTTTTTAATAATCTAAATGCCAAACCCGTTTTTTATGAATGAAATTTCGGAAGGAATGGAGACCGCTGTAAATAGCAAACGAAAATCGGCCGAAATTTGGTTTCGATGAAAGAGAGAGGCCCCCGCTGTGGGACAGTATGCAGGCGGTAGGTACTACATTACTTAATTATTTACTAGCGACCCGCCCCGGCTTCGCACTAATCTACCCGTACCCGTACCTAAACAAATTATAGCCTTCCTCGATAAATGGGCTATCTAACACTAAAAGATTTTTTTTAAATTGGACCAGTAGTTCCTGAGATCTCTTCATCTTTATAATATTAGTAGGATTCACAAACACAGATTTTGCTTTATGTCCCGCCAAATAGAAGCGTAAAAACTTTCTATTTTGCTGCCACAGACCAGGGTTATTTAGTCTGTGCTTGCTGCAAAGCTCTCACCGACATCTAGCCACCGTTTGCAAGTCGCACCATAACACACACACATGAAGTCGTGGTTATCACGGTGTGGAGGGACGGAGGAGTGACACGATGAGGAGGAGTTGGATGATAATAAATGCACGACGAGTCTGAACTCGACTCGAACTGAAACTTTTGAGAAGTATATTACAATAAATAAATGGTTTGTATGAAGTAGAATTTATATGAAGTAGTTATAAAATATTAATACACTATGCTTAATGACTAGGGTCTAGGTTTAGATTATATTATTATCAGGTCATATGCCTGAAACTGCCTGGTTATAATAAATGCACATCACTATTCTAGCGATTTTACGTGAGCGTCAAGTTGGCAGGCACACCACGGAATTAGACGGTTTTGACTATGTCAAAAAATTGTGTATAAATAGTGATGTATAGCATATAAATAGTGATACTATGGTTCAAAAGATATTTGAGTATCTTGGTGTGCCTGCTAACTTGACGTCAAGATAGCAGGCACCTTAAGAAATTCAGTTCGTATCAATGTAATTTATATGTCAAAAAACTGTGTATAAATAGTGAATCGTATACGCAAAATTTCAACAATTGTACTTCAATACAAACCGAGATATTACGGTCTCTAAGTGGGCTGCCAACTTGACAATTCTTGCGATGTCGATTCCAGAGAAACGGGTTGAAGTTTTAAACAAATAAATACATGAAAAAATTGTGTGTGAAATTGTGAATCTTTCAATATCAATAAAAAAAGAATTCTTCTTTGCTATTTTCCAAAAATCTAATGTAAACTTCTACCATACATTCGATTTTAAGTACAATCGTGCACAATTTTATTTATTGACTTAAGTCAAAATTGTGCACGATTTGTTGTGTTTTGTCTCTTTTACTCTTATTAAAAATTACGTTTAAATGGCAGGAACAAAACACGGAATAACTATTCGTAGCTTATTCTTTGTTTATTAGTCATAAAAGACTAGGCAGGTAACTTTAACATTTAATGCACTAGGAATATACTTGACCCTAGATAACTTTACGAAAGATTAGCTTGTTAAGTACCTACTATGAAGTAATACGTATTAGTCGACCAACATAATTAGGCGCATGTCAGCTAGACGTTTATCACAGTTGTTCAATAATTTACAAACGTATCTGCTTCGATATTCCATTTTAAAATCTGACCACTCAGCATGTGCAAACTAATTGAAGTGCAATATATTTAGATTGTTAATCATTGAACAATTATGATAAACGTCTAGCTTTAATGCGATTAATTATGTTGGTCGAGTAGTAAATATGAAAAGTTTTGAATGACTGAGAAAATATCTACCTCACATTAGGTACAATGGCGGACTTCGTCGCTTTACCAGTCTAAAGGTCAAAATCCCTTGCACACCGCGTCGTCTATTTGGTACGGGCACGTAGGTACCCGGGCGGTCGGTGCACTTCACACGAAAATCGCTGCAAAGTGGTAAAGCGACGGCGACACCCGACCCTAGGTACCTTGGTACATCTTTTTTTGTAAATACCATAATAGAAAATAAGCTGCGTACCTTTAAAAATGTATGTTGTTATTAAACTATTTAAACACTTTCACTTCTGATGCAAATGTACTTACTGCTTACCAATTTCAACACAAACAAATAAAACTTTTCGCGCCCCATTCTCGTATCACCGGCTCACCGCACGTAAACAAAATCACGCCATCTCTCGGTCGTTCGCGACACTCGCTCGTCCACCACTATCCAAGACTTTTAATTCGAGTCACTAAAATAACAAATTGCTTGACATAAGTTTCCATAGAAATAACGTGAAACTGACATTACGACGGTAGACTTAAGTGTAATTTTATGACTTGAATTAAAAATAATTAGAGTTTGTCACTAGGTATCTACCTCTCAGACCTCAAGCGGTCGCATGAGACCGCACCTACAAAAACACACTTGACTTTGTACCGTGTTTTCATAGACTTACAGACTACTTTAGTATGAACAAGTTTGGTTATTTCGGTTCTGTGGTTCATCTTATGTATAGTTATCGCACAATATCGCATAGTCTATGCTCCATTCTGTCAAATTTGACGTTGACAGTTACTGTCAAAAAAGTGTCAAAAAAAATCCAAGAGTGAGTGGTTAAGTCAATAAACAAAATTGTGCACGATTGTACTTAAAATCGAATGTATGGTAGAAGTTTACATTAGATATTTGGAAAATAGCAAAGAAGAATTCTTTTTTTATTGATATTGAAAGATTCACAATTTCACACACAATTTTTTCATGTATTTATTTGTTTAAAACTTCAACCCGTTTCTCTGGAATCGCCATCGCAAGAATCGTCAAGTTGGCAGCCCATTTAGAGACCGTAATATCTCGGTTTGTATTGAAGTACAATTGTTGAAATTTTGCGTATACGATTCACTATTTATACACAGTTTTTTGACATATAAATCACATTGATACGAATTGTATTTCATAAGGTGCCTGCAATCTTGACGTCAAGTTAGCAGGCACACCAAGATACTCAAATATCTTTTGAACCACAGTGTCACTATTTATATGCTATACGTCACTATTTATCACTATTTATATACAATTTTTTGACATAGTCAAAACCGTCTAATTCCGTGGTGTGCCTGCCAACTTGACGCTCACAATTTTGTGAACTGGTGTGGAATGGAAGGATTACAATAAATTCGAAGGAGCTCATTCTAGCTCAGCAGTTGAACCTGAACTGCCTTTACCATAAAAACAAAGGCTATAGTTAAACAGAGAAGGCAAGTAATTTTTGAATTTAAAACCAGATACAAAAAAACGTTATTCGGTAAAGAGGTCAGAAAACCAACAAGGCTTTTTTTAGCTGCCCGGTTACAACCTGAAGTATAATCACAGACCGCATTGTCTGTGAGTATAATATAGAGATAAATTGATAGATTGTCTAACTCTATACAAAACAGAATTTACAAAATGATTAATATGAACAGTTTTATTCATTGCGGATGTACGTTATAGTACAATCAAATTTCATAATTAATAATTGTTACAATAGCTCTTATGGTTTGATAAAGGAATAAAAATAATTATTAAGAGTGAGAATCAGTGATCTTACTACTTTACTCTAAAGAGAACAAGCATTAAACATCACCGTTTTCTCTGACGAGTTACTCTTAAACATGGAGATAATACATCGGCCTTATTAAACACAGCAGACACTTGGCGCCGATCGGGAGTCGAACCCGAACCGGGGCGCATCCGGCCGCACGTGTTATTATCTAGTTCCGGCGGCGACAGGTTTAGCCGCCGCGGCTAGCCGGCCCTACGGAGGCTTTGCTCTTGACAAGTTTTTGCTCGAGTTACTTAGTTAAACTTAAATAGGTCGGTGCCCTTGATACGCTAGTATTAATTTATATTTAAATCATTCAATATGTGTGTGTATTATGTGATTAGTCTGGTTTTGATAAGAATACAAGCGAAAAACACTGACAGACTGTTTTTGAATTCTCAGCAACTAATTTTAAAGCCTACAAACCTGTTTGACAGGCCTATACTACAGGCTAATACCCTAAAAAAGGATTGTTAAAAATTCTGCAATTTTCTAAAAAGGTTTATTCACTATACTATGCTACATAACTTATTATCACAAGAAAATTGTAAGTTGCTTTTTGCAATTGTATTTTAATTATTAAAATTTGTATAGTCACGCCCTTAAAAAATAATAACAATTTTTAATAATACATGTAAACGGCCAATGCAGTTACTCACATTGTCTTCAGTCTTCATACTCGCTATAATTACAAGGAACAAACAGTAGAAATAAATAAAAACAAAAACTAATGCTTTTAAACTGTAAAATAATGGTCGACATGGTCACCAATTTCGATTGGTCACATTTGATTTATACCATCCTTCAGTTTAGATGAGACAATTGCACGTTCCCCGCGGGCTAAGTCCTTTGTCCTTTGACGGAGGACCAATTAACTTGCGACAATTATCCCGATTCCGTATAATTTGCAAGGAGTCAATGCACCGGCACCCACGCGCTACTAAACTTTATAATGTGGATTGAAGGAAATTTTTGTTGTTCCCAAGAATTCGCCACCGACTCGCGACAATCGGAATGATTTTGATGCGGCAGTTTTGCAATGTAATTAATTTTTATGTAACAGATACAGATACTTTAGAGTACCCTTATTCTTCGACAGGAACGGAACAGGATGCCAACGTATCCTAAACATATTAAACGACGACCTCCGTGGTCGAGTGGTTAGCACGCCAGGTCTGGCGTCGCGCCATCTCTTAGAGTCCGGGTTTCCCGGTCGGGTCAATTTAGAGAAAATCTTTTTTTCTAAATTGATTTCATGTCTGGGTACTTTTTCTATGTTTATTTATGTATCCGTTATCTTACCATATTAACGAGTTTCAAAAGAATACTCATCTTGGTCTAGATAATTAGTGTGAGCGTTAACAAATTTAATTTAATTTTTAGGGTTCCGTAGCCGAATGGCTAAAAACGAAACCCTTATAGATTCGTCATGTCTGTCTGTCCGTCCGAATGTCACAGCCACTTTATTCCGAAACTATAAGAACTATACTGTTGAAACTCGGTAAGTAGATGTATTCTATGAACTGCATTTAAGATTTTCACACCAAAATAGAAAAAAACAATAAATTTTAGGGGGTTTCCATAAATAGCATACTTAGAACTGAAACTCGAAAATTTTTTTTTCATCTAACCCATCCGTGTGGGGTATCTATGGATAGGCCTTCAAAAATGATATTGAGGTTTCTAAAATAATAAATTGATAAAACTAAAAAAAATATATGATGTACATTACCATGCAAACTTCCACCGAAAATTGGTTTGAACGAGATCTAGTAAGTAATTTTTTTTTAATACGTCATAAATTAATTAATTAAAAAAAACGCTATTATTAAAACATCGATAAAAGTTACAACGAACTACAAGAACTTTTATATGATGTTACTTGCTGCTACGGAACCCTTCATGGGCGAGTCCGACTCGCACTTGGCCGGTTTTTAACTTTATTATTAACTTCATAAAAAGCGACCAACGGACTAAAGACTCACATACATTCAACATACGAAAACATAAAGGGGCTAAGGACTGAACTCGTATCACACTGACTACATGTGCAGTTAATATTTGGCGAAATGTAGAGTGTGACATTCTTTTGCGGTCTATTGCGCTCTATTGCCTAGTCTCTAACTTTTTGGGTATAACAGTAGTGACTGGATGTATGTATAATCGCGAGTATATCTAAACAGTGTATATCTGTACAGTGTTTTATTGTAATGTCTGTAAGTGACTATCGTGCGCTCTATTAATCCGCAGAACAGTGCACGCGCACGCGGATTCAGAGATACCACCGTTAGTTTTTGCGCGCTTTGCATCCAGCCGCGGACGATTTGACAGACGATTAGTAATTGGTCACGTAATGTTTACCAAGTCTTGTTATAGGAGATCAATGTATATTTCCGTGCAATACAAAATTGAAATCAAAAAATAAGAAAAAACGCAGACATTACTCTTATTTATCTCAAGCAATTCAATTCCATTATTTAAAACTACGAAAAATCGGCATTATTTATTTTATTTATCTCAAACAATTCAATCATAATTACTTACCGCCTATGACCACAAGTAATTATAGGTAACACTACCGGTTTTAGATTTAACATTGTGAGTTCTATTCTAAGCTAAAGCTTGTTCTAAGTCCGTTTTGCAAGTAAACAACGACGTTTGTGCCAACAGTTCGAGAGGAACGATGGCAAGTTTCCCAGTGATTAAGAATTTCGGGTGAAGTGAAGATGCGTTTCAGTATTAAACCAAAAATATGTAAAGAAAAGTAATTTTATTTGCAATGCACTAACCTTTCCACGGCGGCCGCCCGCGCCGCGCTCAATAAATGGAATTTTTACTGTCTATAAGTGTTAATTATGTGCTACGGAACCCTGGCACAATATTCGCATATCGGACCGTCCTACTTCTCGGCGCAGGTGTCGGTACCTACCTGAAAACGCCTAGATAGTAGTTAAACTACTCATTTGTAAAATATAGGTCAAAATTGCCATAATTGATCGTACAGCTTCATCATGCCGCAGTTTGATCGGTCGTTTAATTGAACTAATTATTATCGTTACTTTGTTGTAATGGATTTCAAATAGCCGCTGTTACGACCGTTACCTATATATGTGTGTTTGGCTTTCTCGCCTTCGTGATACTGATATTTTTATGTTCTTCTTACTTTCTACGTGTTCAGAAATGACAAATATGAAAGTATGTAAGTAAAGCAATATCGACGTGAATAGGTTCAGAGGGATTTATTGGAAGATTGTTTCAAAAAGTTGCTTGAAATGTTAGTGAAATTAACTCGAGTAGATTGTTTAGAAAAACAATGTTTTTTAACTTAATCAAAAATAGGAGGATTGGAGACTTATTAAACATTATTTTGTACAGTTAACTATGATTTTTAACAATTAGCATAAGTTATCGTGTATCTTTAATGCCACATCAACTTCTCCGTTTCACAGCTCTAAATGTAGAGTCCTCCCGTTGTCCAAAAGCTGCGCCTACGCACAGTATCGACTGAGTTACCGATAAACGCATTAAGATCTAACCTTATATAGAATCTTGTACTTTTATGTTGCATGCCGCATACATTAGTCTGGATTGCACGGATGTTTTTGATGTACAAATTAAATTAATTGGACTGGTATACATAAAATTATAAAAATTACAAATACTTGTAGCTATTTGTTGTTGTCGTTGATATACTGAAAACTTCATCTTGTTTCTTTATAATTATTGCTCATCTTTGGGAGTTTTTATTTCTTACCCGGAATGATATTGTCATAACAACGTTTCTGAGTGGTAGAGCCACGCTGCGTTGCAGCACGCATTCGACCGGCTCGCCCGGCGTAATACCACCCTCTCACGAATATCCGGCGTGAAATAATGGCCCTTGGTGTTGTTGTGTTTCGTCCGGCCAGTGAGAGTTCCGGAGGCCCCTCCCCCCCCTTCCCTCACAATTCCTATTCCTTCCTTAACCCTATTCCCTTCATAAAGGTCGGCAACGCATCTGCGACTCCTCTGGTTTTGCGGGTGTCCATGGGCGGCGGTGATTGCTCTCCATCAGGTGACCCGCATGCTCGTTTGCCTCCTTCTTACATAAAAAAAAAAACGTAAGTAATTTTTTTCCATCAAAATAAAAGTCTACATACAGTTTTCAAATTTTACTTTAAAATTAACATGTCATTGTAATGTAGGTAATAAAAGTAAAGACAGGGTATTTTATCACATTTTCAAAACGGCTGTAAGACGTGTCAGTGTTATTGAGAATTTAAAATCGAACTTAAAACAATGCAATTTTTAATTTATTTATATAAAAATCAATTGCCAGAAATGTATGTTCGCGCATCGCCACAGAACGGCTGCACCTGTTTGGCTAAATAACTTTTTGTTGTGTTTGTACAAAATATTTGTTTTAATTCGTCACGGGCTACGGGATGTCTTCGCAGGCGAAGTCGCGGGCGGGCCGCTAGTAGGTTATCTTTGTAAATGAAAATAATGTTTGTAGCTTTGTTAGGAAATTGCCCTTAAACGACCTCCTTGGTCGAGTGGTTTGTACACCAGTTTTCATGGTGTCGCCATCTCTGAGGTCCCGGGTTCGATCCCCGGTCGGGTCAATTTAGAAATTATTGTTTTTCTAAATTGTCTCGGGTCTGTGTGTTTTCTATGTATAATAAGTATGTATTTAAGTATTTTAAGTATGTTTATCCGTTGTCTAGTAACCATTTAACGAGTTTCTTCGAAGCTTCTCTTGGGCTAGATAATTGGTGTGAGTGTAGGATTTTTTTTATCGTGTTTGAAGTGCGTTTTTTGGGCCCTAATCGTCACTTAACATTAACACAAGGTAAAAAGAATTTAAAGACTGCTTAAAAAGGTTTTGTTGGCCGCAATCTGTAAAAGTTATGCAAATTACTTACTTGCTGTCTATTTTTCTTGTTCATATCGAATTGCAGTGAAAACCACCTTCGAGTTTAAAATGGCCAGACCGCAAATGGAAATTCATTTGAGCCACTCCCACCTAACGGCTAATGAAGGCGTTAATTTGAGACTATCCGCACCCCATTTTGGGGGTAATTTAACGGTTGGCCGCTTCGCGAGCTGCGGACAAAAGTAGTTTGTTACCAATTTCTGATTTATCGTATAGTTTTAAATTAGATAGCGATTGGACATAAAGTACTACATAAATACTGTGTATAAGCTTGGTCTTAACTACTACATATATTTTTTTAGATTGAACTGCTTCTGCTTCTGTTTGCCATACATTTTTTAGATAAAGTTTTTTAAGTTGTAGGCTTTTGTATAAAAACAACACTGTATAGAATTGAAATGGGTTCATTCGTTTGGTAGCTTTTGAGCTAGTGCATTAAACCAATTAAGTTCGCTAGCTTCGACAGACAGACAGATACAAACCTCAAACTGATAACCTCTCTTTAATAGTCATAAAAAAGTTGGAGTTGATGAATGTACTTGCATTAACAAATGCTATCACGACAAAACCACATCACAACGTCTTTGTAAACTGCGTGTCGCCTTTCTCTCTTTGTGCAAAAACGAAAGAGCATTTCTTACCACTTTTATTTGAAACAACATGTGCTTTCCATTCAGTTTACGCATAGAGCTCCGATGCTATACTATTACGTGGTTTTTGCGTCTAGTTCCCAGCAATCAGTCTACCGAGTTCAAAGTCAGTTTCACATGGGTTTTCTAGACCATTGTCAACGTATATATACAATTATATAAAATGCCGCACAGCGAAGCATCAATCTGTTCGAAGAGAATGCTTTTGTTAATTTCTTCTTTTTGCTAATCGTAGGAGTGCGACGATATACAAAGGTGACTGCTAGAAACCACAAGAAACTTCAAGGGCTGGTCAGGTCTGTTGTAAACATGACAAAAATGACAAAAAAGGAATTCGTGTTTTTTTTTATTTTTAATTAAATAATTTATTTTGTTAATTTAAATTGAATAGTCTTTGAGTATCTAATTTATTTTAAAGTAATAACATAAGATAATTCAAATGAAAAACAATTAAATTACAACGATTATCTACAACGCGCGGGCAACGGCCAGCCGACCGACCGTCCGTTGACCCGTCCGCGTCAGCTGGGCGATAAGTACCTACGTTAGTCTGCAATGAGACCATTTTTGTCATGTTTAAAACACTTGACTTGACCAGCCCTTGAAGTTTCTTGCGGTTTCTAGCAGTCACCTTATATAGTCGAGGTATAGCTGTATATTGGCGACGACGACGTATTAACAATTTATCATTGTCATATCTTTATTTATATATTATATTAAATTGAAGTAATTACAAACGATAACAATGGTATGATTAGAACCCATAATTTATTTTTACAATATGTTAAAAGTTAAAGGAAAAATTGTACCTACTTTTTTTAACCTCTTTTTTAGTAAATAAAACTTACTAAATAAACACAACATTAGGCAGCCATACAACTATTTACTGAGAAACAATGCCGTATCAGTCAAATAAAAAAAGTTTTGTTAAAGTTACCCAGACTTAAATCAAAATTAAGATAAGATAATCACTACCGAATGCCTTTCCACAATTGTCCCATTGTCGGATCATTAAACCTTTGCCCATGATTTGCATTTTCCTTTACCAAAATCAGCTTTATTATACATAAAAGTAACATTAAACACACTTTTAAACTGTAGTATAACACTACATTAAACCTAAATGAGACTTATTACGACGGAATAAGGTAGGTGGTGAATGGGGAACGATTAATTTGCCATGGACTGTTTAAACGTAAATAAAATTGGTAATAAGGAGAATTCCAAAGCCAAGGGGCGTGCGAACACTATTACCATACAAAGACTGCTAAATGGTTCTATCTGCGATAGAAGCATCTATCTTGGCTGCCCATTAATTATTCTATTAACCTTCAGGTTTGTGTAGTAAAAGCGATGAGGGCAATGATATCTTTAAAAAATATAGCTCTTATCCCCATTATTAGTCTAGAATCGTCCCATACAGTTTCTGTGTTATGATAAAATTAGTTCTTTAGAAAACTTGGTTAAAAGGCACATTTACTTACTGTTACCAACATAAAATATAAAATTATTTGTACACTGGTATTTTGTGGATGTAATACCACGTGTAGTACATTTTAGGATTGTAGTTAAGTATATGACATAGTCAATGACACACTCTGTAAACAAATATGTTGTCATAAATAAAATAAAAATATATATAAATAATTTAGCTACTATGTCTAGCTAACGTAAATCTATGAAATATCGATTTACAGGCTCTTTGCTGTTGGATGTATATAGTCCGTTAGTCGCCTTTTAAGATACCTAAGGGAAGAGATGGGTCAGTGGTATTATTTTAATGAATCGCCGCCACACAGCCGTAAATGATAAATGATTAAAAATAAACACAAAGCCAACCAATGTGTCTGGCGCCAAAGTAGTTCTTAGTTATGTAGGTGTCAGTTAAAGTCACTGGAGCCGATCCGTACCAAAAAGAACTGCAGTAACCGTGAAGTTACAAAAAAGATTCTAACAATCATTAACATATTATCCTTTGAATTTGGAGATGATTCAAATATGCATATCTGACCTTTTTTTATACCCGAATGGGACGCGCTTGACCTTCATGATGAATATGTTAGGGTTAAGACCCAAGACATCCCACTTCATTTCACTAATTATATTTGTATACTTGCATCAAATACTATCCGATAAGGATATGAGAACACGTGTAGGTAAACTAACTCGCACATCGGTGTTTTCAGTCAGGTTATAAACACCTGATCAGAACTCCCCAAAATTCGTACTTCATCCTAGTACTCAGACTAGTAACTCAGGGAAGTTGCCTCATGGACTCGTATAAGTATATATTCCTTACCACGGTATTTGCTCCGTGGTGCACACCGTACTTCACACTCACGTTTCGTTGTACCTACGAAAAACACAACACATTTCACTGATAGTTAACATTTTATACCGCTCTTCATCATTGGAACCATTATCCCAGACGGGTAGAATATGCCTAATTTCTGTAAACAGCAAATGGTGCTACTGTGTGTTATTTCTTATATCACATATTACTTACCTACAGACATAACATTTTTTCTTTCTATCCAACCGGACAATACTATATGCTTACATCGCGTCGTTGTCTAATTGGTAAATGAAGGGCGGATGGTGAATTACCGTGGGGCACCGCTAACAGAAGATTAAATATTGTTCTTTAATCAGATTAATAGTGCGTCTTGTAACATAATGATCAGCCTTTTCAACATGAGCTATACTTTGGATGGCCCAATGCGTGTTGACGGATTATAACAATAATTGTCATTTAAGGCGCAAACCATCAGAGGAGGGCGCTCTATTTTTATTTGCTTATCTATGCGTAACCCAGCATTGAGAAGTAGGTAGCTTCTTTCAATAAAATAAAATTTAGATCTTTTAGTTAATAAAAAAATCTCTCTAAAAAAATGTTTATTTTTGTTTAAAAAAACGGTAGCAGACGGTAGGATACCAGCAGGATCTCCCGCGCAATGTGCGGGCAGCGCGGGAAATATACGTTAATTGTCATGTGAATCTGTCACGCTCGGGCTGGCTCGCAGGCGGTATTAGCCAAGCGGATGGGCTATCATCAAGGTTTGCGCGAACTATGTTGTATACCTACTACCTTAGTCAGTAGCAGACGAATGACTGTAATTTATTTTTAAATTATAAAAGACGTTTTAGCACCAAACGAGTCTGCCAATATACAGTGTGTTCGGGATAGGGCTAGCGATATTTTAAGGTCATGTTATACAATTAATTTTGTGTAGAAAAGCGTCTTTTGTGATAAAATGGCCGCTATTTTATCAGAAGGCCATAAATGCTCAAAGGGGGAATGCTTTCCTACACAAAATTGATTATATAACATGACCTTAAAATATCGCTAGCCCTATCCCGAACACACTGTATAAGTCGATTTCTTTAATGGAGAACTTTGCCCAGCAGTGGGACTGTTTAAACACTCGACTCTTGAGGCGTCGGTAGCCGAGCGGATAGATGCTACGCGAGAAATCGTGGTTCGATCCCCGTAGCTCCGTCAGATTACTAACGTGAACCCACTCCGACACAGTCACTTTAAATTACAGGATGGGTTAACAGGTCTATTAATAATGTGTATATGGCGCATTAACAGTAGTATAAAAAAGGCTGTTTTACTTGCTTTGCTCTATTTATACCTCCTCCTCCTTCTCAGTTAAAGCTGTCAGCCTTTGGAACAATCTCCCATCTGAAGTTCGTCACTCAAAGTCACCTGCTTCTTTCAAAGCCAAACTGCATTCGCATCTCTTGACTAGGTCCTCGTTTGCAACAACTATTATTCTATTTTAAGTATTTTATTATATTAATAGTATATTTATTTATATATATATATATTTTTATATTATATATTACTTATGTTATTTATTTAATATAATATTTTATCTGTATCGTATTAAATTTATTTTTATATTAAGTATTTTAATTCTATTTTTTTAATTTCATATTTGCTTGTTTTGGTGCACTGCTTGTCGCTTTTTTTCTGTTGTCCTATACTGCAAAGGTTGTCTGGAAGAGATCGCTTCAAGCGATAAGACCGCCTTTGCCCACATTAGTTTTAATATGCTTATTTTATGTTTTCTGTATTTTTGTGTGTGCAATAAAGCGTTATATCTATCGGTCTTGATGCTTATGTTTTTTTAGTCAACATTGCTTCATCAAATCTTAGAAGTTTTCACCTCTAAGATCCGAAAGAAATATTTTTACAAATATTTGAACATTCGGTTAAGATGAAGCTGCGTTTATAGATTAACGTTTTTAATATATTTTTGCGTTTTATTAACGCTTAAACATACTTAAGTAAAATTTTTAAACAGTGAAAAAAGACGACAACCTCAGGCGGGATCCTTGACTAAAAAAACCGTCCAAGTGCGAGTCAGACTCACCCATGAAGGGTTCCGTAGCAGCAAGTAACATCATAGAAAAGTTCTTGTAGTTCGTTGTAACTTTGATCGATGTTTTAATAATAGTGTATTTTTTTAAATTAATTAATTTATGACGTATTAAAAAAAAACTACTTACTAGATCTCGTTCAAACCAATTTTCGGTGAAAGTTTGCATGGATGTACATCATATATTTTTTTAAAGTTTTATCATTGTCTTATTTTAGAAGTTACGGGGGGGGGGGGACACATTTTACCACTTTGGAAGTGTGTCTCGCGCAAACAATTCAGTTTAGAAAAAAATGATTTTAGAAACCTTAATATCATTTTTGAAGACCTATCCATAGATGCGGCATAGACACGGATGGGTTAGATGAAAAAAAATATTTTAAGTTTCAGTTCTAAGTATGGGGAACCCCAAAATTTATTGTTTTTTTCTATTTTTGTGTGAAAATCTTACTGCGGTTCACAGAATACATCTACTTACCAAGTTTCAACAGTATAGTTCTTATAGTTTCAGAAAAATGTGACATACGGACGGACAGACAGAAATGACGAATCCATAAGGGTTCCGTTTTTCGCCATTTGGCTACGGAACCCTAAAAACATAAGCATCAAGCACTGACAAATTTCGACGGGTGAAAACAGAACCTCGGTAGTCAAGTGGTTAAGGCAGCCGCCCGGAATGCGGAAGGTGCGTGGTTCGATTCCCGCCTGAGGTTGTCGTCTTTTTTCAGTTTTTAAAAATTTTACTTAAGCGTTAATAAAACGCTAAAATATACATATAAAAAAACATGAATCAATACCCATCAATTGTGGCGATGACTTGATTTCAATGTTGGAGGCCTTTGCCCAGCTGTGGGATAGTATTAGATATGGGCGCCAAGTAAAAAAAAAAACCAGCGGCGGCGCGCCTTAAAAATATGCTCGGCGGCGGCGTGAAGCCGGCGGCGTGGGATTTTTGAAGTCGTTTTTGGTTATGTAGTTAAAGCTAGAAATAAGAGTGATAAATAAAACCAACACTACATAAATATTTCAACAACAAAACATTACATGGTCGTCGTACAGCGAAAAGTCACAAAGTAGGTAAAATTGATAATGAAGTTCCTCATTGCGTCGTGTTCCTCAATGCTGAGGTTCGTGACCTCCCTTCTGCATCACTTTCTCTCTTATGGTTTTCCTCCATCTGTTTCTGTCTCTGGCGGTGTGGAGGGCGTTGTGAACTGAAGGGTTAAGAGTGGTGCGGATCTAGTCAGACCAACGTATTGGGCTGCGTCCTCGAGGCCGTTTCCCGTCTACTTTGCCGGTCACGATGAGCTTCCCGAGGTTGTCACCTTTTTTCTTGCAATGTAACCGAAGTATTCGAGTAATTCTGCTTAGACATCCGAGGATGACAGCCGCGAGGAGATTTTGAGTTCTCGCAATATAGAGACGTTAGTCCGAAATGCTGTCCAAGGAATACAGAGCATCTTTCTCCAGCACCACATCTCAAAAGCGTCAATGCGTTTGCGGTCTGCAGCTTTTAGTGGCCAAGTCTCAGCGCCGTATAAAAGATCGAGAAGACAAGGTCCGTACCAGTCTGGTTTTGGTTGTTACGGAAATATTGCGATCTTTCCAGATTTTTGCAAGCTGAGACATGGCGCTCTTAGCCATGACAATTCTTCTGCGCACATCCTTCTCGCACAAACCATCGTTACTGATGTTTGAACCCAGATATATAAAGTTGTCCACTATTTCTAGATCCAATGCGCCATTGAGTTCCAAGTTCTCAGATCTATAATAGGTGAAATCCGAACTTTTAGTCACTGAGGAGATCTCAAGGTATGCCAGCAGTCGAGAGTTCAGTGCACGTTCCATAATCTTGCAGAGTATGGACTTGAATGAAATCGTCTTACAGTAAGATGGATCGGCACGGCTACCTTTTTTGGGCACAGGCTGCACATTAGTCAGCTTCCACGACTGAGGAACTGTCTCAAGTGAGAGGCGATACAGGCGTGTTAGAACAGTAGACAAGTTAGGTGCATAGTTACGTAGGATAATGGCCGGTATTCTATCAGGACCACTAGCCTTATTCACGTTAGAGTACGGATAGCTTTGAGTACCTCTTTGCTGCGGATGTGAGGTTCTCCTATGGAGAGGTCGGCTATAGGAAATTTAGGTGGAACTCACGTCTGGAAGTCGCTAGCAGCGATTTCCAGACGTGAGTTCTTTGCAAAAAGAGTGGCAAACAAATATAGAAGGTATATTTGTTGAAGGTGTATTTGTAGCTGCAGTGTGGGCAAGTGAGCTGTCAGGCTTTATCAGCGGTGGAAATAAAGGTATTTCCAAATGTTTCTCACCCATTTGTACTCGTATTACCTATAGCCGACCGCTCTATGGGAGAGCTTCATGACCGCGGCGGGGCGGTACTCAAAGTTCTCCGTGGAAATAAAGGTATTTCCAAGTGGGTGCAAAGCATGTTTAACACCGATGGGGCCGATGTGATTGAATCGTGCCCTACGTAATTTGCGCGCTCCAGCATCAGCCCAGGCCAAAAAAAGCTGACAGGGTTCCGGGGACAGTTACAGCAGTGTGCCATACTCCCCAACATTTCTAAGATACTATGCCAACGCGTTGGTGTGGATCTTAACGCTAGGCACGTTCGCCACAAACAAAGGGCATTCTTCTGATTCTTCTCCCTCTTGATCGGAAATAGGGTCGTCTTCGTCCTCATCGAGCACCTGAGCGGACGCCCCGCGCGGCGCCCGCACCGCCCACATGAGTAAAGAATAAACTGAGATTATGTTACAAGAGCCTACACATTGAAACAGTCTAGTCGGCGCGAAGTTTTGAGCAGTCGGCGGCGGCGGCGGCGCGCCATACCTAAACGGCGGCGGCGAGCCACGGCGGCGCCCATGTCTAGATAGTATACAGGCTGTGCTTTTTACAATAAAACATAATATTTGAAAGTTGGCAGTAAAATATAAAGAGAGTGTTTACTATAGTAAACACTCTCTCTAGATAGATAGTATAATCTTTATTGTACACTAAAAGAAAACCACAGAAAATATAAAATATTACAATTTAACTCCTCAGTCTTGGATTTTTTTTGACAGTTTTTTGACACTAACTGTCAACGTCAAATTTGACAGAATCGAGCATAGACTATGCGATATTTTGCGATAACAATACATAAGATGAACCACAGAACCGAAATAACCAAACTTGTTAATACTAAAGTAGTCTGTAAGTCTATGAAAACACGGTACAAAGTCAAGTGTGTTTTTGTAGGTGCGGTCGCATTTGAGACCGCTTGGGGTTTAAAAGAAGTCGTACAATGGGCGGCCTTATCACTAAAAGCGATATCTTCCAGGCAACCTAGGGATATAGACAATAGACGTCAGATACAGTTGGAGGCGTTAAAAAAGTTCGTGAAAATTTCGTGAAAACTTTTCTAATGTTTACAGTGGCGCAGAGTAGCAGAGTGGCTGACCTTCAATAGACTCATTTCCAATTGTTTTTGGTTGTAATAAGCCAAACAACCTTTTCAGCTTACGATTAACTAATCTCAGCGTTAAAACCAGCGTCTGTCGCAGGCGTTTACGGGCGAGGCGTGTTTCACGTGATGCCACATTGTTTGCACATTCCTCGGTTTTTTTCTCACGGCCAAGGAGGTTTCTCGTTAAGTGGAGTTTCTTCACATGTGCCAGCATTTCTATATATTTTCTGTAATGATAGGTTGACAAGTGGAACGTAAAAATATTGACGGTGCAATGGAGTGTAATAACAGTATGGGAAAGAACCGCCGAGATATAGCAGAAGAGGTCTTTTATTAACAACTAGCATCCCTCCCGCGACTTCGTTAGCGTGACGGATTTCCAAAAATTTTCTATCATACAGACCTTGTCATGAGCCTGACAATTACAAACACAGCAAAAAAAGAACCCCATCTTCACTCTATGCTGTTGGATGTATGTGCAGTATTTAGTCCGTTAGTCACCTTTTACGACACCCAAAGGAAGAGAGGGGGTGGTAGTATTCTTGGTTTCACCGCTACCCGACACGGTCACGCTGAGCACATGTGCAGTCGCTTTTTTTGTGAAAAGTGGAGTATGGCAGAGGACTGCTGTCCTCATTGCCTGGTCTCTGACTAACCCTTCGGGGGTAATGGTCGTGATTATATGCATGTGTGAAAAAAGAATGAGACAGATAGGTACAGCCGTTCTCAAGTGATACGCGTACAAACATTCGGGACAAATGTATTTTATTAATAATAGATACACAGACAAATGTTAATTAGGACGACATGTCTATGTATAATTCGCTGTGGGGACTCAAACTCCGCATCTCTAGTGTGTGTCTCTACAGCAGATTACAATCTATCCGGTCTATGCCATATCGGTATTTATACCGGATACCCTCTCCCCCAGAGGTTCCGGGTACGATTCATATTGTGCTTGGTTTAGGTTGTAGCATGAACTGGGGGGTTACTCTCGAACGCAAACTCAATCTTAATACAATTCCAATGTATCGATATTGGGATAAGTAAAGATAATTCCGGAACGCCATCTCGATAATAATTGGTTCAATCAATTTCCACGCAATTAAATTCCAATGTGGCGCTATTGTCGCTTACAAAAGTGCCATTTGATATCTTTTAGATTTGTGATTGGATATTGATTAATACAATTCTGTTTCAAGAGTAGCCTACCTGTTCCAATCGTGCCTGGAACTACCAGCATTTTATCTAAGTCTATCTCTATAACAACTACCGTGTCGCGTATAGCGGTGAAAGAATACTACCACCCCCTCTCTTCCCTTGGGTGTCGTAAAAGGCGACTAACGTACTAAAGACTGCACATACATCCAACAGCATAGAGCGGCGATGGGTTCAACACCTGTCACGCTGTACATGTGCAGTCGCTATTTTGTGAAAAGTGGACTATGGCAGAAGACTGCTTTTGCGGTTCTCATTGCTTAGTCTCTAGACTAACCCTTCGGGGATAATAGTCGTGATTATGTATGACAGGATAATAATGTAGCCAGTAGGCCAGTACCTCAGTGCTTAAAGATTTTAATGAAGTGAATCCATTTTCAGTCTTATTGTCACTTATTATCACGTGAGACGAAAGTTAAGGGTTCTCAAGGTCCTCGTAGTAAAAAAAGTAAACTGGAGTGGTTACACTTTCAGTGGGGAGTCTGTTTAAGTAACTAAGTAACTGCACGTTGGTAGTTAAGGTATGGGAATTGAACCACGAATCCTCTCATGAAACTTGTGAAATCTATTCGTTCGGCTACCAACAATATTAATCAGCCAATAACCCCATCAGCCAGCGTGATGTGAAGTAGACTATTTCACTATTTGCGGAATTTCCAGGAACAAGGAAGGCCGTTAAACGTTACAGCACCTTTGTTGTCGCGGGTTCGATTCCTGTTTGCATTCCGCGGCGGCTGTTAAACGCAAACAATGCCGAGGGATTGGCCGCTCCGGTTGCGGCAACCTCAGGCAAATTACGAGGTCGCTGAATTTTGTAAATACGAGTATTATGTTAGTTAATTATCTACACAAGCATTTATTTGAAACAGCCACCGATCCGCCGCTATGTATTCATTACTAAACGGACCATAAATTGATAAAGATTCAACGGGAATCGGGAATGCATACGGGACAAACTTTATCGAAGGGGACGAACATAGTATCATGCAAAGTACCTGTTTAGTATAAAATCCTGAAACAAGGCTACCCTAATATTAAATTCAAAGAACCACTAGTTCCTGTCCATGTGTGGACCCAATAGTTGTACAGTAACTTACAATTTATAGGCAAAACAGTTATGACTTATGATTGTTCAAGCTGTTTGTGCAGATAAGGTGCAATGGTTGGGCGAAAGAACCAGTTGAGCTTACACCCGGATCTTAAACGCTTTAGAGTGTCCGACAATCGCCGGCCGTTTGTTCCGAGCGACCTTGCAATGTTAACTGCAACGTGTTGCGCAAACGCAACTCGGACCGAGTGCACTTGATTGAAATGCTCAGCAAATCTCAAAGGGTCACTTAAACCTGTCTCTGACAACATAAAGCAAGACTTAAGGATACTGTAAACTCTTTTTGCGTGAATCGGAACGCACCCGATTTAAAAAATTAGGCGGTAGCAAGTAACAAAATTTCGAGTCGACTAGCCCCTCTACATCGGTGGCAAACGTTCCGTCTATCTGTAATTTGTCGTACAATGCGCGCGCGCTGCTGTATTTTTTACTAGCAATTGGCACGTACACAGCAGTGTACGATAAATAACGAATAGACAGGGCGGAGCGTTTGACACTTGCCTAGGGGGCCGGACCACTATCTTCCTATACTTGGACTGTGGACTTTTTAAACGTACTAGCTTTATGTTATTCATGAAGGCGGTTCTAATACTCGTTTTCATTTTCATCGACACGACTTCTAAGCCATGTTAAGTGACAGTATAATATCATGTACGTAAAAAGAATAGATAGCAGGAGGCATACTTAAAATCTCTGGATCGGGCACCGATGGTTTATAATAATTTTGGAACATTCAGAAGTATTTATTAACTAGGTTTAATTTCTTAATGAATGTATTTTGACTTTGACTGACTAACCATTAGAGCAGTGATGTTATCAAGCTTCTAAATCTTAAACTCATTCGTATTATTAAAGCCGTTGCCGCCTTTGTGAGCTTTTGGCCCGAGAGCCTAATTAATGACTAGCACATTGTTTTAAAAATTGTGTCTACAACTGAAATATGAGCAACAATCTGTTCCAACAACCGATACAGATAATAGAGCTGTTACCTTAGAATACCTAATCTATATATTACCCTCACCCCATTAATTAATAATACAAAGTAGGCTATTCAAACATAACGTTTGATAATTTAATTTTAATAAAGTGCTATTTTCAATACATTCAACAACCAGGAGCGAGGAAATAAGTGACGTGACGGCATAAGGGAGATATGTTACCACAAACATAATTTGTGACACAAATTAAACAAAATTACACCTTAGGTAATGTGGTTTTAAGCTGCATGCAGTTGGTATCGGTCGGTTGGTACACCTGGCATCCTGTGGCTACGCACGGATGTGGTGTAAAATAATAAACCATAAAGGATCGGAAAGTATCGGCTCAAAGTGCTTTTCGAGTTATCGATTGAATCGTAAATTGAGCGATTGTTCGTCTATAAATATTTCGAGGTTCATGCGTTTCAAGGAGTATTCCTAGTTGTAGTAATTTAGGCAGAAAAATGTTTTTTTGACATTTGCTCAAGCTCAAGTGGCTTCCTATTTGTCTTCGCCGGAATACTCACATCCTCTCCCTTCTCTATAACATATTGTTTAATCCCACCTATCCTTGCTATCTAAAGGAACGTTTCAGCTTCCTTTATTGTTCATCCTCGCGCTCGTTATGGTCATCAGAGAACCTAACCCTTAAAACTCCTCAGCACAACACCACCTTTTACGATTGTTTCTTCACCGTTGAAGCTGTTCGTCTCTGGAAGTCGCTCCCAGTTGCGATCAGGCGTGCGAAATCGAGTCACACATTTAAGGAACTTGTGAAGGAATTCTAACTATCCGTTTAACCATACCTGCTGCAAAGCTGTCGTTGTCCGCTACTTCCTACCTGAGACTATTATGTTTAAGTTTATTTATGTATATATTTATTACACCCTCACTATCTATTTATTTTTATGTAAGTATTTATTTATTTTGTTTTTAACACTTCTTATCATTTGCAAATCCGAATTTAAAGTTTATAAGTTCTCTCCATCCGACTGGTTGCCTGGTAGAGATCGCTCAGAGAGTTAAGACCGCCAAATTGTAACTCTATTTTTAATCGTATTGTCTTATTGTATACATGATTATATATGTTTTATTGTATTATTGTAAATGTGTTCTATTTTTAAGTTCTATGTAAATGTTTGTGGTGTTGCAATTAAAGAGTCATCTATCATCTAACATTACTGAATTGTTGTTGGTAATAGAAAAAAAGCAAACATTTAACTGCCTTCCAGGCTCAACCCAAAGAGTTCGATTCCCAGTGGAGATACATAATTATTATATTCTACTTGGTTTATTTTGTGTTCCAATATTTACCGGTAAGATAGCCAGTTTCATAAATTCTTTGGCTTGTCTTTGACCATCAGATAAAATGGAGGATAATTAAGAACTATTTAGAAAAATCATGGTCAGCGGACATGTTCACATCCCACTTTATCTCGAAGAGTTAGTCAGAGGCTAGGCAATGAGGAATTGAGGGCCGCAAAAGCAGTCCTCTACCATAGTCCACTTTTCACCAAATAGCGACTGCACATTGCTCAGCGTGACAGGTGGTGAGCCCATCACCGCTCTATGCTGTTGGATGTATGTGCAGTCTTTAGTCCGTTAGTCACCTTTTACGACACCTAAGGGAAGAGAGGGGCTGGTAGTATACTTTCACCGCTATGCGACACGGTTAACGCGGTTGTAAATGTATGTTGTAAATAAGTAATTAGATAGACGAAACAAAAATCTATACGAACACAATTCTTTTTTTGTTTTAACTAAAGTTATGCGTAGGCATTAAGTTCGCATTTTGATGCTTTGCAATATAAACTAAAAGGTTCTACTATCATAAAGTGTACTGCTAAAATAATAAATAAAATAATAAGTAACCAGAACTAATCGTTATAATAGTTTACTACCAGTAATTTCTTTGGATGTCTACCTAATGTAACATGAGTACCTACATACTAAAAATTGCTTGCCCGACTAGGGTAAATTGTTTGTTGCCATTATTTTATGCTTAACACCTATGTATTTACATAATTTTATGGCAATAAAACTTTATCTTATCTTATCTTATCTTATCTTAATGCAAAGTGTGTGCGTGTCCATAAGAAAAGTATATAAAAGTACTCATAGTTACCAATTACCAAGTACGACCCTCATTGTACGGCTAAGGGTCCCACCTGTTGTGGCCACCAATAAAGAGAACCTGTATAAATTAGTGTTGGAGCCGTCCTATTGTTTGTCACCGCGCAGAACCGACGCGGCCGCCGCCACAGACACGCGCCTCGCGATCGATCACTCCCCGCCGCGCTGACGGACGATTAACGCATCGACATAATCGAGATACGGGTTCAGTTTCGATTTGAAACGTTCAAATCTGAATTTCGAACGACAACGAATAAATTTTAAATAAAAAAAAACTTTTTTTTCCGTGTTCTAAATTCAAATTTTGACGTTTGTACGTGTTTGTTTACAAGTGACTTTTAAAATTGGCGTGTTACAAACTTTAGTGCAAATCAATTTCATAGACATTTTGTTTGTTGTGTTGAGATCTTGTCGTAACTGAGATGACCCCAGTCGGACTGTTGTTCAAAGTGAACAGGTAAGGTTAGCGTGCGCCTGCTAAGTGGCCACAATGCGTCTGTATTGGACGCAGGTCCATGTTCGACACGTTTTAAATATTGAACATGGGATGCGTTAGCGCACACAATGCGTGCTGCTTGTTTCTTTGGCATTAAGATTCTATGGGCGTTCCGCTTAGTGTTGCTGGCCAGCTTTAGATCACCGAGATGGTAGAAAAGCTCTTCTACCTCATTTTGAATAATAATTAATAATTTGAATTAATGTTTGTTTGTTTTTTAAAGTAGGTAAGTAGTATACGCGATTACGTTGTAGATCAGACACCGATGACCAAAATGTACAATTAAAATATAACCTTGATTAATATGCTGCCAGCTATTTGTAGTCATCATCAGATTTAAGTATTGGTATTCCATAAAACCGTGTCGGGTAGCGGTGAAAGAATACTACCACCCTCTATCTTCCCTTAGGTGTCGTAAAAGGCGACTAACGGACTAAAGACTGCACATACATCCAACAGCATAGAGCGGCGATGGGCTCACCACCTGTCACGCTGAGCACATGTGCAGTCGCTATTTGGTGAAAAGTGGACTATGGTAGAGGACTGCTTTTGCTGTTGTCATTGCTAAGTCTCTGACAACACTTCGGGAAAGTAGTCCTGATTATATATATGTACGAGTATGTATTCCTAATGAGGAGATCGGATACATAACCCACGTGATGCCTGCTGGTTCAATGCAAAATCGTGGGTATTAACGAATGCCTTACAACAACAACTTGGGACTTACGGCTTGGCGTTGCGTACTAAATGCTACGGAGAAACTCGAAGTTTTTTATTTGATCACCCATCTAAAGATAGCATACCGATAGTTTCTTAATTATCGCAATGCTTTTTTGAATCCTCTAACCTTTATGCCATGACATCCTACTGAATCATCACGGCATACAAATAAGCATCAGTTATACTTATTTGAGTAATGTCTTGACGCTGATACCAACCGTAAGTATCCGCCTCTATGGTCTAGACTAGAGATAAGACACCGGTCCAGTAAATAGATCCAGCGGTCCCAGATTCGATTGCCTACGACTACCAGGAACATTATTGTACTCTATTTGTTTAGCGGTGAGACTAATAGCAATTAGTCGTCAGTTAGATAAGATAACCAGATTCGACCCAAAATTACAATCACTACACTGAGTTTAAAAAGCAACTATGGTAGCACGACCAATTTAATGTTTGTTTTTGTTATTATTTCCCTCCCACAGATAATGTACAAGTTGTACTTCTCCTAACGCGGCCGCCATCAGTCTAAACTGTGAACATATCATGACATAATGATACGTTTTTAGTAGCCTCCATCAAGAGAATATTACTGCATAAGCACTGCACAGATATAATCTATGTTTTCCATAAAGTTTTTATGGTGCTGCGGACAGATGTCCGGATCTAGAGGCGTAGTGAGAGATCACTGTCTTATTATCTATGGTGCCTTTTTTGTTGTAGCACATTGTGGCTATTAACTACTACTACTGGTTTCACAAAGATTATTTGATACACATCTTCGTAAAGATAAAGCTTGGTATCAAAAGCTCAATTAGACTAGATGAGACTTAGTTTTATTATGGAGGAGAGATCAGATAATGACATAACCCACCACGCTAGTCTAACGCAGGTTGATGATTATTATCATGGGACCTACAACGAATTAACGTGCTTTCCAAAACAAGCAGAATATGGGGATATTTTATAAAGATATTGGTGCTCAAAGTGACCCTGTATTAATTAAGTACATGAAATGTGATTTGAATTTTTCGTCACAGGACGAGAGGTTTCCTTCTTTAATACCCTGGAATTGTTTCTCTTTCGTTGGTAGAGATTGTTTCAACTTAGGGTCAAATAATGATTAGTAGTCAATAGCCATCTCATCACTGCCCTCGGTACAGTTAAGCAGTTCCCCTCATTGGCTTTACATAGTCACTGCGACTGGTTTGTGAGGAAGATCCAATTACCTGTGAACTAACGGCACACTAGTTACTTAAGCCGTAATGACGTCGCAGCTACTCGGACAAATCAGAACTTTTGATAAACACCTAGATCTAGTTCTGATAGCTAAGATAGTTGTTTCCATTATTACCTAATCTTAATAATAGGTGCGATCGTCGGGTTTTAATGAGAATTCTGTTAATTTTAAGGTTTTTTACGACGATGGTTTGGATTTATATTATTTATTACCTTTGAGATTGAAATACTTAGTCCTTACCAGTCATAGACGACTGAAGCGACGATCGTAATATTATTTTTTGCCGCCAATCAGATTTATTTGGCATTGAGCCGTTTCGATAAAAAGGGTAATAAATCCAGTAAAATTACAGCACATAGAGACAAAAAAAAGTGAAACGTCGTGTATAAAGGGTATGCGTAGGGTGCTTTTGCTAAGTAGTCTTGCGTTAAATCCTGTTTATTTAAGTGTGCATAAAAGAACTGAAGCTTGAGCTCCAAAATGCCTTGAGGGGTCGCCGGCGTGTGCGTGATACTTTGACTAATGTTCAGTCGCTGCAGACGCTGCGGCGGTTGTTCAACATACACTCACGTCACGACTGATAACCTCAAAGAGTTAGCCAGAGATCAGGCAATGAGGACCGCAAAAGCAGTGCCTTCCCACAATCCACGTCTCAACGTGCTCAGCATGTAAGACGGATAGCCCGTCGCCGATTTATGCTGTTGGATGTATGAGCAGTCTTCAGTCCGTTAGTTGCCTTTTACGACACCCAAGGTACTATTATTTATTCTGTGCCCAAGGGAAGAGATGAGTTAGTATTATTATATAAATAACTAGTAGCCGCTCGCGGTTTCACCCGCGTGGTTCCCGTTCCCGTGGGAATATCGTTATAAAAAGTATGTGCCTAATTTCATCTAAATCCATTCAGTAGTTTTTACGTGAAAGAGTAACAAACATTCATCCATACTTACAAACTTGCGCGTTTATAATATTATTAGGATAAGCAACCACCGCACAGATTAGTTATTAAAGAGTTTTACTTAACGGGAAATAAACGTACCAAGAATGTTATTGTCATCAAAAATGATCCTTGTAAGTAAATATAACTCGGACTCGGACAATAATAGCGCCCGATAGCGTAGGTATTTGTTTATCTTAATGTTGCGGTCGAATTGAAATGCGGCTATAATTAAATATGTCCGGCGATTACTGCACTACGGCCGCGTCGTTAGATAGCCGGAATCATAACTAAATGTTATTAATTGCATCTGCAATAAACAATAACGTGACGTATTGTCGTAAATAACGTGAACTGTTGTTTTTGTTAATGATTCGATTGTAAAGGAATCGGCAAATTGAAGTTAAAGTGTAATATTCATTGTAGTTATAGTTAGGCCTGTGAGTGTGAATGTCGTTAGTGTTATTATAAGGTATTCTATAAAATTACAATTTAATTGTAATTCAGTTCGTGACTTTGTGGTGTGTTGTATGTATGTTACTTTCTTTCTATTGAACGGTAGGAACGAAAAATAAAATGCGGTCTTAGGGAGAAAAACTAGCTCAAGCTTCTAAAGTACACTATTGGGAGATATGGAGACATTTACCATCGCTATGGTCGTCCTTATCACTGAAGGTTCACGTAAGTATAGTCCGTTACATCTAATTGATAGGAGGGCGTAGTGCCATCACGTGTGTCCAGTTCTCGGTCACCTATCGAAAACCTTCTGGTTAGAAACGTGGCTTAACTTTCGCTATCTCTTAACGGCACTGAAATCATTGCTAAGTAGGTAGGTACATTAATGTTTTATTGTCATTGCAGTGACTTGAACCAGTCGGAATGTTATCGTTTCGCGTTTTATTCGTAACAGGAAGTAGGGAGCACGCTCCGTATTGTGATTTGCGGCTATAGCTCTGTAATGATGTGAAATGTTGTGTAATAGCGTTGGCACGCCAGCTTTTCCGACTATGCGATAACAAGTGCAATTATTACGAATTAGGTGTTATACCGTTTGTGGTAATACCTTGGGTAATTGTTCGCGTTGATACTGTTATTATCGATTTTTAGTATGAATTAATTGTTGCTTACGTCTTTAGTCGCATGGACTCAAGATTTGATCGAAGAATTGATTTTGATATGGGGCTAAAGCTCTTGCTTCGGAGGCATTTCCCGACCTTAGACTTCAATTCTCATGCTGAGAAAAGTGTGTTTTGGGTTTTTCTATGTTTTATCACAGGTTTGTGATCAACTATTCTTATTTGGCAGGCGTAGTAAATAAGCTAATGCTCATGAATTACTGCGGTGACTTGATTCCAAAAATAGAAATATTTACCAACATTTCACTATATTTTAATCTAACTCAAGGGCAACGCTTTAAATACTTTCTTGACATATGGAATTTTTGACGAAGGTAATGTTAAATTTCACTGTATTCAATATTCAATTAGTCTTTCTGTTTTACAAACGGCTAAGTACATATTATGTACTTACAAGAACAAATTATGTACATTCTTCTACCAGTACAACGCCACTAGTTGTCCGCGCATTTTAATGCTATAAAAACAGTGTGCAAGTCCGGGTGGCGCAATGGCCCGCCGCAGTCAAATACATAATGCAGCCTGCATCTCATTGACACACATGCGCGCGAGACTGCCGCAGGCTGTAGGGCTTAGCAATAGGCACTTGCTTTGGGTCATGGCTTAGGTGGTTAGGCGGACGGAGAACAGATATAAACAAAGTATAAAGCCTGTAAGGACAGTGCATAAATTTTCCAGATTGAGCTACAATGTTTTAAGGGTTTAATAAAAATAAAAAAACTAAATGGAAATACAATGACGTCGAAAGGACATAACCCACCAACCAACATTGGGCCAGCGTGGTGGGTTGTGGCCCAATATCCCCACCTGCTATTGTGTACGTGGAAGGCCTGTGTCCAACAGTGGGACGTTTATAGGCTTATGATGATGAAAGAACATGACTGTAAAGATACGCTACACAAATCGATTCCTCAATTACCGTATTTCTGTTCAATTGTTTTCCAACTATAAGCTTTCTTAACACTAACCATTTCTCTCTAACATCTATGTAGGTATGTCCGTAGCGCTGGTAAGTCTCACATTACTGGTTGTAACTGTAGTCACGTGGTGTAGTTCGATCTGCACTAAAGCCCATGTTGCGGCTCAAAATAAACGAGTCGCGTCTCGTGTAAGGGACACCGATGGGAAGCAGAGGCACCCGCGCCTGCAGCGCCCTTAGGGCTACCCACAAAGACCTGCTGGTGTTAAATTGAAATGTTCAAGGTAGAACTGGTAAAGCGCTTTATCCGGAGGGTCTAGATTTAATTCCCAGGACGGGCACAGTGTGTTTTGAATTTTCGATGCATAGCCCGGGGTTGTGATTGTTAATGCTTTGATTGTTTGTGATTCAAAATGCTTATTTTAAGAAATTTTGATTTTGATTTTAACCCGCAGCCAGATGTGGTGATTGGGATAATATCTATCACGTAATTGTAGCGGTATCTTGATTTCAATGTTTTAAGTAGTGTTGTAGTTTTTGTAACGGTGAATACTTTGAAATTGTTTGATGTTGTGTTATATAAATGTTTAATTTTTTTGTCTTTATGTGTATAGTTACATGCTTTTATTGTTACAATTTAGAACTTTTACCTTTTATTTATGTTTAGTCTATGAATAATTGTAATATGTTATGTGTACTAAATAAAATAAAATAAAAATAATATAAATAATGGAGGTTTATTTATTTTATTTTTTTCATGAAAGAGGGAGGCAAACGATCAGGCGGGTCACCTGATGGAGAGTATTCACCGCCGCCCATGGACACCCGCAAAACCAGGGGAATCGCAGACGCGTTGCCGGCCTTTAAGGGAGGAATAGGTTTAAGGAAGGAATAGAAATTGGGAGAGGGGGGGGGGGAAGAGGCCTCCGGTACCCTTACTGGTCGGACGAAACACAACAGCACCAAGTGCCATTATTTCACGCCGAATATTCGCGAGAGGGTGGCCAGCAGTGATAAATGTAGATACTTAACAGGATTTTACAGATATTTTTTACTGCATCATTATACGATAAACCTCCCTCTGTTGGTGGAGACTTTCCAACCTGAACAATAACACTTGCATGGAAAGATCAGGCCCAGCAGTGGATCCCAATATTTTATTAGTTAAGGATTCCGGATTAAAGTTATTGTCATATTGGGCTTTTAAAATAAAAAAAACTTTAAGAAATAACTGTTAATATTTGTTATTCTTAATAATACTGTGGTGGCTGGACTTTCTTAAATAATCAATAGCACATGGGGAGAAGGCGTCCAGCAGTGGATGTAATGAGAAGAAGCTATACACAGCTACACCCCGTAGGTACGTTGTGCCTGATCTAATGCACATAAAGCGAAGCATGATCTTGGAAGTAAATTTTTACCAACCCGTATTGGGTCAGTGTGGTAGGTTATGGCCCGATCTTCCCATATTCTGTTGTCCATGTGCCTAGCAGTGACACGTAGGCTGATAATGAAATACATTTTTCTAGCGCTTGTTTTCGAGAGAGGCAGCCCTACCGTCCGCCAAATATCTTGTTACTTTGCTTGTACTACATTAATTTGATTGTAAGGAAGTGGAAAGCCTCAGGTGTTCCGGACAAAATGCCGGTGTCCGGCTATGCAGCGGTTTTGTTTTTGTGTCCGTCGCGGTTGCATTGCAAAAACGACGTTGTAGTAGCGATTAGAACAAAGAGCTTTTTTTGTTTGTTATAAAATACAGTGTTTAATTCCGAAACGGGGCCATCTTGTTACATAATACGTGGGGCGCACTAAAAGTTTCCGGAATGAATAAGAAAAAATTACTATTAAAGGTCAAAAATGAATTTATTGTTTCTCGAAATATTCTCTCTTTGCGTAAGTGCACTTTTTCATTCGATTAAACCAATTTTGAAAACTTTTGTGCCACTCCTCCGTGGTGACCTTAGAAACGTGTTTTTCATACTCTTCGACAGCCTCTTCTGGTGATGAAAATCGTTGACCGCGTAATTGGTTCTTAATTTTTGGGAACAGAAAAAAGTCACACGGTGCCAGGTCGGGACTGTATGCAGGATGTCTCATAAGTTCTACGTTTTTCACCTTCAAAAAATCGTTTGTCTGTCTGACCGTGTGGGAACTAGCATTGTCGTGGTACAAGATGACACGGCGTTTACGGTTATTTTTACGGAGTTCGTCAATAATTTCCGGCAAACAAATGGTCGTGTACCAGTCACTATTCCAGGTACGACGATTGTCTAAAGCAACAGTAGCCACGTGTTCAGTTTTATAAAAAAAGAAGCAATCATCCGCTTAGATGCACTTTTCACGCGCGCCGCTTTAGCTGGTTTCGGCTCATCTTGAAAAACCCATACGCTCGATTGCTGCTTTGTTTTGGGATCGTAGCAATAAATCCATGTTTCGTCACCTGTTACTATGTCCCACACTAAATTTAAAAAAAATTGACGCACCTTCGTTGAATCTGGTAAGCATGGCACTGCACCAAGTGACGCAGTCCATTTTTTGAGCCTCGGTCAAATTGTGTGGGATCCATCGCGAGCACAGCTTTCTCACATCAAAATATTTGTGTAGGATTGATTGTATTTGACTCATGCCTATGTCTAAGGATGCGCGAATCTCATGGTAGGTCACATGCCTGTCTGTTTCAATGATGCGGCGCACAGCATCGATGTTTTTGTTGTTCACAGCGGTGGACGGGCGACCATCGCGAGATTCGTAACTGAGATTGACACGACTGCGCTTGAATTCTGCAAACCAGCCATAAATAGTCGTTTTGCATGGTGCTTTATCGCCAAGAGCAGATTGAAGCCGAGCGATGCTCTGTTGAGCTGTCAAATTACACTTAAAATCGTAGAAAATACATACTACGAAAAAATTTCCGATTTAAATCCATGTTATGTAGACACGCAATTTTTAAAATGGCGCCACAGTGTAAAAGCAATTGACAGTCAGATGAAACAAACTAGGTATGGAAGTTATTTAACGTAACCAGTTTCAGTAACAGGTTATGCAGCCTGTAACGGAATCACTAGTTTCGGCTTGAACAACGAACCGGTGATTTTTCGTAACCAGTTTCATAGAGCAACGACGTTATGCACAAAGCGCGAGTAACGCCGACCGCTGACAAATGTGACTGACACAAAAAACCGTAATGTAACAAAGAACAAAAAACGTAATTAATGTAAAAATGTGTAAAAGGCTAGAAAGAACTATGAAATTTTGTTAATAATCAAAAGGTGTAAAAAGACAGAAACGATTCTTTATATAACTTTTAAAACCTTTAAGTGAAAATGTTTAAATACTCGTAACTGTATATTATTTTATTAATTTCAAATCATTGTATAGAATGAACTTTTAAATATAATTTATCTTTCCTACATAGTTAATGCAGTTAGTCCTAAGCCTGGGTAAAGTATGAAGGAAAGTTCATTAGATCAATGCTTACTTACTTTTACATTAATTATATTGATAGATAGATATAACGCTTTATTGTACACACAAAAATATAAAAATATATAAAACATGTTTAAATTGTCACTAAGTTCCGATAATAACTAAATAATGGTAACTAGCTACAGCATACTCATGCATGTGGTGTCACTAGTCAGGCTGTTATTAGGTTAATCATTGTCAAATCACTTGTAAAAATCACTGGTTACGAAAAATCACTCGTTTCGAAACAGGTGACGACATCGGAATAACTGGCTACGTTTCGTTTCTTTAGAATCGCGTAACGACTCATATCTAAAACAAACTGCATTCTACAACCAAAGAGTTCCATTTTCAAATGTTGTAATTACTTTTTAAATATTGTTTATGTAAGTGGCCAGTTCCGGAAACTTTTAGTGTGACCTATGTAGGATGCTTAGCAACGCAAAATAAATAAATTAAAAAAGTTTATTTAAGATTTAATTTATTAAACAAATAATGCGATGAAAATTATGGCCAAACAACAAACATTACTAACAAACACACATCGAACTGGTTAGCGCATGGTTGTCACTAAGCTCATTTGAAACTTCGATTACCACAAGCAATTGACACAGTATATCACACACAGCAGTGTACGATGAATTCCGGTCAAGATAATTTCAGATGCATATAGAAAGTGAGGCCCCAGCTCTTATTAAACGGCCCATCTAAATATTGGCACAAAGTTACAAGTCTCACAATGTGGATTGGTGTCGACCAATAACAATAACGATACATAAAACAAATGATTAACTTTAAAATCACGGAGAACCTACAGAAAACTAGGAATAGTTACCTGAAACTAAACGTAGCGAAAGTTGCTTAGTAATCACGATCACCAATCCCTGAGTAATTAAAGGCGTCTCAATTTACCACAACGAACGGTAGCAAATGAATAATCATGATTTCTGTTTAATGCATGGTAACAACTTGTTAGTCTCATTATCTTTTCGCATGCACATTGGTTTAGCATTAACATGAGACGCAACCTTTTATGGAGCCATTTAACAACTCGTAAAACAATTTAATCAATTACAGAATTATGCGGTGTATACCCTTTCATTTAATCTATTTACGCGATAATTACCTTATGTTAAATAGGTATATAATCGGGATTTAAAGAATTTTAAAATGTATTTCTATTTTTTTCTCAACTAGTAAACATTTTCCCTTTATCTTACTTGATGTTAAGTAAGGAATTGATGATAGAAACAAACTTAGAAGCGCACTTCACCAAGAGTCCTAGACTAGTCCTGACTAGCTATCTTATCTCTTATCTGTCGGAACACAACAATGCTACTAACATAGATGTTACGGATAAATACTTGGATAAAATGGTGGTAGCAAGCCAAGTGGACTTAAAACAAGCTCTGAATTTCAAGTTAATGGACACATGTCCGTTGTTCTTCGTTCACTGCTTTCGGATGAGTAATCGGATGGGAAATCCGAAAAGGGAAATGTTTTCCATTAATTGTTAATTAATAATTTGGTTTTAATGGGTCACCGAAATTGTTTATTTACTACTAAACCACTGCACATAAAAAACATGAAATGCATATTTATTTTCTGTAAAATAATTATACCTTTTAGTACACAGTCCAAAGCAGAATTCGCTGATTATTTTACCACTTTTTTTAATCGACTTAATAATCTAACTATCGCAAATCAACTTGTAATAAATATGACATGGTACTAAAGTTGTGTTTTCACACACGAGTATTAGCCGCGTTTGTATATTTACAATTCTTCAAGTATACAGTTGTATAGCGTTACATTAATCGGTTTTTGTGTAGTTTAGTGTTAAATGTTTGATAGCCGTGTCTGCCTGTGGCATCGTAGCTCGTAAACGGATGAGCCGTTTTCATTGCGGTTTTATGAAGCGAAAGCCCTGTTAAATCTAACCCAACGGTTTTTGGCTAAAATAAAATATTTAACTGGTATTAACACAATTGCATGCATGCATGCATATAATCACAATTATTATCCCCGAAAGGTTAGTCGGAGACCAGGCAATGAGGACAGCAAAAGCAGTCCTCATAGTCCACTTTTCACCAAATAGCGGCTGCACATGTGCTCAGCGTGACAGGTGGCGAGCCCATCGCCGCTCTATGCTGTTGGATGTATATGCAGTCCGTTAGTCGCCTTTTACGACACCCAAGGGAAGAGAGGGGGGTGGTAGTATTCTTTCACCGCTACGCGATTCAGTTGACATAAACTGTTGGGTATAAGTTAGTGTCCGAGGCGTAACTTAAGAATCAGACTTGGTCCGTGGTTATAGATCCATATAAATGTAGGTATATTTTAATGAGAAAAAAATGCTACTTGTAGCATGAGCACTTAAATTATAATAACTTTCGCTTTGCATGCAAATGGCGGCTACTTTAATTTCTCTTTTGTTAACATGATTGATAAACAATAAGGAACGATCAAATACTACGGGCAATTCCAGAAATCACGTTTCACATGCATTTTGCATGCATTATTATAACATGCACTGATGCTGAAAAACAACGGTTAAATAACGCGTTAAAACGTTATTACGCGCAACGCATGTTAACGAGCGCTTGGCACGACGTCATAAATAACGGTGAACGCACAGATTGACAGGACAACAGTTTTTCATATTCGATTAAGATTGTGCAATACTTTTTCTATGTGCAAAACGCTTTAGTTTCAAGTCTAAACTACTTTCATTGTTACGCGAATAGTAATATCTTCTTATATTGTTCGTCTTGTGGAATTAGCAACATGACCGAATGCAATTCTGAGGCGTCTCATTAATAAACGTTGACTTATGTCAAGAGTAACTCTACTCCATGTATTGATTATTAGCAAACACTATTAATAAACATGGAGTAATGAATGGGTACACTAATCCGACTGGAATATTCCGTCCTGTGCCCCTGGATCTGCCACTTGGGGCACAAAACGGAAAAAATCTTCCGTTTTGTGTCACTGTGCGTGGGCTGTAGCCACTGGGGTCACAATACGGAAGATTTTTTCCGTTTTGAGCTCCTGTACTAGGAAACTGATAGTTACAAATTAATGAAACATACGAACAACATGCATTTTAACCATTACCCTACAACATTTAAAATAATGGCCACATATGACGAAGGAGATTGTTATCTAGTCTTTTCTAATGCACGTTGAAAAGACATCGGACTAAAAGTTAAACCTCGGTGGTAACCTGTTTAACGAAAGTGTAAGGGTGGGGCATTGAGTTGGGGTGGGGTAGTGTCATTATGGTGTAGTTTGACATTTGGTAGCAGGCTATTTTTTTATTTTTGCTGTTGATGTGGGTTTGGTTTATGGGATGAAATTGTAAATTTCATATTTCATAAAAAAATCCTGTATTCTAAGTAAAAATCGAAACTAACAGTTCATAAAATTAAAATCAATAATAGTTAAAATTATCGATTTTACATTGGACTGTCTGGTGGTGACTGTTATGTGACGGCTGTAATGGTGCATGCAGGTCGGCCGCGAGTATTGGCCATTCGTTGTCATGACAACGCAGAAGTATTAGTAGCTATAAATGTCAGAATTATCTCAATTAATGTGGAGTTCATTCAAAACTCATTCTTTTTTACTTTTTAGCTATAAGAGTTGCCATTGAAAACACGTTAATCCATGTGTAAAGAATGACTTGTTGGTCCAAGCTTACTCCATACTTTATTAATAATTGCATCGTTATTTCAAACTTAAAACTTTCAAACTTACTACTTTCCTAATCTGAATTTAACTAGTCCAAGCGTAAATTCGGATTAAGACAGGAGTGGGTCATTTTTATTAATGAGACGGACTTTTTGCTCGTATGCCTAGCCATTTAAATTAATTTAATACAGGAAATTTTATTTTCGAAGAAACTCAACCTACTCTACCTACTCAGGGTGTTCAAAAACTTACAGCCTTCGGTGAAAGCATATTAGAATTCAGGCTATGCCTTGTTTGAGGCTGAATGATTAGTGTAATAGTTGTAAAATTTATTATAAAAAAATAAAATAAAAATAAAAATAAAATTATAATTAAAATTAAACCTATTTAACATGACAATAATTATATACCTACTTACATTATTTTTATAACGTTGGACAACGGTTACAGAATTCTTTTATTTAAATTAGATACTTCTCAGTACACTTTAGTACTGGCGATTATACTTTACATTTTTCTTATACCTTCGTGGTAAGTATGAGTTGTTCGAATAATACTACGTGTTATTATTATCCTCATTACAGCAAACTTAATTAGCAGATAGAGCATCTTTATAATACGTTATTATGTTGAAAAAATGCCGCCGATGGCCGTTCCGATTACCGATATCCAATAAATCTTTCCGTTCACGATCCATTGCGTCGATTATCTTGATTATTGAGCAAAACGCTCGTCCAGAAACGCGGAGATCTACGCGGACGTCGCGTCATGCGCATGCGCACAGCGTCGCATACTTTTCAGCGCAACGCCGACTAATTACTGAAACTGTTATTGAAAAAAACACTGACAAATCACGCTATTAGAACTGCTAAATCTCTTAAGCAAAACTCAACTTTATTTGTTGAAGTGTAAGGTTTAAAGTAAATCGATGCGTTACAGTACAGCCGCTAATAAAAGGCGTTAAAATAATTGTTTGCAATCATGTTTGCCGACTTGAAATCTAGATGTTAACGCTTTTGTGGGGCTAGGAACATTAATCACAGGTTGTTCTGCCATGAAAAAACTATAAAACGTCGATTTGCAAGTAAAATCAAATTAACTTTCCACACGATGGATGACCGTAGCTGATCAGGAACAAGTGTTGTTCGTTATATTGGAGTTTCAAAAGCACTTTTGTTTATTGAGCTATACTTAAAGAAGTGCAATTAAACTCGCTAATCTATAAATAAATAAACATTATTAGTATGTTTTAACCTATGAGCAAATATCTCCATCATCCATCCAAAAAAATATACTCGAGGGTAGAAATGTCTTTGAAGCTTTATTGGTACTTTCAATCAACCAAGCGTAGCATATATTTATATATTACCAACGCCTGCTAGGTCAATTATAAGTTTAATGTAAAAAAATCAAACTAAACTTGCAATAATTGTACACACTTCATACAAAAGACTTCAACGACTGCTTTCAGATTCGTGAAATATTTACTGTAACTGTAGAATTAAACAGACTTTATTAAAATTAATCAGGCTTAATCTTGACATGCCTTCATGTAGCAAACAGTGTACTTAATGCCACGTGTCACTGTGTACCAGTAATCAAGTATGTTAGTTAAGCGAATTGTGTTGAAAACAAAATGTGTTATAGTCGTTCTACAATTAAACATTTAAAGTTAGATAATTGGCACAAACGTATAATTAATTTTTAAATTATATTTATCTTTCGATTATTATAAATATTAAAACCAATTATTTTTATACTAGAAATAAAAAAATATTTATTTGTTACTACTCACCTTAGATTAAATCAAAATAGCGGAAGATACGGCACGTCCTTATAATCGTCCACTGAAAAAGGGGACGATGCAGCTACATTGGTGTGCGTCAGAGTCGAGTTCTGCCAGACCTGTGACTGAGGGACATTAGGCGACGGGGACCTGATTTAAACGGTCAATGCGCTAGAGGCGAGTCACCTATCTTCCGCTATTTTGATTTAATCTAAGCTACTCAGTCATCTATTTTATTCAAATTTAAAATATATATCATGTCGCCCAAATCAACCTCACATGCCAGTGCAGTGGTGCCCCCTGCTGACAAACGAACGAGGAAATGGCAAAAGAAACTTGCCAAGACGCACTGGCCAGCGTGGCATTTTATGGCTAAAACCCCTGCATGAAAATTGCCAATGTGCGAAATAACATAACATGGAGGAGGCCTAATGCTCAGCAGTGGGTGGTTACTGGCTGACATGATGATGATGTTAATGATGATAGCACTAAGGCTAGGAGCCAAACAAAAAAGCAGAAGTATCACCGGCAATATGAGCCTGACTGAGAATTAAAAACGGGACCCCAGAATCGGCGACGCCCAAAGTCCGCCGTACAACACAACAACAGTTTTAGCCGAAATGTGTCAATATCTTCGTTCTTACTAAAAGCGTTGTTATGCGCTTGGATCCTATTTATAGTAAGGCCGAAATTACTATTTCTGGCGTTCTAGTAAGAAATTTTCCGCTTGACTACTACTACCAATGCAACTGGTATCAGTACTAAGGTTCTAACTTTTTCAGTATTGACTTTTCATTAAACTTAATTTTTTTGGTAGAGAATAAAGTAGGCCTTGCAATACAAAGTTCCGTCTTGCCACGATTTCTTTTCCATGTACTAATATTATGTCATATGATGTGATGTGTGACGCAGAATTCCAGCCTCGCGGAATAACCATCCAGAATCTATCTAAGGTATTCCAGCGACGCCGCCGGACGGGTGCGGGCGACGCGCGACGGACGGCTCGTCTGGCCGTCGTCCGTGCGTTCCGGTCGCTGTCCGCAGTAATTATTGTCTATTACACGCATGTCGTACAGTCGCATACTAAGGCGGAACGGCAGAGTAAAGTTTCTCTTATTAAATACTAGCTTTTGCCGCGATTAGGCTCGCGGGAAAAAGTAACATGTCAACATCTCTAGGGCCCCATCTACCTCTAAATCAAATTTTATCAATTCTGGTTAAGCGGTTTAAGCATGAAAGCGTAACAAACAAATAAACTCACTTTCGCATTTGTAATTTATAACATTACATGTTAGGATGTTCTTTGTTTATAAAATAATATAGGTTTTTTAATATTTTTTTATAGATATATCGAAACCAAGTGCGGATAGATAGTGGAAATCAGTTGTTTTCGTCCTTGTGGAAAAAAGTGACTGACTATGTTTGGACATAGTCTATAACTGCATGAATATGTGAACATGAGAGAAAGTAAAAAAGTTGATTTCGCCCAAATATTTTGAACAAAAAATATATTGTTACCATTTATTAGGTGCTAAAAAGTGGTTAATATAAAAATAACAGATTTACTATAATACTGCGTTTAGAAGCTTATTGATCTATGTTCAAGAGTCGAATAATCTATATACTTAACTAATTTAAAATAGTTACAAAGATTTTTAAGTAAGCCTGCAATAGTATTTTAAAAGTACCTACCTACTGTTACAAGAATAAAAACAGTGAAAATAATAATCTTTTACTTACTCTTTATAAGTTACTTTAGTGAATGTCACTTTTAATGTCGACTGTACGTTTGTACTAATTAATAAGCCAACGGCGCAGAGCAGCGATAATGACCAACTAATAAATTAATATGGAAGCATTGAGACTTATTTTTAATTTATATCCTACATTATTTTATGGGCGGTGGCTGTAGGCTGATAGCGTTACGTGATGTGTTTATTAATTAAAATGTGAAAAAGGATATGAAAAGCATACAATAAATGCATTTATTTTCAAAAAAAAGACAAAGACAATCGCTACGCTGCGCTTCGCGATTGTCTTAAATATCTAATCTATCAGGTGACCTACAGGAGTAGGGCAGCCAGTATTTACGTACATTCCATTTTAAACATAATATTTTTTTTATTTGTTTCAAATATCGATACGATACCATACCACAATAACAATTTATAATAATAGTATTATAAAATATTACAGTATGTAATTATATTTTTTCTTGTTTTAGAACGGAACCTATAATCCAGCCAAATTCGATGACGAAAGTTTGTAAACAGATTACTGTTATACCTAGTTGCAGTAGGATTTTTCTTTTTCTTGAGAGACATTCACAAGAAAACAGTTAACTAATGTGTCTTTCTTTCAAAAAACAGTAAAAATCCTAGTGAAACTAGACATTTGCACAAATGACAGTAATATGTTTACAAACATTCGGCATCGAATAGGAACCGTGACATTTATTCACGCTCTTATAAATCAGACATCAGTTTAAAAAAAGAAAAACTTTGAAGCGTTCCAATAATAATTATATTTAATGTATTTACTTTATTTACAACAAGACCATGATGTATAAATACTAACTTACAAAACTGAGTATTTTTTATCATACTTATTATATTTAAACCTCCTTTTATATTCTGTCACCAATAATGGGAATTCTACATTTTGATACCAGCAACACTACGCATACATGGCCGTTATTATTGTTAAACTTTAAATTTTCATTAAAATTTATCGATACTTACAGATGAAACGTGATTTTCCTTTTTGAAAAAAATTTTCTTTTGTAGTTTCGACAGAATTTCACTGAGCAAACGGTCATTTTGCGAACAATTTCACCGAAACGCGAGAGGTAAACACTGCTTGACGGCACAATGACACTGACCGCCAGGATCACGCCATAGACCAATTTTGGCCTATAAATTTTTCTACGTTTTTTACGGCTAGGCTCTATCTAGACATGTATATAATCAAAGATTAATTAGTTATCTTTGAAAGGAGAAGTGAATATAATAATTTTAATTTATGGTTTTTATCTCATTGTTTCAGCGAGGGATTGTTCACGTGTCCTGTGAATGCTTCGCCTGTTGATTACGCTAAGGTATGGTACAAAAATATATGAAATTTAAATAAATATTTAACACTTGAAATCTATAATTTCTAACGTAAAATACTGGAATCAAAATACCTAATTTGTTGAAAACATTTTTAAAAACGTTTATTTTCTAGCATGAAAAGTTTAACCATAGAGTACTAATATACTTAAGTAAAATGTAATTTAAGCGTTAATAAAACGCTAAAATATAAAACATTAAAGTACTAATATAGTTATTTTACAGTTTAATACTTTTGATCGCCGGAGTCTACTTTTAAGAAAAACTATTTTTTCCTTTGTAAAACTAGAATTGAATTGAAGAATGTAGTATTAAAATATCAGTTAAGTCTCATTTTACATAAGTAATACAAAAAACATAAATTTCTTTTTAATATTTTTTTTGCATGAAAATGAGTCCTAAACTTTACTTAACTTATTACTTTTTTGGTAGCATAGACCGTAATACAAATTCTTATAAGTCATTAATTAACAAAGTTATCAAATATATTTTTATCAAATACTTAATCAAACTTAATATTATGTTACAATGATATTATACATTAGAAGGAATCAAAGTAATCACAATTATATTTCTACAGTAAAACAAATTTAGCCTTTTATTTTTTATCACATGAGTAACAATTTGGTGATCGATGTTCTAAACAGTAATTATTATTACATTTTGAGCAGTAACATACGCTAATGCTTCTTTTTTTGACGGGATAAAAGTTACACATGCTTCTCTTGCCCTTTTTTATAGCTGGTTCTTCAAGTTTTAATAGAAATCTTCAACTTCTAGGTAATCCTCTGTTTCACTGTCAGAAGTAGCGGTTTCTAATAATGATTGTATTTATTTAGTTATCATCGAGGTTCATCTAGCAAACAAACAAAATGCATTTTAAGTCAATAACATAAAAATTACTCCAATATAATTTGAAAAACCAAATCGAAATAAAATTATAAATACTCACCTTAATACTAATGACCGCCTCCCAGGCGATCACTATAACTATAACTCGATAACGGACAATGCCCGCTAAACGTGCGTACTTCCCACTTTCGCGTCCCGGGTTGCACTAAATTGACTCGAGCGCGACCTATAAAATCGGTCGATGCCAAAATATTTAGAAAAAAGTAACCGACTACGGCCTGCCAGGCGATGAAAAGTATTCTAGGGTTAAATTAATTAAAATTGGCTCTTGGTTAAAAAAAAATTTGGGAAACCCAAATGTGTAAACTTTCCTAACACAAATCAAGCGCTAAGAGTGCGTGAGTCAAAATCCACCAATTGAATAACTTCATTTTACACCGCTCCATAGCGAGGCAGGCGATGGTATTGGTGATTTTTTTAAAGCACCGCTTGGCTACCTCGCACAGCAAAAGCAGCCCTATGCGCTCGAGCGCGTGCTGTGGCTGCGCATGCGCGGGTGGTCTCTGTCGCAATAAAGCGGTTCCAACAGCTGCCGCTAGATGGTGTTGTTTGGTAATAATGTTCGTCTGCGGTATTTCACGAGCACTCCGTCTTTTATTGACCAATAAAATAGTTTCTTTTAGATAGCCCATTTATTTACTGTTACGAGTAGTCTACAGGCTTTCAGTTTTTTTTGTACTTTAGCTGAAGTAAGCTGTAAGCTTGTTTGTAAGCTTCATTTGAAGAATATTTTAGTATTCGATTGCCCATTTTAATTTTTCTACTGTTTTAGTTTAAGTCAGTCATATTAATTTTTAATTTTTGACTGTTAGTTAACTGTTATCTTTCTGTTGTTCTTTTTAAGTCCGATATAGCTTGTTACCAACCTGCGGGTAGGTACGCGGATTTTAACGGAATTTCCTCATCGAATTCTTAATGCCAAGTTGCGAGCACGATCTCAAGTAATTGAATTTGAAATTGACCGCGTGTGAACTGCGCGGGCGCATCGTGCGAATACGTGCGAATGATCTATATTGGATGTGCTGTAGCGGTGTATAAAAAAAGTAGTTTGACATGCTTTAAAATATATATATTTTACCACAGTTGATCACAACAAAGAGATCGAGCAACCACGAACGAATTTGAATACAATCACCAACAAAACTCTAGAATATCTACGTACCTACCCTACCTACTTCAGGTATATCACAACTTTATCGACTCGACCCCATGCAAAGAATTAGCTACAGTCCGTATTTATTAAACTTGTTAAATAAATAACAAAAAACAACAAAGGATTCAGCGTGGCACAAATAGAACCATGATTAAGACTTTAAGCGCCATGGCGGTCATCGTGACCGACACACAATTAAATTTCAATTGTGTCTAGATTTGCGGCAGTCAACGTGTAAATCACTTCAAACGATGATCGTGTGAATATGTTAGACGTAAACAATCATAATTAAATCTGTTAGGTTCTAAAAAGCCGCCTAAGAAGTCAATGATTCACATACAAAGACCGGATCGACCTTGCTAAAAAATATTCATATAGGTAGGTCTGCCAGTTGGTCCTATGAGCCGGATGCGCGTGGAAAATAGTCTTAAATTACTGAATTCTCCACAGCCTCAACAAAAATCTTGCACGCTTTTTACAAGTTCGGTATCTCTCTGCCAATTGACGGCAATTACTTGTTAATTCGTCAATTAAAAAATCAATAGTGCCTGCCTAACAAAAACATGAGGATTTGGCACGCGAAGTGCGCAAACGCATTTAATTTTTGCAAAATTATAAAAGCATCTCGTCGAAGAAAAACTAACCTTAAAATTATACCAATAAATATTGTATTCAAAGAATATAAGCTGGCATAACGGTGTCAATCACCCCGTGGAACGACCTTGCAATGCTAACCGGTCACGCGACGATATCTCTGTCCTTTTTACGCTCGTTGACACGGTCAATAAAGCCTACTGTTGTTTCAGTCCAACATAACAATACTGGTCTATTGCTGTTTCACTCTTGCATTACAGACTAACGCGCAAAGCGGACATTATAGTTAGTTCCAGTAAAACTACCTAGGTGGCGCTGATAAGAAAATGCACTTAGCTTCGCAAAATCGCAATCACTACACTTGTTAAAAACAAATGATCCTGCTGATGAATTTTAAACATTTATAATTTGCTGTTTTTGTATTGTATTTTGATAATTATTAAAAAAAACGTCGTAACCTCGTAATGTATTTAACTACAAAGTTATTAAATATACTTACGGGTCTATATTGGATCGCCGAATTTTTTGTACTCCTAATTGTCAATGACACACAAACCACAAGCCTTAATTTATTTCCTAAATGTGTTAAGCCTATTTTTACTTTGCACAAATCTCTTTATCGCCGAATTTAAACTTCCTAACTGCGACGTTAGGCAGAACCATACATAATCCCTACTATTTACAATTACTAAATTGTAATTCGCACAAAGTTTAAACGCACAAGAGTATAACGCCTAATCATTTTTATATAGCAAAATAAAAATTTACGATCGTCTTAAATTTCTAACATATCACGTCACCTACAGGAGTAAGGCAGCTAGTATTTCTGATATTAATTAAAATTTGAACTTTTTTAATTGTAATAATAAAATAGGGCTTTCCACACTAAAGTGTAATCTTTGATTACGAAGATTACGCTTTAGTGTTGAAAAGTGTTGAAACGCATTTGGCATTAACCAAAAGAATGTTATGCCGATACATTTTAGTGCATATAATATTAGGGATTCTAAAATTACGGGTTTCAATTTTTAGGCAAAACTTTAATTAGAACTAAAAATTTGAGGCGAACCCATGGCACCCTAAATATACAAATAAATGTTTGTTGAATAAGTTGTTCTTTTTTAAAAGCTTGACATTATTTGAATAAATATTAAAAAATGTTAATACCTACAAGATGGAAAACATCGATTTTGTTATCAGTGTTATCATCAATCAAACAGTAGTTATTGATAATAGGGAAAAGGTCTTACAACAGACTCGTATTTCAATATGTTACCTATTACTTATTTATTACTCCTTAAAATCATTACACATTTTACATGTCCGAAAATATCGCTAGTAACAGGCCGCGCGGCTTACATCTGCGCAGGCGCAGCAGGTCGTGAGAACCTGCGCGTGAGTGGCGTAGAGGACGGTGTCGCTGCGATCGGCGACGATTAATTGCAAGATGCAGTATTGATATTTGATATATTGGCATACCTTTAGGCAAAGAAAACCACATAGGTAGTTGGTCTGATGAAGCAGCACATGTATGGCATAGCGAAAGGCCCTGTGAAAGGTGGCTGGATGAGACAACACACCAATAGCAACGTTTCATGCGAGAGGGACGATCATGTGACGTGAGACCAATGCGTGAGACTCATACTTTTGGTCTTCTCTAAATTAATTTATAACATGTTAGGGACAACTTCACAAAATGAGATTTCATTATAAAGTATTTAACTTCAGTGTTTAGTGTTTGCGAAAATAATATGAAAAAGACGAAGACCAAAAAAGGAGACAGATAATTTGATAGAAAATTATTCTTTGCTTGCCTAAGAAGTTATTTATCTGTACTACCTCTTTCTACGTTACAAGTAAACATATATTTTTTATGCAACACAGATGGAAAGCATGTGCAACACATGTCGTCCATGGACCTACGACGGTTGCAGACACATTGTTTCCGAAATCTTTGTTATAATAAATGCTGAATAGCAGGTCCATGTGAATAGCAAAGTCGTTATTACTTTATGCAACTAATTTTTGAAACAGAAAGAACTTAAAACAAAAGCCAATTTTGTTTATGTAATTTAATTTATTTCGGAACGGAAAACTTTTTAAAATGTTATTATTTTCTGAATAAAGTTACTGAAGCTTTTTGGATGAAGACAGCTCGCTGATAGCCATTTCGAAAAATTAAAAGAAATGCAGAGAATTTGCAGCCAGTGTTAAAGTTAAAAGGATGCGCGAAAGTTTTTTTGAGTAGGTACTTACCTACTGATATCTTTTTATAGAGTTGTGCAATAGTTATAGTCGTCGCTAGTGAAAGATCAGACTGTTTTAACTCTAGTTTATATCAAAATCAAAAATCATCCAGGAGGACATATTGACAAGATAATTAAATTTAATTCTGACCTAAACAAACAACAAAGCCAGAATGATCAGCTCGCAATAGCCTACCTATTGCGAGCGAGATAGGTAGGTACCTACCTACCTACCGGTAAATATTGAATTTCAAAACCGTAGCCAAGTATTTGTAAAACATTTTATTCCACCGTCGTGTATGATTTGAAGCGGGTGCGTTGTCAATACAAACGGAGACTTCAAAATATTCAGCCGTATTGAGTTACACATCTATGTATGGAATTCTATAGACTATTTGTCTAAAATGCATAAGAGGTGGTGGCGTTTTGAATTACCGCTCACGAACTACTGCATAGGTAGGCGATTGCTTGTTTTAAACAATGGAAAGGTTTGATAACATCAAACAGATTAAATTCATGTTTATTTAAATTCCCTAAACGCACGTAATCTACTACGGACACCATGTAATTTTGTTGTTTCTTGATTTGTACGTATATCTTATACATAGAAAGAAGTGTAAGGTAGACGACACTGGCATTTCAGGCCCAGGTCCAGGCTCAGGACTTTATGATACAGGTTAATAGGGATATTTTTTTTAAACCTTTGAAGAAGAGAAGTAACAGTGTCGCGTAGCCTTGAAAAAGAATACTACCACCTCCTCTCTTCCCTTGGGTGTCGTAAGAGGCGACTAACGGACTAAATACTGCACATACATCCATTAGCTAGAGCGGTGATGGACTTACCACCTGTCACACTGAGCAAATGTGCAGTCGCTATTTGGTGAAAAGTGGACTATGGTAGAGGACTGCTTTTGCTGTCCTCATTGCCTAGTCTCTCTCTGACTAACCCTTCGGGGATAATAGTCGTGATTGTTTGTATGGATAAGAGAGAAAGAAAGAAAAAACGTTTATTGATTCCACATACTAACATACAAATTAACATGCAACAGGTAACAAAACGAATTTACTAATTAGATACCATTGCGCCCTGTTATGTGATGCCAACACTGTGCATGGCTTAGTATACTACTCTGTCAAGAAAGTACCGGGAAAAGATCAATAATACACAAAATGTTAGCTAATCATCCAAATTTATTTTATCGCCTTCAAAGTATGCTCCTTCAGAAACGATTCACTTACGCCAACGAATAATCCAATCATCAAAACATTTTTTAAATGCTTTTTCCGGAATTGAGTTCAGTTCTCGCCGCGAATTCTCCTTTACGTCTTCTACCGAATGAAAACCGGTGCCACGAAGTGGTAATTTGAGTTTAGGGAAAAGAAATAAGTCGGCTGGAGCCATATCTGGTGAATAAGGTGGTTGCTCGATGGTATTTGTTGAGTTTTTGGTCAAAAATTCGTTCACAATGATGGCCTTGTGCGAAGGCGCATTATCGTGGTGCAAAATCCAAGAATTTTCTTTTCACAAATTTGGCCTTTTTCGTCGAATTTGCTCTCTTAAACGCCGCATAACGCTCTTATTTACCGTTTCACCTTCCGGCAAGAATTCCGAGTGCACAACACCGCGATAGTAAAAGGAAACAGTAAACATGACTTTGACTTTTGATCGACTTTGGCGTGGTTTTCTCGGTTTCGGTTCAGTAGGAAGGCGCCATTTCGAAGCAGGTTGACTAGTTTGCATGTCAAACTCGTAAACCCACGTCTTGTCACCAGTAACAATGCGTTGCATGAATGTTGGGTCGGAATTGACTCGTTCTAGCATGTCCTCAGCGACTCTTATGCGATTGAGTTTTCGGAGAAAATTCAGGTCTTTTAGGAGCCGAGCGGCAACATGTTTCATACCCAAGTGATTATTTAAAATGGTACGGATCGACTCGTGAGACACAGAAAGTTCAGCGGCTTTCTCTCTCAAACTTGAATGAGGATTTTCAGTCACCATTTCCTTCACTTTTACGATGTTAACTTTAGTTGAAGACGTTGATGGCCTACCAGAGCGAAGCAATACACACTAGATATAAACTAACTATCAGTGACTCCAAACACGAAATTTCATTGCTGACGCAAAATTTAAGACAAACTCTTTGTTCGATGTTTTTATCCATTATGTAATTCGCAATACACACTAGATATAAACTAACTAAAAACAGCACTGTATTTAATTTAGATAACAGATGCAACTCAAACTCCGCGCCAAAATGGATAACAGTTGTGCCAATCTAACAACAAAAAAAAATATTTGGAATCTTAAACAAATCATCCGTTCCCGGAACTTTTTTGCCAGAATGCCCTGCTGCACTGTTATTTCTAAAGGTAGTTGCCAATCGAAGGCACTAGACGGCGGCAGTGTGATAGAGCTAAAGTTACCCGCTTATGCAGAAATCCTCCTTCAGGCTGAGACACGGCGAGTGTGAGTAAGAAGGCAGCATAATGCATTCCCAATACAAAAATATCAAAAGAAAACTAGAAATAAAAGACAACGACATTTGCTCTATTGTGCATCACTACAACATACCAAAACGAGATCATAAGCCACTTCCATTTTTTTCTTTCAATACAACAAGATATTCATGCAGTACAAAAGGGGGATATTATGCATCTCAATGCGCTAGAAATCTTATCGATCCCACGGACATTAAAATTGGACAATGAATAGACAACTCTAGGTAACGAAGAAACTTGATCTCATAGAAAGGGAAATCGAAAAAAAAAATCATTTTTAACGTTCACCCTTTGAGGGTTGAAGAGGCGTAATGAGGTTGTCTTGCTACTGGAAAGGGTTGTCAGCTACATATCTAGTATATTGAACAATGCATAAAAATAATTTTATTTAGTAATAGAGATGACTTACTGATATAAATTAAGAACGGCATTTTACTTGTTTCCTACTGTACAACATTTTATTACCTCGCAACTAAGTGTGCGTGTTTATATACATTTTTTAAGTGAACTATGCTTAAAAACCTCAACTTCAAATCCAAACTTGTTTTTTTTTACAAATGAAATGCAAAAACTGTCGATAGTAAACACGTACCTGCATCCTACCCTTTGTGTACCATACTTATACTTAAAAGCATGAACCTACCAAAAAGGTTTTTTTGTAGGTTTCTGCTTAAAAGTTATGCAAATGTGACTGCGAAGTAGTAACCCTAAATGAATGCTGTCACTTTTCTGTCAACGATCCGTGAAAACACGATAATAGACATATGAATACTGAGAAAAAGTGTTGGTAGTCAGATTGTGACATTTTGGTACGTCTTATACAGCGGATGCTTGAATGAATTGGAACCATTTGAGGATCCCCATACATAAATAATATGCACTTATCTATTTTGTGCCTAGTTCCAATAAAGGAATTGCCGTATGTTATAAGATTAAGACCTACCATATGGGTTTTAGTTCTTCCTTCATTCTTTCATGAAGGAATGGATGATAGCCTAAACCTAAACACCTGTAGTGCGATTGCGTAAGGTTGTTCATGGATGGATGATCGTTACAATTGACGATCGATCGTAACATGTCAATTCGAATTGCGTAATTATTGTCCATTCCATGAAGACCGATGACTTAAAAACGTATCATGAATTTGCGTTTTATTATGAAAGTTACTCAATGAAACCTTGATTTATTTTACAATAATCATCGAATAGTAAAAAGCAGTGTATGTTTTGTATCATTTTTTACCTCAAAAGTCATTTTTCATTGATAAAAACATTGAATTGAAACTAAAAACATGTAAAAAATCTTTAAGTAACTAAACGCAAGGAACGAATGAAACGAGAGTTTCAGCTACCGGACCCTAGATGGCGGGATAAGTTTTCTACTACTCGACAAAAGGTAGCGTTGTTGAGGTACAAAGTACTCTGTGGGGCTGACAAAAAAGCTAAAATGTCAATGTGACGCAACGTTGATTTGATAGTTTTTCATTATAGCAGCAAGAAAAATACAAAATAGAGTATTTAAATTGTCGAATTTACACACAAGTAAGTAAAATATAGTAGATAAATTATAAAAATGAACAACACAAAGTGTAAACAATCTTTCAGTGTGCTGTATGGATGTGACTGTAAAGTGAAATTATGAAAACAAAAGGTCATTGATGAAAACTAAATAAATAAACTTCTCAATGTGTATCTTTGCTTGGTAATTTCATATCAAAACAAATTCAGTGCCAAAGGCGACAGCAATATCAAGTGGAAGCCTTACTCTTAACATAAAAATGTACTAAAAGATCTCGTATCACAGAAATGTAGTTTGTAAGAAATAGCTACGTAGGATTCGTAGTCTGTGGCAGAGAGTGTAGGTTGCATTACAAAGAGTCCAATTTGGAGATAGCATGGCCAGTCAGCGCGTGGATGACTTTTGGCGCAATATTCTAGCTCTTAGCATGGGAGATGTTGAGTGAGTCAATGATGTTACAATAAAAAGAGGTAAATACTTTACATGTGCCAAAAACTGGCAACAGAAAACTTTGCTAATTGGCTTACCTTAGCATAGTCTCAGAAAAGCGTTGACATGTGTTCTGTGGACAGCGGTCTGTGGTAGACAGTGTCAGTATATTCGTTTCCGTAAATTAGTTTAAAAATGCCGTCCTGTGTAATACGACACTGTAGAAACAACACAATTAAGACTCATGGGATGTTAACATCGTAAAGCTTTGGTCCATTATTGACATTACATTAGTACTGACATAACCTATCTACCTCTTTTTATTCTAATATGTGGAAAACTGTAAAGCTACCTAGTTTTAACAGTTAATTAATAATAAACAGAGAACACAACAGCTGTTATTACTTTTATATTTTTCAGTATTGGCATGAACTAAAATACCGGAGCCGAAAGCGGGATACTGATATGCGGCAACATGCCTGTGGGACTGGCGGTGATCTAGCAAAAAAACCACTCTCAATTATAAAAAGCCGGATACTACTAATACTGGGGGATTCCCATAATGTAAGTAAAAGAAACAAAGAATAAATGTATTTTAAATAACAGTATGGTATCAAATAGAGGTTTTTGTGATGTATGTATCATTGTCACATTCCAGCTATTCCTTGTTGCTATCGCCATGGATCTTATTATTTTCTGTTTTTGCAGCTCCCACAAGCTGTAACTGCAGTGCAGAACTCTCCAACGGTAGAATCTGCACACCATGTAAGTAAAAGAAATATAACTAAATGTACCTATACTATTATAAAGCTGAAAATTCGTTTGTTTGAACACATGATAGTATACAATGATGAGTTGAATTAACTATACTACAATTGAAATAATAATGATAGTACAAATTGATCATGCATGATAAGATAATATTATTAAAATAATTTTGAAAATCAGAAAAAAAATCATTAAATACAGTCAAAATATACAAATCTTTATCTGTCAAAAATTCATTGAGTGTGTAGTAGCATTTTTCCAACAACAATGTCTTTAATTTCTGCTTAAACGTAAAGTTATTATCACTGTGTCTTATTGATATCTTCATAGACATGAGGTGCATTACAAAAAACACTCTTACTCATAAGCGCGGTTTTACAAAGAACATTGCAAAGTTTATCCATAAGTTGTGCAGATGAAAGAAATGTTAACAATTCATTGTTAGTTTGACAAAATTAGCGCATTCAAGAATGTACAGACACGGAAGTGTAAGAATCTTGTAATTTTTAAAGTAGGGCTGTGTCTGTTTGTTGTAGGTTGAACATAGCTCTAATACAGCATTTTTGAGACCTAAATACAATTTCTTTGTCGGTTGCGTTACCCCAAAACATGCCACCGTATCTCAATGTATATCCATGATAGGTAGTTAACAAAGCCTTTATGCTTACTTTTTTACTAAGCTATGAAGCATACAATGACTACTCAATATTATTTTATTTTATAGTTATCACCAGGGAATAATTTATTTTTTTCTGTTAGCCCAAAAATGCTGGTTCTGGACCGAGGCGGGGTCGAACGGCTCAAGGGCGCAACCCTCGACCTTGTGAGTACTAACTACTATATTATAAATACTGTTGTATGGTTTTAGAGGCCACACACACATCTCGATTGTGATTTTTGCCAATAAAATGGCCAATTTCGGCGTTATGGATCTCAGAAACAAAAATACATTAATCATTATGACTTATTGAATAGTGTAGAATACCTATTGGAATAGTGCGTAGCGGCCTCGCTTTATGTAAATTTTGCTTAAAGCGAAGGCACTTTTTTGAGCTCATCGATTGAACTACTGTTCTAAACAAGTGAAATAAAAAAATTATAATGTTATCTCTTATATAGTCGCATAGTGCGTAGCGACCTCGGAATTTTTAGATATCATTGATTTTATATAGGAAAAAAATCTTATTCTAAACCAAAAAACTTCGAAAATCGCTATATAAGTTAACTGTGAGTATCTCCTGTCTACGATAATATTATTCAGCAAAATTAATACCAGAGTAATTGTTACTTCACGAGGAATAAAGTTTTAATATAATAATGGATATAATGAATTTATTATCCTATTTCGATAAAAACGATAAATACAACTGCAAAATTACTACAAAATGCGAAAATGGGCATTTAATGCAAAAATCACATTCGAGATGTAATAGGCCTCTTAAGAAGAGGCTTTTATTGGAGCAATAATGGCAACGTGCTGGGTATTAAGACGCCGGCGACACGTCAGCCTCTCATAGTTACAAACGTTATAATAAAATAATAAAAAATTGAGCGTGATTCACTGTACTTGTGATGTATTCGGATTAATTTGTGTAATTATTTTGGACTATTTTTTATGGCGACCTAGATAAATACTGTCTTAATCCGAACATCACAAGTACAGAAAATAAGGTCTAATTGCAAATCATTTTGGTAATACGTTAGTATGGAAGGCTCATTTTAGGTGACCGGTCGCCAGCTTCTTAAGTCAACATACATAGATAAACAATCCATCAAAAATTTCTATTGTTTCAGACCGCAGGCTGCGTTATGATGACCCTCCAGAGTGAGCACGCAAGTTCCGAAGATCAGTGCCTTCGTATAGATAGAAATCGGGCGCGCTTGCTTTAACGCTTAGTGACGATAGCCGAAGAAGCGTTGGAAATTTTATTTTTATTTATTTAAGGGAAACATACAGCATATTATACACTTATAAAACAGAAGTTAATAAACATTTCGTTAGCCAAAAAAGTTTTCACAAATGTAAAAAACATACAAATTAGCTTAACAACTTATCTTTAACAATGAAGGCCTCTACAAGTTACATATTTAACTTAATCATAACATTTTTATTTTGCTATAAGAAATATTAGAAATATTAACTACATGTAAATGTAGCGACAATAATATAAGGCTGTGATGTGAATAATATTTTCTACTCCTATTCCTTTCTATTTACTACTCTAATACTGATTTAGTTTTTAAGTTAAATTTGGGCTGAAAGCTGCTTAGTCGTTTGTTGCAAGTATTATTACTAGTACAAATAGGTAGGCTGTTTTTTTACAAAAAATTATCTATATAAAAGTGTTGTAACTTGAGCTAGACTGACAATATAGAAATAAAAACGATATTTCTATTTTAATAGTTTTTATTATTTGTGGTGACAACATTCCCTCCACAGTATTTCCACTAACACTTGTCGCGAAGTGGCACCATCTCTGGCAAAGACTAGCTGCGCCACCTTGCTTTTAAGACCCCACTGCTGTGTTCTACTGTGTTGCGAGTGCTGCAATGGAGATCTGTATAGTGGGATTCTGGGGAATCTGGAACTGCCTGCAGAATCAGTCATCATGCACTCTCGCTGGGCGTATCCGGAATCCCCTTTAAGGGAAAAAAAATACTTAGGTATGCTGCACAATAAAGACTTGGTTCATAATGAGCTTATGTCCTATAAGTACGATTGCACATTTATTTTAATGGGCAGTGCAGTAGGTCATACAAAGTTATTCCTTGTGACTGTTAGGACTTTTTGAATTTATGAAAAATATAATTATAATTGTGTCAAAGTTATGGGCCCTAATACAATATTAATATAAACTCGATATTACATAATCATGTTTGCAGAACTTCCACGTTTTGTACTGGTCTAATGTCAGATGACTTCACAAGGTAACTTTTAAGGCTTAACTTTGTAATTTTTTTTGTGAGACAAACTCAATTATCTATCAAACATAAGGGCAGCCTACTGAAAATTAGCCTATTAAAAAATAACAAGATGAGGGTCCAACAGTGACTACATGATGTGGACACATTTTTATTATAAAGCTTAGCACGTCTTTGGTGGAATAGCAACTCTAGAATAAGTTGAATTATGGAATGATATTCTTTGTTCAATGTCTTACCTAACAGCCAGCAAACTTCTCCATTTTCATGGAGACGCCGCATGTGTGCTTCCAAAGGGCTCCTATTCCACACATGCGAGTCATGGCTGGTACCTTCATATGAAGCCTCGACATGGAGGATGTTGGAAATCCACATCACAAATCTAAAACAAACAAAAATTATATAACCATTGCATTTAAGAAACTATAGCAAATTTTAAATGGTAATAAAGTTAGTTTATCATAGTTTTTGACAACATTAGTTGTAATATAACAATCGCAGTACCTATTATAAAAATGCAATTTAATAAAAACTTACGATCATTGCATTCAAAGAATGATAATGCTTCCTATTAAAGAAAGCTTTCTCATACATGTGGGGTTGTATGATGGCAATGTGAGTGCCGTCAATACACCCAATCACAACACCCGGGACACCAAAGACATCCATGAATCTGTAAAAAATATCCAAAGGAAAAATTATTGGCTTTGAAAACAAAACAGAATATTCAAACACTCATAATTTTTCTATTATTCATACCCTCTCATAAGAGTCATCCTGTCTTCTCTATAACTGGGAAATTTGATGTGCCGCAGCAGGACTTCTGGCTGATTGAGGGCATCAGTGACCTCAGCCACACACTTGTGAACAGAAGTCTGACTGATGCCCAAATTAAAGTCTTTGCCGACCCGTCTTTGATAGCTGCCCCTGCATAAAAATCTAAGGCAGCCATGATCTGTAATTTAAAAAGATAACATTAAAATTAAAGTAGGTACCTACTTATCATAAAAAATAGTAATAGTACCTAGTAAACACTCATTTAATTGCAAAAAAGGACTTACTTTTATCTCATTGCATCAGAGATCCCTGTGGACCTCTGTCTTTGCGGCATATGTGGCTTGAGCTCATCAACAAGTTGTTGAAATATAGGTAAAGACAACCTATAATTGATCACAAATTAAAAGTATACCGACACACTACAATAAAATATTAATTAATTAGGTGTTACTGTATAATTTGGACACTCTGTTATCGATTGTCATGGGTCGCGAGTCACCGCAATCGTTTGACATTAGCAATGAGCTCAAAAACCTTACGCAATTCGAATTAGCTGTCAAAATCAGTAAATCATTCACTCATCGATAAAATTGACGATCCTAATCGTAAACCTTATATGAAGTCCTTAGACAATTAGAATTTACCGTTTGACACATGAAACCTTACGTTATGAACTGTCAAATGAATACGATGGCTTTACGCAATCGCACTTCTGGCCTAAAGCGGACACCTAAAAAATGTATCAATAATTGTCAAAATCAATAATCTGTTACAAAATACATACAGTTAGTCATATCAATTAGACCAACCATATCCAACAGTATTAAGTTATTAACCAATCGGTTAAGTTACTACTCTGATAAGGTATAACGACAAACTTTATTTTACCTAAAGTAGGTAAGCATTGATAATTAAGTGGCATTATAAAAAAATGCTTTTTTATTTTTTTCTTCTATGTATATTATTGTATATAGTATATTCATATTCATTATGTAGACACTAACTCAATTTATAACAGTAACAATATAAACTCCCACATTTCATAGTGAAAAGGTAATCTAATAAAATAATTTGACTTGTCATATATCTATCTGACTGGCGTGAGTAACAAATGACTATAAATGAGCTAGTTATACCGTGGCCCTTTGAACGTATATTAGTTCCTGAGATGTTTGTGAGCGGACAAATGGACAAACACACAATGAGCTTCGGTTATTAGACGAAGATGGCATTCAATCTTCTAAATCAACAATAAGAGGTTAATAACTATATTAAAGTCGTTCTGTAAAGCTTTGATTTTCATTTGAAAGGGCTGCAGCTTTAAATTATATTTTTATTGGCCCGCGTTTTTTATATTTATCGACGGGCAATGCACTTTCGTACATTGCCTAATGATAAGTGCGGATAACAATGAAGATGTAAGCGCACTTTACTTAGAATCCTCATCTACAGAGGAATCGGCAATTTGATTGCCTATAAATACAATGTAAGCCTATATAAGGTGTAGATGTTCATAATAAAAAATATAAATTTAAACACACTACTTTACACAAATATCCACTGTTTGACAAAAGCTGAAAGTGAGTGCGGATATCCAATTTCAAAAATGTGTAGACAAATTGTTAGGAAATAATTCTTTGTTTGTTTTCTTAAACCTGTTGGAATAATTACATTAAACAATAAAACAGTCTGAGTTTACCAAGGGTCTATAAAACCGATCACGTGACATTTGAAATGGAGCCACCGTGCCCTCGTTCTTCTCAGGATAAGAAACATAATTTTAATTAATTCTCTCCCATCCACACAATAGATGCTAGTCACAAAAGACAGATGTTTATCTCCCACGTTTATATACGTATCGTCCGAACGAATTCTTTTTACAGTGACGGCATATAAATTAGAGATTAATCTACGGCGCAGACCAGTGACCCCGTAAAGGGTCTAATTTGGGCACATTCAGGCTGGCATTATGCGTTTTAATATTGAGCAGGGTACAAAGGTGCTTTCTCATGTAAAACAGCTGTAAACAATGTTGTTTGAACGTGAGGGCACGCGGTGGACGCTACATTCGATGGGACTGTTGTGATGTGTAACATAGAGCACCTTTATAACTTTATCCTAGTCTATACAATACATACATATAATCACGACTGTTATCCAATGGCAATGAGGACAGCAAAAGCAGTCCTCTACCATAGTCCACTTTTCACCGAATAGCGACTGCACATGAGCTCAGCGTGAAAGGTGTTGAACCCATCGCCGCTCTATGCTGTTGGAAGTATGTGCAGTCTTTAATACGTTAGTCACCTTTTACAACACCCAAGGGAGGGGGTGGTGGTATTCGTTCACCGCTACGCGTCACGGTTAATAGAGCATCGTGATAACTCTATCTTAGTTATTTTAATAGTTAGTTACTATGATCAGCCTTTAAACGGCGCACTGCCGGGCAAATGCGCTCCTACATGGACAGCAGCACGTAGGGGCAGATTCAGCCACAAATAAAAAATAAATAAAATAAAATGCATTTATTTCAACCAACCTAAGATCATAGGTACCTAATCAAATAATTCGAAATAAAAATAACAAAGTCAAAGTCAAAGTCAAATTATTAATTCAATGTAAACCTTTACAGGCACTTATTGACGTCAATACTAATAATAATAAAAAAACAGTTAACTAACTTGTAGTAAGACTTAACAAAGTAAACTAACTAACTATAATCTGTGCCAGACAAACGCGCAATAAAATTCAGCAAGTTAAAATGACAAATTAAAAGCAAAATTATTCCATTCAAAAAATAAAAATTATTAGTAGATAAAATTCCTACATTTACAACATTACTGACACAAATAATAAAGTTAAATTAATAAATTATAGTTAATAAATCGGCATTAAAATGAATAAAATAAATACCGCTCTAATCCTAGGCGGTGGCGGGTGGCAGGTTTCAGCCATCTTATGACACCAACTACCGATGTACTACCATGGTACTACCGACTCCACATGCCTTCTGAAGCATAGAAAAACTTGATATCAAATAATTATAATAATAATTTAAAATATTGATTTTAAATATCTAAAAATATAAACGCAACGTTTAGTGTACCTAATCGTTGATGAGCAATGAATGGGATAGTAATCCTACATAGTAATGTAGATGCAAAAAGTGTGGAAAGTGCCAAACCCAGCAGTGGGATGTTTATAGGCTGCCGGTGGTGGCAACCAGACGGCAAACTAATGCGAAGGTTGCACCATACATCCAAATAACATTTGACTCAATTCATCATTTGTATCTGTTCTTTTCAAAGAAGTAGACAATAAAGTTTATCTACCAACAGCATTACCGGCCATTTGCCTTATCTGTGCGTTCTCACGTTAAGAATCTTATTTGTCATACGTATGTAGGGTGAAAGTCACCATTGTACACTGACCGTGGCCATAGACTATGCAACTTGTGTAGAAAGGTAATAGCATAAAGGTAAATAATAGCTCATACTGAACTAAATATATAGTTAGTATTGCTTTTTATTCAAAATAACTTACGTTTGTTAAAAAGGGTCTACCGTGGCTTTTCCTTTTCTTATATGAACTGGCATATTGCACTTGGCTTTTGTGGTTCAGCCTTATGGTACGCCTTCAGATGACTTACTAACTCAATTTAACTTTGATCGTTTAGATGATCAAAGCAATTTAATGAAAAAGAGGTACAATCATATATATTTCACATCGGTAGGTATGCATTACAAAAAGTGTTAAGCTTTTCACATTTTACATTTCTAGGTGCGGCTGTAACAGATCCACTAACAAACTTAATACCCTTTCTACAATAACACTGACCTCTAAAATGATGAGCTCCTTGGTGCACGAGGGCTCTACATTTCCTTGCGGTCATATCTGAAGTGTTTAATCTTTGTGCGATGCAGTGCATTCTTGTTCTTGTCGGCTTAATATGAACAGACGGACATATCGACGGTAAATCACGTAGCTAGTCAAGGGTCACACCACTGACTTCTTTTTGGATAGACGAAATGAGTGGGGCTATTCTTTGTTAATAAGCGAAATGATGCGTGAAATAATATGAATTTTATAATTATAAGTTTTTGTACAGAAGACACTAAACCCTCATTAAAAGTAATGCAAACAATATAACCCTATCATCTCATTATGATTACTTACCATTATTAAAACTAGCGGCCCGCCCGCGGCTTCGTCCGCGTGAACACCCCGTATCCCGGAAGTGAAGCAAAGAAGGTGTGTCAGGATCGTAGCAATTTACCGCCTCTGTGGTCTAGTGGCTAAGCCACCGGTTTTAGATCCAGAGGGCCCGGGTTCGATTCCCAGAGGGGGATACATCTTTGTGTGCTCGGTTTGGTTGGTAGTAGAGCTGTCAAGTCAGCCTGGCTAGCTACCACCATATTATCTAAGTCTGTCGCCATAACAACGATGTTTATAGCATTGTTGTGTTCCGATACTTGAGATAAGATAGCTGTTCCTTTAGTGGTTGAGGATTCCGAGTGAAGCGCGCTTCCACCTTATCGTCACTCACCACCACCAGGTGAGATGAAGGCCAAGCGCTTACCCGTTGGAGAATAAAAAAAAAAAGAAAAGATGTGGTTTTGCGTAAACTTTACAAATCATTGGGCTAGAGTGGTGGGTTATGGCCCAATCTACGCAAGTGTGTGTCATATGCCGATGGCCATGTGGGAAGGCCTTGGCCCAACGTGGGACGTTAGGCTGATGAGGATGTTACTGAGCCTGCAAACGACTATACGGCAAGCCGATGTGGTCCACGGCCGCTTGCGACATTAAAGGTGCTTTTACCATTTAGATCTTATGCTTACATACATACGTAGATCCTGGACTATTATCCCCAAAGGGTTAGTCAGAGACTAGGCAATGAGGACGACGAAACTCCATCAATTTTCTTTCATACAAACCTTATACTGACAATCACAAACACAACAAAAAATATTAAGCTAGATAGGTGCAGCCGTTTAGAAGTGTTGAAAATACATTCGTGGCAATTTAATTTTATTTATATTGATGACCGAAGCTTACATGATGTATGTTTTTTAGCTGGAAGCAAACCAACATATTTTATAAAAAAGTAACAAAAAATATATGTAGATACAGGGGTCCTGCACTGACGCCGACGCGGATGACGTACAAAATGCATCTTTTGTAGTAACAGAATAACCCAAATCACATCGTCAGCGCAGCTCGTTCCAAAACGCTTACAATTATGACACTTGCTCATTTTTATCACGTTACGAGCACCAACGAGTGCGTACCGTCACTTGATTGATCGCAGTCGATGTGTCTGAGCAGGTAGTGTTGCCACGCTGCCGTAAGATGGGTGGATATTTCTGATACTTTCTGTTTCGGCAATTGAACGCACTGCAAATCGCGTTTTTATGATAGGGTCCCATGTCGGCAACAGAAAATGTCTACGTTTGAACAGCACCAATTTTTTTTAAAATCCTTAGAAGTTTGGTTAATTAATCAAATACTTACTAGTCTAACAACAAAGCAGATTGTAATTTGGTTTGATCTAAATAATGAACATCAATTTTTATAAAATTTCAGTTGTTAAGGTATGTTTTTTTTTATAGCATGAACTATCTATAGGATTAACGATATTATGACGACGTACAACGATGTAATACCAAAGACATAGTTTTCTTTAATTCAGTAGTTTACTTGTACAATTTAATTTTTTTCTTATGATTTTGCGGAACTGAAACTAAACTGTAAGTAACAAAGAAAAGTAACGATAAAACTGCTACATATTGTACCAACGGTGATTTTAAGTTATTATTGTATTCTATAATATACACTTCTAATCAGAAAAATCGGAACACTTCCGATTTTTTGACATTTATTCCTAAATATACACATTTTTTTGATAATCTTTACAAAACATAAACTTGCAAGGTGTTTCGATTTTCTGATGAGAAGTATAAGTATAACCTTAATTTTTCTTTATACAAAACCAATTAAGAGTGAGTTCCACCCATGAAACTGAACAACTTTGCCCAAGAAACCTATGTGCAAAAATGACAAAAATATTTCGATGTCCCATACTATTGTCGTCAGCTGATCGGACAGTTTTGTATGGGAGGTCGAAATTTTTTTGTTATTTTTGCACATATGTTTCTTGGGGAAAGTTGTTCAGTTTCATGGGTGGAACTCACCTTTAATTAGTTTTGTATAAAGAAAAATTAAGGTTGTATATTATGATGACATGCCCGCATACTTATACTTATTTTAATAACGTCAGCAACGTTCGCTTTATCCAAGAAAATCTCTTAAAGTTCTGGTCATCTGGTCACACTATCCCAGCCTTGAGCCATTATGTGACAATGTGATAGATCCCTTTAATATTTCGAGCGGCTTTGTTTGGTTTTGATTGATATCACTATAACTCTAAAGAATTTGTCTTGAGATGCGTCCGTATTGACCTTCGTCGAGAGCAGATGAAACTAAAATAAATATTAATCTCTTTTGTAGCTGTTTAAAGACGAGATATCCTATCCTACTAATATTATAAACGCGAAAGTTTGTAAGTATGGATGGATGTTTGTTACTCTTTCACGTAAAAACTACTGAATGGATTTGGATGAAATTCGGCATACAGATAGTTTATAACCTGGATTAACACATAGAATACTTTTTATTCCGATATTCCCACGGGAACGGGAATCACGCGGGTGAAACAGCGAGAGGCCGTTAGTTGTATAATTAATATTAGTCTAATAGAGCTTCTTAAAAATTGTCTATAACTATCGGTTACTTACACTTTAAGTTTACCGAAAAAGGGAAATAATATTTCAATGTCTTGTAATTCGTAATACTATTTTGATAATATTATAATTATGGTGATTGGTAAATCATCATCATCATCACCATCAGCCTATAAACGTCCCACTGCTGGGCACAGGCCTCCCACGTGGACAATAGCACGTGGGGATTATGTAATTGTTTAACTCAAGTAGTTTTGTAATCTATACATATAAATATTAATTGCTACGAATGTATGTTAGCGCATCACTTCAAAACGGCTGCACTTATTTGGCTAATTATTTTTTTGTTGAGTGTGTTATTGTCAGGACAAGGTTTGTATGAAACATTTTGGAAATTGGTCGCTTATGTACCTACTGATTGTCTGATTTATCATGAAATCTATTAAATGTTATTTATTTTAATTTTGTCGGTGGAGTTACTCGTACTTAGTTACGAGAATACTCCACCGACCGTAATATGCCGGTAAGAATTTTTTTTTTAATGTTACCACTTCACAGGATCATACGGGATACGGGTGTTAAAGCGAATGAATTCGCATACGGGCAATATTAATACCTAAACTATTATAGCGATGGATGGATGGTCTGGTCGCGGTTCGTGCGCTGCCAATTTTTAGTAAACAAGTAAGTTGGTCGCGATTCGTTCGTTTCGAAAAATATAATAAAAACTGCTTTCATAGAATAGTCGCGTTTCGCGCGCCCAATAATTTTAATTTACTTTGATGGTCACGACTCGTTGTGTCTAATGTATGCCTAATCCGTTAGTAAATCTATGGGTTTACTGTAAAATACATATGACGACGCACGAATCGCGACCATCAAAGGACCATGGGCACTTTTGTATGAACACTGGACCCACCACCTTCCAAAATTGTGCAACAGTGATGAAACGTAAGTCATATGAAATTAAAAAATGGCGTTTTGGTACATTCAAAAATTATTCTAAATGTAAAATTCCAAGGAAATCATTAGGATATCATATTTCTAAATGTGGTAGATTAGCTTCCATCCTTATGAACGCTACCCTTTGCCTGTTTAGGTTTTTCCGTGTAACAAAGATTCGGCAAGTTGATTTTTTCTATAGTGAGTTGAGTAGGTATAGTGAGTTATAGTCCTAGCTACTGACTGATAGCTAATCATAATTTAATATCGAAACAAAATATTTTTTCAAAAACGCTTCAAAACACCGTTTTCGCGCTGGATTTGAATTTAGTTGCCATATAATAAAATAAAGTACACGCTAAGAGCTTTCATATGACATTTAATTGTTGGGTAAAGCTGAAAAGTGGGTCCAAAATGACGCATGGTCCTTAAATTAAAATAATTGGGCGCACGATTTACTTACGGATTAGACATACATTAGACTCGTTGTGTCCAATGTATGTCTAATCCGTTAGTAAATCTATGGGTTTACTGTAAAAAGAGGAGCTTGATGGCGCAGCGGCTAGCGCGTTCGGCTTGCGATCTTGCTCGCTAAGCAACTTTCGCAATACCGGGTCGCTGGATGGGTGACCAAATTCAAACCATCTCGAGCTCCTCCGTGCTTCGGAAGGCATTTTAAGCCGTTGGTCCCGGTTGTTGTCGTAAGATGACAGTCGTTAAAACCCACCAACCCGCATTGGGCCAGCGTGGTGGGTTATGGCCCAATATCCCCACGTGCTATTGTCGACGTGGGAGGCCTGTGCCCAGCAGTGGGGCGTTTATAGGCTGATGATGATGATGATGATGATGACTGAAAAATACCAACGACGACGCACGAATCGCGACCATCAAATTAAATTACAATTATTGGGCGCAACTATTCCATGAAGGCAGTTTTTATTATATTTTTCGAAACGCAAGAATCGCGACCAACTTACTTGTTTACTAAAAATTGACGACACGCACGAACCGCGACCAGACCGGATGGATTTCAATGATCTGTGCACAACAGTCGGTATATACAAAAATTGTTACATATCTATAGTATAAAATAATTGTGCGGTAATCCGTACAGAAACCAAAATCGAGTAGTCAGTCAATCATCCTTCTAACAGATCACAGCGAGAGACAACATGACCCGCGCTGACCTCAGTTTTTTCACAATCAAAGCGTATATAATACGACAGACTGTGTACTTCTCAGACAGAATGCGTCCATAATGAATAATTCAGATGAATTTTGAGCCGGAGCTTAACAAAGTGTCTGATTATACTACGTCTGGACTGTTAGAGGTACCTACGGTGGAATACTTGGAGAATATTATTGAATTATTTGGAGGGGTCAAAAGGTGTGGACTGTAACGCCTCTGATTTTTATTCTAGCAACCCTGTCATAACTAATGTCATTTATAAAAATATTGAATTCAAGATAATATAACAGTTTGTTTTATTAGAAAGTAGGTATAGCCTAATACGTACAATGTTTATTAGCATGCACTGTATAACCTTTAGGGGTGGATTCTACACACAAATATACTTAATGAAACATTAGACTAGAAAATTCTAAACTCGAATTAGCAGCCTTTTTTATTTAGTTATCTTCGATTTTTGCGTGTGTGTATTAAAAAAAAACAATATCACGAAAATTTTAAATCATATAATTACTTAAAAAAAGTTTTTAAAAAGGTCAAACTAAATAAAAATCAGCAAAGTAGCCAAAATTTCGCACGTCGTAGAAAAAAAAACTTAATGTGTATGTCGGTTGTCATACACCAAAAATGACGAAAAAAAACACATAGTAACCAACCAATTTACCACGTAAATTCCACTATTTTATTATATTTTTTATAATGTATATTTGATCATAGAAAGTAATACGGAAGTAAGTAGGTAAGTAAGTAAGTAAGTTTTATTGTATAAGGTACAGTAAAAGCGGGTCTTATAGCTAACAATACGAGTAGTGTCACTTTTCCTACTTTTACAAGTGTATACACAAAAAATTTAATGAAGTGACTTCACTTCATAACAATATGTAAGTATATATTATTTAGAGTATAATCTATATTATCAACTATTTATAATCTAGGTATTCTTGGATACTATAAAAACATTTTTCTATTAGCCAAGCTTTTAATAACAACCTAAATTTTGGCAAAATGGCCGTAGCACACAAGAGGTTATAGTTTGTAGAGTGTACACGCATACTGTCCCACTGCTGGGCAAGTCTTCGCTGCTATACCTACCATCTAAAGCATAGCATGGGTATTATACAACCTTAATTTTTCTTTATACAAAACCAATTAAGGGTGAGTTCCACCCATGAAACTGAACAACTTTCCCCAAGAAACATAATGTGCCAAAATGATAAAAAATAATTCGACCTCCCATACAAAACTGTCCGATCAGATGACGACAATAGTATGGGAGATCGAAATTTTTTGTAATTCTTGCACATAGGTTTCTTGGGGAAAGTTGTTCAGTTTCATGGGTGGAACTCACCCTTAATTGGTTTTGTATAAAGAAATATTAAGGTTATATACCCATGTATATGCTTGAATCACCACGCTTCCTAAGATCATCATCATCACCATCATCCTCAGCCTATAATCGTCCCACTGCTGGGCACAGTGGACAATAGCACGCCGGGATATTGGGCCATAACCCACCACGCTGGCCCAATGCGGGTTGGTGGGTTTTAAAGGCTGCCATCTTACGACAACAACCGCGACTAACGGCTTAACGTGCCTTCCGAAGCACGGATGAGCTCGAGATGTTTTTTTAATTTGGTCACCCATCCAGCGACCCGGCATTGCGAAAGTGGCTTAGCAAACAGGATCGCAAGCCGAACGCGCTAGCCGCTGCGCCATCGAGCTCCTCAGCTTCCTAAGATCACAAACCCGGGAATAGTAAAATCCGATACACTATGCCTGACCTGGGTATTGGATCCTGTACCTCCAGTTATCGGGACAAATGGGTCGACGTGCTACAGCGAGAGGGAGACCTCTGCAGACCACACTAAGATAAGATAAGATACTTGGAGAGAGCGCGTAATAGGAATACCTAACTCACCACCACCCTAGCACACAATCTTTACTGTACCCCATGGTACCGGCAATGCAAACATTGCTTACTTGAATAAAATTAATCTACTCGTCCTCGTTTGGTGACGATATTATTCTAAATGCATTATACATAAATATATAAACGTACACAACAGAGGGAGCAAGAAAGTAGCACCAGTGATGGAGAAGGAGAAAAGAGACTGTCTTGGTATGGACATTTAATGAGGATGGATGAATGCCTCTGTCGAAGAGAGTGTAAAGCATGACTGTGGATGGATACAAGGGGAGAGGTAGGCCGAGAAAAAGATGGATTACTGCGTGAAAGATATTATGATGAAGAAAGGAGTGACCGTAGAACCGACGGCTGATAGGGACGAATGGAACAAGAAGACATACTACGCCGACTCCAATTAGAAGAAGGAGTATGAAGAATTTAACTTTATTTACACTAGCTGTTGCCCGTGAATTCGTTCGAGAGGGTTACCACTCTTTGATTATATAAGGTGACTGCTAGAAACCGTAAGAAACTTCAAGGGCTGGTCAGGTCAAGTGTTTTAAACATGACAAAAATGACAAAAAAGGATTGCAGACTAACGTAGGTACTTATCGCCCAGCTGACGCGGACAGGTCAACATGAACAGACGGGCTTGTCAACGGCCGGCCGCTGCCTGCATGCGCGTTGTAAATAATCGTTATTTAATAGTTAGTTCTTTCATTTTATTTTTCTTATGTTAAATATTGCTTTAAAAAATAAATTAGATAGTCAAAGACTATCAAATTAAAATTGATAAAATGAATATTTAATGAAAAATAAAAAAGCACGAATTTATTTTTTGTCATTTTTTTCATGTCTGAAACACTTGACCTGACCAGCCCTTGAAGTTTCTTGCGGTTTCTAGCAGTCACCTTATATATTGACACTATCCCACATGAATCTATACTGTGATACAAAGTATACTTCCTAGTGCGGGTTATGGTCTATCTATGTGCATATTTCTATTCAAATCCGTACAGCCGTTCTCAAGACAGTGATGCGCTTTTCTTAAGTACAGCATTCATTTTTTTCTAGCCCACAACGTCCCACGCTGGGCATAGCGCTTCCCCAAGTCCTTCTATCCATTTCTATCCTGAGCCAAAACCCGTTTTTTTATAAAGATTTTGTACATTAATGCTCCTAATTTGTGTAAGTAATACATTATTAATGGTGCTTTCTTTCTCTTACAGGTGAGCTCGGCACTAGCGTAAGTACGTAAATAAAAATAATGAGCTAACAAGGCGACAAGGCGCAGGTGACATGGCGAGATTTCCAGACAGTGTTGCCAGAGTACAGTTTCAGTCTCCTTAACTATCTTTTAATCAAAAATATGATAATAAAAACGTTTATTAAGAAGTAAAAATCTACTTAATTAAAAAAAAATATTGAAAAATTTTGTTCATGGGTTTAGTTTATTTTCTTCAAAATCATCGCATATTTCTTCTACCTGTAATAAATGTAATAATGTCAAAACTTTTAATTTTTAGACGACCTCCTTGGTCGAGTGGTTTGTACACCGGTTTTCATGGTGTCGCCATCTCTGAGGTCCCGGGTTCGATCCCCGGTCGGGCCAATTTAGAAATTATTGTTTTTCTAAATTGTCTCGGGTCTGGGTGTTTTCTATGTATAATAAGTATGTATTTAAGGGTGGATTCGACCAAACTGGAATAAGACTTACTCCGAGATTAGTCTATACAAATTCGGCGTTTAATCTAGGTATAAGACCTTATTCCAGTTTGGTCGAATCCACCCTAAGTATTTTTATCCGTTGTCTAGTAACCATTTAACGAGTTTCTTCGAAGCTTCTCTTGGGCTAGATAATTGGTGTGAGTGTAGGAAAGTTTTTTATTCCTGCCATACAAATATACTACCTTTAAAAAAGTGATTTGTTATGTTCTCTTGCAAATGTATGTAAAAAAATGTATGCGAAAATATATTTAAAATACAAGCTCCTACTAGAATTGTAATTCATAAAACCTACAATATTTCTAAAATAAATGTAATAATTTATATAATTTTATAATAAAATTTTCCCAAAAAATGGGGTAATATAACTAAGTAGGTACACAATTTCCCGATGACTTTCCTAATAATGTCAAGTACTAAATTGGGATCCATTTCGAGTGGAAAGGTGCGGCGAGATTGGCCGCTCCCGACTCTCCCGAGCCGGCTGCGCCCGCGCATCTGCGCAAGGTGCGCGCGCACGTGTGCCGCCTTTGTTTAATTGCACCGACGACGCGGAGATTGGCTCGTGTTTCCTTTTCATGTGGCGTCGCGGCCAATCTGTGCATTGACATGAGTATAATATCAGTATAGGAATATTGATCTGCTTCTAAAAGTTGTTACTATGACACGGAAGAAAAGTAAAGTATAGCATAATGTAGCATTAGTTTAAGTTCCATTACTAGGCAACGACCTCCATCATTGAAAGGAGAATGACCATTTTACTATGGGAGTTAGGCTACTTTTTTAGCTAGCTAGCGTAACACAGCGCTTTAATGAAATAAATAGTAATCAATAGCAGCAATGCTCTGAATTATGTAGAAAAAATTACATTACAATATCATGCGGGAGTTTGAAGCTATCTTCATTTTTAGCTTAAGACTTTTTAGGTATTTTGAGGTTATGACAACTGTTATCGTATGACTATCAGTTCAGTTCAGCATTTATTTATCACTTGACTCTTTAACGCGGCGTTCTATAGAAAACTTTATTTGGGTAATTCTCCTAGGAAACTGTTCTCTTCTCAGAAACGTGTCTATTTTTTATTTTAAGTATTTAGCAAAAATAACCATGGCACATGAAAGTTTACTCAATTTGAAACATAATGAATGCCAAGGCACAGTTTTTTAACCAGTAGTTTCGGAGTTATTTGAGTCCCACTATTTGTCCATGTATCTGAGAGTATCGTTTTTTATCCATGTATCTGAGAGTATCGTTTTTCAAATAACGTGACTATTCTTTTTCGTTAATTATGTCTATTTGTATTAAATAATCTAAAAACAGTAATATACATACCTAGGATCATAAAATACAATTGCGTATTTAGCAAAATATACCATAATATTACCGCCTAAAATTGATAAAAATGAATCCCTCTATTTTATGCAAGTAAGTATTTGTGACTCAAACTACGGTTTAAAGATTGTCAGAGAGTTGTTTTGGCAAAAAAATGCATAAATAATTAATTTACTGAAACCAGTTACAGTATACAAAACTTACAGCTGCTGCTACAGCGAATTGAGAGATTGCAGAGAGCAAAGTATTTGGCATTAAGCTATATAATATTAAATTATAATTATTTAAATTCGTAAACTAGTTACTAAGGCACTATGAATTTATAAAATATTACTAAAGGTAATAATATAATGAGAAATATTTATACAAGGTAGGTAGGACAACGTATGAAATAAAAAATTAAAAAATTTAATAGTTTTTATTTTGATCTCAGGAAGTTTTCGGTATATCATTAAATTATACCCTAATCACAATTTTAAAATAATCAGTCTCATATTAATTGGTCTTAAAATTAGCCTAACGAAGTCATGTTTTTAATTATTATTAAAAATTTAACAAACATTTAATAATAAGTGTGAGAACCGAAAATGATCTTGCCCCGAGGAACTTTACCTCTTTCAGATGGTTCGTTCGAACACCCTATACGAATTGGTAAGATATTTAACCCAATCCCAACAGTGGACTCCCACATTACATGATTCTCTCAAAAACATGAGTATCTTCTCAGAAATATGGCATGCAAGTGCCACGGCAGCCACGTATATGAGGCCAGGTATTTGAGGACAAAGACTTATTTTACAGTTTAAGAAAAAACTAACGAATAAAAAATAAATATATATTGCTCATTATTTATGGGATAGCAAAAGCAATTAACATAAAAATATAGAAACCATTACCATAGTTATAAAGTTGGTAAAACGATACCATGTATTTGAGAGTTGCACCGAATAATTACGTGGCTGTAATGGTACTAACCTTCGTGAGCAAACACCAAACATTGAGCAGCTTGTCCTTCCCACAAGATGTCAGCGACGGCACTGGTCCAACCAATGTGCGGGGAAGGGAGGAAGGTAGCACTCACCGTTTACGAATACAAGCAATCTGAGTAAGCGCAACAAAATCTGAGATAACTTGTTGTCTCACGTACTAATAACGGATTTATAAAAAAACCGTTGTGGTTTTTTATGTACAAAACATAGGATAAGATACAAAAAATCATTACTCACGAGAAACAAACCTTACGAATCATTTACATTGGAGATTCGGTCTCTCAGAGATACTTTTTGTCACGAAGATAGAAAGTCCCACGCCATGTATTTGAGAAAATGCTTGTTTGACAGGCATTGTACAGAAATATGTTTACATAATCAATACATTTAAAGTTTGACCATATGTAAAAAGTGTTTAGTTATGAACAGTAGCAAACTTTTAATGCTTTTCCCAATGGATGTATGACTTTTTCAAAGGAATATCCGAAAAACGTGGTAAATGAGAATGTGCCATTTAACAGTAATCATTATAACTTAAGAGAACACTTTTGATATGTGAATGATTAAGACGCAATAGATACCACCACGCTTGCCGAATACAGGCTGGTGATTCCAAACACGGGCTATGCATTGAAATAATCTAAAACACACTTTGCCCGACCTGGGGCCCAAGTCTGCTAATTTACGAATGGCTTAATTGAATCGCAATTGTATCGCAATTGTATCGCATTGTAATTGTTTGACACATTTGGTATTCTTAAATGAGTAAGGGAATACCAAATGTGTCAAACAATTACAATGCGATCCAATTGCGATTCAATTATGCCATTCGTAAATTAGCAGACTTGGGCCCCTGGGCATTGAACCCCTAACCTACAACCGTAGTCAGTCAGACCTACAACAGCACTCGGCTCGTAACCACGAGCCGAGTGCTTAGTCATTCGGCTGCCGACTATGACACGAAGAGTTGAAATCAAGTCAAAATTGTCTAATCTTAATTTGAGTTTTTTACATTATAAACTAAAAACCGTGTCGCGTAGTGATGAAAGAATACTACCCCCCCCTCTCTTCCCTTAGGTGTCGTAAAATACGACTACAGACTAAAGACTGCACATACATCCAACAGCTAGAGCGGCGATGGGCACACCACCTATCACGCTGAACACCTGTCCAGTCGCTATTTGGTGAAAATTTGACTGGTAAAGGACTGCTTTTGCGGTCCTCTTGGCCTAGTCTCTGACTAACCCTTCGGGGATAATAGTCATGATTATGTGTATGTGTTTGTGTATTATGTGTATAAACTAAAAACAGCGAGACTAAATCATACTTACTCTTAAAAATCCTTCCAAAAGTAATTCAGGAAACAGATAATAATAACGTATGTACTCTGTCACGAAAGTACCGGGAAAAGATCAATAATACACAAAATGTTAGTTATTTATCCAAATTTATTTTATCGCCTTCAAAGTATGCTCCTTCAGAAACGATACACTTACGCCAACGAATAATCCAATCATCAAAACATTTTTTTAAACACTTTTTCCGGAATTGAGTTCAGTTCTCGCCGCGAATTCTCCTTCACGTCTTCTACCGAATGAAAACGGGTGCCACGAAGTGGTAATTTGAGTTTAGGAAACTTTTTCCTAAAAGAAGTCGGCTGGAGCCATATCTGGTAAATAAAGTGGTTGCTTGATGGTATTTGTTGAGTTTTTGGTCAAATATTCGTTCACAATGATGGCCTTGTGCGAAGGCGCATTATCGTGGAGCCAAATTCAAGAATTTTCTTTCCATAAATTTGGACTTTTTCGTCGAATTTATTCTCTTAAACGCCGCATAACGCTTAAATAATATTCTTTATTTAACGTTTGACTTTCCAGCAACAATTCCGAGTGCACAACACCTCGATAGTCAAAGAAAGGAGTTAACATGACTTTGACTTTTGATCGACTTTGGCGTGGTTGTCTCGGTTTCGGTTCAGTCGGAAGGCGCCACTCCGAAACTGGTTGACTAGTTTGCATGTCAAACTCCTAAACCCAGGTCTCGTCACCAGTAACAATGCGTTGCATGAATGTTGGGTCGGAAAAGACTCGTTCATGGCATGGCATGTCCTCAGCGACTCTTATGCGATTGAGTTTTTGGAGAGTATTCAGGTCTTTTGGTACTAGCCGAGCGGCAACATCGTTTCATACCCAAGTGATTATTTAAAATGGTACGGATCGACTCGTGAGATACAGAAAGTTCAGCGGCTCTCAAACTTGAATGACGATTTTCAGTCACCCATTTCCTTCACTTTTGCGATGTTAACTTCAGTTGAAGCTGTTGATGGCCTACCAGAGCGAAGCAAATCTTCCATCACATCTGGACTACTTTTAAACGCTTTGTACCACTCATAAGCACGTGTTTTTGATAAAGTCGATTCACCGTAAGCCTTCTGTAACATTTTCAGTCACCCCAAACACGAAATTCCATTGGCGACGCAAAATTTAAGACAAACTCTTTGTTCGATGTTTTTATCCATTATGAAATTCGCAATACACACTAGATATAAACTAACTAAAAACCGCACTGTATTTAATCTGAATAACAGATGCAACTCATCGCCAAAATGGATAACTGTTGTGCCAATCCAACTACAAAAAAAAAACAAAAAATTAAATTTGGAATCAGAAACAAATCATCCGTTCCCGAAACTTTTTTGACAAAATGTACAACTTATTTAGATAATCATGACGTAATCGTAGTTTTTAATTGTGTCAAACTAGGCGTGTCATGCATGGGTATCGACCTTAGAGCATTGGTTTCAAACCAACAATTCTCTAAGCTACGGGTATTATTTTTTACAGCAACAATAAGCACGCGCAACTTCACAAAAGTCACGAGAAAGCTATAATCGTCACTATTTCCTTTCTCTGCAAAAATGTCTTTGTATATGTCTTAATTCCCAATAGACTGGTAGGTAACAGGCTAGTTTTCGTAAAACTAGTTAAACTGTAGATTTTAATGTGACTAAGGGCCGATGTTTCAATCCTCGGATAATAAATATCCATCTGATAAAGTATTACGCCATCAACCTAAAATACCACATGTAATAAAGACAATATGTATTGTCTTTATTACAATACATTTTCAAAATGGTTGTTTATTACTTTAACAAACGTATAAGTTTTATCTGAAAATTGAAAAATTGGAGCAAGTGTATCATTATACTTAAATAAAACTAATTTGCAACGAATGTGTGTTCACGCATCACTTTAGAACGGCTACACTTATTTGGCTTATTCTTTTTTTGTTGTGTTTATGATTGTCAGGACAAGGATAATATCAAACATTTTTTTGGAAATTCGTCACGGGATACGGGGGCGAGGGTTCACGCGGACGAAAACGCTTTTTTTGAATAACAATTGCAATCACTTTCAGCTTTAATCTTAACTGTGTTGAGATTAGATGCTGCATTATTGTGTGAGCCCATCGCCGCTCATGATGTTGTATGTAACTGCAATCTTTAGTCCGTAAGTCGCCTTTTACAACACCCCAGGGAAGAGATGTGTTAGTAGTATTTTATGAATGTGCCGCCGCTACACAGCTCAGTATTTTGTTATTTGTATCATCATATTCATCATAGCTTGGCATTTCCCTTTAAATGAGAACGAGAACGCTATCGATTACCGCGCAGCGAATCGATTAGCAACATCTCGATTCTCGATACCGGCGGGCGGGTTCTTGACCGCGGCCGCGCGGGTGCCGTGAGGTCGCCGCAAGGTCGCCGCCGCCGCCGTTGTCGCGACAAGTCACAACATGACTTTGCGCCGTTAGTAGATCAAGACAGGTTGGACGGGCTCACCACTTCCGAACAAAGGAAAGCTTTAGTACGAGGTAGTACGAGCTTTATCTGCGTATCCTGTCGGGCTTGTTCAAACTATTGAGAAATATCTTGTCATCCCCAAAATGTGTCTTGTATACAACATGTAACAGCTTTATTGTTGAAATTTTGCATTCACAATGCTATATACGAGTAGATATAGGATAAAATGTTTACTAGAAAAAATCAACTAGTCTCAGGAAGCTCGAGTGGGATTCGAACCCACGACCTTTGGATTGCGGTTCTCTGCTCTGAGAGCAGTGCTTCCTGAGACTGGTTGATTTATTTCTAGTAAACATTTTATCCAACATGTAACAGTACAACACGTAAAACTATTTTGCTTGTTTTATACTTAATTAAAACAAAATATTCTAATGTGTCTGAGAATGAACGTCAATTACGTTACCCCAATTAGAATATTTTGTTTTAATTATAAATGAGCAAAATCATGTTACTTTTATTGAATTAAGTAAGTTTTATTTACCATATTAGTTATCCTCATCGGTAGCAAACAGTATGGGCATATTAGAACTTTAGCCTACATAACCTACGCACACTAACACCGCTTAGCACCGAGAAGAGCCGACAAAGTTGCCGACTTGTTGCCGACAAACAAAGACACATACCTACACGGCTACACGAAATGCGAATCGTATTTACCAGTTGACTTGTAGTATTTATTATTATTAGCCCCCACTGCCCCACTGCTGAGCAAAGGCCTGATTTGTCAGTTTATCTAGTAAATAAATAACTATTATTTCCATATTTACATTTTATTATTATATAGTAGCCTATTATTAGCATACTATTTTAAAGGATGTGCCTCTATCTGTTACAGGTTGTATATCTGGGGATGTTTTAATACTACAGGTACACATCTTATATTGCGTTGTATGATGTATAAATGAGATTTATGTTAAGCTGCTAGGTATCGTATATCACAAAAAAAATTGTACGGACCTAATAAATTGGTCCGTTGCAGGAGTATACACAACTTGTTTTAAACCATTATTTATTTATTTATTGGATTATCAACATAAAATACAGCCTTTTAACAATAAAATAAAAACAACAAAGATTCTTAGAGCTAGCTGTTTTTACAATTATAGATAATTACAACATGCATTACAGACACGAAATTAATTAAAAATATCAATAAAAAAGTAATATGATTTTAAACACTACAACATTCAACCGTTTCAGCAGCCAGAAAAAAATTAAGAACAATAAAATTTAATTTAATTTTATAGATTACTAACATATTCTCAATCAAAAGCTATACAAGGCATGACACTCTTTTTTAAAATACAGGGATAATTTTGGACCCCCCGCCAAATATTTTTACGTTATTTTATAGCAGCGGTACAACCAAATAATAATATAAAAAACATAGTTTTGATAGAAACACTTTTTTACGGATTAACTCGCGTTTGATTTACTATATATATAGCTTTTTTTTCTAAATAAATTAAACGCGAGTTAAACCGTAAAAAAGTGTTTCATTTCAATGTGTAGTGCTCGCTTAAACCTGAGAAAACAATAAACTTATTTTTTACATTTTTGTCACAACTTTATCTTGAGAAAAATAAAATTATTGTCACCTAACCGCCTATCGCGGTTATTATTCACCCATTACAATTATTCACTATTATTCACCCCGGCTGTCGCTTTGACCGCGAGGGTTTATTAATATCAAGTTCAGGTAAGTAATTGTTTGGCTAGGTTGTTATACAGACGAGAAAGACGAACTACTGGCGAACCTCGGCCCATTCTGGTCCTACAAAATTTAATAATGGTGGGTGCCTAGGTACTCTGTTAGGTAGGAATGTTAAAAAAAATCAAATTTGTTGACTAATTAGAGCTATCTATGAGGTTGTTCATCAATTTATGTAGATTAGGACATATCCAAATAAGTAAGTAGGTACAGTCAGCATCAAAAGTAACTGAACAAAAACAAGGTGACAAAAGTAATAGTCACGTGTAAGTGTCTTCACATACTCATCATTTAACATTTCTTTTATTACTTTTGACTCAACAGCTATGTCAGACAATTCTGGTCATTTCAACCGTAACAATCATTTGAAAATTTCATATGCTAAGCTACTTTTGATGCTGACTGTACGTCACACATAGAGTGGGTCAAATTGAAAATGTTTTGTTTTATCAATATTTTTGGGAGTTTTAAACCGGTATATCATGCAACGAATTAATTTTTTCTGCACTCTTTCCATCCTATCTATATGGATCTTTCAGCTTGGACACCAAACAACGCTGCAGTACTCCAGCCTACTTCTCATACCTGCTCTATAACATAGCTGTTATAGAGCAGGATGACTGTAGAAGGTTTATTATAAACAAAGTAGATAATTAACTTGAACTTAGTATTGGTATCTAGGCATACCCTTTTATACCCATTTTTCATACGATATTTCGAAGGGGCTAACTATTACTAACTATTTGACGTGAACGATTTATTCGATTTTTCCCTGTTGAACATAAACAGTTAATTATTCTAAGTTCATTCGCTATAGTAGGTACCATGACAGTACCGTCACAAGTAACATCCACAGACTCTCATTAGGAGGTTTCGTATAATTACACAGTGCACACCGCCGTACTCAGAGACGTCAAGTTTTAATGGCAATTAAGTCTCTTGCTGTCACTTTCGTATGTATAGTGATAAATAGAGAAGGAAAGACATTTAATGGTCATTAAACTTAATTGACGTCTCTGAGTACGGCGGTAAGAGTCAGTACAAGATGTAGAAACCCATGAAAAGAAACCACCAAGATTCCATATTGCTTTTCGCTGAAAAGTGTATAGGAATCGGCGATCTTTTCATTAAAAAATGTGCACTACAGTTGATGTGTTTTACATATTTGTAAAATAAATAGAAAATTAATAGAAAAATATATTAATTAAATGGTTTGTTTGTTAATTAATTGGTTTGCTTAACATTTTTTAGGCATTTTTATTTATACAATGCTTGATTTATAACGACTTGATTTTAGTGGTACATTACTATTATGTGTGCACTAACAACCATTACAAACATAATATTCGTATGTATGTAGTACTTGTGAAGTTACTACGCATTTTTTTTATGTTTGTAGTAGTTATAGCTTAATTATATTAAAAAGCTTTTTAGTACGTTATTAAAACTAAATAAGAGCTATGTTTAAACAGCTCCGTTGCCTCTTATAGCCGTCATTACCTGCTCCTTCCCTGTTAAGAAAAAGGTTGTAGAGTGCTTTATTGTTATACCGTTAAGACATCTCTTTACTATAGGTTCATCACACTTCACTTTTTGCGTCTTCATCGTATCGCCTGCAAGTTTTTTGCGGTATCATTCATCCAGCTTAACTTGAAACCTTTACTTTGATCTTAGTGTGGCATAGATCACAATTTGTAAGAGCTATTAAGTTTCATACGGGTCTTAAACTTTGGTTTCTCAAGGCGGCGGCGGGCCGGCCTTGCCTTGCCGGGTATAATCGGAAATAGCGTTAACTTGGAGTAATTAAAACCAGAACTAAGTTAGTACTTAGATGTTTTTTTAGTTTCAACTGTATGAGGATTTATTTTTATTCAAAGAAACTTAGAAACAAAAAAGCTACGAATGAATTAGCTTCGAACGTAGATTTTTTTACCGCGTCATTATAACTTTACAAAAATTTGACAAGCGCGAGTTACATTCTTTTGTTGCTTTATGAAAGTTCTTAATTGTTCAGCTTTCATTATGATAAGATGTTCACATGTTTTAACCGAAAATGGCATGCAAAATGATTATCCCAGTATAATTACTGCCTACTTAACTAGATACTACTAATTTTCGTTCTATTAATGTGCATAGAGTGAAAATAATTTAACCCCAACTTGTTTTTTGATGGATTTGTAAATGATAATCAGACCATGTCGTGGTGGCTAAGTGGTCGTGGTACTAAGTTGGAACACCAACAGTTAAAAAAGAGGTAAATATCCTTTTTATATCATCATGTGATGATACGTAATTTAATGTACTTACTATGTAGTCCATTGCACATCTTAATCGGTTGACGTAACTATTACATGTTATGTTATTGTAACATTCTTGTACAGACAAAACCGGTATATTACCCTATACTTATTTGTTAACAGATCTTTATTCAACATCAGATAACTATTCGGGTGTGATACAAAATCTAAACAAAACAAACAAATGAAAAAGAAAGCCCAAAAAAAACCCAATGAACAGTTTAAGTACAATAATGATGGGTGTTACAGGCCCCAACAAAGCCAGCCCAGGTAAACAATGCGAAACGTGCAGGTATTATCGGCGATATTCGCTTGCACGCCATTTCTTGCACGCGTACGTACAATAGCGTGCGTGTAGATAGTGCGCAAGCGATAATCGCCCAAAAGTGATCGACCGGGAACTTGCTCGACTGTACCTCCTTTATGGCTGACTCCTGTTCGGTTGACAGGACGGGCCGGGCCGTGCAAATGCGCAAGTTAACCGAAACGGGAGACTGAGGGTTATTTATGGCGAGTGCCCTGCTATTGCGTGCCTCTGTTCAGTTATATAGATGTCACAAACTATATGGCTTGTTTCGGGAGTCGGAAATTAATTGTGCCAAAATGTGAGATATATTAAGTATTAAGTTACGTACACCGGTTTGAAGCTATGGTTTTGTCAAAGTGTCTAGGCGACCTTGCCTAGACACTTTAACAAAACAGGGTATAATCAAAAATAGCCACAGAGCGTTAGGAATATTGGTGAATTAATTATTCCTAATAGGTGAAATAAAAGATTCGATAAGTTTGAATTTTGTGGAAGAACAACCACCAACTTTTTCGCCGCCCATAAACCCAATTAAATCTAAGCTGTAGGTAAAACTGTGATGCTGTAAAGGTCATTACATTGAGTATGACATGGAAAATTTGTCTTTTTTCGGTTTTTGATAATCCACATTCTTTTTGCAAAACGATGTGCGGTAAAGTCAAAGGTGTGACCAAACCTGGCGTGTCTTGTTCAATGGCCGTTGTTATGCCGTCCTCATTGGTGGTACGGTCCGGTAAACTGCCAAAGCAATTGTGCAGTTAGTTAAAGAAACGATGAAGGGCATGAAATGTAGGGTAACGCTGGTGTTAACTATTGAAAGGGAATGTTTTATTTGTGCCATAGATTTGAATGCTTTTCTGGGAGTTATATAGCAACAATTATCTTTTAACCTTTTTGTTGTTTGAGCCTGTAAACAAACTTACGTGCGTGAATTCGTGTCTTAACTTATATTGCAATATTGTCCTGTTTCAAGTGCTATTTCCAGTTTCGAAATAAATACATATAGCACTGTGAATACAAAATAATAATTTAAAATATCATCTCGTATGACCGCGTCTCTTGTAAACACTTTAACACCGGTAGCCTTTCTGGCCACAGCCACATCTCGTGGTGGTGTAATCCAAAGAAAGCAATTTAGCTACTGTCCGCCCGGGCGACCACAGCCAGCAACAGCAAACCACAACAATGGACGCGTCTCCAGGATTGAAATGGCTGTAAGTGTTTCAGGAGCTGGGCTGCTGAGCGTTTAAACTCAAAGAACTTTTAAGGCGTCGTAAACTTGCATAGAATACGTTTTGTGGCCTTTTAATTTTTTTATGCCCTACAATCTAGTGGAAGAATGTAGAGCCTATTTGTGACAGCTCCAGCATTATAAGGAATACCACAATTGCATGCTGAAAAATGTTGTCGTTACTATTTTGTCTGATGTCACCACAGCTCGTGGACGCTCGCAATTCCAAGGGTATACAACTATACAGGGAGTTGAGTAATCGATACCCTAAATAGGTACTGTATGTTAGAAGTATTTGTATGGAAGCAACGCCGAAATTGCAAAAAATAAAAGCTATTTCATACATTTAGATAAAATTGTATTGGCAGTTTTGTATGCAAATGCAATTTTTTTTTGCTGTTTCATTTTTTCCCATACATTAGACATTCGGTAGGTAGTTGTTCTTTGCACTTAATAGGGTTATATACCCCCGCAACTAGGCCATCCTATTATACATTAGGTGGTTGTTCTACCTTATGTCTAATGTATGGGAAAAAAGAAGCAACAAAAAAAAATGTTTTTTTTAAATTTTTTGTTAGTGCGATTTCACAGGAATTTCACACCCTGGACACTTGGACCTTGGACTGGAAATTAGTATTAGTGTGGTTGCCATCCTCTCAGATTCTAGTCAGAACCATACTACTTACCGAGGTCTCGATTCAGTCAGAAGATTCATTCTAGTAGAGATGCTCTGAAGATTTAGGCTGTACGTTTGATTTATATGCTGCACAATTATTTTATACATTCTATTCTAGCATGCAAATATTTACATTTTTATTACATAAAAACACTTAATGTTTTTACTTTCAACATAACCTACCTCGAAATGCCGATAAAGGCACGCCGCCTAATTGTAGGGAGGCGTGTGGAATTAAAAAGACCTTATTAAATCACTGCCGGTGACTGTCAACGTTTTCATTACCGGGAACCTGAGACCGCCCATCGGTCGCGGCGCATAAAGGCAAAGATACCTTGTCTAAATCGGCTAAGTAGAAGTGTCTCAATCGGGCCGCGCGCACCCGCTGATAGCCGAGAACAACAAACACCAAAACATTATATGAAAAATCGAAACTGAGCTAAGCAAATTACAACCCTACCAGACCAACTTAAGAATTGAAATCCCATAAAACTATTAACATGACTCAAGTTCTAGAGAATTGTAAATCGTATTCGTTAAAGAATAAGTGTCGTTTCATTTGAGGTGCTGTTTGTAACAAGGTGCCGAGGGATGCGCAGGTTAATAATGGTGCCACCAACGAAGATAAGTACCAAGTTACATGTCCCATTCGCCAACACCTTATTGTAAAGACGAAACACATATAATTCTACCTACTGCAGTTGTGAAAAAGTTGGTAATGCGGCGTCTGAGTGGTCGTGTAAAATAAATATGCATTTGGCACAATCGTAACTAGATAAAAACTTGTTGATGTTTTAGGAAAGATTTATTGTGTTTCAAAATGTTGGTTAAATCTGCTTTTAGTTACATTTATACTATATAGAAAATACTTTTAATGCTACACTAATAACATTTAAAAAACACTAGTAGAGAAAACACTTAGTAAAAAATGGCTTTCTGACTGCATGGAATGTGATCGCTCCCTTGGCTATTTCTAGTACAAGTGTTCGCTTGAACTACCCTTGGCGGATCTGTTATCAACATTGCCGTTTGCCGCTTGTTTAAGGAGGCTAATTATATTTTATAAATGCAAGTATGTACCCCTACTGGGAATTCCCAGTAGGGTTCCTTGGGGTACATATAAGTACTCGCACTATGTTTGGTAGTAGGACATACTAGCTAAGTACCACTTTCTTCCTCTTTTTAAAATACAATTACTTACTTACTTTGTATATAATTTTATCGGCTTTTGTTGAGGTGCTACATTAGGAGTAGATATCTAACGAAACGCGCAATAGGCGGTTCACAACAACCGATGGCCCGTGATTTTGTATAGCGCTCGGCATTCGGCATCGCAGGCTAAAGGTAAGAATGACGGACAGTAAATCCGAGGCGGCGCCTTTATGACTCATTACCTTGCTCCAGGAATGTTATGGATGTGCAAACATGAGCTCCGAGACACTGTCATCGTAAATACTGTTTTTTATTGGCCTATAATATTTTATATTGACAAACAATTTGGTTCTCATTCGTAACGGACGGATGAGCGTAAATAAATATTATTTGAAGAAAGTTTAGCTAGAATTTTGAATGAACTCTCCGTGGGCGGTGAAGGATGCTAAGTGATGTTTGTATTGTGCGGCTGGTTGATTTCGTTATGTTGGAATAGTACTGTATACTTATAAGTAAATGTTGTAGAAATAATTAAATTACCTAATAAAGATGAACAATATAGTTAGATGATTCAGTAAAGTTTTATAACTTTTCTGATTTCCTTTGACTTTTAATGGCTAGTTCTGGTAGTTTAGTAGCTACTAAAGTAATTGTATTTAAATTAGAGAAAAAGGTGGTATACATTCACAATTGTATTCTACAAGCGTCTATGCCACTAGTCTGGACCACCGAGCGCTTTGCTACTCGGCTACTGTTATTTTGAAAGTAACCGAATCTAGACGGTTGCCGGCATCTATCATCATAAAATCATAACCAGTTGTAGACACCCAACAGCTGATTTCAACCGGTCTCAAAAGAACGATGACACCTGACTCACACAGCTACAGTTTTCGGTATAAATTAAAATGTTACAATCAACAAGAAATTCCAACTTTTGTCTGTCACTTATTATTTTTAACTAAATATAATACATTACATTACATAAAATCACGACTATTATCCCCGCAGGGTTAGTCAGAGACTAGGCAATGAGGACAGCAAAAGCAGTCCTCTACCATAGTCCACTTTTCACCAAATAGCGACTGCACATGTCCTCAGCATGAAAGGTGGTGAGCCCATCGCCGCTCTATTCTGTTGGATGTATGTGCAGTATTTAGCCCGTTAGTCGCCTTTTACGACACCCAAAGGAAGAGAGGGGTGGTAGTATTCTTTCACCGCTAGTCCCCAACGCGACACGGTTTTAAACGGTATAAATTAAAGTATTACAATCAACAAGAAATTCCAGGTTTTGTATGTCACTTATTATTTTTAACTAAAGATAATATATTGTTTTCTGAGGTTTAAGCGAGCACTACACATTTATATGAAACACTTTTTTACGGATTAGCTCGCGTTTAATTTACTATTTACATAGTTTTTTTTATATTATCCTGACGTTTCGAACCCTTTACAGGGTCGTGGTCACAGGGAGACTGAGGCGTTGGTCGTCTCATAGTTAGAAGTTATTTGCCTACCGTCAATCATTTTTATATTTAACCGGGTGCGTTCAAGTTTATACAATATTTTAGGTCTGGCAATGTGTTGCTGTTGGGGCTGGGATTTTATGACCTGTATGATGGGGTCCCAGGAGGTGATAATACCTACCAAAGATAATACCTACTAATTTTCACAACTGTGCCACCATTAACAACAACCTAAAATGAATGTGCATAAGCTAAGCAATGTATTTATACTATTACGCTACAAGCAAGCATTTGCAAGTAAATAGTTTATAACTTTTCCACTCCAACACCAACTATCTAGCCCTTGTTAAGCTTCTGTTTTAATGGTTACATAATGTACAAAAATACTTTTAAATGTTATCATACAAAGAAAACTAAAAATAAGATTATTTATTTATTATGACACACCGACAGTGAACACATTAAATAAATTACAGGGAAAATCGTGCAAAAAAGTATCTGATGCGAACACCAATGATAGGCGTGTACAGCATTCACATATCACAATTAATTAGAGTTAACATAGCGTAAAAAAAATAAAAACTTAGTAAATTAAAATCTAAAACCAAAATTTAAAAAAAAGAAGCTATAAACATTGGAAAGCAAAATAGAACAAAAAATAATTCACCAAAAATAACATGTAAGTACAAATAACGTAATCAACACCAGGTCCAAGCGACAGTGTTGTATTATATTAATATGTCTTTACATTTGAAGATGAAAATTATTCCAGTTTTTTAGTTTTGTATTTTCTAAGTGAGTCGTGAAAAATATCGAGCCCTATGTCATCCATCATTCACAGCATTGTACTCATTACTAATTCTGACTATTGGAGAACTGAGTCCAAAATTGGTTCTACAAAGTGGTGTATAAAATATCTTTTTGATAGGATGACGTGGAACAGTGCGTGGGACAGAAAGAGCAAGGCGATGAAGAATTACATCACAAGTAAGACCACTGTTCACTAGTTTGTGAAGAAAAACCAAGCCATGCATCCTACGACGATCGCGAAGGGAGACCATCTTAAAGAAAGCCAAACGCTGTTTATAACTACATCTATGCGTTATACCTGACGGTGACGACAAGAATGCCAGATGTCTAGTAAAGGCACGTTGTATACCCTCTATCCGCTACTTACTAAGCATTGTATCAATAAAGGAGAAATTTAAAAAGTTTAGACAATTAAAAGCAAGTAGCATTTACGGTAATGCCTCGGAAGTCCTGGACTCAAAGCCCGGGTTTGTAAATAACCAATCTTTTAAAACCAAGTTTAAGGCGGTATAAGGGACAGTGACATTTCTCTTTTCACTTGATTTTACTAAAACTGTAAAAGTAGGTTAAGATGAGTTGGCTACTTCGTACTACCAATAAAGTGACAGGGTAGAAAATACTGCGGAATCACGAATTGGCCAACTGTCCCGTTGCGCAATAATAACTGCATTTCTTATACAAAATTATAGTTAATTTCATAAAAGTGTTGTTGGTTATGTCTCAAGTTCATGTGTTAATTTGGTGGACGGTTGACGTCCATCGAGCAAACCAGTCGGCCAACAGCTGATCGCGGTAACGGACACGCCTCATAGACCGGTCCGGGAGCTTTCCGACCGTGTGACGTTATTTGATGAACGGCGTAAGAATGAAATCATCAAAAAACTATTCACTTACTTACTTTACTCATTTATAAAACAATGAAAAATTATATTCACAAATACTATTTGAAAAGTGGTGCGTTGTTGTTGTTTATTTTATTTTACAGAGGCGTCGGTAGCCGAGCGGATAGATGCTTGGGTTGAATGCGAGAAATCGTGGTGCAATCCCAGCTCCGTTAGACTACTGCCGTGAACCCACTCCGACACAGTCATTTAGATTACAGGATGGGTTAACAGGACTATTAATAATGTGTTAAGCGCACATTAATAATAATCTTTAAAAAAATATATAAATCAACCAAACAAGCGAATCGCAAAGATCGTGCCCAATCGTTTGGGCATGTGGAGCGGATGTGGTGAGTGTAGCGAAAGTTGCCAACTTTAGCGCAAGACTTCCGTGCTTGATTAAAATTATTAGCACAGAATACAATGTCAGTGAGAATGCAGGGCAGAAGTTGGTTATGGAGTATCTCTGATATTTTATGCGACCCTTTATAATAGCTCTCTCATTTAGGGTGGATTCGACCAAACTGGAATAAGACTTACTCCGAGATTAGTCTATACAAATTCGGCACTTAATCTAGGTATAAGACCTTATTCCGAATCCACCCTTAGAGTTAGAGATAATCTAAAAGAAACTCTTAAAGATTACTAAAGAAGTCTGTAATACACTTAAACATTACCGTTTTAGTTAGAAGATTACACACATTATGATGCATAGGCCAATAAAGTTCCACAAAATAGATGATACATATAGTAGACCAATATCGGTAACGTACTTTTTTACGATAAAGCCAACACGATCTGCGACCTTCATCACATCTTTTAACGGACACAAATATTTTTAATGCAAACGACATTGTCCTAAGTTGGGCGTGGAGCAAGAAGTTCGTTACATTCCGGTGGGGCCCGTCTAGACAGATTTCTTGCCGTATACGGTGGAATTCAATATAGACGAATAACTTGTGACCTTGTTTGACAAATAGATTTTTTTAGATAGGTTAATTTTTGTAGCCTATAGTTTTTATGAGTGATCGAAGACTAAATACCATTGTCACTGTCCTAATGAGTTCCGGTTTAGTAGTAGCCAGCTACATTGAGAAACTCTTGGAACTAAATACATAGAATGAATATATAATCTGTTATTATTGCGATTCCTTGTTTTTGTAAATGTCAATACTTCGGCATGTTAAACTTAAGCAAGTAAATGTAGTCTGTCCAAACGAAACCAAATATATAATAAGAACGAAGAAGTTAAATTCAATGGACTAATACACCATTATTCACCACATGGGAAAGGGATTTTTTTGTTTTATAGCAGAAGGAGGCAAACGAGCAAGCGGGTCACCTGATGGAAAGTAATCACCGCCGCCCATGGACACCCGCAAAACCAGAGGAATCGCAGACGCGTTGCCGGCCTTTAAGGAAGGAATAGGCTCGTTTCTTGAAGATCACTAAGTCGTAACGGTCCGGAAATACCGTCGCCGAGAGCTGGTTCCACAACACTGTAAGACTTGTAACTCTTGTAGATCGAGGCAAGAAATTTCTTGAAAAACGCACAGTAGTAGACCGCCATCCATCAAGGTGATGTGGATGGAATGACAGTCGATTGCGTGTAGTGCGGTAAAGGAAATCAGCGGCAGGGATCAAGCCGAACAATTCCTCAGAACACTCCCCATGATATATACGGTACAATATACAGAGAGACGCAACGTCTCTGCAAAGAGTCAGTGGATCGAGCCGACCTGAAATATCCACGTCGTCGATAATTCGAGCAGCTCTGCGTTGGATGCGGTCAAATGGAAGGAGTTGAGTATTGGGGTGCTCCAGCCCAAAGATGGGAGCAGTATTCCATATGCGGCCTGACCTGTGCTTTATACAGTTGTAAGCGGTGGGCCGGCGTGAAATACTGACCCGCTCTATTAAGCACACCCAGTTTTTTCGAAGCTAATTTAGCTTTACCTTCCAAATGACCACGAAACTGAACGTCACTCGAAATATCGACACCAAGGATTCCAATAGTCGGATTGGTATCAAGGGGAGCTCCCTCAAAGTTTAGAGGTAAGTACGACGAAGGGATGTTTTTTTGCGGTAAATGCGCAAATTTGTGTTTTTGAGGGGTTAAAGTGGACTAGGTTATGTCGGCCCCAATTCGAGACATGACTTAACATGTTCTCGGTGTCAGTCACAAGTTTATTCCGGCTCTCGATGACCCTTTCCAGAGAAATATTAGCTTATTAGGGATGTTTACTTATTAATTTATATAATTCTGTTTTACTAAACTGTATAAAAGCATTCAACTTTCCTATGTTTATAGATTTACGGCATAGCTGATAGCCATAATGTCTTTATCGGTTGTCCATAAAAAGTTGAGATGAAGACACTGTTTGACAATGGGCGAGACCTTTGTGCCGCCCTAGGAATGCGGCTCGCTATGACGAATGGCGTTTGGACGGTAACAAACTGTTCTCGTGTTAAGGTTGTATTATTAGTTGCATTTAATTATAGCAATTACTTTGTGCAAATTGAGTAGGTATTTATTAAATGTTTATATACTTACATACATCACACAGTATGTATGCGTACTCGTTATCGGAAGAGTAGGCAGAGAGCAAGCTTTCCGCTACGATCCTTATAGGTACCTTCCTTTGCTAAAGCACAATGCCCATTTTGGACTTGTTTTGTTTTGAGAATGTATACATATAAATCGTATTGGCAAAAATAGCTCTAAATTCACTAAATCTAACCATGCTATCATAGTTTCCCTCTAAAGTCAGGAAAAACACAATACTAAGTTTTATTTTCCTATAATAGTAACCAATTCTAGGTTTTTGAACGCACTCTGCATCACAAAACGTTTTGTTCCGTCTCTTAACTGTTAACGTTAAATATATAAATTAATTTAATGTTCACAACTGTATTCCAGTTCTCCTTTTTTGTGATTTTTTATCATGGAATTAAATAAAATAATAATATAAAATAAAAATCTTAACGTTTTATGAATAAATTATTAACAAAATAATTCATCATTGTGAATTGATTGAATGGCTATACTTAACAAGGGTAAAACGCAACGTATTTCTGATTTGTCTATTGTCAGCTCCTTCTGTCACTGTTGTATGAGGTAGACCGATTATTTTTAGTATAACGAAACTCATGTATAGTCTTAATTAATGCTTCTTTAATAATTAATGTGTTGTGGATGATCAATTGAAACAAAAACGGTATAAAACAGCTATGATTTTATGTCGAAAATCTTAAAAAAACCATGTCCTACCACAAACTTAATTATTTTTAATAATTCTCTCACATAATTCTGGCATTTAAAAAAAATAATTTAGACCAATTAACAGTATTGTAATAGATTACATTTTGCTAGAAGGATAATTTTATACAAGCTGACTCAATGTTAGGTTTCAAATGTATGGGCCGTGGGCATTGTCCTTTATTACATATTGTTAATTACTGAAGCCAAATCTTAAATTTTAAAATAGGACGCGTAAATGCGAATGGATATTATGAATTTGACTATAAAATAATCAACACCGTCCAGCATTAAGAAAATTAAAGCGATAAGATTCTACCGAACGTCGACACTTAACGTAGCGTCGAATGAAACGACATCAACGAGCGCCCCGCGTCGCGCGCCCGTTGCGATGCGACACGACACTACGCGCGGCAACTGACATTTCTAATTGACGGGGGTCCAGCAAATAGAAGAAGCACATTTTGAACTCACTCTCTTTTGTAGGACCACCCCGGCTAACACAAATAGCACTTAATTGGGCCACAGATTAAGCGGAGATAAAATTCTATTTCTAATCTGTTGTGATACGACGCTGACATACGTTTTTGTAGTTATTTTTTTATCTATGGCGCAATGAGTCAGCTCTATATTATTATGATTTATACATACAGACTTAGTATGCTCCCATCACGGCCGTGTGTGTCGTGTCGTGTCCCCAGAGTCGTAGGCAGAGATCACAGCTTTTCATTAGCTGCGACTACGACAAACTACACATTTGTTTGCTTCCTACATTTGAGCCGTGTCGCGTATCGGCTCATAAAAGAAGGTATTCCTTGAAGCGCACCCATTTTGAAGCGCACCTAATCTATTCCTTTGGGTGCGCTTCAGAATAGGTAATTAAAATATTATATTTTTATTCATCGAGCGCACCAACGATAAAAAATAGAGAGGAGCTTAAGCCCTTGAGCACCGTAAAACCAGACACAATTGAAAATCTATTGTTTCGCGACCGCCGGCGGTCTTTTGATCCTTGACCTATTAAAAGATTCGTAATATTGATGTCGATAGAAAGTAGGACTAGGTGCCTAAGCAACTTACTACGTCCAATAATAAATTGAATCATGACAGTAATTTTGATCTAAAAGTACCAGGGAGACATAAATTTGGGGGTTAAAGTTACTCGCGTCCAAAAGTTTACCCTTGAGACCCCACACGTGACCTGGGTGTTGCTAAAGAGTCACTGACTGAGTGGTAGAGCCACGCTGCGTTGCAGCACGCATTGGGCCGGCTCGCCCGGCGTAATACCACCCTCTCACGAATATCCGGCGTGGAATAATGGCACTTGGTGCTGTTGTGTTTCGTCCAGCCAGTGAGGGTTCCGGAGGCCCATTCCCCCTCCCCCCTCTCACAATTCCTATTCCTTCCTTATCCCTATTCCTTCCTTAAAGGACGGCAACGCGCTTGCGATTCCTTTAGTTTTGCGGGTGTCCATGGGCGGCGGTGATTACTCTCCATCAGGTGACCCGCCTGCTCGTTTGTCTCCTTCTATTATAAAAAAATGAAAAGAGGTAGATAGGTAGATCTCACTTACCTAACTATGAGGAAAAAAAATAAACGAGTAGGACTAGGTGCTGCCACTTACTACATTGAATCATGACAGTCATTTTGAACTAAAAGTACCAGGGTGACCATAAATGAAAAGAGGTGGATGGATTCTCTAAAAAAAAACGTACCTACGTTATTCGTTATAGATATTTTCTGTTAGTTACTACATCTCTTTCCACATTTTATCTGCTGGTGCAGTTCGAGGAATAAAAATATAATATATTAATTACCTATTCTGAAGCACATTAATCGGGTGCGCTTTGAGGAATAGTTTAGGTGCGTTTAGTCTGGTGCGCTTCAAGGAATACCCCCATTAAAGAATACTACCAGTCTCCTCTCTTCTTTCGGGTGTCGTAAAATGCAATTAACGGACTAAAGACACATCCTCACCAGCATAGAGCGGCGATGGGTTCACCACCTGTCACACTGAGCACATGACTGTGCAGTCGCTATTTGGTTAAAAGTGGACTATGGCAGAGGAGTGCTTTTGCGGTCCTCATTGCCTAGTCTCTAACTAACCCTTCGGGGATAATAGTGATTATGTATGTATTTTCTCTCATAACTAATTAAATACAAACAGCGCAAACTTTAACCAAAACTGAAAAAGACTTCCCTTAGGAGGCAGATATAGCGACGGGCGGCGATGGACGTGACGTTGTCTTATTTATTTTCAGCACTATTATCAAATTCAATATAAATACAGCATTGTTATTGCAGAATAACAATTCAAAAAAAGCGTAATTTGTACAAATTTAATACCTTTTTCCAATAATAATAATATCATTGCCTTTTTCTATTTAATATCATAAATATATATCAACATCAACTGTGTCGCGTAGCGGTGAAAGAATACTACTTACCACCCCCTCTCTTCCCTTGGGTGTCGTAAAAGGCGACTAACGGACTAAAAACTGCACATACATCCATCAGCTTAAAGCTGGGCTCACCACCTGTCACGCTGAGCACATGTGCTCGCTATTTGGTGAAAAGTGGACTATGGTAGAAGACGGCTTTTGCTGTCTTCATTGCCTAGTCTCTGACTAACCCTTCAGGGATAATAGTCGTGATTAAATGCATGTATATGAACAGCTTTTATTAACGATAATCTTATTAGTATACTTTTGAGATACATATCGATCTTTGTTTTTATTTTGTTTAATTACGTATTTCCAATCATCATAAAATGGTCAGGAGGCAGTATAGTAACGAGGCGTAGGGCAACGGCCATCGGCGCATGCGCATAGCGTTAGGTAACTGTAGCTCATACTTATTTAATAAGTGCGAATTATCTGCGCACTGCCATTGTTTGTGGATCGCAAGCTTTTACCGTTCCTTTGCTGTTTTGTGTTACATCTCCGCACGCAATGTGAGTTCTTTGCATTCTTCACATCTTTTGTACTTAAAAGATATAGAAACATAAATACATAGTTATATAATTTTTTAGGTGAGTACTACGTAATTATTTACTTATTAAAACTGTAATTTTAATTTTGTTAAGTCTACATTTCATTATTTTAATAGAACCTGAAACAAAATAAAGTTTACTTTGAAATACATTTCAAGTAGTTTTTAGCTTTCATTTAAGAAGGTTTTACTGTATATCGCATCTTTAATAGTCATTTGCATAGCTGTCATCGAACATTTTAGGATAGGTTCCTGCAAAATAAACCTGTTTAATTTTACAGGCCACATCGAAAAAAGATTTTTAAAAAGTATTTCGCAATCCAACATAGCGCCCGCCGGCCGCACAAGAGTTGACAGCTCGCATTGTGGGCGCGCATCTGCCGCCGCCATTGTCGGGCAGCTGACGATCCATCGATTGATATTTATTGAGGGGCGCATTCTTTGGAATTAATGTCCTGAGATTTGAAAGGATAGTTTTCGGCCATTATGCATTAATCATGTAGATGAATATCATCAAATAAGTTAGTGCACCTTAAATTTAGTTGGCACTGAAAACTAAAGAACTATTTCTTAAATAGTGTTGGCCTTGGCTCTTGTGTATACAATCCTCTTTTTCATGTATTTTTGAAGTTATTACTATAAATTAACTTAATCCAAAGGTTAATACTACTACTTAGAACTTGTAGCATTAACTAAGAGTTACGCAGAAATTGATGTAAGTAAGTACTTATATATGCATTGAGTTATTAGTATATAAGTTATAAATTCCCTTTTTTATTTCAAACTCCAACTACTTGACAGCATTATCGATCGTATTTCTTGTTTAAACAATAATGAAATTCAGAATATAGCTTCCGTTTTATTACGACAGCAGCCGTCGGTTATTTGCATAATGATTATAATTACGTGCAACTATTTTTATGCAAACATTAGATCGTATCAGGTTACTGAAAGTTATCTACACATTCAAAAAAAAGGAGAAAAAACAATGAGAAACAATCATCTCGCCCCAAATCTATCTACCAGAAGTCAAAATCATAAAAACTAAACGACGTTTCTTAAACTTTTTATTGGCCAGTTACATTAACTAATTACGGCCGCTGACAATGTGGTTTGGGGCATTAGTCGACTAATTCGTTTGACAGCCGAGTGCAATCGTAATCGAGGTAATCGCCTCTCTACGCGGACAAGCTTGGCGCCATATCTAACTATTTTTTATTCCATTTTTAAACGTTGACACTGGCTGACATATTGAAATGCTTTAATTTTCTCTGAGTACTCTAACGAAAGTCGTTATGCTTAAATAGTTATGTTGCAAGAGAAGACGAATGCAATCATGACACTTAATTTTATTAAGTAACTTTGGTTTTAATAGGAACTGTGCTAAACAAAAATTCTCATGAAAAAAAAAGAGGAACTTTTTTGGTATTTTAAAACTTACTATCAAATATACAGTGTGGAAAAAAAAGGTCCGTAGTTGGAGGAAAAGTACATTTAATATTGATGATGGCAAATTTAACTGAAAGAAAACATTCCTTTATTTTCAAAAATAATAAAAACTGCATTTAAATTTTTTTGAAAAATCGTCTGCTTGAGCCGGGAATCGAACCAGTAAAATGTGAAAAAAAACATCCTGAATTTTATAATACCAACCGAAAGAGTCATTCATAAGAATCAATTTATTTTAAACAACATTGTATCTTAAATTAAAGAAAGACTAAAACAAATTTATTTTTGTTTTGTGAAGCTTACTCACTATCTAAAGAAAATAGTTCACTTAACTTATGAATTTACTCAAAATGAGACCCCTTTCACGTATGTACACTGCACAGACGTAACGTCTTTAATTTAAGATACTATGTTGTTTTTAAGGAATGATTCCTTTCAGTAAAATTTGCCATCATCAATATTAAGGGTACTTTTCCTCCAACCACGGTTTTTTTCCCACACTGTATAAGACGCGCCGGTACCGGACTGTAAACTGAATTCGTGCTATATCTACAGTCTTATTTTTTAATAATTATTTACTATTGCGTAACATGAAGTTTTTAAAAGCCCAACAAAACTTCATTTTATTTTGTATGTTCAAATACATTTTTTTCGTAGAATATTTTTTTAATACTTAACCGAAATCTAATTTGTGTAAAATCCAAGGAGTTATTACAATAAATATTATGCACTATTACTCAGTTCAGACTTATTAATTTGACTTAATCCCCTTTTGACACATGGGGCTGTATGTTGGAACGCGCTCATAATTGAACGCTCTTAAAGGGTCAAGAGGAAATGTGAAAGTTAAAATCCAGTAGCTCACCCATCCGTACTAAGTTAACGCGCACATTTGGCTTATCACAAATTAAAGTTTGAAACTTATGAGCTGTCAAGGTAAGCACCAACAAATGACAGCCCTAATAAATGTGTCATTGGCTTTATTTCTTTTTTGTTGCAGCCATCAATGTCACCTCACTATTCGATGATTTAGAGGTTCCATGCCCTTTCTTTGTTTCGAATTTTCAAATTGAGACGTTACTTATGTATGATGCAATAGTTATTAGACTAAGAATGTGCTTCTTACGCTAACGCAGACAGGCAGACAGCATTAATTTTTTTCATGATTTTGTAGCATTTTCAGCAGTCGGTTGGAAACATTTTAATGATTAGTTTATGTTTTGATGTTGTTAAAAGGCTGGTAAAAAGAAGATTTGTTTATAAGCTTGTTGTTTTGTTAGTGTAAGATGAACATTTATTAGCAGAATTACTATAGATTTTAATAAAAGTTTAATTTATTAAAAACAATTAAATTTATTAAAATTAAATTAATTAAAGTAAAGTTTAATAAAAATTTATGACCACACGGAGGTACAAACGTACATAAATGGTGATACATTTTAATTTATAATAAAGACATTTTATTATGATGTTCTTGAACAGTCCCATGTCTCTAGGACTTCTGCGTTAAAATAGAACGTGTTTACGCACTACGCCGTAGACAAAGGGGGTGGCATGCCATTACAATCGTCATAACGTCGTTATTGGTTGTTAGATGACAGCTGATATATGAAATGCCGCCATTTTGATTGTTTACACTGAGCGCGCAGGAACATCGGAGTGGTAATTCACTTTTTTATAATTGGAATACGGTGACGCGTGTTGTGAATTAATTTCTATTGCCTGTTATTTAACGTAGATCAAATTTAATGAATTTTGTCGTTTTTATTCACTCAAGTGTTTTAGATAAGTTTTCTGTTTTTGACCTTTTGGAGACTAAATTGTAATTAGATATTTAGAACACAACAACAACAGTTCTGAAAATTTTAAGTACTCTTTTAACCCAGTTAACTTATTCGTCTCTCTAATGTAATTCAGTATAGGAACTAAAACGATAAATTAATTTGACACGAGTTCACGTGGTTTAGCCTACCTAACTTATCATAGATAAACTAGCAAAGATAGTCGATATCAACATCGGGTGAATAATGTAGAGTCCAAATACGTTATAACTGGTTTTTAAGAGTTTAACTTGTCAGGACTTGCATGATTGGAAGTAGGTAGTCAAGTTCTCGACAAGTATTAAGTTTAAGTAGCGACGATACGACATGTTTCGAATTGTTTATAAGTACTCTAATTGTTTCAAAAGCAAGCCACGTGATCCGTCATTAAAGCACAACATCCGGTGTGAAGATTATAGTGGATTAATTTGCCTGGACTTATTGTTTTGTATACATTATTTTCTGTTTATAATAACATATTTAGGGTTTTTATCATATACATAAATTATATTTAAAGCTTGTTATTGGCCATTCTACCCATGTGCTGGTGTTCATGCAAGATGGCCGGTGCCTGGCAGAGCGACGTTTATAGGTTGACAATGATATATTGTAAGATTTCTTGTTTAGAAGAAGTAAGATTTGTTAGATTAAACGCTTGAAATCATCATTGTTTCCTTTTATATTTTTTTGATTTGTTAATAGTTTTAAACTGTGTTACTTTAAACTGTGTTAGTATTGTTGTGTTAAAATGGTTTATTGTGTTAGAAAGGACTTAACTGCCGTTTATGTCTTTAGAATAGACAAATAGCACAGAATTAGGCAACCCGACGGAAGTGATTTTCACGATTTAACATTATAAATTATAATAAATTCGATGGTGGCATCGGCCGCGTGACCACGTCCGCCATTGCGACGAGACAATCAAAAAAATAAAATGGCGCCGAGAGGTCACAATGCCATGTTAATAACTTATTCTCGGTACACGCGTGCTTTGCGCACACGACGCTTCCTATTATGTAATTGTTTACTGAACTTATTGGATAACCGATTAAGTTCATTGCACTTACATACATACGGTCGGCTTGGGGTACTCTTGATATGACTCCTTTTTCATCCATCCTGAACATACTGACTGACTTTATATATAGGATTCTCTGCTAATTTATCTGCGAATTATTTGTCTTTCGTTGAGTACAAAAATTAAATGTTAAGTATCAGTATCGTATTTATATATGTGTATAGTGTGTATGAATGTATTGTATGTGTGTATATATATGTATGCATGTATATATATTTTATTTTAAAATAATTTTATATCTTATTTGGTGGATTTGGATCAGTCGTATTCGGTTGCATTCGCATCGCTGTCGATCGAGTTGGACTTGTGCCGATGCTGCGTCCCTAGCCTGGCTTCTGCTACCCTCGTCATTTTTTGTCCTCGGTCCTGTGGGGGTGGACCGGTGGCGCGTCGTGTCGCGTAGGCAGGCTGGATCGGAAGTGAATATGGCCGACGCGACGCGACGCGATGTTGGTTTGCCCCCGTAGGATCGGGGGTGGGGAGTGGTGGGGGTGGTGGGGGTTGGGTTGGGGACGTGGCGTCGGTGCGGGTCTGGTTCGATTGATGGTGATGTGGGTGTGGTTGAGTGTGATTGATCTAAATCTACCACTTATTTATTATTATTATTATTTTTTATCGAGTGATGTTATTGGATTTTGTAACTGAATGAGACTTTGAATAGATTGGATCCTTAACTATTTTTTTTTTTTCCAGAATTTAAACCATTATTTTCTATGTCTCAGATGGTTTGAAAAAACTTAAAGCGCGATCTATCTAGCCTTGAGAGGAAACACTGCGTCGGCGTGGCGTTCGGGATTCTCATGCGGGGCGCGGGGGAGCGGCGTTTCGTGGTCCCCTGTTTCCTCCTTCAGAGGTGGACCAATTTTTATTTAAGCGTCGGTTGGGGGAGGAGGTTTTCTGTGTCTGTGTGTTTGATTTTTTTTTTTTTTAAACGAGTTACCTAATGTTTCTGAAGACGCCTTAAAACGAAGTGATTTCGCTTAATTTTGAAGGCTCCTGGTTATTAAATAAATGACTTAATGCAAAGGAATCAAGCATACGGACGTGAAGGGTCTCTTTCTTTAACCGTTGCTGAAGGGGTGGTGGGGGTTGGTCCGGTTTTGGAAGGGGGCTGCGGGGCGTTGTTTTTCTGTGTTTGGTGTGGGAGTTTTGTGTGCCGCGTCGGCGTGGTGTTTCCTCTTAACTCGTAATCCCTACGCGCGCGCGTAAACCCTGCGCTCCTGACGGACGTCAAATCGATATCGAGTCGGCTGTGCTTATCGGAATATGAACGCTCGGGTCACGAGATAGGTTTCAGTTTCGCGTGGGGGTCGTTGGAGGGTGAACCTTCTGTACGGTAGTAGTATTAGTTATTCTGTGCTTGTACCAAGACGAATAACGAAACAATTTTAAAACACACAAGTTTATGCTTATTAATTTTTGACGTTTTTTTATGCTTAAGTTTTTATAAAAAAAGATATTTGAATGATTAAAAATGTCAACCTTATTGGTTAGGTACTAATGTTTTCCAAAACTCATTTCAGCCGCTACTTTATTTTACTTCAATAACTCCAATTTATATTACTTACCACAGTATCAATACGATAATTGGAAATCATATTACACAATTCTATGACCACGGCTTATATTTCGGTTCGACGCGATTCTGTTTCGGCGTGCAGTGGTACTGGGGGTAGCAATGCGCATTTGTCTGGCACAGACTATAATAGCTCGTTAGATTAGTTATTAAGTCTTAACTATAAGTTAGTTAACTGTTTTTTTATTATTATTAGTATTGACGTCAATAAGTGCTTGTAAAGGTTTACATTGAATAAATAATTTGACTTTTGACTTTTGACTATACCAAACCATTTTAGCATTCCTTTCTCAATTTTTGTCAGAACATCTTTATTCATTCCACACATGTTTATTAATGATACAGTAAAATCAGCAAGCTCTTTTTTTATTTATTTAGTTGACCACTTCCAAATTTTACTCTTACTCAGTATATTTTTTTTCGATAGATGTGTTTTAATATACGAAGTTATTGGGGTACAGTTTAAAGGCATTTATAAAAATAATAATAAAGGGAATAATAATTAATTATTATATGAATTAACAGTGTCGCGTAGCGGTAAAAGAATACTACCACCCCCTCTTTAACGGACTAAAGACTGCACATACACCCAACAGCATTGTAACAAAGACTGCACATACACCCAACAGCATTGTAACAAAGACTGCACATACACCCAACAGCATTGTAACAAAGGTGTAAAGGTTGTGTGCACTTGGGTATACAAATATTTGACGGCAAAGGCGACCCATGTAAAAAATACTTACGCTCTGAAATTAATTTATGTTGACGCGAGCATTTTGAAATGTGATAATTTTTTATTGAAATACAAATATTTACAATTATTACTGCATAATTAAATCGATAAAAGTGTGAAAATGGGTGAATCTACAAAAAAATGCGGTTGCTTTTTCGACGCTGTCCGCTTCCTCACACGAATTTAATAATTTAAAATATGTTTACGATCACACCAATTATCTAGACCATAGAGCGGCGATGGGCTCACCTCCTGAGCACATGTGCAGTCGCTATTTGGTGAAAAGTGGACTATGGTAGAGGACTGCTGTTGTTCTCATTGCCTAGTCTCTGAATAACCCTTCGGGGATAAAAGTCGTGATTAATATACGTACCTATGAATAATAATAATAAAAACATTTATTATTCAGATTGGTTTGTCAAGTAAACTGTTTATTCATATGGTCTTAGACGTTATGGTCGCACTCATGGCATAAAGTAGTTTTTTTTTATGTGGGTATAGGGTGGTATTATAGGTCCCGCAAAAAAAAAGGTTCGTAATAATGAAATAGTTCACAATAGGGTTGCCAAACAACTTTTTCATGAAATTAATTATTTTAAAGGGTCAGACTTATCTAATTTTGAAATAAGTTTGCAATAAGTAGACGAAATTTTGATTACTAACTATCGCAAACTGAGCAAACCTGCTTCGTTTAATATAAAACATTTTTTTTTATAAGCATTATAGTTGATGTTAAAACAATCTACTTACGCTAATAGTCTAAGATCCGAGTATAGAACGACCTTCACCGGGAAGGTTAATGGATGAAAAGTATTTTATATCAAATTTAATATGTTAAATAATATATCGCGAGTGGGTTGGCTGAAAAAATTCAGTCCAGTAGGTCCTAAGATTAAAATAAAACAAATTAAAAAAAAATCTAAAAGAGAATGACCATTTTGGAACAAATTCTGCCCAAGCATGAGAATACTTTTAATTTTTTCCTTACATGACAAGATATAAAAAAAATTAAAAAAAAAACATTTACGTGGTAAAATTGTACCTAAAAACTTGTCTAATGGCTTTTTGGTGCTTTAACTTTTGATCAACATTCATTTTTCTTTTATTTTCAGTGTCGTTCTATTAATAAAATCCATTGTTTATAATACATACCGTCTTTTATTTTAAAAATAAGACGTTTGTTAATATTTTTCGTTAATGTAAAACCTGAGTAAAAACTGAGAAAAAAAGTTGTTTTTCTCAGTACCTATTTCTCGGATAGATTCTGAAGCGCTTTGGGTTACATACTAGTATTAGTCGAAGGAACATTATGCTATGATTTAATGTTGGGCAGCACTCTTGGTCCAACGTCCATACAAAAATGCTTAACCTCCTTTGTATCATCTCATCACTGTCTCTGAAACCCCTTTCTATGGCAGGCAGCATGGTGGTCAATTTACGGCGTTCCCCCGCCTCCGCCATATGGGCCGCCATGGAACCGGGTCACTTTGCCAAATCTATTTTTATAGTCCACAATTCGTGACACACATGGTGTTAGACGCCTTCTCAACACATTTGAAACACTGGGACCAGATGAGACCATGTGCGGTCTTATAAAGTATTTGAGTAACCACATGGATTTTAGAAATTCTTTCATGGTAAAGTCATAAAAAAAAATTACAGATTTCATGCACCACACCACATGACCTTCAAATAGCATTGAAAATGAACTTCAGTAATAAAAAAAACAGAAAATCTATTTTATTCTTCAAAATGTTTTATTTTAATTCATACTGGAAAATACAAAGGTCATACTATATAGGCGTAGTCTTTAGCTTTGTTGTACGAACATGTAATATTTATTTTTGCAAACATTATTTTTATTTAAGAAAATACAGAGATTTCAGTACTACAACAATTCGATCTAGTATAGCTTTGTTGTAACATGTCATTGTGTACTTATTTTTATTGTACTTTTAAAAAATTCGTTAACTTTAAGAAATTATAGAGGTTTTAATACTACTTCTACACTACATAAGTACTACAGAAAATAGTTATCATTAAACTTTATAAGAAATAATTATATTGTACATTTATTTATAATACAGAGAGTTCAGTAGGTACTACATCAATTCTATCTACTATAGCTTTGTTGTAACATGTATGCTTATTTTTATTGTACTTTAAAAAAAAACTAATTTACTTTAAGAAACTATAAAGGTTAGTTTCAATAGCAATTTCTTCCAAGTAACGTTAGAGCCTTGCATATCTGAGTCTCCGAATCGCGTCAACGGTATGGGTATCTTATTAAGCAAACCTTGCGTATTCGGATTAAGAACGTTAAAACTTCTGGCACTTTTCCATCGTTACTTTCCTTCTTGGCTGTTAGAATATTATCTTTTAGATTCTTCCAACATTGCCCTGCATCGTTGATTTTGAACTTTTGAACAGCTTACGTACCTATGCAGGTATCAAATTTGTTCAAATAATTTTCACAGTTTATTTGTTAACTGGCTTACTTATCAACATACTGCCGCAACCACTGGTTTAATTAAAAAGCTTAATTTTGAGGTTTCACGTAACAGTAATAAATAATTTTTAAATATTACGAAGACTATAATTATTTTCCTTATTTCAAACATTACAATACTTTACATTGACTATTTACACAATTTATATTATTTTTTATCGTATTAATAAAACTACAAAAATAGAATGAATCCCAAAACTATATAATATCAAAACCCCGAATATGTTACTTCAAAACCCGCGCGCCCGAGACGCACAAACCTAGATCTTAAAATCGACATAACTCCCAAACCTATTTTTATTTTCATAAACTTCGAAAAACATCCCGAGATATAACCTTTCTGAACATGTTCATGTTGAGGTTATGTAACAAGTATCATAAATAAGAGTAGATATTGGGCCCACAAGGTACACCAAAAATTACCATTTTAGAGCATTTTTTTTAAATTTACGAAAGAAATATATGACTATGTCAGTTTTATTTTTTTGTATATTATTAATCTCGTCAAAACAAATATTTTGACACCTCAATTAACTATATTGACCTCGAAATAACGAGAAAATCGGCATGTCGCACTTTTGTTGAAAACGGGGCCCCTACAGAAGCGATCGAAAAAACATTTCCAATGTTAAAACTGAATAAAAATTTAGATATATTTCTCGGTCAAAGTGGTTGTCCTCGGTAGTTCAGACGGTAGAGTTATCGCCCGGTTTTCGAAAAGGTTCAAGCCCTACATGAGACAGTCGTCTTTACTAGTCCTATCTTTATTTTAATAGATAAAAATAAAAAATGTTTTCAGCACTCTGCATTTTAAGAGGGTTTACGCATTTCGGTTTTCCATACAAACTTCCAAGTCGAAATTTTTAAAAACCAATAAGATAATTTTGATGAAACTTTGCATGCTGAAGTAAAACACAGGGATCTAAATAGTTTGTTGAAAACATTTTTAAAAAACGTTTTTCTAGCTGAGTTATTGCTATTTTAAAGTCCACTATAGAAAGTTAAAAATCGAAATAACTCAGTTAAATAATTTTTTTTTTAAATGTTTTCAACAAACTATTTAGATCCCTGTGTTTTTACTTCAGCATGCTTTCATCAAAATTGGCTCATTGGTTTTTAAAAATTTCGACTTGGAAGTTTGTATGGGAAACCGAATGGCGTAAACCCTCTAAGGCGAAACTTTATAAAGTGTATTTAACCCGATATTATTTTATTTATTTTTTGTTAATCATGGGGCATATCAAGCAGCCCACCCTTATTCCTATTCTTTGAACCCTGTGAATATTGCCCATTAACACGAGGTATTCCCACCAATATAGACAAAATAAAACACATTAAAAGTTAGGGATGCACGTGCAATATAAATTAACAAACACCATTAAAATTCCACAAATTAGATACGAGACTATTTAGTTAACGATTCGACGTATCTTACTCATTTTCATATAGCCGACAATGGATACTAATATATCTGACAAAGACAATTAAGTCGTTAGTTGGTAAAAAAGTAAATAAACACACTTAGATAAAAAGTGGCAATTAGTGGGGGTTCTGTTGTTACGCACGTGCGTTTTGGAAGTTTTACAGGGCTGCGAGGGCTTTTACAGGGCTCAGCGTGTGACGGCCAATAAATTGTGGAGACAATGTGTGGGAAGATGGCCTGCGGATTACGACCGAGTTTGGACTACTGTAACGATCTGTTAGGATAACAGCTCGGGCTTAGTTTGTTTTATTGCTGCTCGGCGAGTATGTGTGGGGTTAAGATGGTGATGTGTAGCAGCCTTACAGTTCAGGACCTATAACTACGGGCAAATTCAATGTTTGTAAAAAAATCGTTGGCATTCCTTTGTGCAAATATCTAGTGTTACTCGGAATTATACTGTTTTTTGAGAGATACAAGAGAGAACAACCAACAAAGAAAAATAATTTATTAAACAACATTAAAAGGGAAACAAAAACAACATAACTTAATTACACACACAAAAAAATAACAAATAAAAAAGCAAAGACTACGTTTATATATAAAAAATTTCAACTAACTAACAATAGTGTTTTTCTTTTAAAACACAAAAAATCCGAGTGAAACTTATGTTTGCACAAAGTCTTTTTTAGCAACAAACAATTTATTTACCAACATTCTTTAACGAATTGGGCCGAAGTATAGAATAGAGACATTTGAACTTTTTAAGCCTTAACACCAATCAAAAAGTAGGTAATACTGAGAATTAGAAGCTAGGCTCCTGGGTCTAAACTTGTGGTGATTAACAACAGCTATGGGTAAACGGTACTTTGACTATACTTATTAGCTGTTTTTCACTAAAAACCCCTAGATTCTATTCGTAACATAGTTGGTTCTAATGTGGTTTCAATCTTTAATACAGCTTAGCATTAACACTAAGCACTGATATTCACACCGAAGTAATCTCGAAAGTTATTTATCTTAACTTAATTATTGGTTGTAATCGCTACTTAGAATTTAGCAACTCGGTGCCTTCCGCGTCCTCCTCACGTTTGTCACAAGCTCTCACACGTTCCTCAACAAAGCTGCCATGAACAGTGTCTCGTCCCCCGAAGCCCCACACAAATAGCAACAAGGGCCTCCGTGAGTAATTAGCTCATAACAAAGACGGGAGCGTTTACGTCCCGAATATAATTTACGAGGTCGGGAATAGCCGCATCGCGATTGACTGACGGTGACGGGAGACTAATTCCGTTGCAGCGTTTAGAAACGGCTTAAACAATAAGTAATAACAGCACATAGTGTGGGGTGACAATGGGATTTTAGAAGTGGGAAAGTTTCGTCGAGCTTTGCAATAAGTCTAGATATCTAGTCAAATGTCGAACAAAACGCTCGCTTTCTAAAAAGTACCTGTGAATAAATAGATCAATTAGAAAGATCTGTTTAATTTCCGGGAAGTTTTATGCAAAACGCTTGGTCAAACTATAGGTACATTATGCTATCATAAATTCATAGCATTCATATTTTTTTTTTGTATTGTATGATTTGTATTTCTTGAATGTCGACATTATTTCAATTGTTAATTTGATACTTATTTTAATTTGGGTTTTGGTTAATTTAGGTTAAATTAAAGATTAAATGTTTTTTCGTATGCCGTAAGGTGTATCATTGAGGCACTATTTAACCTGTTACTAAAACACCCTGTACTACTTACCTGTGATAACGAATGAATAAATGATTATGATTATAGCGAATGCTTGGCTAAGGGCTACCAAAAAGTGTGTTCAGGGTGCAGAGTGCTGATTGCGAACTTCATTCGCTTTAAGATCACGTGGACGTAACATGAATTAGCGTGACAATATTACCTCTCACCTCGTTTTCCACCAGTAGGCGCTGCTTTAATGCCATACATATCCAGTTTTTATTAACGTGATGGAACGTAAAATAAAACTCGTACTTGCCACTCAAAATGTGAAATATTTTATACATGCTATTAAGATATAAAAATATTTTACAAACATTTGCAACATTTAAGATATCATGATGATTTTATACGAAATAATGTATGGTCACCCTACACGCAGGGATGGGAATAAATAACCTTGACGTTGAACATGCTCCTTAATATTTCACCCCAAAAGTTACATCTATAGCCACCAGCCAGACACATGTAGTAGCCAATAAGAACGCTTGAAGTTTAATTTAGGTTTTTGAATAATATGTTCGGGATAATTAAAAGGGTCTTCAGTGGTCGTTACCTCTGTGGTCTTATAGTAAAACCACCGGTCTTAGACTCAAATATTTTAGGTTTGATGCCAAGTAAGGGTTCATATTGTTTTTATTGGCTGATGACATGAGTTGTACTTGGTTGTACTAAGCTAGCTTTTACTAGCCAGTTATCACAATTTTTATTTTAAATTATGTTACTCTATTATGTTACCGTGTTGCGTAGCGGTGAAAGAATACTACTATCCCCTCTCTTCCCTTGGGTGTCGTAAAAGGCGACTAAAGGACTAAAGACTGCACATACCTCCAACAGCATGGAGCGGCGATGGGTTCACCATCTGTCACGCAGAGCACATGTGCAGTCGCTATTTGGTGAAAAGTGGACTATGGTAGAGCGGACTGCTTTTGCGGTCCTCATTGCCTGGTCTCTGACTAACCCTTCGGGGATAATAGTCGTGATTTTATGTGTGTATGTATTACTCGTATATTGTTCACTAGATAAAAAAAACATTTGAATGAGTTTAGAAGTAAGTGGGGCAATCTTTACAATATAAAATACAAAAAATACGAATTATTAATAAGCACTGAAAAACTTATACAACATTTGTATGATCTTAGTTTTAGACGATTCTGTTATCTCAACGTTGGCAAATACGCTGTCGTTTATAAAAATAAATCTTGTGTGGGGTTGGAATAGTAGCCAATAGTGGCACCAAGCATGCCTAAATACCTAAATAAAGATATTTTAAAGTACAGTGCTAACAGTGGGATAAATACTCAGGACCCCAGGTCCTACAGTCTTTACTGGGCCTTAATTGGATACGCGGGTGCAGGTCACACACATCTTTCACTGTCATGACAGCTTGATCTTCAGGTTCGAACTCCCGGAAGAAGACCAATAATTCGAAGAAAAAAAGACATTCTAAAAGATTAAAAATTAACTTTCGAGCACAAGATTTTCATCTTTAGTTATTAATCAAACATAATAATACAGGTTTCGCAAGAAAACTACTTAATTACCTTTTTGTTAGAGAAGAGAAAAAGGTTAGTAATTAACTAATTACCAGTGGTCGGAGTAGGTATATTGATTTTAGATACTTGCGTCATGATATCATAACATGGACATGCATTTCTTCCGGAATGTACCGGAGTTTCCAAAAATTTGGTAAATAGAGTAATAAAATAAAAAACCATATGTAAGCAAACAAAATTGTTTATTGTTAATACAAATAATCATTATTACAGTTTTATTAAAAATAATTATTTTTAATCCTCATCGGTTACAAGTTCTACATTTTGATTTTCTGTCTCTATACAATTAAAATAAATAACTATAATTTTTTCAATATTTTCTAATTTTAAGCTATTTCTTTTAACATCTAAGATCCATTTGTAAGTGGAAAATGATCGTTCAACATCTGTAGATGTCAATGGAGCGAATTTGAAATAAAGTTTCTGATTATTTGCTACGCTTTTTTCAATACTCTCGCTGTATTCTCTAATTGTATCTAAATCTGGATTTCGTTCCATAACTGATTCTATTTTATTTTTTATATTCTCATTATTGCACTCGTTAAGCGTAGCCCTTACTTGATCAAATACTAAAAGTGAATCAGCTAGAGATAAATTTTGTTTTTGTAACTCTTTTAGGGCTAGTAGTATAATAGAGTAATTTTCTTCAATATATTTTAAATCATTTTCTAAATTTTGTTTTTCCAAAATGTTTTTTGCGTTACCGGACTCTCATGCGCTGTTGTGATTTTTTTAACTGTTTCCAAGTTCTAAAACCTTCTTAAATAGTGAAAATAATTAAAACTTACCCGTACAAAAACAACTTCAAATGGGCCCAATCCAAGAGTAATAAATCGATGTCCGTAGTTATAAGCCAAATTCGTCGTTTTAAGTAGATTTCAGAAGACAGTAAACAAGCCAGGGTCAAGTCAAGATATTCACAACACATAAAATAAGCGCACTCCACGAACCGAAATAAGTGAGTGAGCCACTTGGTCTGGATGTCGGTGCGAGCGCATTGTTTTCGAACAAACAGTCAATGAGTCATCCTGGATACTTGATTCTAATTGGTCAGATGCGTTGAGCATAGAGATAAGAGGACAAAAGACCCTGTTTGCCGGATGTCGTGTGTTGAAATGAATATTATTATTATATCATTTTATACATGCTTAGGCTTTTACTCCAACACTTTTACTACAACAAGGTTTTTACACACCAGTCATTTTTTACTATTAAATTCTGGTCATCTACGCCACTAGCAGCATAGCGTTGAGAGTATTGATACATTTTTAACTAGTTTCATGTAATAATTTCGATGTTTCGGTATTTTTATCATAATAATCCGGAAACTCGGAGGAGTATCCATATTAACATATACGTTTGATGTCAGTGACCTTAATTCAATATACCTACTCCGACCACTGCTAATTACCCACTTTATTGCTTGAACATGATAACGCTTTGTCGCCAGAGATACTGATTTCATTTTACAAAAGATTTCTGTTTGTCCAGACAATAGGACTTTAAAAAAAACAATTAATTAAGTAATGCCTGGACTAATTACATAGGCAGTTAGTTTTCGTTGAAACGAGTTCCTTCCTGTGACTTTTTTTTTTGTTATTTGCTTGAAGGCAATTTTTTCAAATATCGGATAAAATTAATCTATCTGATAAAATACTGATACTAAATATTTGAATAAGGCACATGAAAACAACCTTTTCTTGCTATCACTTAAAAGACGTTAGTCCAGCAGTAGTGGGACGTGTACACACAACGGCAAATACCACAACCACATATAACTGCCACACGAAAATACTAATACTCCTTTCAGATGTATATATTATACGAACAATTTTCAATAGGGGATATAAATAACTCCGCTGAAAAATAAAAAGGATATCGACGTTATATAGATACTTACCTATTAACAAATTAAAATATTATAAGGGTTACTGTATATGAAAGAGCAACAATTAAAGTTTAACAAAATTATCACCTATAAAGATACTTTAGTATCGAATCGAATTAAGAAAAACATATTTAATAATAGTAACCTTACGGCTTTTGAAACGGTCGTGTTTCTAAATCATATATTTTTTTATGCATGACTTGATCGCTGACAGTGAGTGCAATTGTTTAGAGCACGACGATGGGCCATTCAACAATATTTCATGAATAAGAAATATTTAATTACTGGTCGGCGCCATTCAATTTAACCCTCGCATCGCAACTTCGGAAGAATGCCGTTCCCGGGGTGAGTTTGACACTTGAAACGAGGGTTGCCACCGGTAGCCGTTATTAGAGCCTGCGCTGTCACCTTATTGGAAATTTTATTACTAATTTAAACAATATGGTGGAATTTCCATGGAAAGCGCAGGGGAATGGTGAAACTTTTTAATTATTAGTATTTTATCATAACTTACTTTATTAAATAGATTTCTTGTGAGTTAAAATGTTTCTTTAAGCATTGGCTTGATGAAGGGATAAGGTTTAAGATATTTATTCTCATTAAGAATTAACAACAATTCACTTACCATGAGAACATACATTTTTATAAAGTAAACAGTAGAAAAATATAATACAAGTCGGAGGTAGAAATATAAAAAAAACAGCGCACAGTCACAGCGTCAGGTGTATGTGCAGTGCAAACAAAAAACGCGTTTACGGATATAAATTTAAACTAGGCTCACCGTGCACTAGAAGTGGCTCGTTTTACGAGTGGAGTCGTATCGTATGATGTTAATTATTTATGTATTTTTATCGATATATTTTTTATCGGTACTATTTATTATTTCTAATAGATATTAAGGAATTAAATATTTATTTATGTATGTATTAAATCTACTTATTTATTATTCTGTAGATAGTTTATAATATTTTTGTAAAGTCTGCTTAAATTAATATATTTTACTTAACTTTGATTTTTATTAAGTTTCTTCGAAGCTTCTCTTGGGCTAGATAATTGGTGTGATTGTAGGAAAAATTTATTTATTTATTTTTTATTTATTTGAATTATATTTATATGTAAATTTGACGTTTAATGCTTGAATGAAAACAATAATAATAATAAAAAGTTTAAGTAAGAGTATGTATTTGCAAAGCCTACAAGACATTAGTTATATGTATCCAGTAGGATTCTGACTAGATTGTCCCTCACACCTATTTTTTTGTTGTGTTTCGATTTTAAGGGTTTTGAATCCTGTGAAATAACAGGGCATAGAAAAGGGCGCTTTTTTCTTGGTTTGGCAAGGGTAGGCTACGATGATCGCTTTAATAAAAAAATAGAATAATCCAAATTTTATTAAATTTAAACTTGTGTTTAGTAAAACCAAAGTTGACAACCTTAATTTAACAAGAGAGACGAGTTGAACAAGCGAAGCCCGAAGAGCCATTGAGACCCCGCACGGAAAGGGGACTAGTGACCCCACTGGGTTGACGGGTTGGTGGGCTTGTGTCGAGATGATGCTCTTGTTATTGTGTAATATTAACTAGTAACTGCAGTGCTCTACGTAAAAACGACAGCGGTCTCATAAGCCCATTTCTGCTAGTTTTTCTAACAAAACCTTTGTATATATAAAATTACAAAAAATGTTATTCTCGTTGTAACAAACTCTATATAAAGTATATAATGAAGGTATAAATTGAAGTCATGGTTTGATAAATCCTATTGTAGAGGCTGTGTGTCTAGAAGAAGCCGGTGTCAAAACCAAAACTGTTTTATTAAAGTAGACTTAATTATTGATAAGCACTTTTAAATCTTCCAAAATAATATTCGTAGAATGTATAGACGGCCTTATCCTAACTAATATTATAAATGAGAAAGTGAGTGTGTTTTTTTGTTGTATGTTACACTTTCAAGCTTAAACCACTCAAATTGTTTTAATGAATTTTAGTATACTTAGAGATAAGTAGGTGAAGGTGTTAGGGCCCTGAACACCGCTATGTGCTACTTTTTCTTGCGAAAAATTTATGCGAGCGAAGCCGAATATCGAAGACAGTGGCTTTTATTGTTTTCTAAGGTTTAAGCGAGCACTACACATTGAAATGAATCACTTTTTAAGGATTAACTCGCGTTTAATTTGACTACATTACATTACATTAAACGCGAGTTAATCCGTAAAAAGCGTTTCATTTCAACGGTGGCTTATCTTCATAATTACATATCTTAATTACATTCAAGCACATTCGATATGAAAAAGTGGGTTATTATGATTCTGTCAGGAAACACTATAGCACCACACGTGCTGCCAAACTTTGCTGACACTCGACACGGCTTGTAAAACAAAGATGGTGCGCGTACGAGTGCGCGTGCGCTGCCGGCGCGGCGAGCGGCAGCTGCATGCGTCCAGGAAGTTGCAACTCTTGGGCACTGTTGGGCGTTGGGCTGCATTTAAGTTATCTTCTTTTTATCTTATTCATTATACTTAAATGTTTATAGAGAACACTACTTAACCTTTTGAAGAAGACAAACGTTTCCGAGCCTTTCGCGCCACGACTATCGTCTTCTACTAAAGTATAGACCTAGTATAGAAGACCGTGGCAACTCGTTGGTCATAGTTATATTAAAATACGCATCTTTAACATTTTTATAGTTTGATTTTAATATGTAAGTACTTATGTCCTGACATTCCGAACACTTTGACCAGCCTCACTGTTGACGGACCCTGCAATCCTGCAAAGAACATCTTTATAATAATTTTATGTAAAGTGTTCTTAGTGTTGGTGTAAAATTTAGTAATAGAAAAAAAATATAAGGTAGCTGTAGTTACATCTACAAACTACAAAGTCTTGCCCATAAAGCTCTCGCCTTGACAATCTGCAGCCAGTGTGAGCTTAAGTGAATTATTTGGCACAAAAGACCCAAACGGGTCGAGGTGAGTCTGAAAGAGGGAACCCTAACAGCGTCTACTAAGATAAGGTGAATTATTACGATTCGTTAAAATCGCAGTTCATCAGTGTTTTTTTGTAGCCGGCCCGCTGCGAGGCAGCTGCGCGCGCACGTGACGCCAGGAAGCTGTGCGCACTTCGATTGTTACGGGTTCGAAGCTCGTGCGCAAAGAGGCACGGCTTAGGGACCCCTTGAGAAAAGGAAAATATTAGAATCTTGCAAGAATTAAGAGATTTTTGAAAGGCAAGCGGGCCGATAATTGAAGTCATCTTTGTGTATACTGTGAAGGTCCATTATTATTAGCCCACAAGTATCTCAATATTGGACAGAAGGCTTTCTACATGCACAATACACGAAATGGTAAAAGCGGGTTGATGAGACCCCAAAGTATTGCCAAAGTTGCGCAATATTAAAACCCGAACGCGCTATTTAGCTGCCGTGCCAAACAACTCTTTTCTTTCCTATAAATTTAAATTTTCATCGTATGTTTTGCCTTAGTAGTAACTGTAGTAGTAGTATTAAAGTATTATTTTACCAATTAGGATAAAGAAAAGAAAGAATATGTGTCAGGATAGTAGGTAGCAAATGGCAAGCAGTGCCTATTTCTCCGAGAAGCGGGTGTGATGTGTGTACTGTGTATGTTATGTATGTATATATGTTTGTTTGTTGGTAAACTTAAAATAAATCCTAAAATTTGTAAACTTTTTTAAATTAGCAAATATCTAGTTATTTTCGATAACAATCGCAGGTGAGAGTGAGGAAACAACATTATTTACAATAACTCTACTATTTAAAGAGACGGTTAGCGCAGTAAATATTGTACGGCACCACAAACCAATATCGGAAACCTTTATCAAATTAAACATCTCGGGGAGTGGGCACAGGCAACCCAGCGCTGGGGTGGCACCCTCCTCAGACGTGTGCCTATTTTCTGCATTCACAGCGCGTCGCTAATCTCCGCACTGCGAATGCGAGGAAATTAAGCTGGTTTGGTAGAGCACACTTTTTATACTTATATTTCTTATTCGTATATTTATGTACTAATCGAAGGAGGTGGGTGAGGTGTAGTTGGGTGCAATGATTACTTATTACGTTAGCGCTATAATTATGACCCTTGAATTCTCAGGCTTAGAACAAGAACGGATAGCAAATATAGGAGTAAAAAGAAACAAAATGACATCTTTATTTTAATTGTTTCAATTATAGTCAATTTTAAACTTTCGCGTCCTCATTAAAATACATATAAATATATCATAACTATAATACTTTTCGTTGAACACCGATTAAGCTATTATTCATTCTACATCTACTTATTTCAAGAAATAAGGATGATTAATGATGGTAGAGTTGAGCGAATGCCATGTAAAAACAAAATGGGTGCTGCAGTTTCATTTTGGATTTAAAAAAGAAGAAATCTATTACATTTTTCTTACTTCCTGTTCCGCAAATGAATTTTTAGTATTAGAAATGTTTGTATCTTTACATCAGACATTTTCTACTATAAAGGAAAATGTTCTCGTAGTGTTTCGTAAAATTTTCATTCAGGAAATGGTAAAGCAGACACAAAGCTATTAATATTAATTCATAACTAAACATATCTATTCATAATTTTTAAGTTTTGCATCATTTTGACGCTCTTTCTAGAAGTCATTTTTAATAAGCTACAATGTAAAAACATTTCAATTGTTCAACAACAATTTCGCTAACACCCTTAAATTATACTACACGACTCTTAATACTGACTGAAACATAAAGCAGTAATTTTATTGAAGTTGGATAATAAAATGTTAGCCTTTGTATGAAATCTTCATGACAAAGTAAAACCCATAGTAATCAAGTTAGCCGCCATCAACAGTCGCACATTTAGCGCCATAAATAATAAGGAGACCCACAGCGTGCCCTAGGCAGCCCGCATTACGCACTCTTAAAACTTAACGAGTCGAAAGTTACGTTGCTAACGCGTACATAAGTCTGTTACTGTCCATTGTCGTGCAGACTTGTGCAACTTAGTAAGCGCGCGGAGCAATGTACAGCAATTGGAGTGTTAAAAGCGTTTCAGTAGTAAATAGCATCCCCTCTACATTCATGTTGAGACTTGAGCCTCGTAGCGGGGTCGCGCCGCCGGCACCTCATTCTCATTTCACCGCGCACCGCCGTCGCGCGCGCACGTCGCGAGTTCAGTGTGTGTAGTGAGCAACATGGTGCGGAGCCTATCCCAATGGACGAAGACCCTGAGCTTCCCGGCCAGGCTCTCGCCGAACCGGGCGTCGAAGGAGAGCGTCAGCCCGGCCTCCCCCGGCGTCTCCCCGACGCCGAGCGCGTCGTCGCTCCCCCAGGGGTCGGAGAAAAACATCTCCCCCATTCCTATCACGGAGATCAGTCAAATTGTAAGTTGTTTTCTTTCTGAGATTTACTTGAAAAAAAGTTATTAAATTTATAACATTTTAAACTTTTAATTAGTTTTGCTAACTTTAAACTTAATTTGTAGCAAAAACTTTTGTCAACATCAAAACTTTTGACTTGTCAATACAAGTTTAGGCAATACAATATTGGTATTAAAAGTAGCAACGTTATTTCAAAACTTTCATTTATAAATTACAAAAAACTGTAAAAACACTGTAGGTAAAAGCTTTTAGGGGTCCACATCTGATTGCAGTTACACTTGTATACGTGGTTTGAATAGAAATGGCCCCGTAATTGAAAACACGGGATTTCGAGGTAGTCATACCGATGTCTGGCTTTGTAGCACGTAACTGGAATTGTGATAAGGGCACCATTTAGTCACTATTTAAGTATTTTTGCAACTAAGCTGACTAATGTTTTAGGACGTGGTTTTGTTTCAAATATTTTCCTTTCAATTTCACGTATCTCGTACCACAACTATGTCGTGTTTCATAATAAAGAGATCATCTTTAGCCTAGTTTTATAGCACGATAGTAGTATCGTTACGGTACAAATTACGTAATAGAGGTGCAATTGCAATTGACACAAATAACAATGACATCTTTGAGCATTTCAACAAACTGAAAACATACGAGAGAGCTCTCATTATTTACAATGCTGTTATGTGACAGCATAACACTGACAACTTTGTTTACAAATAACATCTAAGGTACTAAAGTTTGTCTCTACCCTTTTAAAGGATTGACACAGTACACCAACCTTTAATTCAACATTCTACGTGCCTTAAATTCTAACATGGTTAATGGCCCTCTATGATAGGGATTCATAAAGCACAACTGTATTGCTGAAAGGAAATGAATCGAAAACGTGCCCCGTTTCCGAAGTTCACAACGCTAACTGGGAAATTTCACGACCGCTTTGTTCCGTATAGATTGAAGTTTTTGTTTTGCGGCCGGCCGATGGATGCGCCGCACGCAGGCTATGGTCACACAATCGTGCGATGGTTTGTGGAATTGTCGGAGTTCCGGTGTGACAGCAGCCGGTGCGCGGGCGCAGGCAGACGCACCGTTATGTCCCCCTTGCACTTTACCTTGGCAAGGCCGCGACGAGATGCGAGTTTTTGCAAAGTTTGAAAGCATATGACTTTCACCTTTTAAAACGCCTTTCTAAATGCTGAAGACTGTTAAATATCGACTGTTAGGATTGAAACAGTAATTGCAAGGTCACAATAGATCCATTCATATGGCAGTGTAGTTAAACTCGCTATTAAAGCACAAACTGTTTTGCATATCAAATTTTATGTAAAAATTTAACATAAGTAGAACTTTGCTCTGAGAGTTGGATAACTGTATGTTGTGTCATATTAGGTTATGATGTTTGGTTAGTAATGTTAAGGTTTTAGTTTGTTAAAGACCTAAATAAGTTGTTATTAATACTAATTATTGTTTTATGTAATTGTACCATTATTATATATTTTGTGTTTCTTGAACTTTATTATAACTTATGAGTAGGTACCTACCTGCATTGTGTCCATCAATTGTCATTTTATATAATGATCAATAAAAGGATTTTAAGAATATCTTCAGAAAATAATAACACATTAAACTACCAAGAAAAATGTAAGTAGGTTAAATTCGTTTGTTCACAGAGAAATCTTAATAAACTAAATCAATATTTCTAAAAAGCTATTAGTAGTAGGTACCTACGTGCCATAATAACAAATTCGTTTCGCAATTTTATCAGTGTTAATTTATCAATAATTGATAAATTATTCACTATTTGCAACACCTTAATATTAATTAAGTAGATTAAGTCATTTCGCAAGAAAGAAAGTACAGTATTTTTGCGTTCAAATTAAAAATCGCGTTAAAAATGTTGGACCCGTATCACCCGTATGGTATGACCTCACAGAGTTGTAAATTAAGTGACTCGTAATAAAATAAGATTTTGCGTTGGTAATCGTAAAAAGAAAGCCATCAATATTAAATGTGCGCCATATTGGATTTATAGCGCGCGTCGGCGTTTTTTGACAGATTTCAAATTTAAAAAGTCATTTGGTGCTCCGTAGTCTTTTATTGGCGGTAAATAAGGTTCAATGCAAATTCCTTCTGTCACGGTGTGGAAGAAATGCAGCTTACATTTGATGACCATGCCATACATTGTCGGTCGCAGTTAATTCTCAAGGCGTAGAAACGTAAATGCCTACATTATTACGACCAGTTAATAAATTCAAGTTTTATTTGCGGCCAGCAACGTCATAAAGTACCCTACAATATTTCTAAATGTTTTGACGATGTTCTCATACAAGTTTTATGATAACTCACGCGCCGCGCTAATGGATGTCGCATGAGCGAAGCTTTCACGATTTTGCTCCCACATTTTAATCGGTAACATTTCTTCTGCATGATTCATAAAAGTATGTGACACATTCGTATAAAAGTACAATTACGTTCTAAAATAGAAGTAAAAATTGTAATACATTTACAACAGACCCTAAAACAACTTACTGATTTGGTGAAGTGCATTTACTGCCTAGTATGTTAGAAAGTATAGTTAATAAACATTACGATCGAAATCATTAACAATAATAATTCTTTATTAATAATAATAGTTTGAACTCGACTCTTAAAACTAAATAAAATAGTTCCTGAAGCAATTGTCAAGAATATTCTCAACTACTTACATTTTGTATTCGCCGATCGATACACAAGATTACGGTGAAACTAATTAAATGGTGGCTCTTATCCTTTGAGTGAGCGCGAATAATTCCTTGGAAAGTGCAAGGCTGGTATATTTATTAGGTATTTCGTTGTGTCCGTGGCGGAACGAGCAGCTGCGTGTCAAATTCCTTGGTGCCATGTGCAAGCTACTGGTGGGAAGCCGAGCGTGTACATGTGGCGGAAAAAAGTTATGTTGATTTGAACATGGTGTGGAATATGCAATGCGTTTGAACGCATGCTCGTTAGAGTACTTAGACGTTAGAAAAAAATGTTCTATTAAATTACGACCGGAAGACGGACTAAAGTAGAATACTAGCTACCTACTGTCTTTGTGGTCATCTTTTCTATTAAACGGATAGGTCAATAGTACTTCCTACTTATGGATAAAAACTTATCATTTATTTTTCACTCAGTCATGAGACTCACGAGTGTTATGCCTTTGTCCATATTGTATGCTTTACCGTAGACAAAGAAAGAGGGTGGGTTTTTTATAGTGTCAGCTGTTCGCCAGTGTTGCGGAACTCGACGCCAGGACCCTTTGAAGGGTCTCAATATAGTGATTTAAAGACCCCACTTTTTGTTTGTATGTTGATAGGCGTGTTCTAAATATGTGCAACAGCCGCAAATAGTAACAAAAGCAGAAAGAATGTAAAAAAACTCAAACATAAAAGTTTTAATATTATTGCAAATTCTTAATATCGTCTTGAATGGTTTGGCAAATTGCATAAAACTGGTGCAAAGTTAAAAGTTTAACAATCGATATGTGTTAAATTCAGAAAAATGCCGACGCGATAATGACACACAAAAATTGCTCGCCGCGACAAAGATTGCGGTCCGGCCGCGAGATAAGCATCGCTCCATGAGTACCGCTCATTCAGCAAACAATTTTCGAGGTTTTTTTTAACGAGTATCAGCTATCAGTTGAACGGAAATGACACACGATACTGAAGATATCGACAATATCAGTGTATCCTTGAGAGGATGCGCAAAAAAATATTGATTTTATTTCCTACTCACAACGGTTTAGGTATTATGTGTTTAAGAAGTCGCTACATTCACAAATCAGTCGAAAATGGAGATTCCGCCAAAGTCTGGCGTTATCTCAAAAAACTAGGACTTGGCAAATCTAAGACTAAACCTTCCCTACCTTCAAATGTTGACATTAACACATTAAACACATATTTCTCCTCTTCGGACCAATGGATAGTAACATTAAGATTCATACTCTCAAAACTCTTTCTTCTTTGTCAACTCCATCTCATTCACCGTTTGTTTTATCGTAATTTACCGAGTGTGACGTTGAGAAGATTGTCCCTGTTGTTACCTGCAACGCTGTTGATAGTGAGTAGTGACAGCATCAGTCGTAGTATGATCGTCCCTCTCATTGATATCCTTACTCCCGTTATTACCAAACTCCTTAATAAATCCATCTCATCCTCTGTCTTTCCTCAGGTCTGGAAGAAAGCTAACATTATCTCTCTTCCTAAAAAATCTAAACCAGATTCTTATTCTGATTTTCGACCTATCTCTATACTACCATTTCTTTCCAAAGTCCTCAAAAAGCTGGTCCATCAACAGCTCAGTTAGATTCCTTTCTTGTAACAACCTTTCCAACCCATTCCAATCTGGTTTTCGACCCGGTCATAGTACGACTACCGCGCTAGTCAGACAGTGATGATGTGCGTATAGGTATGGAAAACCGAGAACTTACTGTACTGACGCTGCTGGATTTCAGCAACGCGTTTAACACCGTCGACTTTGGTATCTTGCTGGCTATGCTGTACTCTCTAAATGTATCTCCACCGGTGATTGCGTGGTTTTGTAGTTACCTGTTTTGGACGACGGCAGCGCATTAGTATTGAAGACAAGTTTTCTTCATGGTACGACACTGCTGCTCTCCTATTTTCTATATTTATAAATTCTATCACGCTGCCTCTTTCTTCTTCCTATGATATGTATGCAGACGATCTTTAAATCAACACTCGGGCTCCTGTTGAGAGGTAGTCCGAAGCCATTAACACCACTAACGATGACCTGGAACACATCTCGAGTTGGAGTCGACGTCATGGTTTGCAGGTAAACCCCAGTAAAACCCAAGCAATTATAATTGGTAGCCACTGGTATCTGTCTAGAATTAACTCTAACGCTTTGCCACCGATCGTTTTCAATGGGGTACAGATACCATTACAAAATGTAGTAAAAAAAAAACTTTGTGTCTTTATCGATAACCGCCTGTCCTGGGACCATCAGGTTCAGAAGGGTATTTAGGGCCTATGGCTCACTCAAGCGGTGGAAAAATCTGTTGCCGACCAAAACTAAAATTTTACTTGCGCAGTCCCTTATTCTTCCTTTACTGGATTACGCCGACGCGTGTTACCCTGACCGCAGCGTTATCCTATGTAATAAACTTGAGCGTCTGCAGAAGCTATGTATCCGTTTCATTTATGGCTTACGTAAATACCACCATATTTCTTATTACCGTTCTTAACTTTACTAGCTATCTATCTTCCGAAGACGAGACTGCCACACGTTGTCCTTCCTTTACTCCATCCTTTTTCATCCGCATTCACCTTGCTATCTAAAAAACCATTTTGTCTTTCGCTCTTCTTCTTTTGTCTGTGACCTTGGTTCCTCTAGTTGCCTGTCCCTTGATATTCCTCCTCATTCCACTAACTTCATAGCCAAGTCATATACTGCGCATGCTATCCACCTATGAAACTTCCTGCCAGTGAGTATCAGGCGGGCGAAGACTCGGGACTCTTTTAACCGACAAACTAAAGAGTACTTCCTCAGGCTGGACTCGTCATCCTAACCTTTTCATTGACCTATCACTCTGTACATGTATCTCCTACATATTTAGTCTATTTCTATCTAATTTTCTGATATTCATTAAATCTATATTTTATTATCATAGTATTTTCCTCCTTGTACTATACTGTGCACTAGCCCGTGATTATTTCTCCAACTATATGGTTTCTTTTGCCCAAAGGTTGCCTGGCAGAAAGTGCTACCCTAGCATTAAGGCCGCCTTTTGTCATACAGTTTTTCTTTATTTTGATTTAAATTGTTTTTATAGTGCAATGAAGTATTTTTCATTCATTCATTCTTTCATTCAGAAGTATGATTAAAAGTTTTTACAAAAAACAGTTTAGTAAATACTACAAGAAGGCATAATGTGTTTTATAACAGTCCTTATTAAGGGATTGCCACTACTGGTCCCTTGACACACTCCCAAAAATATACAATATGCACCCTAATGCCCCAAGAATGTTAACTTAAAACTAAATACAGAGCCATACCTTACTTCAAACATTCAAGACACCTGCTATAGCAGATGTCTGCCTTAAATAGTGGGTGATGTAAATGCATAAAATTTGGGAGATTCGGAACGCACGCGCATTCAAAAGAACAGCTGACGTTCGAAGGATCCGAAAAAAAGGTTATATACCTGGAGGAATTACAGGTTTTTGGGCCTTTCATGTCAATCCGCAGCTGATGGCGACATGTGTTGTAGTTTTTGCAGTTAAATATTTCATTCATTATTGTAGAATTCCAAAATACTGGCAAACAGATCTTATAGGAATGTTATTGAAGTTGTGTTAGCATATAACAAAAAATTGTAAGTATGATCATTACAGGTAACCTTCGCTGATATTTTTTGTTGGTCTGCACCTAATTCCTTATCTTCATTGGGTTTGGTAACTTGATGAACATTGTCTGGTATCTGTTCCACTGCAAAACTGTTATTGTTGCTCCTTATGATGTTTCACTTCTACTTAGGATTATCTTTAAAGGGCCGTTTATATTGTAAGTATCTCAAAGAGAACTTACTTTAAATTGTTTATGGTGGAGCTAAACAAAGGGCGTTTCCTTGTTGAGGAAGCGTCTGTTTTGTATCGCCTCTGTTTATTGGTACACGTCCATTGGGAGCCCTTCTAGCCCTACGCTTTGCGCCCCTAACCTTTGATAATGTTATTGAAACAAACTAATTTAATAGACTCTCATTTGTTTTGGTTCTAAATATAAAGTACGAAAACACTTGGCGTTTTCTTCTATTCAAATTTTTTCCATACTGTTTTATCGGGTAGTGTAACTAATTGTATAATCTTTAACTTTTTGAGAATGATTTGTAGGTATTTTTTAAAATGTTTTTAGAATACAAATTGACGGTATTGACTTAAAACTTAATAGAGAATATCCTTTTTTTTTAAACCGATTTCGGGTGTTATTCGGATTCGGCTATTACGTCCCAAATGCAGTTTATAATAATTCAAAAGGGTTCAGTTCAGACCAATCAGAATCATCCATCACTGAGATCTATAATTATAGTCCAGCCAGGCACTCTGACAACGTATCATTTTATGCATTTCTGCTATCCGACTGATCATATATCCGTTAATCGATAGTAATGATGTATTTGATTTAATTATTTTTCAACATCTTTAGAAATCACCTTTATAAGAGCAGTATCATCAATTGGTTTTAGTCTTTTGTTAAGAAATTCAGCCACTTTGATGATTGATGAGTTAAAAAGGTGATTATTAGGTTACGTATACGCTAATTTTGTGAAGGTAATTTTATATGGATAACAAGGCAGGTTCTCATGAAGATACATTTGAGATTTAAGATTTAATTTCGTTGAAGATTTAAATGATCTTTATTAATTTAAATGACTATACCATCTATAACCAATTATAGTACTTATAAATATCTATTGTCAGAAACCAATTCGAATCTTATTATTCCATCGTTGTTAACTTGACAATGCTTATCAGAATATCGATAATTCTATAGAAAAAATCCTGACAGCTCTTTCAATGATTTACAGAAATTAGGAAAAAGTTAGAATAAAATAATAATAGTAGATAAAAATACTAAATTTATTAAAACGCTTGTAATTGACAGAGATTTTATAAAATATCAATATTCAAAGTTTAAAAAAAACACGAATTTGTATTTAATAGGTTTCACTATGAAAGTTTCTAACACTCACGGCAAATTGAAAGTTCTAAGCCAAAATGGGCAACAGCGGCATCATTATCAGAAATCTTTCGTTATTATTGCGTTGGAGCACGGAAGTTTTAATACAGTTAATTTCTTATCGGATTTTACATCGGACGAGCCCTCAATTCGGTTGCAAGTCTACGCTTTGATGTGGTTTATGTTAATAAAGGAAATAGAAAACTTAGTCATCAAGTACTTTTGTTTTTGTTTTTTTATAGAGACAGGACATATTTTAAACAGGATCCACCTCAATTTGCATTAAATATTTTGATACAAGTGACCCTAAATGTAATAGTTTAGAACAAGTTTAATTATTATCATCATGTAAGTCCACTGGAAGGTATGCTACTGCGCCCGAACGACGTTATTGATGTATTTCTCTTTGCAACTATCCAAACTACCAGTTATAGTAGCTTTCAATTAAAACTTACTCAATAAGTTGTCATTAAACTATTTACTCTAATATAATGTAACTAACTATCTTCCTGCTTTTGTAATTAAATGTTTATTGAATATCCGTCTTGGGATTAGTTATATCGACGCTCAATTGACCGGACGCGCCACCATGGTTTCAACTCGGATCGCGATTCGAATTATTCGACCGCACTTGATTTCCGGCGTCCTTCGTATTATGTTAAAGGTAATGTGACTCGTAATGACTGAAGTTAAAGATTGAAATCCCGTCTGTATATTATTCAAAAGATGTTGACAGTGCGCAAGTTTTTTTACCAAATCGTGGGAGAATTTCCTGTACCGCAACGCGTGTATGAAACGAAGTCTTCGTCAAACGATGCTAAATTGCGGAGACGTACATGTTCATTACATACGGCATGTATTAAATAGCTTTTAAAATTGGCACGTTAGAAAGAGGTCAAAACGAGACAATTACATTATGATTGTTGAGGTAATTTTGCTCAATCTAATACAATTTCACGGTCAGGTTGGTCAGAAAAAAGAAGAATATAAGTTCAAAAATTTTGGATTTTTTAACAATGAAGATAAATACTTATATATAAGTTTAAGGTATGTTTTCCTAATAAAAGAGTTATATAATTGTTATGTAATATGTAAAAAGAATACCTAGTTTAGGACATTTCTAATACAGCAAATGAAGAGGATGAAATACGTTTTCGTCTAAAATATTAATGAATTGACGTGGTCTGTTCCACATTCGAGTAGAATGGTAATTTACGAATTTACATTAGTCACAAAACCTGCGGCCGCGGACACGGTGAGGTTTAGTCATCGTTTTGTAATGCGCACACGCACATCGGCTTATTTATTGGACCTATCTGACTTGGACGTTGAATTTGAATTCTGATTTATAAAAAAGTACCTACATCCTTTCTTTGAAACTGTTGTCCCAAATTAAAACATACAATTAAATATTTTTCGAAGCTGTCGAATGTGCCCTAAACCAAACATCACTTCCTCGTTTTGTGAAACAGACAAATAATTATGTTTATTTGGGTGTAATGGTTCACAGTACGTGTGGCCGTTATCATTATCGCTTACGGAATCGTGATTGATAAAAATCTAGTACCAAACATGAAAAATTCTTATCCTTGAACATATCCTCATCCTGTCGATTACAAGACCGCATCAAACAGCGGGCTACATACAAAAGATAATGTTCTTGATTCTGTAAGATAATTACATCCGCCATTTTTTCTTTTGCACACTTTGACCGCGTATAAAGCTGTCGCATTCGCAGCGCCATTGTGTTCAACGACCATCGGGGCACGCCCTTGGCTCCCATACCAGATTGCGAGCCTCCGGCGTCTAACCAATCACCGAATTTTTCGCAAATAACTGACAACCCAAAAAATAATCGTCCTAATATCCTTTTTATTGTTTCCAAGTTCCCACGCGCACTGCACGCGAGCGCGACGCGTCTCCATTTTGTTTTATATTGTTTTTCTTTTTTTTTTAAACATCCGTGCCCCAGGCGCAAAGGAGCCAAGCAACTCATGCTTTCGTTTGATACCTAGTGGTTTGATTGCTGGACTGGAGATGGTGGTACACTATCATTAGAGCATATTAGACGGGCACCACCGAACCGTAAGCACTTTTTGACGTGTGTAAGTAGTGTGATTTATTATGATATTTAATTGGGAGTACACAATACCAAATGTCCGACCATATGGCGTTCCTCCACCGATTAAGTGCGCTACCATTTCTCTTCCCTATTTTTTGTTGTCTATCTTTCTACTTAAGATAAGTGTGGTTAATTCAATGAATACTAAAGTATTTATTGGATTGTTGACCTATCCACAGAATAAATAATCCTATACGCTTTACAGGTAACTGTTTGGCGTTTAGCTTCACAAACGCACTGTTTGTAATGGAGATTTTGCAAGCGCGAGACCGGTTTCGCGATGATTCGCACTTCTCGCGACAATGCAGCACGTTCGTGCCGTGACACTTAAGTGAATGGTCGTAAGAACGTTTTTATCCTGTCGACACAACAGAACTCGTTTCATGTTTGCGAAAGGCTGTGTATTTGTATCAGTTACACTGGTGATTATGCTTTTTACTTCAGTCAATTTTATTACCTCCAAACCGGTGTATCTAGTACATTTGAAAAATAACAAATGCACAACCATTTTTGTTACTTTTTGGCATAAAATTACGTTGGCTAATAAAATACCGTCAAGGCATTTTTTTTACAACAGTTTCTTCACACACAGTGCGTTGACATCAGACGGCGGACTAAGGAGTATTATCAATGAATAACTTGCTGATTAGTCGCCATATATAGAAAGGCAGGTGGTCCGGCCGCGTAGGCGACCGGGGTGTGGCATAACCCCGGCAGATATTACCTTTTAATTTCTCAGTTGGCCACTCTTCCATCGGACTGTGTCAAGTGCAGACAGTGTTTTTTGTTTATCCTTTGTTTGTTATGAGTTATGTTGAATTTCTGTACGAGCTATTGGAGGTAAGGAGTTTTCATAATTCACCACAATTAACAAAATATTATTGATTGGTAAAATTAAATTGATTAAAGTCACTATAAAACATAACTTACGTTTAGAATATTAATAAGTAGTATATTTACAAACAACTAATAATGTTGCACTGGAATTAAATGAAGCTTATGTAGCCTCTTAGACCACAAACATCATGGACGTCCAATTAGTTATAGAGGACATTAAGATAAGCAGCTCTCGGAACACATTACAAGTAGAGTCGTGTGAACAGATGCTCTTCAATTACTCGTAGATCTTTTTCGTGGGATAATTAAGAATGTATGTTTAGTTATATATATATCACTATTCTTCTATCCTTAAAATTAACACGAATACACTAGAATCCCTTTTATCGTTTTTAATAAAAAACATAATGAAATATATAAGAAGGAGGTGAAGCTTGCACAATCTTATGTTAACTTAGCCAACAATAACACCAAGACTCAATAATGATGCTGTTAAACGAAATATGATGCAAGGATAAAACCCCCGAAGATAATTATATACCTACCAAAGTACCTATATAACGATACTATATCGTTTCATGCAATTAGCTGAACTGTACATTTCTAATGAGTACTTAGTAACAAACTTACGCGTATAATTTATCACTTTTTGCAGAATAACGTAGTATTACCTACCATAAAAGACTTTATAGATGTCTGTCTCTATGCAAACGTAGCGCCTGTCAATACGGTCAATGTTACAAAGAAATGCATTTTACTATGGAACGAAGTATTAAAATATAAAGAATACATTATCAAGAATACCTTTAATTTCTTAATTTTATTTAGTAAATACTTAATCTATATTTTTAAAGTGGGATCGTTTACTTGAACTTTATTTTCTATTTCGGCCACTTTCGATAAGAGCGCTATGGCGGTCTTCAGCCCAGTTCCCATGCATATTCTCCGCGTATTTCTCAGTAACATTCAAACGCGACATGTCCAAACTTGCCTCCGATTATAATAGTGTAGCCTCTCGCATGTGAAGAGAATCCATAATGAGTTCTGACTTCCTATTTAAGAGAAACATTTTATAACTTATAGACGCCATAAAAAGAAAACTCCAAATTTGCAGATGAGGAATTTCGGACCGCTAGCTTGCTAAGGTCAAGACTCAGGATGGCTATGAGAGCTGTTTTTGGAAAAAGAAGAAATCCATAGAAAGTAACATATCAGATTTTCCATTTCAGGTAGGTATGTGCGACAGTACTTACATCCCTTTAGACATAGAAAGTTAATTGAAGCCTTACACGTAATCGGTGTAAAATATTCAATCCTTTGCGCAATAGTATCGACTGAGCGGCGAAGCCTAGGAAATCGACGGCCATAAAAGGAATGTTGCCAATCTTCTCAGTTACGAAAACTTCCAGCAAAGGAATCTTTTAAACAGATATGCTGATTTAATATTTGTAGTTACTGCCTGTCTTGGATTTTTATCGAACAGTCCATCTCTCTTTAAATAATTAGTAAATTTCCTTGTACTGAAACCTTTTAGGGTTTATCAGATCTAATGACAGTGCAGAGGAATTCGGTGGCAGAGTAATCATACATTTTGCTGCATTATTATTTGCGATGGGCACTCAGATAGGTGACCTAAAATTTGTCGAATCACTGCCAGTTAATAATGAAGAGGTCATCATAGCCCACTTCTTCGTTTACAATTACATTTGCAACAGCGAGATTAACGGACAACCGCAAGCTCTAAATACTTACTTTTACTTTGTCACTCATCCGATGACTCGGCATTGCGAAATTGGTTTAACTTGCAAGACCTCAACCCCCGTATGCCGCTGACCCATCAGGCATGTAAATAAAAAAATCTCCGGCCTACACAAGGTTAAATTAAACGTAAGTACACTCCACCAAATAAAGCAGTGCGCTTCTACAACTCGCACAAAGAGAATTTCATGAGAACCTTTCTCGGTTAAGCAACCACTTAACGTATTAAGTTAATACACACGGCCGGCGTCGTCTTATCTAGTTCCTACAGCATAATCGTACTCGTGATGTTACTTGTCTTACGCAAGCTTATTGTTCGTGAAGCGAGTGCGATCCCATCTCACAGTAACAGTTGTAGATACACACTCTGTAATACGATCTCTTTGATAAGTTTCCATGACGCTACCTGAATCTGTAATGTGCGCATACCAGCAGGTCAACCTTTTCAAAACTGTCACATTTCTTTAATCTATATTGATCCTTATCCTTAAATCTTGAAGTTCAATTTGTATTACCTGAAGCTGCTGTCTGTACATAGGCATACTTGATTGCAATGCATTAAGATATGCCAGATAACACTACAAAGCAAGGTATGATAATCGCTGCAGTGACCGCAGCGCGTGCGCGTCCTGCGATAAGATGACGCTGTTTCCGTTGATTGGAGGCTGTGCCATATCCGGTCGGTTGACTGCGCTTGATAGTACAATTTGCTAAATATTATTCTATGAATATTTTTTTATGTTGTCTATTATATTATGTGGTAGGTATGTCAAAAAAATGGGTATTTAATATTATTTTCAACGTAAACTTTGCTTCATTTACCCATATACGCATAAAATTACCCATATATAATTAGTATAGGAAATAAACAAATCATAAAACGGTGACTAAGTAAAATTGTCACCTAGTTCATTTTCCTTTTTCATTCACCAGAATTACACGACTTTGCAAAGCAATGTATGACGTTTGCAAAATCATGTTTAATAACATGTCCCCTTTTCCTTTTGTATGAGCTGTTCTAAAAACTATAAATAAGTGTGCACTACGAACGGTTTTACTTTTCCTTGAATATTATCTTATTATTAAATGCAATATCTTTAAAATACTTGATAAAATGTATTTGACAGTGAGAATTTCAGTAATATATTTAGCGAATGGTTATGATAAAAATAGATTTATCCTTTTTATCGGAGATATGAAATAGTAATAACATTATCATGATTGTAATTTTGTCTTTTTTGATGTCGTTTCTATAAGTGCTGATCGTAAAGCATTCGAAATGAGCCATGCCAACCGTAACGGAGACTTTAAATCTTTTAACGGGCCCTCTTATGAGCTTGTTAACGAAATGCCACCATGCTTTTCAACGAGCACTAACAACGTCGTCGCCGCCATATTTGTAGCAACCTCTCTTTCAAACTCTCCCACCCAGACAAAGACCAACAATTGGTAAAACTTCAAAATGGTTATAAAGTTGTCTATTTACGTGATGGTTACTTATAGTTTGGTCATTAAACACATTTACGGTTGCGTACGTATTCTAGTTAGGTGTTGTTTGAAGTGGTTACATTAAATTAAACTTAGAACGCGTTCCAAATAAAAAAGACAAAGAAACAAAATCTCCATCCATGGTATGAAATATTGACAACCCATCGAATGCGTTAAAGAATCAAAACAAATCCCATATGAAGTATTGAATACGTTATAAAACTTAGAACCTCCTAAGTCCCAATTTATATGTGCCAGTGAGATTAAAAAGAAGATAAATAATAAAAACTAACTTTATCTCCGTGGGAAAGGCACGTGACAATATGCCGCTGATAAATGAACTAGAAAATATAATACTTATTGGCGTAAACTGTGACCTCGTTTACAATTGTACGATAAGATTGGACTCGATATGTATGATAGATGTGTATCAGTGTAAGTATAACTATGACAGATTTGAGATCGCTGTTTCTATAAGACGTTTGAACACGCTTTGGAATTAGTCTGACTCTGATATCTCACAGCTTGATAATCTTACTTGATACTTTCTAAAAGGTAATTACTAATAACTTTTATAGTAACAGCATTGATTCTATTTATGATTAAGCCAAAGAATAAGTATTTAACCTAATTTAATAATGTGCAGTGCTGACTATAACATATTTACCTACCTATCATCTTTCAGTACCTAACTACAACAACAGTATGTCTGCGATATTTTGCATATTATATTTTGCTTTAAATGTAATGTAACCACAATCGACATAATTGAGGCAAAGCGGAGATGCGTTCTGTTTATTTTTATAAAGCGTATGTTGCGAAAACTTACCGCCAGTTCATCATACAATAACGTTGCGACATATATATTTTATAAGCGTGCCATATAAAACAATAGCCGTTTTGTTAAGACGACAAAACTGCAAGACAGCATATTTTTTGTTGGTTTAACTTTTTTGTAACAAAGTTTTTGATCTCTTTTTATGCCGAAGTGGTAAGACTGTCCGTCCTTTAAGCTCAAAGGTTCCGGGTTCGTTTCCAATCGTGGTGCATACTGTGTTCGATCAGCGATATATGCAAAATAACAAGTTTTTCAGTGAATGAGGAATACGGGTGCGTTGCGCTTCCATCTTTGGCTTTATACCTACTCGCTTACCATAACGTGTAGTCAAAGGACACGGTGGCAATAATATTAATCTTAAAAGGAATATAATATGAATTCTACTAGTGATATGAAGGCCAAACGAAATGTTGTGAAAAATGAAGTACTTCTAGGAGAATATGACAACATATCGCAACAGCTTGGTAAATGCCAATAAGACATAACTGTGCTGTTTAAGTGCTAATATTAAAAGCTAACACAACATTACGCGAGTGTTACTCAATTATTTCTAAAGTATAATTCACGTTTTATGGCACACAGGCTGGGCCCGTTGAGCTTTTAAATCGGCCGGCATATGGCACCTGTTTTATAGTATGCTATTTGCACAATCTAAAGGAATCCGGACACTTTCCTTGGCACGGTTCGTGTCGATAAAACGGCCGTGTATATCTAGATCGATTGTTGCCAACCCATAAACTCGCGATTCGCCCGCTCTCGAGCAATAGGGGTTTCCGGCGAATCGATCAATCTGCGCTAGCGCATCGTCGCTTGACGTGTGCAATAAACCTGTTTTATTTATACCACCTTCGGGCTATGGTGTTAAGGTCCACTTTGTGTTGAGAAGGAAGTGGGGACTGTTAACCAGTTGTTACCCTTTCAATCGGCGTCGTTTATCCAATTTGGTAAATCGGTTCGTGGCTGGTAATCTCGGGTCACACCGCTCCACTGAATTGAGTGCTCCGAGCTGTAGTGTGTAGTGTCCTTGTCAAGAGTGTTTGAGTGATGTCGAGGATAGTCGGATTGAAGCTATTAAAATGTCATCTAGCTTAATGCAGCTTGTGCAATGTCGTTACTCCGTGTTAAGCTTTACCTCGCGATTGGCTAATTATTATTTGCCATCACATTCATCATAATAACGTACTCTTTAGATTTAAACGTCTATTTTTTTGTTTAGTATAAGTAACTCGTTTAATGCAATTAGACATCAGATAACCAATGACAGACTGAAACCGGGGAAACACCTTTGCTTGACCGGGAATTGTAGCCAATACAGTATCTCCGGGTATCGCGCCGAGGGCTTCGACACTCGGCCACTAAGACGTTTCATTTAAAGTCATTGTAATTAATTCGTTGCGTTGCCACAGAGATGCGACTTCTGACTCCGGCGACCTGCCGCTTCCGCGATTCTGTCCCATACGCGCCGGCGACAATGATTTATAGACATTTATTAGACTTTCATTGGTATCGGCCCGTTTGTTGGCCTGATAACAGTGGAGTAAACTTGCGATGTTGTAATATGATGTTTATTTATGTAATACTTGTAATATGATAACGTCTGAAAATTACACCATTAACGGGCGCATTATCTGCAGTAGGGAGTGGTTATAGAGCTGACTATCGTTTTTTATAAGTACCCATACAGCAAATAAACTATTTGGCTTTCATCTAAACTGATGTATAGGTACACTTACCACAAAGAGATTTAAATAGTAATAGTTTAATGTCTTTGACTTACCATAACATCGGATAATACCGCATTAAACAAATTCAGTTCAATAATATGGATATCGCTGGGTATTACAATTGGTGAATTCAGAAAACTTGTTGAGTAAGTATGATTTACTTACCTAAAACCTATTTCATTACCTTATTTCTTTATGTTATTATGTTATTTCTTCGATAAATTATTATATAACGGCTAAATCATTAATGACAGGCATATGCTTTGGGCAATTTATTATTGTAATTAGCTGCCGACTTCTATGTACAGTTGCGGTGTACCAATCAAGTCGATTTCCAACTGTAGTTCCAATTTCAGTCAATTAATTTCATGTCGCTAATACGAAATTGTAAATATTATGCATTATCTACTCACTTCCGTTTCAATCATGTTACTTATATATTATTTTAGTTTGGACAACTAAACCGAAAAGTTACTCAAAAGACTATACTTACTTAAGGGCAGGTATTCCGAGCGCTGTAGGCATAAAAGCTTCCTCACCCCCCCGCTAAATACTAGCGTTACGTAAGCAAACACGACGCGCGAGAGTCGCGCGTCGGTCGTGAGGTCGTGACCCCTTCCGGCCAAGCGTGTTGAGCCATAGTCAATATTTATACAGTAGGATTATGGCTTGAAATTTTCTAAATTTACTTATTTATTCATAATAACGTATCAGTTACTATAGGTGTGTATAATGTACTGATTTTAAAAATTTAATGAATAATGCTAAACACAAAATTCAAAATAATTTATTAAGTTTAGGCTACGAATAACTTTGGCTTTCTTAAGTAAAGAAGACTTCACATTTACATTTTACATTTTTATTTTTAATAGTCATGACAATGTATTATTATTTGCGACACGGAAGAACCTTCATCAGCAATTCAATGGTATTTTAGCAGGTGCCTCAATAGCCTACCTTTTGATAGCCAGGAGGGAGATAGCAGCTAGCTGATCTGGTGTTGGACTCGTATATACCTAAGGAGTATAAGGCCAGTAGCTTAGAGGTGATAAGATTCACGGGTGATTGCAAATGTCATATCCAAGGAGTGCTAGGTCAATAGTGGTTTAATAGTCTACCTATTGTAAGCCAGGAGGGAGATAGTAGCTGGCTGACTTAGTTCTGGCCTCTTATAGACCCAAGAGGTAGCAGGTTAGTAGTTTAGAGGTGATTAGATTCACAGATCAGCAGCGCGAGATGGAGGGCATCATGGACAGCGTGCGCGCGGTGCGGTGTCAGATAAGCTGGCAGACCTGGTGCTGGACTCCTATATACCTAAAGAGTAACAGGTTGGTAGCTTAGCTTTAGCACTGTCATAGCTTAGGAGTTCAAGGTCATTGGTATTATCACAGGAGCCTGAATAGTCTACTATTGTTAGCCCCAAGGGAGATAGCAGCTGGCTGACTTAGTTCTGGACTAAATTGATGGCAACTTTTTTGTATTCGGCTCGGCTACATACAAGGCAATATTTGTTTTTCACACCATAGTACAGGACCTGACCCGTATGTCTGCCGATTATCGCTGCAGTTCCCGATGAAGCTTTATAATTAGAACCATATGACCTGGCACACCATGCCCCATCAACAGAGACATCTATAATAGGATAGCCGTTTTTGGTCCGGCCTTCTGCTAAAGCAATTTCTTTTTCTTTATTAGCCGCAGCTTCCATTGTCACACATGCAGTCTCTTCCCATTTCTGATAAACTTCATTTTGCAGTTGATTAAAATAAGTTGATGAAAATATTGGAATATTTATAGCTGCAAACAACTCTTCGATCTGATAGAATCCTATACCAGAGGCCACAACTCCAGTGGTAGCAGCTATATTAGCATTTACCTGCTTCGTATCTTTTGTGTTTTCGGATTGAATCAAACAAACTTCTTTACACATATTGCACTCAAACTTAAAGGTCGATATAAGTCCTTTTCTTCTTTCACCAACTAAGCGTAAGTTACTTGATTTACAATTAAATAAATCATTGTGCCGTGCTTTCTCTTGTATTTCTTTTATAAAGAAATTGATATCAATTATCCGCCGTCCTGATATGGGTTGGAAATCATCTTCCTTGTTTACCATTTCAATTAGGAACCAGTCATCACTTTCATCACTTTTTCTGCAAAAATAAATAAGATATCGGGGTAAAATTACGTGAATCCAAAATAATGTCTGTTTGCTGCTCCTAGGTTTGTGACACGGTCTGAGCCTGTAGCAATGAGTTATTTTCAAACTTTTGTAGGGACTTATCAATGTTTCTAAGTTGTTACCAGTTTCTAAGTACAATTTATACACACAAAAAAATTGTTTACCCTCACACCAATTATCTAGCCCAAGATAAGCTTCTATTGAAACTCGTTATTATGGTTAAAATAGATAACGGATAAATATACATAAACATAAAAAACACCCAGACCCGAAATCAATTCAGAAAAACAGTTTTCTCCAAATTGACCAGACCGGGAATTGAACCCGGGACCTCAACGATGGCGCGACGCCAGACCCGGCGCGCTAACCACTCGAACACGGAGGTCGTCACTTAAAGGAAGTGTCTTTCTTCCAAGTTATAGGCTAGTAGTTGCATATGTCTTTAATGTAACTAATAACGTAACAACTTATTTACAGATTTGTAATGTCAATTTTTATATATCACAAAAAAAAGATTAATTAAAAGGACTGACAGTCAGTTCCAATAACTTACTGGGTAGCTTCAAAATCAGCACCTGGTTCTGGCGCAGATGACGAAGACATAGGAACATCTTGGAAATGTACATCAGTTGGCGATATTGTTATTATTATTGACCTAAAAGAATTAATTATTTTTAATATAAATATTAAAAAATGTGTGTGTACAAAACAAAATATTAGTATGCCACTGAAAGGCAACAAAAAAACTTACTTGGTAGCAGAGGGTTGAAATTGCAAATCAACAGACTCTAATGTTGTAAAAGATACGTGAAATTTGTTAGAACTATCATCACACGGTTGTCTGAAAAAATACAAGACTTCTTTAAAATGCAAAATTGAGTATGGAATAAATAAAAAATAATGGGTGCCTGGGTGTATGAGGTAGCCCAAGAAAATAGAGACGTGTGAAAACGTAGAGGGGAGGCCTTTTCTCAGCAGTGGGACACAATATAGGCTATACAAAAAATCACAAACCAAAGACAGTACTTACTGTTCTTCTGTACTAATTTTTCGTAGAAATAAGCCTTTCTTGTTTCGAGCCATTTTTGAACTGAAACAATACATTTAGTAATTAAGTATATAAAAAAATCTAGGGCCAGCGTGGTGGGTTATTATGGCCCAATATCCCTACGTTTAATTAAAAGCAGTTCCCGCCAACGTGTTCGATAGCAACAACGAAAAAATCGCAGGCTTACTGTTTAAAAAACAACACACCGTCCGTTCGTCACTGCGGCACATTCGCGATAGCCGCATGCCGAGATCGGAGCGTGTAGGTATGGTTCGCGCTTCGTCCGTTACTATGAAGTTACAATACTGACAACTGGACAGCGACCGGCCGGCAAACTCGCGTCAATGCTCGCTTACGGGTAGCATATATTCCTTTGATTATATTATAATCAAAGATATATTCTTATTGTGAACGCATTATATCTTTACTAATTTTATAATTATACTACTTAGAGGTAACTTTATCGATAAACGTGAGAACTGATTATAACTTATTTGTTATTCTTCTCTTTGAACCTACTGATATTAGTTAGACTGTGGTGAGAAGGTACGGATGCGGATACTGAAATCATACTTATAATATAAATGCGAAAGAAATAAAACTTACCATACTTTCTTCCCGGTTTTTTTCCTCTTCAGCCGCCGCGATGGATGTTTGTGTATTTTGTTATTTTTATTTCCCATCTTCACAAAATCACTTAAGTATATTGTCTTTGATACCAATATTTACACAAAATGTTTAAAAATGGGACCTAACTAGCTACTTATTGGTTTAATGTAATAAACTTATTTAAAAAACATTCGATAAATTCCCGCATAAGACGCGCGTGCGCATAAATTCGACACAGGTCCTACCTCGGTAACGTCTCGCGAGACACTGGCGAGCGCCCCGTGCATCTAAAATCACTTGAATATTCGATAAAGAAATTGATAGATGTAATAAAAAAAATCGATCGGTTATAAAAACTCAAGTTATCTATGAACTTCATTTTGGTAAAAGTCTCATAATATGAAATCACTTATTTTAAGAATAAAACATAGAAAATAACATAAAATCACACAAAAATTTGTAACTTTGTGAATTTATTCTATCGAGCCAACATTATCAAATCATGTTTCCATCGGGTATATTTTACAGAATGAAGCCTCAACAATATTTAATAATTTTCGCAGATTTTAGTTTTACTGTTTACTACTTCAAAAAGTAATTCTAAGAACGCGTTTATGTTAATTTTTTACTAACACCTAGCCTTAAGTGACGTAATAAGCTACCATTCATTAGTCGTACATCCTTCAAAATATTAACTTTTAAATGAAAGATATGAAAAAAACAATAAAAAATAGTTCTCTTCACTATCTCACTCAGAAGTGTATTTTTTTATAACGCAGTAGGTAAGAGCTGCCTGTATTTTTGAAATAGGTAAGTACAGTTAAACGTTTTAGTTTTTACTTTTAAAAATGAGGTTGTATTCACGCTCAAATTGTGGTCAGATTAACTGACGTTGCGTAAACAAAAACAATGGATGCATTAGCATCAAACGATGATGAATCGACGGCTTCAGTCCATTGAAGCTCGCGGGTCAGTCGTGTTACTGAATGGAGGTAATAATAGGATATTATTACATCTCCCACGCGTTATTGGCCCGCGCAGGTTATCATAATTTTGTAATGCGTTACTATTTATTAAAGACTCCATACTCGTAACAATACAATTACATGTAAGTAACCTACTATTGTTTATACTTTCACGTTTCCTACGTAATTAGTACACTTTGTATTTTGTTATCTGATGTACATTTAGTTATATAGAATTGAGCGAATGACTGTAGTTAATTATAATTGCTTTATTAATCGTAATGGCAACACTGCACGGAGATTAGTTAGTTAATTCTGTTACGTTCGTTTTTAGGTCTTGCATTAATAAAACACTATAACTACTATAACGATGGAATTTCACAATTATGGACAGAAATAAAATATACTTACCGTCTTAAATACCTATTAAAAATATTTTTATTAAAATAAAAAATATGAAATATTCTAAAAAAAACAAAAGGAGAAAACGAAAACGAATCACAAGCTTACCGAACAGAACGTTTCCCTTGACGCGCAACACATAATCACCATAATTACATCGTAAATCGACATTACTTATTCCAGCGTACGGTTCCGACGGGCGTCGAACCCGCTTCCGCTCGGACGTGTGCCGCCTTGGCCATTACACTCATTGTTTCATTTATTTGCTGTGGTTTCAGTACGTGACGGATAGCGTGTACCTAGTAATTTATTAGTTCAATTTTAGATTTATCCGATTTTACTGTCTTTCGAGATGGTAACTTTCCTAGATGTTTATAACGCAAAACTTTAACAAAGTTTACTACAAAACACTAAAAAGTATAAGCCATAACTGTATTATATTTTAGGGATTTGTTTACGTTCCCACGTCAACGCGTGTCGATAGCTTGACAACTTCAAACTTATTTTATGACACCAATACAACTAAATTGTACACGAATTTCAACCTTAAAACATAGTGGGTGCTCAACTATTTGTGTAGGCACGGTAACTATGTTCCCTACAACGCCGTCACTTGTCATTGTCAATCAGCCGACGGCATTCCCCTTTGAGAACAGAATCAGAAAGTATTGTTAACACCATAAAGTTAACACTGATAGTATCTTTAGGAAACAGGCAGCTGGTGTCTATGGTTTCCATCAAGGAGTCCACAACACCATAAAAAGCATAAATATTTTTAAAATGTTTGTTTAAAACCAATTTTTAAATTAGAACGAATAAAGGATGTTGAGTTTGTGCCATTTCTATGTGTTTAGATATTTTTAAAAGATTAAATGAATGATGAAATTAAGATAAATTAATAAAAATGGTAAAACTAAGTTGACCTTTTTCTGAATGTAGATTAACAATTTTATTATGTTAAAAAGCCGCCCGCAGCACAGGAAATCGTCGAATGAACGTGTACATTTGATACAGGGAGCACTGCCAGTTTTGATACAATTTATGCACGCCAGTCGAGCTTTCGTACGGAAACTAAGGACAGTTTAATTGTTAAAGTACATAATGTATCTATTGTGTAAATTATTTTCAACATAATTAACTATAAAGTGGGTTAGATATTTTTCAGTTGTTAAAGTGTAGGTATACAAGTAGGTACTAAAATTAAAGTCATAGATACTTTTATAATAGGTAATATCTACGAGTATATTCTTGTACAGTATTGGCTTAAGAACATATATAGTAAACGTGACTTACTCAAAATTAAATAAATACAGCTAATTTTTATAAATATCAATCATAAACAATAAAAAGTATTAAATGCCACCAAATATTTCGCATAGCCAACAGCTACATTATTTTTAAAACCATGATGAAGAGTTAACGTAAACTCACTCGTAGAAGCGCGTGATCTGTTAATCTACAACTTCTCCGATGTTATTTCTGTAAAAACAAACCTACAAGAACATTTTATTTATAGGTAGGCGCACTTCAAATCACGGTGTCCCCGAAAATAGCGTCACATCGAAGATTCGAGCACAGAAATACGATGTAAACCTTGTATAGACTCATTATTTGCGTATAAGGAATAAAATGCTGTTTTAATGATAGGAGAGACTTGACCCCGCCCACGGGGTAGAGGTAAGTTGCATCATAGCCATTGACGTATTATAACTAAAGACAAATACTCCGAAGCAAATTTTTGCGCACTGATTTGCGGCCGCCATCGCTTGGAGCTCACACAAGCACTGAGGAGTTTGTAGCCCATGGGCCGCGACTCAGTGCACAAAACTTGCTTCTCTTGTTATAATACTTCAATGATCATAGTTGGCGCCCACGCAACACAACCTTCGTGGCGACTAGCGCTGGACCTTGAGGAATGCTTGAAGACAGATATTAGTTAAGCTAAGTAGACTCCTATATGCAGTAGCCGCTTTCGGAGCTTTTTTTTTGTAGTGTGCTTGTTTAGGGGCGGCGAGAAACTTACAGGTTCCTCAAGCCGTGAGACCGAAATTCCTCAGAGGGTTTCTGGCGGGGGATGGCATCTCGCCGCAAGCGAGTCCGATCCCCCAGATTCTCTGGGGGTTCGAGTCGGTTCGAGAGCGGAAAACCCGAGGGCGCCTCTAAGAGGCACGGTACCTGTAATATTATTCTGTGACGGTATCTCGGCTCGGGTTAACCGTGTCGTGGGGAGGACCTTTCGGTGTTATGTTTCTAGCACTATGTACCGGAAAAAAATATATTTAGTTTTATTTATTTTTAATTCTGAAAGCAGGACTTTTATGTAAGTAATTAATCCTAGAGTTACTTTAATACTACTACTTTGGCGAAATTAGGCCATTAGCCTACCAAGCTGATCCAACGCCGGTTGGTGGTAATTCTCACTCAATCTAGCTCGTAATCGAGTGTAACCCATCCCCTTGGTGACCTCGGCGAACATTGCTTAACTTTCACGATCGACAACTCGAGATTTCTATGTACCTACGAGTGATGTATAGTGTAAAAACAGATAAAAACTGTACAAGCATCTTCCATTTATTCGCATAAAACAATTACAAACATAATTCCTATGTTTTGTCGCGATTTCGTGCGTCGATATTACGTATTACACTCGTAATCTGAGTAGCAGCAATTTAATTAATATTTCGGATGAATATTCTGTAAAAAAATGCATGCATCAGCACTGACAGCGAAAATTCAGTTAATTATTCAGTGATATCCTTTCTATAAATGGATAGGTACTAAACATTTTTATTAGTAAAACAGTTCAAAGGACAACGAAACGTTGAAAAAAATGTCTACCTCAGGCGGGTTATTTGCTTGCTGCTTGCGACGGTTATCAAATATTACGAAAGTAAAACAGTTGTTTAGAGTAAATCAGGCAACATTAGCCTCAACAACTTTTCAAATGCGACGCTTTAACGTCCTTTGTTTGTTTTCCGTTAACTATTTAATTCAGCCACCCACAAAATGTCTTGTTTAATAATAATATATCTAAACCTATTAAACTAATATTGATTCAAATCCTGGTCATGTGGGTGTGAGAGCTGCCCACATATGGTTATGTTACTTTAATTATGTTTCGTAACCTTAGCCAATGATGATTCGCATGTTTAATTTGATAAATTACGGCTGTCTCCGTGTCTTTATCGCAGCCATCTGTTAGATGTGAATTCTAGAAAAAATATTAGTTTTTCCAATTCAAAGTGTTAATCCACCTACATGTTCTACTCGTGTACCAATTTTACTTCGGAATATCTCTCGAAACGTCTTACATAGTCTTCTTCAAAACAATAATATTTTACAAATGGCAGAGTAACATCCTCATTTTCATGCTATCCTTTTGCTGCCGCAGCCGTTCCAATCGAAAATGTCGTAACCGCCCGTATTGGCAGGCGATGCTCGCTCCTTTAGATCCTGTGCGGTGCACGGGTGCACGATACAACGAGTTCTATAAATGAACGATGCGGGAGAGTTCAACACATCGCGGTCCATCTTTTTATAATAGGACACAAATAACATTCTATATTTGAAAATTTCAACATCACAAACATCGAGAGCACCAGAGTCCTATCCAACGCGCGAACTGTTCGCGCCACTTTCAGTTTTAACACCTCAGATTAAAACTGACATTTCAGAAAACCGCACAACCACCATTAATATTAGTAGCTGAGTTGTTTTGCTTTTATGGAATATAGATTCTAAGGTGGAACGGTTATGCGCAGCCATGCCGATGACCACATGCTCCAATGTTTGTAAATAGAACACTGTACTACGAGCGCCGTTTGATCTTTCACACTAACGAAACGTGACACATCCAACGCTTGTTTGCTTCATCATCCTTAGACGGAGTGGTAAATAAATTTGTCAATGTAATAGAAAGACAGTGTTGGTATAATGTTAGACAAATGTTTATTAGTTTCGTGCTCCGTTCAAAGTAACAGGCGTTGTGTGATTGGTGACATCTCCTCACATAATGGGATGTTGTGAATGTATCTAAACATTAGTTATTTACAGCTTTGTTTACAAATATTTTTCTATTTATTTATTTTATGATCATCACTATTTAAAACAGTACAAAAGGCGGGCTTATAATGACAAATGGCAGTCATTTTAATTTACTAATATCTAGTTGACTATCACATTCCATTTATTTTTGAGTACGTTGATTCCCAAGAAAAATTAGCTGCGCAGTGTGAAAGGAACTCTTCCAAAAGAATCTAACAAAGTGTGTTTGCTCATTCCATTATCCGGCTGGTTTGGGAAGTGAAAAATCACGCTTATCTGGCGCAAACACTGGGGAACGGTGGTCCTCGCTCGAGCCATCTGTTCGTTGCACTCATAAAGATAACGAAAACGTACAAACGGGAACACATTCATTTCATTCCATATCAGGCCCTTCGAGTGCGCGCTCCTGCGCCCGCTCCAACTTATTACGCGCGAAAAGCAAACGGCAGCCATTTTGCATATTTCCGAACGATGTGTTCCATATTCGAACGCACGGTGCGTACAGCTCACGCTCGTTTCATATTCTCTTTTTGAGATGTTTTTGTGTGGTTTATTTTTAATCGCGTTGTCCTATTTAATCCGTTATTCCAACGCAGCGAGCGCCTCAATCAGTCTTGGAGGCAACCGTTGCTTCTGACGTTGTGTTTCCCGTTCCAGATTATTTGATCGGACAAAATGATTAAATTTATAATTTCAAAAATTAAAAAGGTTGAATAATACCTATTTTTAGTGGTGTGCCAATGGAACTGTGTGCAGTGCTAACAATGTTTTTGTCTTTGTTCCAGATATACCCGGATCCTGAGTCGGAAAAAGCGATTATGGGATCTGTGGTGTACTGCATCCATCACAAACAAGGATGCCAGTGGTCGGACGAATTACGTAAACTGAAGGTAAGCTTACATTCGAGGTCAATATTTGAACAGATATAAAAATACGCATTGTGATCGTATAAACGCGTGCCATGTGCCAGCACACGTCATGTCCGATAAAGTTTTTCATCTATGCTAGATTAGATAGATATTTTATACGTAAGTACCTACCTACCTAGTTAATATTTACTTTTTCCTTGAATATAGGAGTGTAGTTAGGTGCTTAAAATTCCCTGGAATTGGTGTTTGTTTAGCGTGTTTACGTTAGTTTGTTCATAGATAGGCTGTTATAAATTCAATGTTTTACAAGGAAATCGGGCTTTTGGATCCACCGTGTATTTTTGAACCGTAATTTTTTTTATCTTATCAAGAAATTATACGAATATTTACTATTAAAAATACATTGAAGTACCTCAATGAAAGTTTTTAGAATCTTCAAGAATAACAATTTTATTGTTATAAGTACCTCTAGGTGCATACTTGTAGGCGAAGCGCTTGCGGGTAAATAAATACTATTTAGCAATTGCTCCCGATGTTAAATACTTTTTTTGCCCAACCCATGTTAAAGATCCGCCCGTAAACTACTTAATCTAAACAAAATTGAACAAGTAGAAAAAAGTAAACAAATAAATCACTTGTGTTACTTACTATTTTATGTGACATTACTTTTATCTAATATTTGCACAACCTGCTTTATTTTATTTACAAAAAATAATACTTATAGGTAGTAAGTAGCCACTCCCGTATTTTTTTACACACTTCATTTTTATGCCATACCGCCCACCTGTCCTTTTAATTATCAGTACTTACACAAATTTTCATTAATTAATAAGCTAATTAGAACTGCATTGTTAATCAGACAAATGTGTACGTTTTCCATTTATCACGCTAGAAACATTAACAACCTTAGGTAGAGCTAAACAATTACAATTACAATTGATTAATTGTTATAAGTATGATACTTAATTGGTCATTTGCCTAGTTTCATTAACTATTTAGGACATCTATAGGCGATCGGACACGTTCTCATGAACGGTCAGGTCAAGAGTCCCTTAAACCAACGAGCATGTATTCTTCGTAACAAAAGTAGCAAGAAACATTGTGTGCAAAGGTGGACTTATCTCTAAAAGAGATGTCTCTCTGGGTTCTCTTCCAGTCAACCCAGAGAGTGTGCGAGATAAATGTAATAGGGGTGACACAAAGTGCAACAAAAAAAAGACGGTTACCTAGACCTAAAACTAATACAAATAAGTATATATACAAAATAAACAATCATACAAATAAAACAACAATAAAATACATATACTAAAATAAATAAAAAAAATTATAAATAAATATATAATTATGTATACTTACATATATGATCATGTTATACTGGTAGTCTAAGAAAGTGCTTTTTGAGCTTTAATTAATATGTATAAAGAATGTTATGAGATTAAATAAAGCAAAAGTAGGTTTGTAAGGATCGTAGCTAATGGAATGTTAAGGCTAGGATTCCCGAGCGTAGAAACTAGTAGGGGACTGAAGATAAGGCAAGGATTCCCGAGCGCAGAAACTAGTAGGGGACTGCTTGATTGCACATCGCGATTCGCGACCGTCAACTTAGCAAAATAAGTACCTAGGTAATTTTGAAAATCAAGATTTTTTTTTAACTTATAACGACCGGAACGCCTCACGTATTCAAAGACAATTATTTTCGTATATTTTTCATTAGCTAAAACCAAGTTTATTGCAAGTAATACGATATTTGAATTACGATTACACGGATGTTTGAAATTTTATTTAATGCAGTAAAGTATCACTAATAGTGTATTTAATAGCCGGAATGACTAGATAAAAGACTGTGGAATAACATTTTTTTTTCTAAATTTTGAGTACTTGTGATTTGCGAGTAATCCATAATTTAAAATACTTACCCTATTTTCGGGAATTGGGGAATCCCAGCCTTAGGTAGTGGTCACCGCCTGCCCGTCCAGGAATTGGGCGTGATGGCTGTAAAGTAAACATATAATTAAAGCGTGTGTCAGAATTGTAGCAAGTGACGGTCGAGTGGTTAGCACGCCGGGTCTGGGTTCAATTCCCGGTCGAGTAAATTTAGAGAAAAACTGTTTTTCTAAATTGATTTCGGGTCTTGTGTTTTTTCTATGTTTATGTATATTTATCCGTTATCTTACCATATTAACGAGTTTCATAATAATGCTCATTTTGGTCTAAATAATTGGTGTGAGCATAAACTATTTTTTTTTATAATTTTGTTTAAGTGGAAGGTTGTGGCCTTTACGGGCGTGAAATATTTTCATCATAACACTACAAACGTATCACTGTTGGGCACAAGGCCTCCACATGTACAACAGAACATGGGAAGATTTGGTCCACCACTTTGGAGGGTTTCACGAACATCCATCTTATGACATCCACCTTCAGAAGCACGGAGAAGTTCTATGTTTTTTTGTTTTAATTCGGAAACAATCCAGTGACCCGGCAATGCGAAAGTTGCGTAACAGGCAATATAACACCGAACACCTCAAACTGCGCCCTCGAGCTGCTGTACTAACAAAATCGGTGTTTTGCACAGGCGCACCTCAACACGTGCAAGCACGACGCGGTGCTGTGCGCGGCGCAGTGCGGCGCCATGATCCCGCGCGTGCTCATGCAGGACCACCTGCGCTACACGTGCCCGCGCCGCCGCGCCAACTGCGACCACTGCCACAAGGAGTTCTCGGGCAGCGCGCTTGAGGTAAGCTCTCTCAGTTTTTTTTACAAACCCTAGACAACCAGAGACACCAGAACTCTGCATGAGTACGCCGGACGGCTGGTAAACTTATGTTAGATTCCTACTGTTAAACACCACCTTGATAGCCATAGACCTGGAAAGATCTAAACGGCTCCAACGGATGCGATCGCCCCGTGGGAGGGGACAATTCAAACTTATTTTACGTGGCTCTCCATACTTTATACATCTGCTCACATACTTACCTGTCGGAAGTTACCTCACTTAGATAGTTTTAACTTGAAAATAATTTATTATTTATAAAAATAAATAATACTGATTTTGTTTACTTAGCCCTTTATGATTCTGCTAGGTATGTGAAATGTGCATGTTTTATAATTTTGTAAATATTTTTATTCCCCAAAAATTTTTCAAAGTTTAGGATTTATTGTATTTGGTCGGGGCGTTACCTTCCACACAAGTAGTCCAACACTTAGCCCAAAAGTTATTTTTTTCTCTTAATTATGTTTGAGAAAATTTGTATTGCCCTTTTATGAGTGACCTAACCATACGTATTTCCATTGCAGGAGCACCAAGGCAACTGCGGCCACGAGCCCGTGTACTGCGAGAACAAGTGCGGCGCCAAAGTGCAGCGGCGGCACACGCAGCAGCACCTGCAGCAGCACTGCAGCAAGCGGCAGGTGCCGTGCCGGCACTGCGGCCAGCGGTACACGCAGGTAACGGCGCCACGGCCAGTTTCCAATAAGCTACTTCATTATCAGACTGATGGCCGTCCCTCAAGAGATAGGTTTACTCTAGCCTAGAACTCAATAGATATAAAATTACATTATTGTTGTGATAAGAACATGCAGTGAACTAAAAAGACATTATGATAATCGTGACGAAATATAGGACAAGCGCCAACACTACTATGCTACTAATATTGTTATGGCGACTACTGGTAGATAGATTCTATCTGGTGCTAGAATCCTGCTAATACTCAGACTGGATGGTGATTGGCGACCACGCTTATACATTTCCGTCGCTAAAAACATTGATTTGCATTGCAATGTTCCGGTTTGAAGGAATACCCTTTTTCACTGAATAGGTACAGTGAAATAAGGGTATGAAGATTAAGGACTGAAGGTTCATAGTCATTTTGGCTGCTGTGACCGCATTCCATCAGGTACTCATAGCAGTAACATTAAAAACAATAGATCATTGACATCTGACAATCAGCGTCCAATTAATTTAGCAGCGCGACTGTCGCGCGTTCTAAACAAAGGAGAGCTGCGCTGCTGTCTCCAAACGTGAAACCGCTCTAAACCAATATGTGTCCTTGTGCACAGGACACAGTGACAGCGCACGGCGCGACGTGCTCGCGCGCGCCCGTGCCGTGCCCGCAGCGCTGCGCCGCCGCGCCCGTGCCGCGCGACGAGCTGGACGCGCACCTGAGGGACCACTGCGCCGCCGCCGGCGTCGCCTGCGCCTACAGGGACGCGGGCTGCCGCTTTAAGGTAACTCATCCTACCGATTCACCTAAAGACCTTTATTAGGTGCCGTAGCTTCAACCTTGTTAAACGAGAAAAATATAGTCATAATTGATGCATCTGTAGTTGCTGGGATACAGCAAAATGGATCAACAACACCGACCGAGGCAAGCAACACGTTGAACCTGAGGGTTTAATTACCTCATCACGACACGGTTAATTCGCCCAGGAAAATCTAGCAAAAGAGAACACGCTAGCGGCTTTGAACCCTTAGAACACCTCCGGAATGTGCTTGATCATCAACTGAAGGAACCATAGGTTTCTTGACGAATAAATTTGAAACAGCAATACAAATTCAAACAAGTTACGAGCGCAGAGAAAGAAACCTAACTCTTCACAAATACGCAACATTTAGGTCGAAAAGTATTTGCAGTTTTGTATGGAACTCACAAATTCAGAGTTAAATGGATGATTTAGTACCTATTTCATAACACCCTGTTTAACAGTCGACCTTTCTCTTCCAGGGCACTCGGCCAGCTCTAGACAGGCACACCGAGGAGAGCTGCCAGCAGCACCTGGCGCTGGTGTCGGCGCTGGCGGCGCGGCAGGCGCGGCAGCTGGAGGCGCTGCGCGCGGCCGTGGCGCGCCTGGCCGTGAGCTGCTCGGGCGCGCTGGTGTGGCGCATCACGGACTGGGCCGCCAAGATGGCCGACGCCAAGTGCAAAGATGGCGTCGAGCTGGTCTCCCCCGCTTTTTATACCAGCCAGTACGGGTACAAGTTGCAGGTGAGATATGCTCTTTCCCTTTAAATCGTATTAGAGCTGTAGTTAAGTCGAATCACATTGTTACACAAACTAGCAAAGCTTTCTACTTGACTAAATTACACCTATGTGTGAGTGAACTAGGCTTTCTTGTATTTTACAGTCGAGGGTTATAGAGACATTTTCTTCCTGTTACGTTCTACTTTACCATAGCAAACGTTGTTTTTGCAGAGCTCAGTGTTTCAGGGTTGCATGTTCAGTTGCACTTTTATTCTATTTCTTTGTTATAATGGTCTATGAGGTATCTTTGATGCCATTGACAAATTGCGTCCGCTATTACATTTTCTAATGACAATGCTGTCACTTTTCTTACCAAATAATTATTGGTGCCAATTTCTTGCTGCAAATCCAAAGAATACTCCCAACAAACGTTTTCCCTCTTTCCTACAAGACTCAGATAACAGAATACCTTGCTTAGAACATCGTCATTTTAGTCTTTTCACTACAGAATAGATAGTTCTGTGGTTTTCACAAACCTCATTTGTTCGGAAAATTAGCCCTTTGTTAGTAAACAAAAGTGCATTGTGATGGTTTGTTTGCCGCTGAATAATGGCGGGTGACTAACCGCGCTACAACCGCCGCGTTTCGTACGCACCGCTACTACTGGCGCGGACCGAATTAGCTTGCTTACTCACACGCGGTGGACGTGGCTCGTATGATACGTCACCGTAAGTCAAAATAATTGGCGGTTTATCTTTCGTTTAATCGCAAATGTTGTGACTGAATTAGAGCGCATTAATTAGTCATCGGGAGTTTTATATGTAATAAGATTTAAAGAAATTTAGTTATTGCATTGCTATGCGTAACGCATAACAGTAAAATAGATTTTATAAAAGAAAATTTTGAATCCGTCATTTCAGACCCTAGAAAATTCTATTACCTACTTACACCGAGACATTTTAGTGGTTGTTTTCCCGCGGCAGAACGATTTACCTTTAGTAAGTAGTACTATCGAATCCTACATGTTATTTTTGATAGAAATGACAAAAAAATTTCGAACTCCCATACTAATGTCGTCAGCTGATCGGACCGTTTTGTATGGGAGGTCGAAATTTTTTGTCATTTTTGGAAAAAATAACTTGCATGATTCAATAGTACTACTTACTAAAGGTAAATCGTTCTGCCGCGGGAAAATAACCACTAAAATGTCTCGGTGTATATGTTCTTTGTTTTATTTGATTTATTGCGTTAATACGGCTCAAATAAACTCCGTAACTCCGTAGTCCTCCGCAGGACTTGAGTACGATTCTCATCTGAGGTAGTAATTTTTGTAACGTTTCGTTATCATAAATTCTTTTTTATATTTCCAATCAATTCCACATAAACATTTTGCAAATGTCTGTGTCCAATTGCGCAGGCGTCGCTGTTCCTGAACGGCAACGGCGCGGGCGAGGGCACGCACATGTCCGTGTACATCAAGCTGCTGCCCGGCGAGTACGACGCGCTGCTGCGCTGGCCGTTCGCGCACACGGTGTCCTTCACGCTGTTCGACCAGAGCGCCAGCCCCGACCGCGCCTGCAACATCGTAGAAAGCTTCGTACCCGACCCCACGTGGAAGAACTTCCAGAGACCCTCCAAAGAACCGGACGCGCTGGGCTTCGGATTCCCCCGATTCGTCTCCCACGAGATGCTCAAGAAGAGGAACTTCGTCAAAGACGACGTCATGTTCTTAAGGGTCAAAGTTGACCCCAGCAAAATTGTAGCCGTCTAAGTCTGACTCGTGAGTGAGATGTACAGACGCCAGTACTCGAACCTACCAAAAAATGTCAAATTTGTTCAATACATTTTGAACTTTATCACTAAAGTTTAAGGGATCAATTTCATTGGAGAAATTTGACAGTTTTGATAAGGTTTATCTTCAGGCGTGTGTACATAGTCAATGCAACCGAATTACAAATCGAGGGTAGTTCTAATTTTACCAATATAGATGACTTGAATCTAACGCACGCTGATATCAGCGCACAAATTGTAAGTCATTGTTAACTAGTATTAAGTAATTTAAAAGTCATAGACGTGTAACTGTAAATATTGAAGTAAGGATTTCATATAAGTTAGATTTATTGTAAATATTTAAGGTAGAGAAGCGCATGCGCTGCATTGTTATCCTTTCACTGAAGATCTCTTGAGTTTCAATTGCCGTCAGAAGAACATAGCAATCTAAGCATGCTTTCAAAGACAACGCTTCTAAGTGTTAAATGGTTTTATTTGTGTTTTTTTATTATGGCAACATTTCCGACAGTCTTGCGTTATTATAACCGTGCCATATTTCTTAGGGATATTAATTAGTACACACATTTTTATAGGGTACTGCAAAAGCTGTGTGTCGAAACTTTATTGTCCGCCAAGTTCAACGTGTTTTTGTGGGCCTTAACAACTATTGTTACAGGCTTTTTGAAAAATGCTTTGGACATGCATCAAGTGTAGTGTAGCTAACATTAACAAACAACTTTGAGACATGTTTGGTTTTGTTATAAAATCGGCAGATCTTTGTATATATTTTCTGTTTTGCTAAATAACTTATCGATTTAGAAATTGCTTTTTTTTTGTTGATATTATATATTTTTTGTATATAACTTTCTTTCCGAGAGCACTGTTTGTACATAACATTAATAATTAAAACTATAATAGAGAGGAAAATCCTATCATTTATTTCTGAGTTCTCAAGCTGGAGTTAGACCAAAGTGTTTTGATGGCTTTGCAAAAAGACAAAAGAGAAAACTATGTACATTCAATCGATGCAAAGTTAATCAACATAAATGTATAACGCGGCTTAAGCTGTATGTAAATTATGTATTTTTATATTACCTACCCAAAATATGTTAGACATATAAATAAGTAAGTTCTATAAATGTCCTCTTGTGTGCTTTTTCTATAGTTTAATGAGGAATTTCAAATCATACATGTTTAGGATATAACGCATGTTTAAATAATTAAATGTGTTTTCTCAATAACATTTTGTGACTAATCATGTGTGTTAGAACAAGTTTGCATGCATTGTTTCACTTTGTTGATGATGTGATGTCCGTTGCTAATGTTCAGATCTCTTGAAACGCTTGTTTTAATATTATTAATCTCAATGTAATGTTACATTCCACAAAAAAACATAATTTTAAGTCTGATTTTTCAATACCATTATGTAATAACTGATTTAACGGAAAGCATAACAGTAGAACAAATCAACTTCGTATGCAATTTAACTTTTTCATATTATACATATTATTAATTATGAACATTTTGACAAGTCTGCATTGTAATTAATGTCAAACAATAGTAAGTATATTGTTCATAGTTTTTTGTAACTTTAAGTAAAGATGAGACTAACTATTTGTATTTGTAGTGCTAAGTGTTTACGAGTAGACCTAAGTCGTCATTATTTGTTTTAGAGAAAAGAAAACAATACCGGCGTATTTTAGACTAAGATGAAAATATATTTCTTTTTTTCATAGACATGTCTTTGATTGTTTTACCCACAAGACAGTTTTCTTAATTCCGTGGTTTGACCCTAACCTATTTAAGGTTTTATTCTACCATTCGGTTTTAATAAGATTAAAGATCCGTGAGTTTCGAAGATGGTAAATGAAGAAAGACATAATTATACCAAAGCGATCTGAGGTCTGTTATTTTTTCTATATTTCGTACTGATATCTGGTTATCGCCTACCCATACGGAATGTATGAACCTGTTGATTAATGACAAAGGTTATAAACAAACAAAAAAATTGAGTTAGGCCTCGCCCAAAGGAGCTAGTAGGTAGTGGACCTAGAGCAGTGGCCACCTGCTAGCACCTCGTAACACTTTATCATACAATACGTGGCGATGCACCGTGTACGTCAAGATGACGGGACCCCGCCAAAGTTTTCGAATACCATGTGTTTAGGATTTAAAACAATATTTCTACTAATTTATACTTTCATAGAAAAATTATAATCATAAAATATCAAAAAATTCTACTAATAAAGTGATCCCGCTATTTTGACATCAAAATGGCGGGACCACTATTCAGTTGATGAAATACTCATGATGTGATCCTATACTGTACACACCAAATTTTAATACGATATAGTACGACTACGTTTGGATCGTTATTATACTTTTAAAACTATTATTTCAATTAAAAGTGTTATATATAATTACACCAGAAAAGCGCCTGAACAAAAAGTATCACTTCAAGCCAAGTACCATTTTATGGCTCATAAAAGTTATGTAGGCGTTCGGTTTGTTTTGTTAATTTTACTTTACGGAGGGTTATTCGAAAGTGCAGTTATTTAAGTTTATGTTTGTCTAAAGTAAAAATGAATTAAATACAACACTAAAATGTTGAAAAAGATACTTGAAAAATGTTGAAAGTCATCGTATTTTATTTTATTTTATTTAACTATTAATAAAAATTTGTCACAAAAAAAACATTCATAAACTTTTTTCCGACAATCTGAGAAAATGCATACGTAATTGAATATTTTTGTAAGTAGGTAATTGCTCATTAAGTAATAGCAGGTTATACTTTTAAAAGGATATCTCGAGGAAAATACAAAATATAATAGAAACAGAATGTATTATTTTTTAAATATGTCATAAAAATCAGTACTTACATGACAAGTTGTACAAAGAAGAATGGGCGTTTTTGTATGAAACCCGTCCCACCCCTTGTAAGTTCCCACATGGTATGTTTCGAAATTAATAGTGTATTACAAAATACACTATTAATTTCGAAACATACGTAAGGACAGCAAATATGAACGAGCGAATGAATGAATGGAAAAAAAAAAGAAAAAAAAGTAATAATGAAAAATAGGCTTAATTTTTTTTTTTCATTTTATACGACTCATATAAATCAAAGGAATCTGCTAGGGAGACTTCAATTTTATATTATCATTTATTATTTTAATTTTCTTCTTCTCAATAACTTTTGCAATTCATTGCATTCTGCAATACCTGACAGATTTGCTGTCATACAATAAAATGCTTCACTTTTCACTTCATACAATAAAGTACTTGAGTACTTTTATTTGATGTAAGTGTTACAAGGAGGGGGGACGTTTTGCCCATTCTTCTTTGTCAAACTTTGATCTATTTTGAACTTTATATTACAAACGTAAGATTCAAAATCTATTGGAATAATGTGACAGCTTGTAGTAGTCTAATGTGCAGGCCGACGTACAATTATCATTGCGAATCAAATTATTTCTCCATATACATAAGACAGTGTGGAATAATAAAAGTCTAGCTTTTAGTGATCCGACTTTTTATATCATCATAGCATTCCCACTTTCCTGGAAATCTGATACAGTTAGATTTATAATGTCCTATGCCTTGCTCTGACATTGGCAGTACGTATTCAATTAGGTACTGATACTAAATGATAATATTTATTACTTAATTTTAGTGTTTAGGTATTTCGTTAAGATTTATTTTTTCATTGTCAACAAATTCAAAAGATAGCACATTCGATAAGTCGTAGGTAGGCAGTAGTTTTAACACAATTGCATTGCTTGCAAGTTGTGATATTATCTTCTATCATTATCTCAGCTGAGGGCCTAGTCAACTGGCAAACGCTCGACCGGTGACAGCTTCAAAATCGCTCATCAAATTCGCTAGGCTACATCGATATCGATAAGCTAAGGGATATAGAACATACAGGCTTGTCTTAGTATTTTTTTGTTTGATGATAATGTAACGCTTATGTAAGATTAATAAATAGGTAGTAACCAGACCGATCCTTTTGAGTTTTAGTGAATTGAATGTCACTTTACTAAGAAATTCGGGTAGACTCCTTGAGACAATTTGAAAAATGAATCAATCGCTTTTTTCGCCGGAAGTTCGCCAGGCAAGCACGTTTGTAAATAAGTACTTATAATGATGACGAGTGACTTACCCACCATAATATGATATTGATATGAGACCAAACCCATTTTTCAGCTTATAATATAAATAAATTAAGACTGAAGACCACAAGCAAACGCTTGCTGCCAAGAATTTCTCAAATATTAACAACTTGACGTCCGTCTGTAATGAAATAAGTGATAACACTAAATGTTACAAACCGCGCGAACATTTAAACAGTTTGATCTTAGATGCGAGTACCCACTAGGTAGTGATTAAAACGTTTGCATCTTGTATGAGTACATCGCCTAAAGTAACTCTATGGCGTATCGGCTAAGGCTTTCGGGTTTAGTTGTCTAACTACAACACCTAACACATTACAAAATAAAATAAAAAACATTCCAAGTACATGGTTTTGCTAGTTAAATTAAAAATAATTTTAAAATATGCAAACTAGCGAAGCAATGTACTTACTGTTACTTGAAAGGTAATGCTAGAGGTTTAACTAATGCAAAAAGTCCCCGCCCGCGCCGCACCGGTTTGTGATCTTGCCAGTTAGTTACGCAACTTTCACATTACCGAGCTAAAGGATGGGTAACCAAATAAAAAGCGTCTCGAGCTCCTCCGTGCTTCGGAAGGCACGTAAAGCACACTGCGGTTGTATTGGCTCAGGGCTTAAGCCTGTTATAGCCCAGTCTGCCTTAGTGCTGTCGTTCATGTGGGAACGTTCAGGACGTTCATAGGATGACGATGAAGACAACATCGCCTTAATATAGGATTGTTTCATTGTTACTTATTTATAGCGGTAGGTACCGAAAATAATTGAAATTAAAAGTCAAATCATTTATTAAATATACGCCTTCACAGACACAATGACATGATCGTGGTCTCTACGCGACAGTTAAAATATTTATTTATTTTACATTATTTATTTCACTGCCATTCATTATGAGTTGGTTGATAATGTTTCGAAATAAAACATAGGATTATTTATATGTTTACCAAAAATAATTTTAAAACAATTAATTTTATATAATTACCCTAGTATGTTGATAATGAATCAAGTACAACTTTAAGCCATGTTTAATGCAGTTTCATTGTTGGATACGACATGTGGTACACATCCCTTCTTTATTGTGAGCCTGATGCAGCATTAAATATTGGTGTTATTATGATTAACCATGCTTTTTGAAGGTATCCAGAATCTCCTAAGAAATTGGAACAATATACTTACTTATAGAAAATTGTCATACTTACATAGAAAGTTAGTAGGTAGGTAGTATATATTTACCAAAAATAATTTAAAAACAATTAATTTTATTTATTTATTTTATATTCACAAGTGAATCGACAGTTCTATAAAAAGTATAACACTGAAAATGTGAAACAGCAAACCAGTTACAGATTCACACAAATAAAAATGTGATAGTAACATTACAAACTCAAGCAACAATTACAATTGATTATTATTGATTATTATTTATTACTTCACAATCGCCAAATTGATAATAACTAAACTATTACAGAGTATGCTAGATATGGAACTTAATTTGTATTATATGTATAACAAGCCACCTTATGTTAAGCCACCTATTTAAAGAAAAAACAATATTATAACAAACACAATAGAACCCACCAGATTTAATAATCGGATAATAATAATGCAAGTTTATACATATAATTACCTTTGTATGTTGATAATGAATCAAGTACAACTTCAATAGCTTAATGTTATGACTAGTAGAAATTGATATAAGTAGGTACTTAAACATTTTCTATAGGTACCTACTGCAAGTAAAATTAAATATCAAGTAAAAAATAACATTAATGTTGTATTTCTTAATATATTCTTATTTCCTTACCTAACTCTCTCAAAGTCAAAGTTTATTAAATATGAGGCTTCACTTTCTCTTATTGACATTAAAACTATATGTGTATAAAAATAAATGCCAATTGTGTGTTTATGAAGGTACTGTTTTTTAGTAGTACCTACCTAAGTAAATCTTTTTAATAAAGTACAATAAACTTAGAACTAAATTAACTTTATACTTAATTTTTCCCTATCATATAAACCAAATCACTATTTTATGGGTTAAATATATTTATGGCACACTGTTCCTTTTCTTAAAATAAAAATGTTGTCAACGAAGGTATTGTTTTTTTGTACATAAGTAAATCTTTTTAAATAAAGCACAATAAACTTAGAACTAAATTAACTATATTTATGGCACAGACTGCTCCTTTTTGTAGAATAAAAACGTTGACAACATTAGAGCTCCACAAAAAAAATCATATAAATAACTAAATTCAACGATGCCAAAGCCATGTTCAATGCAGTTTCATTGTTGGATATGACATGTGGTACACACCCCTCCTTTCTTGTGAGTTTGATGCAGCATTAAATATTGTTGTTATTATCATTAACCATGCTTTTTGAAGGTATCCAGAATCTCCTAAGAAATTAGAACAATATACTTACTTATAGAAAATTGTCATAGATAAAAAGTTAGTAGGTAAGTACCTATGTATTATACAAAATTGCTTCATATTGTTTTTTACCAAATAACCATGTTTGTTCACCATTCTGAGGAAGTACATCCTCCAAATTATGAGGTAACATTTAAGATTTTTGAATCGTCGTCTCAAATCTGCAAAACCACATAAAATAGTTTTATCTTTATGTCAATACTCTTTATTCTAGCAATTTTAACAAAACTGACATTTCCTGGTAAATCCCAATATAATAATAGGCATAATACTTACCTTTATTATGTAAGTAATAATTTATTTATTAAAACTTACCGTTTGAACGTAAGGACTGATATCTTTTCCTATTAAGAAAGATGCTTGTCTGTATAAGATTTATAGGGTATAGTCAATAGGTACACCTTACTACACTTAGAGCCTTGGTTTAATACTCTAAGCTACCTGGCAAATTAAATCTTCATTGGAACCTGTAAAACAAATAGGCAATCTAAGTTATAAATTGATAAATGGACATTATGGATAGGTTACATTTAATATTTATACAAAAAGTCCCTTACTGTTGTCTTAATCTTGACCTTTCTTGTCATGATTAAAGGTACTTAGGTGGATTTATTTGGCCCAAATGTTTGTATGGTTTGAGAGCCCCTACAAATTGTTATGCAGCGACTTGCTCTTCGTTGCGGAAAATGTTGCATGACATACATTTATTTGGTCACTCACATCGCAACAACTATATCAGCACGCAATTCCCGGCAGACCTTAGCTAAATATTTGAAAGTTCGTAAACGAGAACTCTGAGAACTATTCACAAGTACAACAAACTCGATTTCGTTACTTTGCTCCAAGTAACGTAGGGAAACATTTCTTCCTTAGCGCCTGAGCACTTGATTATTGCAGTCCACAATAGCCCTAAAAAGAGCATTTTAAACAAAACTTTCAACACAACATAACTATTCCTTCATCAGCTGATCAAACAATCGCCATTTTGTGTGAATTTTTATCTTCAATGTTTGAGTGATCGCTAGATTAGCGATTCTTGGCTTGTCAAACTGTCAATTAGGTCTATTTTAGCGTAAATTTTACGTCGTAGGTAACTTTTGCTTATGTCAATCCCATACATTCGGTTTATCGTAGCGAAGATTTCGTAGCGTTTCATTTGTTTGCCAATTGACTAGGCCCTCTGATTCGTTAAGTGCATGTACACCTTTTTATTTGTATGATATTTAAGTCAAGAGGCAGAAATCCGCATTTTCTTTTGGTGTCGTTAAAAAGACAATTTTCAGAACATGACTTTATAACTTCCGCGCTGTATATAATATCTGACAAAACATTTTCAAATATATAAGCAATACCTATTGCATTCACAGCGTACTTGCATATTTGAACCTGTAGTTTCGGTTTGAAAATGTTTCATTAAAATTTTGTTTCTTATTTTGTAAAATGATTCTTTAGTGTCTTTGTTATCACTGGCAAGTGCTTTTATGAATCTAAAATAAATGTTTATAGAGTTATTGACTATGTTTTTGACTTTATAATTGTCTACATATGCAATAGCCAAAGCCTGAAACAAAGAGTCAAATGCACATGTATTTGTTGTATATATATACAATAGATCCATTAGATAGGATTCACCTTCCCAATCTTTGGGGAAGATTTTTTATACTTTTTCCTTTGCCACGCCAATTCTCAATAAATGTAGGATTATTCCAAAAAATTGAATCATTAGCTGTGTTACCAAGTTTTGTTTGTTTTATTTTATGGACTGGAATATTTCTTTTTTTTAGTATCTTCGACTTAGCACATGCATTTGATTGTAGATAACTAATAGCTGTTTTAGTTTCTCCAGAAATAAATGTGTGATGTTGCATAATAAAATCGTCAATACGTAACTGATGTGACTTTGTTGTGAGATTGCAAAGAAATCTTTTAATACTTTTAAAATAACTTTCTACGTTTGATGACGTGCGGATATCAATATTGCTATTGACAATTTTCATCATAATATTTGACCACAACGGAAGTTGATTGACGTATCTTATCAAAGGTTCAATTAGTGACGGCAAATAATATAAATTATCAGTACTATTAAAGTTTTCGTCTTCAAGTTCCGCTATTAATTTTTCGGAGGTGATGTGATCCATTGACCACTTTACTCTGGAACTACTTATTTCTTCTTGCAAACATCCTTCTTCTAAATTTGTTCCCACTTCAATTTCTTCAACAGCAATCTCTTTATTAGAATCCGTTGTATAATTACCCAAACTGACCTTTATTTCATCTGCTTCAAGAGCTTTGTAAACGCATTTTTTTTTTAATACAGGTAAACTTTTTAAACGCATTCTTGCTTCTTCACTTCTTTTAACTTTGCTTTTTTCAAAACCGACGAAATTTGCCAAACATAATGTAACTATGTCCTTGACTATTTGTTTTGCTGATTCGTAGTTTTGACAAGTTTTGATTTCTTTTAAACAGTTGATATAAAAAAAAATTACCCTCGAGTCGGCATTTTTGAAACAAGAAACGTTGTACAATATTTTAATAAAATGGCTTGTGTCAATCCTCAGGTAACACTGTGAGGAAGTGGAATCTGGCATGTTCAGTAATTTGAACGATTGATCTAAGTATTGTTTAGTTGTTTTACATTTTGTGAATGCCCGTATTGAGGCTCCAATTAGCGCAGACGAATCATCACACACGACTTCATTAGATGGTATATTCTTTTTCGACCACGCCTCAAGCCATTTCGCAATATTATTTATAGTTTGACTCTCGGATACCTTTTGTAATCTCAATAATAATAATAAACATATAAAAATAGATGTTTTGTAGAAATAATATTAGATCGTGGTCCAAATTCTTTTAAAATGCTCCCAGTTGCATCTAGGCTCATGATTACTCTGTTTTTTAAATATAATTATTATAGTAAGACTCTTGAGCTGTTAGCCAGTAATATACTATAAAATGGGGATGCAATGAGATGTATTTTATCAAATTGTTGTAAGGTGGCGTTTGCGCCATAATCCATAATCCGATTATTGGATTAGAGTCATAAAAGGAACATTCTCTACTTTCGTACTTTATTTGGCGCAGGGTTCCTTGTTTTGGTAAATGAGTAGGTTCAACATCATTTTCTTCCATCAAAGAATCTGCCAGAGAATGATGAACAGATACTGCAGATTTATGTTTTAATTTTTCACTAAGAGTTTTACGTTTTACAGGGGACATTTTAATTTTTCTTGTATGCTTATGCTTACACGCATATGAATTGTTATGTGATATTGTGCCTCTACAGGTTACAATTTTGTCCGTCGGAAAAAGTATATGTATTGCTATATTAGCATTACATTCTCTACAGCTACCACAACACTTTATGGATTCATTAGGTTTTATGGCAACTGTTTTAAAGCGCCAAGTGCATGGTTTCCTTGTAACCTTCCACAATTCTTCCCGTAATAATTCAGCCCATGCATGTTTCGGCAAACACCATTTTTTATGATACTTACTAGTTTGTTTGTTAGGGTCATTTCTTTTAGCATATGTAACAATGGGCTGATTTTTTTCCACGCGTAGATATCTAAATGAAAAGTAATATACTCATGGTTCGATTTTGACGAAGATGTAGAAGAACTGTTTATCTCACTCCTGGCGATCTCTTCAATGTCTTCAGATTTAGATGACGCAGAATAACCCTTATAAAAATAGTCATAATTTTGTTAAAGTGATATAAGTACTTGTACAAACTTTTTGGTTTCATACGATAATCTAGATCCTTACTCATCTGGCAGAAAACTTGGTCACTACTAGAAGGATATTGACGATTTTTAAACACATTCCCGTACTTTAGAAACACAGATTTTTGTTGATCTAGACTAGAGGTACCGCGGGTTTTCTTCCTCTTTTCATGATTGTCACTAACACAGTTAAGGTATGTTACTATTAAACAGTATCACGACAAATAAGATAAAGAAATTATAATTGCACACGCTTCCTGTTACTGATACAATGCAACGAAGTATTTGTCTGATATTTTTTTAGCACAAACCACTGCCGTTATGATAAAAATAAAAATTTGTGTAGGGTAATACGATAATATGGCTCGATATGTTTATTGTGAGAATTGCGTGTTTAATTGTTAGTAATAATATCTAAATCAACTGTATTTAAACTGTTGAAGTAGTCTATGTAAATTGTATGCGTATTTGTATTGTATGCGGCCTAAACGTTGTAAACGCCTAAACAAATTGTAAGAGCAATCAAATTATATTTGGCTTAAACTGATACTTTTTATTCAGGCGCCTTTCTGATGTAAATATATTTAACAATTTTAATTGAAATAATAGTTTTAAAATTATAATAACGATCCAAACGTAGCTGTACTATAACGTATTAAAATTTGGTGTGTACAGTTTAAGATCACGACATGAGTTTTGCAATAACTGAATAGTGGTCCCGCCATTTTGATGTCAAAATAGCGGGACCACTTTCTTTGTAGAATTTTTTGATATTTTATGAGTGTAGAATTTTTCTATGAAAGTATAAATTAGTAGAAATATTGTTTTAAATCCTAAACACATGGTATTCGAAAAATCTGGCGGGGTCCCGTCATCTTGACGTTCACGATGCACCGCACACTTGCAGCTGGTGGGTGTACCTACGCCTGGCGTACTCACCATGGAATTCTGTTATTTCAAGAATGCCAAAAAACTGTACCCAAATAGTACCAAATAGTGCCCAAAGGAAATAAATAGTACCTTTATAGTTAAAAAGTTATAGATATACACTCGGCGTCAAAAAAATCGCACCTCTTAGAAAATCACTTTCAAATGTCATTTACTCTTGATATGCACATGCAGTCGCATTAATTATGATTTTATTTACAAGGTTACTTAATTAACTTAATAAAAAACATTACTTTTCATTATCAAATAAAACCTAATGCAACAAATAAAGTGTCACAAAAATTCGATGCAAATTTTGCTACCCGTGAGAGTTGCTAGTTGCGCTTCCTTTGTGGGTATAAAACGGTCAACACGGGTTCAATGTGGGTCATTCGCTATTCAACCGTTGAAGAGGACACACGCACAGATTTTGATGGATACCACAGCTGATAAAGCCGCTCAAGTGGTTGCACTACTGCAATCAGGGGTGCGGCAGTGTGATGTCGCCCGGCAACTGAACCTGAGCCGTTATTCCGTTCGAAGAGTGTACCAGCGCTTCATAGAGACCGGTGGCTATATCCGCAGACACGGTTCGGGTAGACGTCGCTGCACTTCGGAAAGAGACGACCGGTTCGTTGTGTCGAACTCTTTGAGAAATCGTTTCTCCAACGCTGTTGAGTTGCAACAGCAGCTCCAGGCAGTTCGCAGACGCACCGTAAGCGTATCTACGGTTAGAAGAAGATTGAAGGAGAAGAAGATAGCGGCCCACAGAGCTGCTACGGGTCCAAAATTGACTGCAGCGCATCGGCGAGCCCGCTTGCAGTTTGCTCGTGACCACGTCGATTGGACCCTTGAGCAGTGGAGAGCTGTTCTCTTCTCAGACGAGACGCGAGTGTGTCTTTTCTGCAACGACCGACGGAGAAGAGTATACCGGAGGCAGGGTGAACGTTTCGCCCAAGCCTGCATCCAGGAGACGGTGGAATATGGTGGCGGATCCTGCATGTTCTGGGGCGGTATGTCTGCTGCCGGCAAAACCGACCTTGTCTGCGTCTCCCGGACTGGAGGTGCTCGCGGACAAGGGTCGCTGACTGCTCGCCGCTATGTCACTGAGGTCCTGGAAGTGCATGTGGTCCCCTTTGCCGAATCTTTTGGCGAGGGGTTCACATTAATGCACGACAACGCTCGCGCTCACACTGCAGGCATCGTGAGCGACTTCTTGCAGAGGTCCCAAATCTCTGTGATGCAGTGGCCAGCGCGAAGTCCGGATCTGAATCCTATAGAGCACCTCTGGGACCATCTTAAACGTAAGGTTCGATCTCGGGATCCAGCTCCTTCGACTCTACAGGAGCTCCAAGACGCGGTGATTGAAGAATGGGGGCTTATCCCTCAAGAAGAGCTCCTGAAGTTGGTGAGGTCCATGAGGGACCGTATGGAAGCCGTGATCAGGGCAAGGGGGGGTAACACTAGATTTTAAGTTAATTTTAAGACACTTTTTGTACATTTTTCTTTGTAAATTATCTGTTGTTAATTAGGACTTAATTAAGGATTTTTATTATTTTATTAATTTTAATGTTGTTTGTATAATTATAATTAAACAGAAAGTTAAATTTAATTGTTTTTTGATACTCCTTTTTGTTACCTTTCTAATGATACCCAACACTATCCTCTACATAAGGTTTAAGAATTTTTAAAGATGATTTTTAAAAGGTGCGATTTTTTTGACGCCGAGTGTAGTTTGGTGAGTACGCTAGGCGTAGGTTCTACGCCTAGCGTACTCACCTCGTTGCGCGAAAACAGAACCAGCAATGGCTCTCATTTCTATCTCAATAAATAGTACTGGAAATAGTACCCTCTAAGAGTGTAATTGTTATTTGACTTTTACACCAGAAAGTCATAAAATTTGATAGCAAACTTCTACATACATTGGCATGAGGTACCTACAGGCGAACTCATAATAATTTTAATATTATTACTTATTATGTACCTACTACATACTACTTTTAATTTTGTTGAAATTAATAGGTGTATATGCGTAACGAGGAAGTTTAATATCAGTATGTAATTGATTATTATTATTTTTCTTATAAATAAGATCCATGTTTTCCAAAATATTGACGCTGGTGTGCTTGATCACACGTAATTTTTGTACGTAGAAGTTTGCTATCACATTTTATGACTTTCTAGTGTAAAAGTCAAATTTCCGGTACTATTTATTTAGATAGAAATGAGAGCCATTGCTGGTTGTTTTCGAGCAACGAGGTGAGTACGCCAGGCTTAGAACCTACGCCTGGCTTCCTCACCAAACTACGTCTATAACTTTTAACTATAAGGGTACTATTTATTTCCTTTGGGCACTATTTGGTACTATTTGGGTACAGTTTTTTGGCATTTTTGAAATAACAGAATTCCATGGCGAGGAAGCCAGGCGTAGGTACACAAGTTGCCGGCCTTCGGTGTGCCGTCCCGTTTGAGCGCCTGGGTTGCAGACTTTCTAGAAGAGCGGAGGATTCGTGTCCTTTGTGAGGGTATTTCCTCCGCGTTCTACAAACTCAATGCCGAAGTGCCGCAGGGTTCTGTGTTCTCACCTACTTTATTTCTTCCGCATATTAATGACATGTTGCCCTTGGGCAATATTCATTGTTATGCGGATGACAGTAGGGTGCATGAGCGGTACTTGGGACATCCTGCGGCAAAGCAAGCCGATATCGTTGTGAAAAGGCAAGAACTGGTTGCCAAACTGAACCTGACTCTCGATCGTGTCTCTAAGTGGGGATCTAAAAACCTGGTCGAGTTTAATGCTAGCAAAACCCAGGTTTGTGCATTCTCGTCCAAGGTAACTCCCTTCCTTACTTCTCCCTCTCTTCAGAACTCTCCGTTACCCATTTCGGTGAACCTCAGCATTCTTGGCGTGGACATCGGCCGGGAACTGATTCCAAAATGCTAATCGAGAGTGCTATTTTAACTGCCTCCTGTAAGTTGGGTATTCTCAATATGGTGAGGCGGTTTTACACTCCCGAGCAGCGCTGTTTGCTGTACAAAACTCAGGTGCGATCGAGTATAGAGTATTGTTGCCGTCTATGGGACGGCTCCGCTAAATACCTTCTCGATGCGCTTGATAGACTGCAAAGGCGAGCTGTACGCATTATTGGAGACGCTGAGGTTACACCCTCCCTTGAGGACCTCCAGCTGCGTGGAGACATTGCTTCTCTCAGTGTCTTCTACCGAAATTACTACGGAGTGTTCTGAAGAACTTTTTGATCTTATCCCGCCCTCTCCCGGACTACACGTGCTGGTCTTAGGAACCACCATCATACTGTACAGACTATCAGTAAGTACTCGTACCAAAAAATTTGGCAAGTCGTTCCTCTGTATGACCAATCGGCTTTGGAATTCTCTGCCGGCGCATGTGTTTCCCGGCTCCTGCGGTCCCATTGTCTTTTAAGCAGGGCATGAAACGGCATTTATGCAGGCCGTCATGAATGCGTGCGCTCGTTATCGTGCTTATTCCACGGTGGGAAGCGCTCTCATTATTTTGGACTGCATCGGCTGCTTACCATCAGGCAGGATGCAGTCACTATGACGAGTCAAAAAAAAAAGAACGAAGAATACTACCAACCACTCTCTTCCCTCGCGTGTCGTAAAAGGCGACTAACGGACTAAGGACTGCACATACATATACATCCAACAGCATAGAGCGGCGATGGGCTCACCACCTGTCATACTGAGCACATGTGCAGTCGCTACCTATCTGGTGAAAAGTGGTAGAGCACTTCATTTGCTGTCCTCATTGACTAGTCTCTGTCTCTGACTAACCCTTCGAGGATAAAAGTCGCGACTATGTGTACGTATGATGATTTCAAAATGGAGATAGTTTTCAAATTGTCTGTAGTGTATACATATATTTTTAATAACAATTTAGGTGTGTACATACATACACACGTCACACTCGCTTCCCGGAGGAGTAGGCGAAGACCACAGCTTTCCATTTTCTAGTATCCTGACACACAAAACAAAATGCCTAATCAAACCAAATGTGTTCGTTTGCATCATAGAATATTAACAAAAGCATAGAAGGAGTCCAAATGAGACTCGTATAGTTGTCCTAATTTTTCAAATGGGCCATAAACTTTGAAAGAAAAGCGACAAAGTAAGTTGCCAAAAACGTCAAATGACTAGAGAAAAAAATAATCGGTCACCATTTGACACAAAATTCAAAAGCGACCTATCCTACTAATATTATAAACGCGAAAGTTTGTAAGTATGGATGGATGTTTGTTACTCTTTCACGTAAAAACTACTGAATGAAATTCGGCAAACAGATAGTTTATAACCTGGATTAACACATAGGATACTTTTTATCCCGATATTCCCACGGGAACAGGAACCACGCGGGTAAAACCTCGAGCGGCCGCTAGTACAAAATTAAATGTAATTCGAATGGTGACCAAACGGTGTGCCCACTCAAATGTCATAGCACTCCTTCTATGCTTTAGTTATTGTTCTGAGGTTTGCATATACATAAGTTGTTATTGTACTCTATAAAGATAACCTGCAAGTACATGAGAGTAAATCATACCAATATATAATTAATTGTTGCCGTTGACCTGTAGCTTGGCACAGCCCTTTGTATTAAGACCTTATGTCAGTGGGTAAATGAGTCAAAGCAATTGAATTCTCCAATAAATTATCTATCAGCGTAACCTTAGCACAAAGGAATGGAATTAGTTATCGTATCGGTGGCGACAATTTATTGTTTAGATAGGAATATCACTAAATTAATATGCATGTACAGGCATCAACCTACCACAAAATATCAAATTTCTTCAATACATTTTGAACTTTGTCACTAGAGAATAAGGATCAATATTGTAGGCGTGTGTACGAAAATCAATATCTAATAAGGTTTATTGTTGGTGCTTGTTTGTTCCAGTTTACTAGAAAAGCTGTCGCTAACCAAACAGTGACTTTCTTAACTCCTATGCAAGTACACTCGATCTCACATGATGTTAAGTGATAATAAGTTCGAAAAGGTGGAAGTGCATTTCAGCTGGTATGGAAGTGCACTTCACCTGGAATCTCAACTACTGAGCACCTGACTATCTTATCTCTAACTATCGGAATCGGAACACGAAAATATGGCAACATGATTGTGTGAAATTAAGTTAATATAGTGGTATCTAGCAGACATAAATCAAGCCCAGTGACCAACCAAGTAAAAATCTGTACCCCTGCTTGCAACTGAGAATCAAACCACTTATTACCCTCAGTTCAGACTCAGAATACAGTATTAACATCAAATACTTGATTTTTTATTAATACATACCTACTTATGAAAAAGAATTTGAGTTTTGATAAATCAAAATGTTTATTATTTTTTATAGAAAATTACATAATAAAATGCGTAACTAATATCACATACATACAAATAATTTAAAATTAACCTTATTTAGATGTTCTGTGAACTTCCCGATTGACTGAATGTTGAGTTGTTTAAATTGACAGCGGCCGTGCGTTTGGTCATCTGAAAATGATAATTTATTCCTATGCTTAGGTTCTTAATATAGCTGTACTGTCTTGCCAGCATATTGATTAAAGTAATTAAAAGTAATTTAGGTTTACAAAGTAAAATAACTTTTATTTAATGTGAATGGCAAGCACTTGGCCTAATATACAAGACCTATATCATAGGTCATGGACTTGGGCTTGCTCAGTTCGGGAATAGTGTATCACATTTTTCATTTGTTATAATTATTCCATAAATCATAATTCTTATTACAATCCCAACTAGCAATTTGAAATGTCAATAAATTGGTTACTAAAAACTAAACTAACCATTTTTATTCTATGCAGCTCATCCATAGCAGAGGGTAGCAAAGGTTTTACAGAATTGATTTCCATCATGGTCAGGTGGTCCAGCCTACCGTAACTGCCCCCGGACTTCATCAGGGCATCCATGGACGTACGCAGCTTGGACATGCGGATGTCCCAGATGTCTTTGATTATGGTCTTTATTTCAGCTGCATTGGGTACATCTTCTATTGCCGCACCGAGGATAAGTTTTGCTTCAATCATGTAATGTTCATTTGGCATTTTTGTGAAGAACCTGAGGAAAAAAATGATGATAAGAAACTATTATCAGAAGTCAGCATATAAATAAAAATAACAATTAAGTACCTAGGTAGGTACTTATGCAAAAAAATGCCTATAAACTTAATTATCATGGTCACCGTCTTGTTGGCAGTAGCAGCACTTAGTTCCACCGTGAGGTAGTGTGCAGGGGTTTGTGATCACCATTCCACACTATGCAAGCATGATGATTATGCCAAATACCCATCAATTGCAATAATAACATGATTTCAATGAAGGAGGCCTGTGCCCAACATTTTAGTACCTATTCTATTATATATTCTATATCTTATTTTAGGTACTACTAGAACAATAGCTGTTATTGTTATTGGAGCAATTACCTACCATGTAGGTATGCATTAGGTATTGCTAACAATTTAAATAGTCATAATAAGTAACACATAGGCACCTCGATCGTTTTTCTTCTTCTTTGATGTTTTCCAGAACATCAAGCTCCATCCAGTCTGGTGGTACTATCCTGCATTTCTGCTTCTGTTTCAACATTATTGCTAACCATAGCGGAACGTTTAGAGGCAAACCAGCCCGGAAAGGTCCGAATTCACCGCAGATCAGATAGATTTTGTCGTACGAGAAATTTGGTATCACACTGATAATTCGGTTTTCTCCGATGAACTCGATTTCGTAAGGATCCATTATTCGCTGATGATCAACTAAGACTTATTTTATTAACACAGATTAAAGTAGGTTAAATTAAATGTTTTGTTCCTTCGAATCTTCCATGCCCAATAATAGCCCAAGCTAGCCAACAACAAATATTTTTTCCTGTTTGACAGACAGTTTGCTGTTTGTTGTCAAAAATAAAAACGCGCCAAAAAATGACAACCAACTTTCGTTCGGAAATGAATTAATTGAAATCACAAAAAACATTTACATTGAAATGATTCGTTAATCGGAATGTTGTGTTCATTTGAGGCTCATTTGAGGACATATACCTACGTAAACCATAGACAAATAAGCCCAAACTAAGGCTGGCCTCACACAGCCGGAATGGCTTGCTGAATTAAGAATCTGAATTTAAGATTCTGAATTCCGGCACCTTGACTCACACATTCTTAAAAATTCAGATTGATCAGTAGTCTTGTGACTCCCGGCATAAGCAAACGTCTCTATCCGCTTGCTGTTTCAACCAGGGTTGCCATTTTTTTTTCGCTGTTCCTACCAATTGACGTCCTCCATGGTCAAGTGGTTAGCGCGCCGGGTCTGGCGTCGCGCCATCTCTGAGATCCCGGGTTCAATTCCCGGTCGTCGAGTCAATTTAGAGAAAACTGTTTTTCTTAATTGATTTCGGGTCTGGGTGTTTTTCTATGTTTATGTATATTTATCCATTATCTAGTTTAACCATATTAACGAGTTTCATTAAAGCTTATATTGCTATCAATTTTTTTTAAAACAAAATATAAAAATAAAAATTTATGGTAAATCCTGCTAAAACTGCTAAGCGTTGTTTATAAAAATGCACCAAAACTGCTATATTTACCTCTAGAATTTTTAAGAATTGAAGTACATCGAAAATTAAGCACTATTAAAGTAACGTATCAATAAGATAACATACAAACTAAATATCTAAAATTTACTTTTAAAAGTGCTATAAAAGTAGGATCCTACTAAAAATGGCAACACTGAAATAATTCAGAATCTGAATTCCAGCATGTGTGCCGCTCTATATAAAATGTATGGGAATACGCGCGTTCTGAATTCAGAATCTTAAATATTCAGACACGGAATTCCGGACGCTCGTCCGCTCATTCTTCCAGATCGATCTGAGAAATTCAGATTCTGAAAAAATCAGCATGTGTGTGGAGCATACTGATATTGTATGGTATTCCGGCCTTTCTGAATTCAGAATCTGAATTAAGATTCTTAATTCAGAAAGCGATTCCGGCTGTGTGAGGCCAGCCTAAGATATTAATTACCCTCAGAATAACATTAGTACTAATTATTGCAACAAAGATTTTATAATTATGGAACAGTGACATCTATCATGGAATAGGCAAAAAAGATTCTAACGCACAATGCTTTAACTTTTGATAAAAAGATGCAGATTTGCTTCATTCTAAGTGAAACAGATGGCGCTTTTAGTACTGTTGATAACTTCTAATTTTGGTTTACTATCTACTACAGTACGTTGTAGGTGTTTACTTACGTCTAAATTTTTTTAAATGCAAATTATCTTTGACAAATATACAAAATCCTAGTGTAAAAGCTAGAGATGACCTAACAACTATCTCAGTTCGAAATTAGGAGCCAAGTCATTCACTCAATCGATGCAAATCGCTTTGGCAAAGTGCAAACTCTTAATTACAAGCAGTAAATTAGGGTGGTTGACAATGTCTCAGCCGGGTGATATTTATGGGGGGCCCGACGAGACGGGCAGCGCCACGGACTTTGCCACCCCATTTGTTTCAATAAACTTCCAGCAAAATGTTAAGATTTCAAGTTTCGGTACGTGATGGCTGTTAATTTGTAAGTAATTAGCAGTCTCGTTTCAGTGTAGTGGCGGGTATGAAAGATTTTTATGAAAACAAAAGTAAGTAAGTAGGTACGTAATGTATCGTGTCCTCATGCTTTTAATTTGATAAAGGTATGCATGTACTTTTTTCACGAGGTAGGTAAGTAGGTAGGAGAAGCTTTACATTTCATTTTAAAATATAATTCAAACTTAATTAAGTACAATGGTTTTACAAAGCTTAATTCTTACGTAATTAGCTATAGAAGAAGAAGAAGATAGAAGAATGATTACATAACAAACGTATGTAATAATAATAATTACTTAGTACCTACCTATTTTAAAACCAAAGGTACCTAAGTAGGTATTTTGCTAAAGCGGAATAATCTATTGCGTGAAAGAAACTAATGTCAGCTAAATAAATAACGAATCTGTCTGCACGAGCGAAAAAAACACATTGTCTCCATTCAGACATCTCTCTCCTTAAATCTGCATACAAATTCGTGAGATCGCGCACAAATTCACCGAGTCATTTAAAAGCCATTCCCATTTCTACGAAAATACTGTTTTTTTGCCCATAAATATGTCGGAGCTTGACATTCAGCATCGCATAGCGACATCTAGCGTCGAGGGGCGATTTGCAGGCGAGTCACGCCGCCGCGCGATAGGTGGCGCACGCTGCCACTCAAACGTGGGAGCGAGGGAATTCTTTTGTTTCGGATTTCTTTTCTCCTCGCGCGTACCTAATTTATTTGTTTTCCATTGCGAATATGGACGTCCAAATGAAAATACGAAGCGATGGAAGATCTTTTAGTTACATTAATATTAAATTAGTTTACACATTTCAGATTTTTTGTTGATGTAGCTCATGTAGGTACATAATTGGCAATTTCTATCTACATATTTAACGATACCGTACCCTAAAGTTCTACTCAGATTGGCGAACAAAATCCAAAGCTCTTTGGTTAACCCACAGACATATCTTATTATACGTCTGTGGGTTAACCTTATGCGAGAATACAAATTTTGAAACTGACAGCCAGTAATGGATTTACATTTTATAATTCATAATACTTTTTATTTCTAATAAAATATGGTAACCAATGATATTATAAACTATATCATTGATGGTAACATAAATAAGTTGGATCAGTAAAAATTTCGGTATCACATATTTTTTCCGTAAACAGAGTAGAAATGTTTAGAAATTAAAAGTTAATACAATTAAAACATAGAATCATAACAAAATTAAATAGTTTAAATATATTTGTCATGCATGTTTAAAATAATAAATAAATTAATATATAAAAGATTTGATTGGATATATTGCATTGAATTTATAAAAAAAAGAAAAAAATTGCTAAATTAAAACACTTTAAGTCATCATTTAAAAAGTCACTATCAGAATAATAACATCTGTCCAACAAGATGGACTTTAATCTCTTCCTAAAGAGTGACAATGGCAATTATGCCCTAATATTATTTGGTTTACAATGATATTTTGGTATGTTATTATAAATAACTGGTGCCATACCAAATATGCTTTTTTTTAACAGTGCTGTGCTATATCCACCAGTAACTAGTAAGTTTTGATATTGAGCACGCAAATGTATTTTTGTTGCATCTGTTCTTTTTACAAATTGATGTTGGTTTGCTTTTACAAATATACTAACTTCTAAAATATGAATAGATGGCAATGTAATAAATTATTAATATAAAAAAATAATACACTATTATTGAAACATCGATCAAACTTTTATAGATAATGGTACGGAACCCTGAGTCCGACTCACATTTGGTCGGTTTTGTAACTTAGAGAATCGCACTACAGTTTTAACCGCATCTTTGGTCTGGTAGCTAAGCCAGCGGTGTTAGACCCAGAGGTCCCAGGTTCGAGTCCCAGATGGTACATCTTTGTGTACTAGCTTTGGGAATAATAGTCGTGAATCTAAGTATGAGTGTGAAAGAGAAGATATAAGTACGTCGTTTTCTATCCAGAAGTCAAGAAATTGGCCTAGGTCAGTGAAGAATGGAGGAAGCATCGCCAAGAGCTTGGGTTTTAAGTTCAATGTGAAAGAGGTTTGAACAGGGGAGTTCCCGAGCCTTACTAAAACCTTATATAGGTTGGTGATAGGGCTTGTTAAGTCCGCTTGGCTAGCTACCACCATCTTATCTAAAGTCTGTCGTCATAACAACAATGTTAAGGGCATTGTTGTGTTCCGGTACTTCAAAGAGAAGGTAGCCAGTTCCTCAGTGGTTGAGTATTCCGGGTGAAGCGCGCTTCCAACTTCGGCTTCATCGTCACGTAACTATGAGGTGATGACGATGAAGGCCAAGTGCACCCGTAGTGAATAAAAAAGAGCCCTTAGACATTTCTGAATAGTTCATTCAATCTTTAGCGATTTAAACACAGGCTCACAACTTTCTCTGGGATTTATACCACAAACAGCTCGTATACATCTTTTTTGTGACTTAAAAAGGCTCTCTCTTTCACAACAGTTACCCCAAAAGATAACTCCAAACCTCAAAGTTGATGCAACCAGCCCATGGTATGCCACTACCACCGACTCAAGTTTTACTTTTCTGGACAAAGAATAGAGAGCATAAGCACATCTATTAAGCTTCTTACAAATTTCTTCTGCTTGGGGTTTCCAAGTAAGCTGACTGTCCAGTACAACTCCCAAGAATTTAATCACATGCACCTCTTCCACAGTATATAGATAAAACTATAAATTTGCTAATTCATGCATACAAACAAAAAAAAAACCAAAAATACGATGGCGGTTTGATAAGTTCATGACTTTGGAAAGAAGAAACACTCTTTTTACATATATATTTTTTATTTTTCTACATAATCTCCTTTCAACTCTACGCACTTAGTCCAGCGATGTTCCAACCTCTTCAACCCATCAAAAAATATTATTTGTCAAAACCTGAAAAATAGGCCTCAGTTTCGGCTACCACCTCTTCGTTTGACGAAAATCTTTGCCCGCCAAGCCATTTCTTCATGTTTGGGAAGAGGAATAAGTCATAGGGGGCTAAATCTGGCGAATACGTAGGGTGCGGCAATAATTCGTATCCCTAATTCGACAATTTTTGATGTCGCGATTGCAGACGAGTGGGCCGGTGCATTATCCTGATGAAATAGATTTTTTTTCTTTGCTAGATGCGGTCGTTTCTTGATCAACTTTTTATTGAATCTATCTGACAATGCAGCATTGTAAGCTTCGGTTATTGTCTTGCCTTTATCCAAAAAATTGATGTAAATAACCCCTTGGCTGTCCCAAAAGACTGTGGCCATCACTTTACCAGAAGAGCAAAGTTTTTGCCTTCTTTGGGGCACGTTCCCCGGTAGAAGTCCATTTGCTTCGATTGTTGCTTAGTCTCTGGTGTATAACGATGGACCCACGTTTCGTCAACTGGTTTGTACCGACGCATAAACTCACTCGGATTGCGATTATACATGGCTAGGCATTCCTCAGAAGCTGTAACACGATTTCGTTTCTGGTCAACTGTTAGTAAACGCGGCACCCATCTTGCAGAAAGCTTTTTCATGCCCAGAATATCAAAAAATATAAAAAACTCGTTCAGTCGAGATGTGCACAGCATCACTTATTTCGCGTATCTTCACTCGACGGTCTGCCAAAACAATATCATGTATTTTATTAACCATGCCCTCCGTAGTGACCTCAATCGGCCTTTCTGGGCGCTCCGCGTCATTAGTGGTAGTAGATACGTCCACAACGAAATTCAGTAAACCACTTATGTACCATCCCACGAGAAGGCGCAGACTCACCATAATACTTTTTCACTCCAGTCTCTCACATAACGGTCCCTAATCATGTTGTTACTTTTGTCAAATATTGTACCACCTTTATGTGAAAGAGAAATAAATGACTTCTTATCTTATCTTTTTATCTTATCTTATCTAATTTGTCTTCGGTCTGCTTAATAGTTTTACCTCAGAACAATATGCTTGTTATTGTTCTGAGAGTTTTACCACGTAAAAAAATATAGCACTCGAAACTCGCTTTTTTCTATTTTCAAAAAAACTCCAACTGACATTAAATGAATTGAAGGCTTCGAAAGAGTTGTGTGATCAACTAAACAGAGAGCGAGATGACAACGAAAGGGAACTTTTGGAATCATTTGACAGGCATCAAAAGTTAAAAAATGAGTTGGTACAGTTAAATGACCGTTATATCGATGCTATTGATGCCCGGGACAGGCTCCAAAACATTGTGGACAGGTTCGACCAATGTAGTTCAGAGTATGACCAGGCTCTGAACTGCATAGATGAGTTGAAACAACAATTGCATGAGGCCAATAACAAAATTACTTTATTGGAAACATCTAAACTTAATATGACTGCCTCATTAAATCAAAGCTTGTTCGATGAGTTGGTAGTCTGTGCCCCCTCCATGGTTTCTGCGACAGCTAGCAGTCAGCCCACTGTCACTATAGATCTTACATGTGAAGAAAATAAAAATAGCAACCACTCAGTGAAGATTGTTAGCTGTAGCAAAAATAAACTAAAAAAATATATTAAGATAAATAAGTACATTAAGAAAACGCAAAAATTAGTTAAGAAGCACAAATTTTTTATTAAAAATGTAAAATTAAATAGAGAAAGATTGTACTTAATTGACAAATTAGATATATACTCGTCACAACTACACAATAAAAATTTAAAATATAAAAATAATACACAAATTCTACAAACTAAAATTGCACACCTAGAGGACTCGCTTATATCTATTACTAAGCAATATGATCTTTCACAAGGTCAAATAAAAGAACACATGTTGGCCATTGATGAACTGGTAGTCCTGTGTAATGGTAACAATGAAGGGATTGATTCACTCACAAGTAATTGTAAATGTAAACAGTTACCAAGCCGTTCATCAATCCCATGTGATTCTTCCTCTGTCGAATTGATTGATGTTTCTTCCAAAGGTTCCCTTACTCAGTGCACAATTAAAAATGTACCACAACTTATACCAACCAACCAGATCCCATGTAAGACAGATTGTAATAGTGACTTGGTAATATTTAGTGATGAATTTGGTAAAAACATGGGTCAGTTGTTATCTGACTTGGGACATTCAGTTATCAATTATTGTATACCGGGTGCTTCTTATCAACATATTTTGAAAAAAGCTGTAGAACATAAATATAAACCCAATAGCACCTTATTATTATTTGTTGGTAATAGAGGTAATCTGAACAAAACAAGCCTTCTAAAATGTTTAGAATGTTTGAATAAGTTAATTGTAAAGAAAATTATATTGTTTACATTACCTTATTGTAGTAGTTTGCCACAGGAGGAAAATTCTATTAGACATAAGCTTAACCTGACATTACATTTATTTTGCAAAAATGACATAATGCATTTAATTGACACTAACAATTATGTTAGTAATTTTTATTTGACAAGAGATAGTTATTATCTGCCAAATTATTTTAAGCGACAAATAGCTTTATCGCTATCCTATTGTATTCAAACGTCAGCCAAAAACTTGGCTAAACAAGTTGCTTCTATTGAGCAATGTATATTTGACATAGACGTCAGTAGTGTTTCTACTGACATTCCAATTAATTATTTAAATTAAATTATATGACAAAAGAGGAAAACTCTTGCGAAATGTTTGTTAATAAAATGAAATTAAATGAATGTAAAAATAGCTTTAGCAAAAGCCCATGTCAATCATTAAATTTAAAAAATGTACAATCTTTAAACATTGTCCACCAGAACATCCAAGGAATGATGGGCAAAGATTTGGAGATTGAATTGTTCGTGAACTGTAATAAAATTGATATTCTTTGCATAACAGAACACTGGCTTAAAGACCATCAGTTCATGTTCAATTTTAAGAATCATTTGGTAGGAAGTTCGTTCAGTCGAGGAAATGCAATACATGGTGGCTCCTTAATTATTGTTAGTAAAAAGTTTAAATTAAAGGAACGCAAAGACATAGTGAGCCTCTCGGTTGAGCGAACAATAGAAATAGCTTGTGTGGAGTTGGAGCAGTTTGTTGTATTAAGTGTGTACAGACCTCCTTCAGCATCATATGATTTTTTCGAAAAAGTTATGGATGAGGCATTACATAAAGTCCGTAATGTAGGTAAAACAATAATTGTTTGCGGGGATTTTAATATTAATTTGTTAGAAAATTCCACGATGTCAACTAAAATTAAAAACCTATTTCTATCATACAACTTGAATCATTTATTTTTGGAGCCGACAAGAATAACTGCCACTTCGGCCACCTGTATTGATAACATATATACAAATGTAAAACCACTGGCTAAGCAAATTATTAATAACCTGGACTCTGATCATTGTGGCCAAATGGTCAGCTTTCCACACCAGCGTAAACAAGTGACGAAAAAGAATATCACTGTTGTACCAAAAACTGCAGGTCGGCTGGAACGCTTTAAAAGCAATCTAGATACAAAATTAAATTATTTAGAATACAATGACAACCCTAATGTCTTTTATAATAATTTTTTTAGCATATATTGTTCAGAATTTAATAAAACTTTTATTCCAAAAAAGATCTCAGTTAGTGGTACTGTAACTTTTAATGAATGGGCTACAATTGGTATTCACAGAAGTAGGAAACGCCTTTATGAACTTTATGGTGAACGCAACTATAACACCAGCGATGACTTCAAATTATATGTTAAAAGTTATTCAAAGTTATTCAAAAGAGTATGTCGATTAGCCAAGGCAAACTATCTGAGTTCTAAGATTAAGAATAGTAATGACAAAATAAAAATGACATGGAATATTATAAATAGTGAAACAGGAAAGGTCAAAAGTCGTAATAATGAGTACAATTTAAATTGTGATAATAAAACCTTGACTTCTGATGCTGATGTTGCTGCAGCATTTGAGAGGTTTTTTACTGACATTCCAGTTTCAACTACAAACGCCTTGATTTCCTCCCCCACTGTAGCTGAATCTGTTTTGAAGGAGAATGTTAAAGATTGTGAAAATAATTTCAGTTTTCAAAAAATTTGTGTTATAGATATAATAAAAACATTTAACACTCTCAATAAAAAGAAAACTGCTGATCTGTGGGGTAATTCCGTGGACGTCGCTAAATCTGTAATTATGACAATAGCTCCAGTTTTAGCTTGCATATTTAATGAATGCATTGACTGTGGTGTTTTTCCTGACCTCATGAAATATAGTAAAATAATTCCATTATTTAAATCGGGTAGCACTTCTGACCCCTCTAACTTTAGACCTATTTCTGTGCTACCCACATTTAGTAAAATTTTTGAAAAGTTAATACTAGATCAAATGCAAATTCATTTTTATAAAAATAAACTTTTACATTGTAAACAATATGGTTTTACTAGGGGTCGCTCTACAACTGACGCCGGTGTTGAGCTTTTAATCCAAATATTTGATACCTGGGAGGAATCACAGGATGCCCTAGGGGTATTTTGTGATTTATCCAAGGCTTTTGATTGTGTTTTACATGAAACTTTGGTCAGGAAGCTTAACCACTATGGAATTAGGGATGCTTCTTTGAGCCTTCTAATCTCATACTTGAGTAACAGGATTCAAAAGGTCGACATTAACGGTAAAAGATCTCCGGGATCAGTGGTTAAAATGGGAGTTCCGCAGGGTTCAATACTTGGTCCATTCTTGTTTTTGGTTTATATTAATGACTTACCTTATTTTGTAAAAGACAGTCATGAGATAGTATTGTTTGCTGATGATACTTCACTTTTATTCAAAGTGAAACGACGACACCCAAATTATGACGATGTGAATAATGCGGTCTCAAAGATTGTTCACTGGTTTAGTGTTAATAACTTGCTATTAAACGAGGGAAAAACCAAATGTGTAAGATTTGTATTGCCTAATGTTAAGCAGGTAATAACTAGTGTACAAATTAAAGATAAGAATGTGAATCCTGTGGACACCACTGTGTTTCTAGGCATCACGTTGGATGCCAAGCTTCAGTGGGGCCCACATATAGCTAAATTGTCGAATAGACTTAGCTCTGCGGCTTATGCAGTAATGAAGATCCGTCAGTTAACTGACGTTGATACAGCGAGATTAGTTTATTTCAGTTACTTTCATAGTGTAATGTCGTACGCCATTTTACTGTGGGGAAATGCTGCCGACATTCAAACTATCTTTGTGCTGCAGAAGAGGGCTATTCGAGCAATATATAACCTACAGGCTGGTGACTCTCTCAGAGAGAGATTTAAGGATATAAGTATAATGACAGTTGCATCACAATATATTTATGAAAATCTTGTGTATGTTCATAAAAATATTGAAATGTTTTCAAAAAACAGTGATATTCACAAATTAAATACTAGAAGTAAGAACAAATTAGCAGTGCCTTATACTAGGCTCCATAAAATAAATAATTCTTTTAAGGGTCTGTGTGTACGATTATACAACAAAGTACCAAATGATATTCAGAAATTAGATCTTGATAAATTTAAAATCAAAATCAAAGAAAAGCTTTATAAAAAAGCTTATTATAAAGTGTCGGATTATACAGAAGACAAAACAGCTTGGGTCTGACATGCTCCAAGTACCTACTCCAACAGCTATTTCTAATTGCCTATAATTAATTTATATAGAGCACCATATTTAATTAAACTATTTACATTCAAATTCATATTTTGTATTTTGTGATCTGGTAACGACATATAATATATATATATTTTGTAAATGTCGTTGCTTCTGTGCGCTGTGGTTTCTTGCGCCCGTTCTTTGCCACAGTTAAAAAATGATGTCCTGAATGGGTGGTAGGTTAAAAAATATTTGGACGTTTCAAAGTACTTATTAATTGAGTTTATTGAATAAATATATTTTGACTATTGACTATTGACTATTGACAAATAATACTTAGAAGTCGCCTAACTTTTTTGTTTCTAAAAAGCTTGTTTTCGCGTCAAATTTTAAAAAAGAACGGCATGCGCTTCGTAGTGAGTTTCCAAATATGAGACAAAAAAATATATTAAAAAACTGCCCTCGTAATGGGCGCATATATGTATGTTAAAGATAGTGTGTGTGTGTGTGGGGGGGGGGGGAGGGGGGGGGGGTGTATGTATGTGTGTGTTATGTGGAATTAAAACTGCATTTAAAAATTTTCATTCATAAGGATCAATTTCTTTTAAACAACATAGTATCTAAAATATTCCCCATAACTCGATACAAAGGCGACACTAACGAATTCAGTCGAAGAATACCCCAAGTAACATACATAGGCTGAATACAAGATGAATAATGGATTATTGTGTACTTAGCGCTGAATAAAATGGGAACAGTGGGACATGATAAGTTTTTAAAATGATTGTATGATATCGGTATAAGTACCTACATTTTGTTAATAACTTCATTATTTTACGTAAAAGCTAGTGGAATTTCAAAATTACTGTTAGAGTACCTATACATATATTTCTAAGAAAATTTTGAAGCGCCAGTACATAAATAAGTTTTTACTACAAATTATACAAATATAAACACATTTATGTGAAAACATTTCGGGTAAAAATTGACTGATTGTGTCATTATTTTAGTCTGATACCAATAATTACATTAAAAATATTTGTTTGGAATTCCTTAGTTTACTAAGTTCGTGTTAAATAAATAAAACTATGTAAACCGGTGTAGAAATTAAAGGTTATACAGAATTAAAAACCGGCCAAGTGCGAGCGGACTCGCCCATGAAGGTTTCCGTAGCAGCCAGTAAGATCATATAAGAGTTCTTGTAGTTCGTTGTAACTTTGATCGATGTTTTAATAATAGTGTATTTTTTTAAATTACTTAATTTATGACGTATTAGAAAAAAACTACTTAATAGATCTCGTTCAAACCAATTTTCGTTGGAAGTTTGCATGGTAATGTACATCATTTATTTTCACATTTTACCACTTTGGAAGTGTTTCTCGCGCAAACTATTCAGTTTAGAAAGAAATGATATTAGAAACCTCCATATTTTTTTTAAGACCAATCCATAGATTGTTTTTTGTTTTTCAAAATTCTTTATTACAATTTGGATACATTGGGTCAGGCACACTATAACTATCACAATATAGTATACACTTGCGTAATGCTTAAAAATTACACTTCTTCAGGTCAAATCACCTCTTAAAGAAAAATCAAAATTATACACTTTTATATGATATGAAGTTGAATTATTATGAAAAGCTATTATTAGTGAGTTTCTTAGTACGAAGTTCACATTTTAAAGAATGAATAGTCACATAACAAGACAAGTTAAGTACAAATTTAAAATTTATCAAATAAGTGGAGGTATTTGCAACTAAAACAAACATAATAAGTTAATCTCTTGCGCTTGCGCTTTAAAACAGCGCGTAGGCTCAGTGTTAACTGGTTTCGCGCGCGGTAGCCGGCATTGCGCGAGAGTGCAGACGACGTGTAGTGATGGGGCAAGCGGTAGGTGCCGTAGGTGTCGACATATGGCAATTCGTGTATGTTAGTACGTAACGTACGTAACATAACAATACTCTTATTCCTATATTAGAAATAAGAGTATTGTTATGAGTACATACGGTTTTGAAAAACTTCCGTGTCAATTTTAAAATGTAGTAAAATAGCGGTAGGAGTTTTACTGATTCGTGCAATATTAGTAAATTTGTTCGAAAGGGAGTATTGAATGCTATCTTTAAGGCTTTATTTTGTATAACTTGCAAGGCTCGGTAATTTGTAGGACAGGTGGTGCTCCATGCGGGGCAGGCATAAGTAAGGCAAGGCCGAATAAGAGTCTTGTATATACGTAATTTAGTGATGGGGCTTAAAGGGTTACGGCGACTGAAGACAGGATTTAGTCCAATCATAGCAGTAACGCCTTTGTTTTTAATATTGTTTACATGTTGAGTCCATCGTTGCTTTCTATCAAAGGTTACTCCAGGGTACTTCACAGAGTCCTTCCAATGAATGGAATGAATACCTATTTTTAAGGTTCTAGAAGGGACGTTGCGCTTACGAGAGAACATAATTGCCTCTGTTTTGGTTTCATTTAATTTGAGTTTCCACTTTTGGAAATAATCCATGAGACCATCCAATGACAGCTGCAATCTGCTAGTAATTAGGTCTTCATCCGAGGATGAAGTTAATGATGCTGTGTCATCGGCAAAACACGCAAGGTGTGTACGTGGCTGTTTAGGGATGTCATACAGGTATAAAATAAACAGAAAGAGTCCCAGTATGGACCCCTGTGGCACACCAGCTAGGATATTTCTCGGCTGAGAGCAGGTATTCCCGATAAAAACCTTAAAGACTCGATTGGTGAGATACGATTGTATCAATTTTACCAATTCGATGGGTATGTTTAAGGATCTTAATTTATGAAGAAGGCCCTCATGCCAGACGATATCAAAAGCATTTTCAATATCGAGTAGAAACATTCCTGTGGACTGTCGTAAGTTGAAGTGATGGGAAATATGCTCAGCCACTCTGACCAGTTGATGATTAGTGGAATGGGCACGCCTAAAGTCAAATTGTTCATCACGAAGTACTTTAGAAGATATTTTAAGCAGTCGAGTAAGGATAGCTGCCTCAAACAACTTGGCTAAGACCGGTAAAAGGCTAATAGGACGATAGCTCGCAGGCCTCCTTTCATTCTTATTAGGCTTTTTAATTGCAATTACCTTGGCGGTCTTCCACACGTTTGGAAAGTAACAGAGACGAAAACATCCGTTGAGGATTTTTGTTAGAAGACAACAGCCTTTTGGGGAAGGTTCTTAAGTAAGGCGTTATGAATATTATCCTCGCCGGGTGCCTTCCGCCGCTTAAGTCTCCGGATAAGAGACCACACCTCACGAGGGCGTATAAGAGGAGGACTCAATCTATCCTCACAGTGGCTATTGAGGATTTTGATGGAATCTTGAACCGAAGCAGCCAGTTGAGGAACATGCCAGTCGTAAGTTAATAGAGTGTTTGATTTAAAGGTGTCAGCAAGTGCTTCGCACTGTTCTAAGGTGTTTCGGGTCAGAGTACCATCATCCTTCATTAAGGGGGGTGTGGTCGCAGTTCCCGTCTTTAGGGACTTAACAAGACGCCAGATGTCGGTACTGGGATTATCTAATTAAAAAACTTTAGCTAATTTTTTACTCCAAACAGAATCATAGAACTTTTGAATCTTGGACTTGATAGCATTTTGAAGTGAGTTTATTTTGTGGCGAATTACTTTTCTGGTGTTTAATTCAGTTACGCTATACAGGTCACGACGTAATCTATTTCTGATTTTTATCTCTTTACGTATATACCAGGGAAGTCTTGTAACTATATCGAATATCCATAGATTAACCCACACGGAGATGGGTTAGATGAAAAAAAAATAATTTAGTTTCAGTTCAACCCTTAAAATGTATTGTTTTTTTTTTCTATTTTTGTGTTAAAATCTTAATGTGGTACACAGAATACATCTACTTACCAAGTTTCAGCGGTATAGTTCTTATAGTTTCGGAAAAAAGTGGCTGTGACATACAGACGGACAGACAGACAGACATGACGAATTCATAAGGATTCTGTTTTTTGCCATTTGGCTACGGAACCCTAAAAATGGTGGTGAAATTAAGAGCGATGTGAACCGGTATACTTCAACATTACTGTCGTAGCGTAGCCCGCGTAATGGGGCACATATGTCTGCTTATTAAAACTTAGCCGTAATAAGGTATTTGTGAATCCATATAGGTCAATACACTATTACTGGCTGAATATTCGTTCGAATTAGCAACGATAAAATGTGTGTTAAGACACTTTTAAGGATCCGCATAATACAGACTGAACTATTTTAGGGACTTGTTACATGAATGAAATGATCCGTGAGAAGATTCACGGGGATATATTTTTTCAGTCATCACCTGATAAATCAACTGATGTGAACCTCTGTTAAGCAATATACGTTATAAAATATTCAAAGTGCTCTTCAAAAGTAATTATAACGTTCAGATGAATTTGTAAACAGCCACTATTCAGTCGTTAATAATAGCAGTATAGATACGGATCAACAGGGAAATTTTACACTATTTACTGAATAACACACTAATTTTACTCCTTTATATATCATATACTCGTATCTGTGTAACAGTACACACACACTCCCTTTAGAAGGCAGTGTTTAGAGGTATACATTTACTCTATTATACAACATATGACATATTTGCCACTACTTAATTGCCATTAAGTAAGTAGGCTTGAACATTTAAAACGGCTGAATAAAAGCGTAGGTTATATACCAAATAAACGCATCTTGCTGTTTAAGGGTGCAGAATATCTACCATTATTTAGTTCTTACTCAGAATATAGCTATTTTTGTACTAATATATTCAGCATAAGGATCACCAGTGAATTGTAATAACGGTTTTAATACTCTGTAAGCAGCCATTATTACCACAAGTGATTAAATATACAGCTTTCTGTGTTACTTACGTCTGTGCATACGTAAACGTGGGTCTCATTTTGAGCAATTCATAAGTTAAGTGAACTATTTTCATTAGATAGTAAGTAGTAAGCTTTACAAAAAAAATATTTTTCTTGGTCTTTCTTTCATTAAAGACACTATGTTGTTTAAAAGAAATTGATCCTTATGAATGACTCTTTCGGTTGGTATCATAAAATAAGGGATTACTTTTTTTTCACAAATTTCCGGTTCGATTCCGTTGTTTTGAGTACTAGAGTTAGATACTTGACACAATTTGTAACGAGCCTAAGTCAAATTTCTAACTGTGGTACAACAGATAGATTGGTTATTGAAACCGGCCGTTAGTGTGTATCAAGATGGCGTCCCAAATAGATTGTCAATAACAATTATTGAAAAAATATCTTTTCTATTCTAATAATACGATATAACTACATAATAATGACTTGAATAACAATTAATTTCACTTACTTGGCAACTGAACTGTAGTAAACGTTTATGTGTACACTTTGAAAAGAAATAAATAATTATTTTCGCCGCTCCGCACGCGCAAATGTCAAAGCCACACTAAAGCAATGTGCCGAGTCGACTCCGCAGATTCATGAGTGAAACATAGTGCGTGTTCGGAATGGCCTATCTAGTGTAATGTATATATCGCTGGTTTAATATAAATCGAAATTGTATTTTACAAACTATTTAAAATTTAAAAGTTTAATGTGTCTCAATGTTACTCATCATCGCTCTTTTAAAACTTATTTTATTGGATCGAAATGAATCAATTGCGGAAAAAGACTTATTGTAAGAACTAAGTGTACGACACACAACAGAGTTTTAAGCAAAGTTGGTTCGTGTATGTGGGACGTGAAAAAGAAAAGAAACAGTGTGTCTGGTACGAATGGATGGAGTAAAGAAGCTCATGAATAAGGTCGACAGTTCGATGGAATCCAGTTTGCCACTGCACACCTCAAACAAAAAAGACATGTCCATAGCAGTTCGACGATTTTCAAGTGATGTAAGTTCATGAAATTTGCATGCGAAGTTATGAAACTTCTTACACATGCGATAATTTAGATGCTTAATTTTTTTTTAGGATAGATTCTAATTTATTTTAATGTATAACATATTGAGGAGACCAGATATTACATTACTGCAGTATTCAACGGTCCTACGAATATAAGCGAAATATAACATTTGTAAGCAACTGAGATCCGAGAAAGGCTGACTCACACGAAGAACAAAGCCCAAGTTTTTATACGCCTTATTCACTGTGGCCGAAATATGGTCGGAAAATGTTAGTTTTGAATCTGAAATGAAAAAAGAGATCTCTTACCAAAGATATACATTTTAATTTTAAAATGTAAAGGTTTATTGCTACGTGTAAAAGTAACAATAGAGCATTTTGTCAGTGTTAACTCGAATACGGTTACGGCAATAGTAAACACTAAGGCTGATTTCACAGTCACGCGTAAGCGCCGGCCACGCGCGTGCTTACAATTATCATTACACTACATAGTAGTTGCGCGTTTGAACTGCGTGCGTTACTATGAAAGGCAACTACTATCTAGTGTAATTGTAAACGCGCGCGTGTAGCCGGCGCTGATCAAACGCGTGACTGTGAAATCAGCCTAATTCCGGTACCGAAGTAGGGTCTAAAAATGCAAGTAACCAATTATCGATCTATATCAATGCTGACTACCTTGAGCAAACTATTGGAGAGAGCATGGTCACATGTATCCGATCATCAGTCGTTCAATTCCGATGCAGCTGCATGGCTTCACGAAGGGTAGATCCACTAACACAAACTTACCAGTGTTCACTGAAGACGTACTTAGAGGGACGGATGGTGGGGGTCTAGTGGAAGTCGTTTATACCAACATCGAAAAAGCATGGGTCATATTATACTGATGATGAAATTGCAAGAACTCGGTACAAGTGGTAACCTGCTTAGATGGCTAGAATCCTACTTACATAACAGAAGCCAGGCTGTTGTCATTGGTGGGTATAGATTTAACTTTATTAAAATACCTTCACGAGTACCACAGGGATCAATTCTTGGACTTCTGTTATACGTAGCGTACCTGTATGATATTGGTCACTGTCTATCTAAAACATGCCAAATACCTAATGTATGCTGACGACACCAAGATATACTGTCTGTGTCAGAGATGGCCGATTGTATTAAATTACAGGAAGACTGGATCGTCTTAGGCACCTTTTTCCACATATTATTAGGACAGTGACCCTCACGCAAGCTGCGATTGCAAAGGTATGATATATGCTCTGCCAGGGCTTTTTGCACAAATTTTAAAGGAAAGGGGCGGAATACCGTCAAAACCACATCTCTTACTCGTGTCAAAACTTTGCAAGAGTCCTAGTAGGTATATAGGAAACAGAAACTTCTATAATTATGTAATGAGTCATTACATTCACAGTATTACTAGGAATGTATGATGCGTAGCAATTGGCAGGATTACTAAAATTCTCCAAACAGAATGTATTAAAAGCTTCACATATCTCTCTCTCACCAGCGACTGTGTTATTAAAATGCATAATAGTGGGGTAGTGAGATTGAGGTGAAAAACAGAAAAAGCTGTGCATTTTTTATTTTTGCCTGAGAAGTGGTTATAAAGAAATTAAAGCACCTCTTTTGTAAATCCTTCTGACGCTTTCTTAATATTGAAAATGCCAAATATTAGTCCATTTGATTTTTGTAACGCTTCCACTGCTCATGAATTTTGGCCTTTTCTTTGATAACATTTATAAGTGCACGACTATACTAGATTGGGTACTGATGCGAACCTGATACAGTAATACACGGAAGAAAGTCTTCTATTATCTCTTCAAGATTAATTTGAGAACTGCGTGCCATTTCCTTGACATTGTTGTGATTCAATGTTGAGACCCAATCTATAAGACTCAACTTTTCATTTATTGCCAATTCGCTGCGAATTCGCCCTTTTCTGGACAAGGTCTAACTGATCCTTCACAGTTCGCTGCTTCAAACGAGCAACGATAGGGCTCGCCGCTCGACGGGGCTGTACTCGATGAGCGAATTCTAAATCCGATGGCTGAATAGGAACCCCGATGTGTTTGGATTTTTTAACAACGCACTACACGCAATCGACTGTCATTCCATCCACATCACCTTGATGGATGGCGGTCTACTACTGTGCGTTTTTTAAGAAATTTCTTGCCTGGAACTACAGTGTTGTGGAACCAGCTCTCGGCAGCGGTATTTCCGGACCGTTACGACTTAGGGATCTTCAAGAAACGAGCCTATTCCTTCCTTAAAGGCCGGCAACGCGCCTGCGATTCCTCTGGTTTTGCGGGTGTCCATGGGCGGCGGTGATTCTTTCCATCAGGTGACCCGCTTGCTCGTTTGCCTCCTTCTGCTATAAAAAAAAAAAAAAACAACGAGTTCTAGGGGCACTTCCTCTTTTTCTTCCGGGAAGCCAACAATCTCGATGTTTTGCATTTTAACTAAAGACATTTCTAACCCACTGCTGCTGCTTTCCTCAAAATACTTTACTCTATCGGTGCACGTTTTAAGATCGTCTTTAAGGGTCTTATTTTCTTTCTTTAATGATTTTAGTTTAGTGTTGCCCAGCATCTTTTCGAAGTCCCCTATCCCATTCCTCAGGTCTTCATATTGTTTACTAACATACGTTAGTGATTATTGAAAGCATGAGCATCTAGATTTAATCACCTTCAGCTGGTCCGTCAATGTTTCAGTGGATGAATCAATCATACACTTCAGCCCTTGCTTCATTACAGTTGCCCAAATAAGCCTAAAACTTTCCTCAGTTATATAGCCAGAATCAGCTGCAGCAGCAGAGGCCTTCAATTCGCCTGTCTTTCTGTGCGTGACGTTGCTATGACTTGGCGGAGATAGAGCCCTTTTTGCGTGCACCCCACTCTGGTCATCCGCTTTTGATAGTTGAGCAGGGCATGCAGGCGTGTTTGTGTTGGCCTTTTTGGGCTGCTTACACGTGCACTCCGAGCATTTCCAATTACGTTTCGTTTCTTGGCTATATGACCTAAATTTTTGGGGAGATACTGGCGCATTGAAGATCGTATTTCTGCTTACAATCGTGACAGAACATCATCTCCTTATTAGAAAATACACCACGACACCCAACGCAATTGCTCTTTTCCATTTCCACTTATCAAAAAGTTCTGCAACGTACTTAAAGCTGGCGGTGCAGATTAGTTACAGATTTCTCTAAAAAGGGTAAGTGTTTATAAAGTGGAAATACTATGTGTGACGTTTGAAAGAAAGTAATGTCAATTTGATTTTTACAAGTTAAAAAATAAACAGCTTTGAAGGTACTTTACTAAATGTTCTTTTTATTAAACGTCTAGGATAGGTAAACGAACAGTTTTAACCCCTCAAACTGTTGTTTGTCACTAAAAGCGGCGAGAATCACGTTACGAATAGTTTCACAGGCAGCCACTATACTTATACACACTTCTGTCACACTTTTATGATATTAACTTTACTTTTATAATTTTATTATGTTACTAAAGCAGAGCACAAAATAATACGTAAATATCCTAGTGTTGTCAGAGGAGAAAAAAAATTAGGTCAATAGTAAAAAAAATATATAATGGAATAGGTGTATGTATGATGCTGCAGCTCGTTTATAATTATGGTTAATCATCGGATGTGTGACCAAATTATTTATTTCTAGTTTATTTTTATTCATAACGATAATAATATGTGACACCAACTGCCGTAAATAAAATAATAACAAAAAAGCGAAGGGATACATTTTTATTAAGGGTGGCTAAATAACATACATTTCCTCTTAAGGGGCTCATAATTATATTAAGCTTATCACAAACAAACCTTTACATACAAACTTTGCCACCAAGTACTCGGTGCAGTGTGCTTTAAGTTCCAGATACTAATTACAGATGACCTTTTGTCGTTTCTACAGAAGTTTCAAATGCTATTCGCTACGCAGCGGTGGTAAACCCTTGGCACAATATTTTATTGTCACGAAATTATTTTTAGCTTATAACCTATGAATTGTAATTTTAATAATTGCCCATTCTATAAGGTCACGACTAGTATCCCCGAATGGTTAGTCAGAGACTAAGCAATGAGGACCGCAAAAGCAGTCCTCTGCCATAGTCCACTCTTCACCAAACAGCGACTGCACATGTGCTCAGCGTGACAGGTGGTGAGCCCATCGCTGCTCTATGCTGTTGGATATATGTGCAGTCTTTAGTCCGTTAGTCGCCTTTTACGACACCCAAGGCAAGAGACGTGGTGGTAGTATTCTTTCACCGAAATGCGACACGGTTATATTTATTATTTTATTTATAAGAGTGAAGAGTGATCTTTTGCCAATTAAGAGTTTCGTACGCCATTCGTTAACGTAAATAAAAACGATAATGGTTTATCATAATAACTATGTTAATATAGGTATTTGTGATTTTTTTTATTTATAATTCGACTATTTTAATTTGTTAATTTATTATATTGTCCCACTCCTTGGGAAAAAGCCACTCTCCTCTCTTTCCAATATTTGCGGTTAGTTGCTTGTGTTGGTCAATCCTTCGCATCAACTATAACTGTCGGAAAACAAAAAATGCTTATGTTATGTTGACAGTTATATAGGATGGTAATAGATCTGGTAGTGGTAGCTAGTCAGGTGGACCTAAGCCCTAACAACTAAATATTTCACAAAAGACTGATATTAATTAGTAAAAAGTTTACAGCCTCTGCACCAAAACGCAAGGCGTAAAATGTTATTAAGCGGTCCAGCCTAAACTTATCTATTTAAGAATGGTATCTACGTACCCAAGTATTTCCCAGGGTACAGAGAGTAATTAGGCCTTCAGATAAAAAGTTTGAACTTGTGCGGAATGATGAATGCAGAGAGATGTACTAGTACTTAGCGCATCTTTAATGCGCAACGAATGTGTATTTTTTCCAAACGTTAATTAACGCAGACTATTAAATTACAAAGAGCAGAGATTGAGTTTGCACACAGTAATTTAAGTTAAAATCTCGCCAACACGCATTGGGCCAGCGTGGCGTTAGATTATGAGCCTTTGTAATTGACTGTCTTTCGTTCATTTATCTCTTTCATTACAGAATGGTTCTCCCAGAACCTTCGCCCAGAATCTTAGAAAGTTCACATACCTACTATTTGGGTAGGATATAATATCTACATACTTTGCCAGTCAGGTATTTATAAGTTTTTAATTTATTTCACTATGAGCTGTTGGGAAGGTTTGAGCCCATCTGTGTTTACATTTGATTACACTTGTGATGATTATAATAAAAAAAAGACTACAAATTTAAAAAAAATTACTGTCTAGTACAGTCGGCGGCAGATCAACCTACCCAAATATGTCAAATTTCTCCAATGAATATTGATACTTATAACCAAACAGTAAAGTTCAAAATTGATTGTAGAAATTTAACAGTTTTGGGTAGGTTGATCTGCCGCCGTGTGTACATACTCTCCCTATATTATTTTAATAATACTAGCGGCCCTCCCGCGACTTCGACCGCGCGTGGACACACACAAAACTTGTCCTGACTATTACAAACACAACAAAAAAAACCATTGAATTAACCGTGTCGTGTAGCGGTGAAAGAATACTATCACCCCTCTTCTTTGGGTGTCGCAAAAAGCGACTAACGGACTAAAGACTGCACATACATCCAACAGCATAGAGCGGCGATGGGCTCACCACGAGTCTTTAGTCTGTCCGCCTTTTACGCCACCCAAGTGAAGAGAGGTGGTGGTAGTATTCTTTCAACAATAAAAATATATTTATTTTCAGTGCGGGGCAGTGGTCCAACTGCTCTGTCCAACTAGTTGGCCCATGGGTGAAAGAATACTACCACCCCTCTTCCCTTAGGTGTCGTAAAAGGCGACTAACGGACTAAAGACTGCACATACATCCAACAGCATGGAGCGGCGATGGGCTCACCACCTGTGACGCTGAGCAAATGTGTAGTGGCTATTTGGTGAAAAGTGGACTATGGTAGAGGACTGCTTTTGCGGTCCTCATTGCGTAGTCTCGGACTAAGTGATTATATGTATGTATGTATGAAATCGGTAGAGTCGTTCTGGAGTGATGCGCGTACAAACATTTCGGCAATTGATTTTTATCCTACAGACAATGATATTAGAATAAAAAGAGGTAGATAGTTTAGTCAGTACTAATGTGATGTCAATAATGGACTAAAGCGTTACGATGTTAACATCCCATGAATTATATGAGTCTTAATTGTGTTGTTTCTACAGTGACGTATTACACAGGACGACATTTTTAAACTAATTTACGGAAACAAATATACGCAAGCTGACACTGTCAACCACAGACCGCTGTCAACGCTTTCCTGAGACTACGCTAAGGTAAGCCAATTAGCATAGTTTTCTGTTGCTAGTTTTTGGCACATGTAACGCATCTACCTCTTTTTATTATAACATCATTACCTACATAGATATTTTTTTATTTATTTTAAATACTTAGTATAAAGAGTTAAAAACTAAATTAAGTAAAGTACGAGTACCATTATAATTGCAACACCTAAAATAGGTTATTTAGTATCCAAATAACATATAGGTACTTAGCCTGAAGATCTTTTTATTACTTAACTAGCGTACCGCTCGCGACTTCGTCCGCGTGGACCCCGTAACCTATGACGAATTTTTGAAAATATTATATAGCCTATATCACCCGGAGAAAGTTTAGCTTTCCAACGGTGAAAGAATTTTCAAATCGGTCTAGTAGTATCAGAGCCTATTCAATGCAAACAAATAAACAATCAAATCTTTCCTCTTTATAATATTAGAATAGATTGCAATAGACACATTTGAAATTGAATGATAATGATGAGTTATCGTTGCTTCATTGACCTTAGAAATATTGACAAATATTTAATTGGTATTTCATATTTTCTTGCAGTTCTTATTGCCTGGTCTCTGACTAACCCTTTGGTGATAAAAGTCGTGATTATACAATGTTAATGAGTTAGAAGGTTCCCTGACAGCTGAGGTTGAGTAACCAGACGTTGCAGAGTGAAAACCGATTTAGTATCCCTCCCCCGTTTTATGTCTAAATTTTAAGGAGATTCCAACTTCCACGAGGGTACAGTCACCAGCGAAATTACGCAGAAAGTTTACTCCGGCTGCGACCATTCTCTGAGGAGTCGGAGTATAAAAGCGAGTGAATCGGAACAGCGCCACCGCCAAGATATAATGTTATGACTCGAAACGAATCGACGACTCGCCCGATTATCGATGAGTAATCGACTCAACTCGGAACATTTGATTAGGTCGGTTTAATTTTAATGGCGTACGCTCTATCGACCGTTCGAGTGTTACTAACGGTTTTACTCCATTCTTTGAGTTATGTGACACAGTCAATAAATAGGCTCATGAATTAAATATTAAAAAAAATTATAGGTAGGTACCAGCCGAATACAACATTTATGATCAGAACTTTTGAATCGAGTGTAATATTGATAATAATAGTAAAGAGATAAATAATAACAATCAATGGTTGCAAATAAATTACTCTACTTACCTGAGGGCCGATTGCTAATACCTAACCAGCATTTGGAGGGTCGTCATGTATTACATGACTGCGTATGTCACTCACTATCTAACCAATCGGACTTCTTGGCGAAAAAATTGCAATTAATTACACTATTAGCAATTAATTTCACTATTGACAATTAATTTTAAACTGTTTTAACGGGACCTAACACGATTAATTTAGTATGTAAGTAGGTACAAAACTACTTACTGCTTGACGTTCCGGCCGCGATGCTGCGGCCGAATTACAAAATTAATCGTGTTAGGTCCCGTTAGAACAGTTTTAATGCAATGCAATTCTACTATGACCAGCGGTAGATCTCTAATTGGCAGATAGTGATGACTATCAATGTACAAGTGTTCATTACAAATAGTAACGCGTTAATTGGAGAGGCCGCGTCCCGAGACCAGCTTGATACACACAGACAAATGCCGTAAATGTAGAGACAGTTATCCTGGTGCTACATGTTTCAATAACGCCCAATATCTAACTTGTGTTATAACAAAGATAGTTTGCGAGTGGTCTAAGTCACTGGAGATTCTTACGATTTCTTCATTCATTTATTTAAACACTACTGTTATCCCCTAAGGATTAGTGAGAGACTAGGCAAAAAGGACATCCCCTCTCCTTAATTCACTAAGTTTATTTGTAATGGCACCTCGAGACCAACCGTTAGGTTATGCAAGAAGTGCCAGACGTCCCTGCGCCAGTAGAACACTCGCGCAGGAGATAACCAACGTTAGGTCTTGACGCCAAATTAGTGCCCGCCGCAGCGCGCTCTTCATTCGGTACTCATAAGACTAGTGTCTCGGGAGAGTTTCACCATGAACACGTGTAGTTCACTGCCTATTGTCCAGATAGGTAGCCGGAGCTGTCGAGCTCGCTCACTTCTCGTTGCACGAAGGGCACAACTCAAAAAGGACAGCATTAACGTAGTCCTCTATTATAGTTCACTTTTCACCACATAGCAACTGCAAATGTGCTCAGCGTGACAGGCGGTGAGCCCATCGCCGCTATATGCTGTTGGATGTACATGCAGTCTTAAGTCCGTTAGTCGCCTTTTACACAAAAGTTTTTTTATTACTACCCGCATGGCTGTCACACAACGCTTAGTCACGCTAACAGATATCATTATGTGAATACGAGTATTGCCACGTGCATGCTTAAATAAAATTAATATATTTTTATTGTTAAAAGAGTAGTACTACCCCCTCTCTTCACTTGGGTGTCGTAAAAGGCGGATGGACTAAAGACTGCACATACATCCAACAGCATAGAACTCCATAGGGCTCACCACCTAACATGCTCAGCACATGTGCAGTTGTAATTTGGTGAAACGTGGACTATGGCAGTGGACTTCTTCCGCGCTCCTCATCGTCTAGTCTCTCAGTCTTGGCAACGAAATGTTAAAAAGTTTAAACAGCAGGTGCGATTTAGTGGTAATTTAAAGCTGCGGAAATGGAAAAAAAAAATCGAACGCAGTTCATGTTAAATTTTGCATTCACGATGCTTAAATTCAAGATTCAATATCATTTATTCAGGTTAGGCCATGTTTAGGTTACAGCACTTATGAATATCATTTATGCCATCGGTTCGTAAGTCTAACTATGGGGCGGGAGCCTTGTACTGAGAAGAACCGGCAAGAAACTCAGCAAGGGCATTCCTTTTCTCCCTTTCTTTTACAGCGTCAATTAGAATTGAAAAATGCCCTCCCTATCATAGAAGGGCACTTTCCATTACAATAATAAAAACAAAACAACTACAAGACATAAAAAAAATAAAAATATAAAAATAAAAAGTTCAGGTATTCATCAATATAAAATAATCAATGTCTTACAGTACAGAAAAATAAAAGTAAGACTACAACTACTAATATACTAATAATAAAAATAAGTTAGCAAGAGTAGTAGTAATTGTACCACAGAACCGAAATAATCGACCTTGTTTATACTAAAGTAGTCTCTAAGTGTCAGTGCCAAATATGGCCGCTTGGGGCTTGAGGGGCTAGTCTCAGATTAACCCTTTAAGAATATAGTCGTGAATTCCTAATAAGTCTCATATTGATTATCCTAATTGATACACATAATAATTAATACGTAATAAAATAGTCAGTTTAGACTTACCAACATAGTTTTCATAGAAAAAAAAGTTTATTTCATTTAAGTTTAGTAATTTACGATTTATTTTTTAACGATTGTAGTAATTTACGATTTATTTACCTCCTTGGTCGAGTGGTTTGTACACCGGTTTTCATGGTGTCGCCATCTCTGAGGTCCCGGGTTTGATCCCCGGTCGGGTCAATTTAGAAATTATTGTTTTTCTAAATTGTCTCGGGTCTGGGTGTTTTCTGTGTATAATAAGTATGTATTTAAGTATTTTAAGTATGTTTATCCGTTATCTAGTAACCATTTAACGAGTTTCTTCGAAGCTTCTCTTGGGCTAGATAATTGGTGTTATTGTAGGAAAGATTTATTATTATTTATTATTTAAGTATACAGTTACTTAAATTACATTACACACATGCCTCACGACCCATCTCCCAGGTCGCAGAAGGCAACAGTCATCACCATACTAAAAAAAATGTTAAGACATACTCCCCACACAATAATAGTGGGCATCCACAAACTTGGCCCACACACCTACTACACGTCACACGTCCAAATCATCCTATCACGGCGGGTCGTGACGGACACGCGTCCCTCCATACGTGACCTGGGAACCGAACCTAACGTCGCCGATAAATCGACAGCGCGCACCAACAACCACCATAATCTGACCCCAGCAAACAAAACCGCCTCCAATGATCACACCGGCTACACCTCCGTCCGCAGCTCAGGCTACAGCGGCCGAGAAATATGGTTCCGTCATTATTGAACGGGGTTATTGCTATTATAAATAAGGATCTCATGCTATTGTGGAGATATTAAAATGTTTTGTTTTGATACCGACTACGCCGTAGCTCGTAGTCGGACGTGTAGCCGTAGCCCGCGCCGTAGCGCTTTCGTAGTATGAGTTAAAATATTACGATATTTTATCAATTTGCATAGCGTACAAGTTATTCTTATTGGCATTATAAAGACAATATTAAATTTAATAAAAAACCGACTAGTGCATAAAACAATATTTGGTGATCCTTTAGTTTTTAAGCCACAGTCAGATTATTTAAGTCATAAACGTCCGATTTTAATAAAACTATAAATGATCAGTTTATTATATCATATTATTTATATAAATTTAGCAACTTAATTAGGATATTTCACAATTTAATATGCCTTTTATTAGATGTGTACGGTACCCCAAAGTGGGAATCAACAAATATACCACGATTGCTTATACATAATCTGGGTTATTTTTATAGAAAAAAATATTATTTTATATAAATTAACAAAATACTACCATACCAACTCCACCATAAGAGCAGTCAAACTCAACGCGACATTACGTAAGCATCCTTTGTTACACAAAATACATTATGAGTTGTCTTAAAGCACGTAAAAACACACTCCAGGCATGCCATTAACATAATTAGCGCGGACTCATTTGGCTAATCATCAAGCGAAAAACGGGGGCTTACGCGATTCTTTCCCGAGAAATGTGTGCGCAAATCTCACTGAGATTTAGTGCCATGCAAATGTAACCACTAAGTTTAATTAGAACCGTTTTGTTTTGCCCCAACGTTGACAGGCCGGTAATGATTAAGATTACGGCTGCCACGCTTATTGGACTTCTAATGTCATTAATTTTTTTTAACATATGAAGGTGTTTATTTGTTTAAAAACAGGTGCTCTTATCATTTAACACAGCTTATTACCATAACAGATATGCACACCGTTTTTTAACAACATACACATATTAACACCTATAGAATAAAATTGTTAAACCACCTTATTTAAAATTTTGTAACATTAGCTCATTCCGCAAATTCGTACAAAGAACACATAAACGTTTTATTATTTATTTGAATATATCAAAAACAAGCAAAAAATATTTACACGATGTTGTTATTTTACAATGTGTATAATTAAAATCATAATATTTTTCAATTATTTCCGCACGGTGCAAGTAACACATAAAAGTTTTTTTTTAATGGGTAGTTCTAGATGTGAGTAGGTACCTATACTAGTACTTATAATGGTAAAATTTAACAACAGAACGCTTTACAAAGTTAGTTTAAATACTTGTCGCATTAGTCCTAAACATCTAAATCTTTTTCACGTAACATCGAAACAGTAACTTGATTCGACATGCGTCAGCGAGGCGGGGGCGTCTCGGCCGAAAGGGGGTAGGCTTGCAAAACTATAAATTGTCCTTTAATTACCCCCGGGCAGCGTCACATCATGGATCCAGACAGTTTTATGACGATTTACGGCACATTTCGACGCGGGGCCCGGCCCGCTTTGGGACTCGGCGTGGCAAAACTGCGCTGAGCTGCCCGCCCTCCTTAGGCGTTAAGGTATTCTTAGCGCCAAGGAGTACCCCAGGGCGAACTGACGGCTCCAGACGGCTGGTCGTCGTACGTCACCTTTTACACTGCTGGGGGGTTTTAAGGCCTCCAGTTCTTTATGGTAATGAAATCTGAGCAGGGTGACGTTCGAGGTGATGCTTCCGAGAGTTTTTGTTGTGCCCCCTTTATTTATTGCACGTTCGAGGGTGGGGTGAGGAAACTTTTCCAAATGTGCCCTGCGCTCTGTTCGGTTTGATGTTGTAGTATGTTACCAAATTCAATTAGACGGACGGTTGGAGAGTGGCTTGCGTCGTCACGGTTAGTCGGTAATGTGTATGCAACAGAGTAGAAAGTTCAATGTTATTGTAAATATTGATATAACATTAGGTGTTGTTGCGCAATTGTCCCGAGTCTACAAAAGTTAATGGGTGACGTGATGTACAGTCTGCTACGCGGGATGACGTGTCAGTACATACTAAATCTATTAGTAAAAGTAAAGTAAAATATTTTTTATTTAAATAAGCTTACTTTGAGATGCAGATTTTTATAGTCTTATTTCTATCACCGGATCGGATCCATCAAGAAGAGTCCGGCAAGAAATTTAATATGTTGTAAGTTACCAGTATATATTATTATTTAGAACAGTTTAAACTTATTGTACTTAAATCTAATTTATTGAACATTTACTAAAGCAAAGTCACACAATTGATCAGTGCAAGTATGCTTCGGAGCTATGTAGGTAATATATGCCTTTCCTTAACTAATTGAAGGAAAGTCAATTTCCTGTTTTCTATCATAGACGAAACTATATTGTGATAAGATCTCTTTACAACTAAGTAGCAGCAACACTTAAAAAATATTACTTAGGTACTTTAGGCGGGGCTTGAACCCTCGATTTCCTAGGAGCAGTGCAGTAGCAGTGTAGGGAATTTATTGGTTCGTTATAAATATTAGCAAAAATTTGAATTTGTAAAATCGAAAATTTCGAATGCAAAAATCTATTTAAATTTATCAATAGTGCACTGATTAATGCATAATGTATAGAATTTATATTGTGTCTAGTGGCACCGTCGTTCTTAGTGTTAATAGTACCAACCCATCTCTTCCATTGGGTGTCGTAAAAGGCGACTAACGGACTAAAGAATGCACATACATCCAACAGCATAGAGCTAAACAGACTGTCTGTTTTTTTATAATATGTCCTATTTTGATTAGTGACAAAATAATTAAATAATATTCGTAACTTAATTATTCAGCAGGTAAGCAAATGAAGAATTGCCTAATTCTAAAAACCTCTACAAAATTAATAATATAACCTTGCAGGTACCTAATGTGTAACCGAAATCCACTCCAAATAATTGATATTCGACACGCCGCGCCCACTCGCAATGATAACCGTTTAACGGGCCATTTTATTTGTCGATACAGTGCGATCCAAACGAGACTTTATAAGCAATAAATGCGCAAACAGACGTTTCGGTGTAACATAAAATCAAATCAACAGTTATCCCGTGTGCCTACATCACAATCAGGTTTAATCGCGTATGTGACAAGTTGGCTCGTTCGAATCCGTGTCCAAATATCCTTGGTCCGTGTCAAAGTGGAAAATAGCCCCGCGGGGTCCTGGTCCGCCCTCGGCGCGCGGGGGCGGGCGGGTCTGGCCCCGCTGGTGGGCGGATAACACGCGCCTCGCCCGCTCGCTTTCGATATCGCCGTGACTGACGGACAAGCATGCATTCAAATTGGTTACTTTACTCGTGCCTCCCCCCCTAAGAATAAACATCTCACCCGGTTTTTGGATCCTCCGCCAATTTGGTACAGAATTTGTTGTGGAATGTGGGAATGCTTTTTGAGGGCTAAATTGCATTTAATTCGTACTAAACAACGCCGTTTTTGATGGAATCGCCGGAGTAGAAACGTTTGTTAAGATGAAATTTTAGGAGTGAAGTGCTGGAGTTAATTTGCGCGTCTGCTCTGGGAGCCTTAAGACGTTTTGGAGAGGCTGCGTCTGAACGAACAGAGTAAATTCAGTAATAAGCTTATAAATGCCTAGGCGGGTAAGGATATTTAAAGGTACCCTCGTTTAAGATAGGCAGTTCCTAATTAGAAAGGTAACCTTACTAATTAGGAACTGGCTATTTCATCTTCGGCCTTATCCTAATCGTCACTTACCATCAGGTGAGATGAAAGTGCCTTCTTCAAATAATAAATACAGGAGATTTTACGCAACGGAAACGTTCACTCCATTTTAACAAATAAAATTGCATTTTAATGGATTTTGAAAAGCTTTTCCACTCAGTCTGAAATTGAATCCAAAAAAATATCAAAACCTTAACTTTGGCCTAATTTAACGTTTAAACTAACTTAACTTTAACTGTTGGAAGACTTCAGAATAAATTAATTCACTTAAAAGATTTGAATATCTTATTTAAACAAGCATAAACTGTAAATATACTTATCTACTCTTTTTAACGGCATGATAAATAATGAAATATGACTGCCATTTACGAGTATTATTAATTAAACTGATTTACTTATTACGACATCCACCAAATGAAAACCGAGGCGGATTACCGAAATTAATTCCATAAACAACATCACATGCGATCAGAGACAATAATCCGCACGCGCGCGTTTCCGAACGCCACGTGACCGGGCAAGATGGCCGGCCTTCCGTTGTCTCTGGTCTCTGTAATGGCGGCGGGCGCCTTTTTACGCTACCTGCTTGCTAATTGGAAATTAGGCGGCTAATGTGTAGGGTTTTACTTATTGCACGGACTGTTATTGCCTACCCCGATTTAAGTATTTGTTTGTCTCTCCGTTAATTGGTCTTTAATGTTTATGCGGCTGTTTGAATTTTTTATTAACGACCAATTTGTGTTAAAATGTTACTTATGGAATAATTTTCAATGGTACAGTGACATGATACCTATTATAAGTATGATATTGTATTTTATAATCATCGTCGGTGTTTAAGTTAGACACTTCGTAAAATTGGGCTATAGTCTAAGCAGTACCTAATAGTATCGAACCCTTAGGATGCTTAATATCCAAATCAATTATTCTTGAACACGAATTTTATGTAATGCATTGGGTTGGTATGTAAACTTCTATGTTTGATAAGATAACCTCTCCACGCTTCATAACACAATAGCGAACATTATTATGCTTATTTCTCTAACGATCATAGCTACAACAAATTACTTGGGCGTACTTCCCACACCCAACCCAACATTACACCCAACACATAACAATAAAGTTCGTCTATCACCCAGTTATTATTAAAACAAAAATAAACAACACCATTGTTCTAATTAGATCACCTATGAATATGGCGCGCAAGATGGCTGCCGCATTCCCGCCATCTGTCGCTTGTAAAGCGAATTTATTTATACATCTAATTGCTCCGTACGGGAATGGTCGACCCGTATGCACTTAATTCCGTTAATATTAACGCTAAAAGCGCGTTTCAGCTTAAAACAAGGGTTATTGCGAGAATTGTCGTGAAGTTTTACGGTTTGCATGGGGGGGGGGGCTATAGCGCCATCTATCTTTTTATCACGAGAACTGGCTTAATAAAGCTAATTTACAAGAGATCATTGCGCCGTTAGGGCCTTGAAGATGTTTCGACGACGATATTTGTGGAAAATCACGTAACTAAATACTGGACGTTAAGTTAATTTAAGACGCTGCGAGATTGTCTCTTAGATCCCTAAATGCAGGGTTTCACCAAAATGAATGCCTACGTTATTTTCCAACTGTGTAAGCAACAACTGTGTTTTTTATAGTTTACTTAATCATAATGTGTTTTAATGATTTAATGTTTGAGTTCACAATGACTCTAAAAGCGGTGTTATATATTCAAATCATCAACCTTCACCTACAAATCATTCATATCTATGACAACTGTAGGTAATAAAAACCACACATTGCCATTTCTTAAAATCAAATTATCGCAACCCCTCAGGCTCACAGAAGCAAGACGCCATTAGCCCCTTAGAAAAGGCCATAAACTACCGCATAATATGCATTAAAACATTAGAATAAGCCAATAGATACTTTTTTGGGATGAAATGTAGAAGCTTGTAACTGGACTTTAGAAGTGGTTTTAGGATGTTTATTTCATTAGAACGATTAGATACGACTTAGGTTCTTAGCAAAAGCTATTTAAAATATCGATGCATTTCAAACTATTGCAATGCAATATTTGTATTTAAAGTTTTTCTAATATAAATAAAGAAAAATAAAAATAGAAAACAAATAATTTTGTTATAAAAAACATGAAATGAATCAAATTAATTTGCGTTTATCACAGACAATACAATAATCAGACATTACAAAATATACATCAATAATTAGCGTGAAAATTTAGTATTATATCGTCAAAGTCAAATTATTTATTCAATGTAAACCTTTACAGGCACTCATTGAGGTCAATACTAATAATAAAACAAAAACAGTTAACTAACTTGTAGTTAAGAATTAACAATTAATCTAACGAACTATAGTCGTAAAAGTGAACAAAATATTAGAAGACAAAAATTATAATGTCGATGGCGACAATTGTTATCAGGATGTCTAAAAATAAGAGACACAACGTACTATTTACGCACTGGGCCCTGATTCTGTATCGCAATCTATAGATTCTACAGCTAAACCTTACCGCGCACAAACGTCAAACGCATACGTTTTATGGAAGATATCTGCAGCAAAGTAAAGTAAGGTGCTTGGTGTGCCTCTCGCGGTGGTGTGAAGTTCGCACGGGAACACCCGTCGGCGGCGGCACTCGAGCGGTCTTGATGATGCACGAACCCGCACAAATAACGGAGCAGAAACATCAGAGAGGACTCATTGATATTCTAATGAAAATTATTTAAAAAGTTCTAAAGTAAAAAATATTTACGTTTTAATGATATTTTAATTTAAATAAGTATTTACCATACTAATTAATTTATCTTTATCTCTAACATTCGGTATTAAAAACGTTATACTTTTAATATAATAACACTTGATTCTAACATTAAATGACTGATATTCAAAAAGAACCTTCATTTCCAAATGCCACTTACCTCTTCCACCGAACATCGGCGAACAACATGGCACCCTATCATAAATCGTAGTTTATAAGTACGACACGGCGTTACTGACGAGTTTCACTTTTTATTGCCTCTGTCTAGTCATTACAGGCATAGCGGGAGGGAGCCGCGCCATCTATCAGGAGAATATTGCTGTTTATTTGTTTTCGTTGGGGATAATATTTTCCGAAGAACAACGGCGTATTGTATTATCGGGTGATTTGTGAGGAGTTCAGTTGTTTTTTATGTTTTCGAGTGCGATTACTACGTTTTGACTTACGGCAATAGATTTTGGAAGTTTGCAGAGGCATAGATAGATTGTATGAAGTGTTTATGAAGGTTTTTGGACGTATACATAGTATTGAGTGAGAACATCTTTTCTTTTTCTAATGACAATACACTGCGTTTGTGAACTATAGAACTGTTACAAATATGTTTTAATGTGTTCTAAAACTAAATAATAGTAAAGTAGGTACCATAACAAGGTATTTCTAAAATTTGGTATGAGAATAGGTATACATAGAGTACCTATACTCATATAATTCCATAATGTAATATGGTATTGTCTAAAATATATTTATTTATTTTCTCACTAAGTTTTTTAAAGACACCCGACGTTAGTTGGTAATTAAATTAGGTATTTACAAAATGGAAACATTAGATTGAAGTTAGTATTTTACGTTAAAGAGAAAATTATCAGTGCGATCTTCTATCAAATTTCCCTTTAAAACAAATGGAATAAAGCAGCGTCGTTACGTCACCGTTCGGCGGGCGGCGGCGGTGCAGTCAGCAAAAAGGACCGTTTACAGTAATTAGAAAAGTTTGATGCCGTTTCGTAAAACTGAATTAGGTATTTTGTGGCGTGCGCGCGGCGATTACCACCGTTAACCGGCTCGCGGACGAAGATTAACTTTTGGTTAGCCGTGCGCCGTGCCACCTGCCCGCAGTTCCTCTTTTTGCCAACAGATGGAGTTGTATTATTTTGCTCGGCTTCCATGTTTGTTAGTTTTGTTAATGTTGGCAACAAAGTCAAAAGAGGCTTGTAATTAAAATGTAATTAAAAGATTGTCGGCATGGTTAGTTCGTTTGGATTAAGATCTAGCAAGTTAAACAACTATCACAATGTTGTGTTTATGAATGGCTGTACCTTTAAATTCAATAAGTATGTAATATACTTTTTTATTCCTATAATTACCATAGTAAAAACATACATAATTACAATCGTTTTTCTAATTACATTTTAGATAGGTATAAGTAAGAAATAGAAAGTTATATACATATGTTTTTTGCATCATAATATAATCATAAATACCTAGGAAGAGTAACGTTACATATTATTTCTTAAACACACAATTAATATTTGACAATGGTATGTATTATGTTTAATATGTTACTACTATGTGGCCTATTACAACTCGACTGTGATGTTTGCGTAAAATGCCCATTTTCGCATTTTGTAGTAATTTTGCAGTTGTATTTATCGTTTTTTTCGAAATAGAATAATAAATTAATTATAAATCTTTATTCCTCATGAAGTAACCATTATTTTGGTATAAATTTAGGACAAATTAACAGTTAACTTAAAGCGATTTTCGATGTTTTTTTGGTTTGGAATATGATTTTTTTTCTATATAAAATCAATGAGATCTAAAAATTTCGAGGCCGCTTCGAACTATAAGACTCCATAAGACGTAAATTCATTTGTTTAGAACAGTTGTTAAATCTAGGAGCTCAAAAAAGTGCTTTCGCGCATTTTATTTAAATCTTTCTCTGCAATTTTTGGTTTAAATCTTAGAATAATAACGTATAGAAAGATAGTCTTCATACAAGCGCTCTGTCAAAAGTGAAGCACTAAACCGATTCACACTTTCGTGACGATTACTTGATTGCGCTCGGCGACATGCACACGTACGCTTGTAACTAGGTAGTGTACATTGAAAACTAAAAAAGTGCTTCAAAATGGGCGCGCGGACTTACCTTGTATAAGTTATTATTCTAAGGTTTAAATAAATAGTTAAGCAAAATTTACAAAAAGAAAGGCTGCTACGAACAATGCCAATAGTTATTCTACTCTATTCAATAAGTCAAATTTGTTAATGTATTTTTGTTTCAGAGATCAAGAACGCCAAAATTAGCCATTTTACGCAAAAATCACAGTCGAGATGTAATAGACCTTTTAACAATGTTAGGTATGCGCCATTTGAAACTTTATTGCCTGATTATAAATAAATAAAATAGATCGAGCTCATCTGATTTCCGGAAGGCACGCTAAGCTGATGTAAGGCATCTAACCTTTGAGATATTAGTGTACCGTACCCACAAAAAGGTGCACAACACAGACTCTAATCAGTTAGTTAACAAAGTTGCCATAATTGGCATTGTCAGCCTTAACTAGTTGAGGTAGTTTAAAAGCCTGACTGGCCCAAATCTGAACGTTTTATTCTTACTTTATATAGCGACAAGAGTTAATTGCGTAAACCCTTGTCTGTCCCTAGTTTTAAACGACAATTCATTTTGAATATTACACACGAGATATTATACAGGCTGAGACCATAACACAGAAAGGTATTTGCGCTAAGATGTACTTAGGTGTAGGCAAAATAACAAAGTCTCGTAGCAGTGAAAGTATACTACCACCCTCTCTCTTCCCTTGGGTGTCGTATAAGACGACTAAGGGACTAAAGACTGCACATACATCCAACAGCATAGAGCGGCGATGGGCTCACCATTGTCATGCTAAGCACATGTGCAGTCGCTATTTGGTTAAAAGTGGACTATAGCAGTGGACTGTTTTGAGGTCCTCATTGCCTAGTCTCAGACCAACCCTTCGGGGATAATAGTCGTGATTGCATGATTAAACATATACCTAAGTACAAATGGCTATGTTGTATCTCGCAGTATCTGAAAGACTCAAGCACTAATTATATATAAATAATTGCGGCCCGTTGTGTACAAATAGGATCCTGACACAAATCCATATAGCGTTCTTATAGTCATACAAACATGCTTGTCGGCATTAACCTGACCTTTAACGAGAACGTCACCGATCTGATGACCCTTCCCACTATCCCATTCACTCTCGCCTCATGCGCCTTCTTCGCTATTCTTTTTCATCAATCCTCTCAACATGACCAAAATAGATGCAAAAACGTAAACAAAAGGAACAGCCTGTACGAAAACCCTTGTATCATAAAATTAAATTTATATGACAAACTATTGTTTAAAATTCAAATTGTACGTGTGAAATCTTGACCCGGCTTAATTGTATTGACCAACCACCCTCGTTCGGGGTTGGAGGGGGAGAGGGGGCGATGGTCTTTCTGTCCGTATGAGGAACAATAATATTGTGATGTAGAAGCTTCCTCCAACCCTCCTAATGGCCTTAATAAAGGTACGACGCTGCGTCGTTCCATATTTATGATTTTATTTCGATATATTTAATTAAAATTTTAGTGCAGGGTCGGATTGCCAGGTACGATTTGGATGGGACACCTCGCAAAAACCCTTCGGTGGCGTCTGCTCGCACGTGTTATCGTTATATGTTATTGTTCTGTTATTAATGAGAAATGTTTTACCGGTACATTTGAACTCCATACTTTGACTAGAAAGGTCGGTAATTCATTTGAAAGGCAACGCGTTACAATATCATGTATAATGATGCGTATAATGAACAGTAGCGATGCAGCGCTAGCCAGATGGCTAGCTATGAAAAGAAGAGAACGAATAAAGAACATTTGCGATACGCAGCTTGTTCAATGCACAATCCCGCTGGTCTGAATCAATACAAACGCGCTGTTGCATCGCTGATGCGCGTTTGCATCGATACCAAAAAATAACTGTACTTAAAGGACCTAAGAGACTGCATGTCTAAACTAAACCTTTGCCCCTAACCTTTTCTTTGACAGATTTGACAGAGTTTTCTATTCTCGATTGATCCGCTTCTCGGCTGCAGCCAACGACTGATGTGTCAGGCCGTGGGATGTCGGTAACGGTCACCGTGCATTCGTGCATTGGACGAGCGGGCCTTAGTCACGGCGTGCGATCGGACGCATATAACCGTTACTCACAGCAGTTGGGCGCACCTGCGGCCGCCGCGTGCACATTATCGCTTCCAGCTCCCAGGATTTACCGGCCTCCGTGTGCGCTGGCAGACAACAGCTACGGTGTACGTCGTGAGACACGCTTTTTTTTTGGCGTAGATTGCTTGGCAATGGCTTGGCAATGGCTACCATCGTCGTACCACTTTCTGACGCCAAAAGATAATGTCCCGCATTCAGATTGCTGTTACCAGATCAGACCAGATCTCGTGGTAGGGTTCCCTCGTGCCACTGGATGGCTAGCACGATCGTGACTATTTTTAAATACAAGTGACAATGCATTAAGATCTCGCATATGCCTATAAGGTATTACTAGTAATCACCGAGGTACAGCCTTGGTAAAATGGCACTGACTTTTATTTCCATTAAAAAAATATTTACTTCGCATAAGTACATAACATAACATTCTAAACCTTTTCGGCACTCCTTGTCTTTTAATATGTTCAATATATACTCTAACATATTTTTTGTTGAATGACTGTTTGTGCCAAAATAAATTGAAAGAATTTTTTTTTTTATATAAGTCTCAGGCCAACACTCGAGTTATATCAGACAGCACGAAAAGGTGATCCTAACCAGAATGTTAATATTAAAGAAATAGCCATAAAATAACATGTTAAATATGCCAGAGTTTTCATATTTTTTTATTCTGATACAATATCAAATGCTGGCTTCGTTTTATTTCAACATTACAGACCGGTCACGGATAGTATATTGATAAATTTTATTAATAATTCTCATACATTACATTATATTTTAATAAAGAGTTGATGTTGGCTGTGATGCCGTAAAATATCATTCATCGTTTTTTCATTATTTTGATATTGATGTGTGTGCAAAAAACTTTTACATAATGCTTTGTGTACAACTCTTTGGGTCCCATCATCATAAGCCTATAAACGTCGTACCACTGGGCACAGGGCTTCCCTCATGAACAACAGCATGTGAGGAAATAGGTTCTTAACCCACAACGCTGGCTCAATGCAGCTTGTGGGATTTAGTGAGTGCCATCTTACAAAGCAAACCGGGTTCATCAGCTTTACGTGCCTTACTAAGTACGGAGGTGCTGGAGATGTTTTAATCCGGTCACCTGTAAGTGACCCAGCATTACGAAAGTTGCTTAACTGACAAGATTGTCAACCGAAAGCCCTAGCCACTACAGCTTCAAGCTTCTTTGGTTCCCAACCAGCTTTAATTACAGTTATTCTATGTTATATTTTGGTCGTTGTTTCCTGTTATATGTGCCATTCAAAATGAAATATGCTAAACAAAACTCATAATCAGAAGCTAAAAGCTATAAACAATCACGACAGGGGGACGGCGGACCCTCAGCAGATCAAACACATTTTCAATTCTCATCAAAAAAGTAAAACGTTATGACGTCCCTAATAAAAACCGCTCGCAATATTCGCTGTACTCGCAGCAATATCGTAATGAACACCCTGTATACACGGCAGCCATTTAATCTCGCACCTGTATCACGCTGTATATCGCACGGTGTAGGGCAGAAGATGCAGCGGGTACGCAAGCGGTTCTAAAGAAAATGTGACACATAGTGAGAGTTTAAAATCAATTTGACCCCTTGAGTATCGTAAAACCAGACAAAATTGAAATTCTATTGTTTCGTGACCGCCGGCGGTCGAATTCGGAAAATTGAAATGGCGGTAGGTCTGTCTATGGTGTGCTGATATTGATTTCCCACGGTACGGGACAGCCCTGACCTCATTTTATGGTGTAAAACCAATACGCGTTTGTAATTCTGACGGTTCGCGTCGCATTGGTTGAGATTTCGGTGTGTTCAGTTGGAAACTCATCACACGCAACGGCGCGTGAGTTTGTGAGATAGTGGAGAAATCTGATTAAATCTTGTCAATCTTCTTGTAAACAGCCATCGGAGGCTACTGTGTTGTGCTAACGGACGGACAAACGCTGACAGCAGCGTATATTCTGAACATTACCTCGCGTGGTTGGCTTGGGAGTCGGTTCCCTGTGAATGTGGACACTGGTCGGTGTGTATGTGACGTATATGTGAGCGATTTGGACAGCCTCTTGGAGTCGGCCGGCGTGGTAACGCTACCAGAGGCCAGGAGTCACACCACGGCAGCTGGGCTGCGACCATCCTGTTTCCTCCCTCACCCCTGTCCTCTCCTAAGGTTGCAAGGCGGGTTAACCATCGGACCAGTTCAGTAAATCCATAGCATAAGGTATCATTTAAGTTAGTATTTAGGTTAGTTTATAAGATCTTTAACGCTGCGAAGCGCAGCTGTTCAGGCAACCCCTGATCGAAGACCAGAAGGTCCAGGGTTTGTCTGAAACAGTAAGGGTATCCTTACTATGTGTCACTTTTTCTTGTACAGCAGTTACACTGCTGTAAAGCAGTTACGGATAGTAGAAATTGGTATTATTGTGAGTTTTACAGTTAAGCGTAACTCTTTATATACTTAATCTACACTACAACAATCCAGATGTTTGATGTAAAAAAGTTTTCATTCGTATGAAGCTTTTCCAAAGATGTCACCCAGATTGATCTTTAAAAAATAATTCTTAACCGTTTCTTATATCAAAACATGTCTTGCCATTCCTAAAAATATCTCATAGTTGAGTTTCAACCTTACGTCATTTGCAATAGCGCATGGAGAGATTACGCCGTAACACATTAAACTGTTTTGTATTTCGTGGTTGTGGTTTCAACGACTGTTACCTTACGAACACAATTGTATCCAACGGCTTATCCGCAGTATAGAGGAGCTCAAGATATTTCAAGTAGGTCACCCATTCAGTGATCTGACATTGTAAAAATCAGAAGCAAACAATTATAGGTCTAATAAGCTGCGAAATAAAACTCCTCATTTAAACTAAAAGTCGGGTTAAATTTTTCCCGCCGCCTCTTGTGACTCAGTCCCCTCCTACCCGCTGTTGCCTTTTCCTCAGACCGACCGTCCAAAGGCCGGTCGCTAAACGGTCGGCCGTTAGCTCGTCCTAAACAAATACGGCCATCTGCGTAAGGGAGTTTCGGCCACATTAAAACATTGTTTAGGCGTCCAACATGTGTCATTAGCCGGATCGCTGATGCTGGAATTACTCGGTTTTTCTTCATTGCAATTACGCGCGTAATCAAAAAATGTAGCCAGGTATACGCGGACTGGTATTTGTGGATATATTATTAGTAGTTAGTCAAATCTTGGCTTCTTTTTACTACCCCAACTTGTTATAAGAATAATAATCTATGAAAAATCTTAAAAAAAAGGAATAGAAATTTCCACAAAGTTAATACGACATTTTTTAATTCAGGGCTAGGTGACATTAGCATTCCATAGAGCTCCATAAGACTCTCAGTTTCATTCGATCTGATAGTCGATCTTATTTTTTTAAATCATTATGAAAATGATTGCAAGAAAGTTTTTTTTAAATTTTATTTTTGCAACGCAAAAGTTTTTAAGAAAACCAACTAAAAAACACTTTTAACACGCAAATGAAAACTAAGCTTATCATAACCTTAGTTCTAACAAGTAACTTTCTGTATCTAATCTTGAATGAGCTCCGGTATTATGAGCACTGTCGCGTTATCTGTGCGGTGTGGGTACCGACCTTAGAGCATTAAACCAACTGCTCTAAGGTACCGACCGATTGCATTCGAATGTCATTGGTATTAAAAAGTTTGTGAGTTGGCCTCGAGCGCTCGCAGTAGCGGGTTCTATGACGGCAAGTTTATTAACCTTTGTGTACCAATATAAAAAAAGGGTTCATCATCGTCATGTCTGTTCGTATCCTCCCACTGCTGAGCATTATAGGCAAAAACAGGGTTGCTCTACGTAAATATTTAGTTAATTAATAGCTTAGTGATTCACATTCCTATATCTTAAACTTACTTACTCACTTTTTTGTTGTGTTCTATCAACGCAATAGTTTATTTGATTCATAATTATGAGCACATATGTAAAGTCGTTTTGCGACTTTGGTTAAAAGTGGACTACGGTAGAGGACTGCTTTTGCTGTCCTCTTTGCCTGGTCTCTGACTAACCCTTGGAGATAATAGTACTGATTATATGTATGTACTCGTATGTATAATTATGTTTTTCTTTTCTTGATGGATTTTTCTGTCTGAAAAGTATGAAATAATAAACTTTTAAATATTATGATCCTGAAAGAAAGTTTCTAACAATTGTTACGACACTTAATAGCTTGCGAAGTTATTATTGAACAATCAGCCAAAACTGTTAATAATAAATAAAAGTAATACCTAAAAAAACGTAATGCGATCAAACCATAAATCTATTAAAATATTTTCAGACAAAATGTTTTTAAAATCATGAGATTCCCCAACATCGCTATCTCCCTCTAATGACTTGCACAAGTTGTAATTTGATGAGCTCCGCGGATCGGCCGAAACTTTGCGAGCTGTATGAATATTTCAGGGGAATACTTTTTTGGCGCCCAACGTGGTACTCATTAATTTACACCTTACTTCTATTGGAGATTTTATAAGGTTATCATAAGCCGATGTAACCTTATAAAATATTGTTTCTTTGGCTGGTTTTCTTAGAAATAAATACACTTTAGCGTGTTGTTTTTATGAATCGATTTTCATATTTAAGCTCTTTCTTTATTGCTTAAGTAATTATAGGTGGTCTTACGGTTTTTAAAAAATGTCAGTTTTACAAAATTATAATTTAAGAGATTATCTGTAAAAGCAAGGGTATAAATGTGTTTAGATGATCGAAGATATAAATAAATGAAGACAGCGGAAAATACATATAATATAATTAATGGAATCAGGCGTTACTTTGCGTAAATCCATGACTTATAAAAATGGAATAAAAATATGTAGTGTTAATTCCGCTAACACTCATTTTTTAATTTTGTTGATCTCACCTGATGGTGAGTGGCGATAAGGCTGAAGGTGGAAGCGCACTTCTCCCGGAATCCTCAATCACAGAGGAGCTGGCTATCTTATCTCTAAACTGTCGGAACACAACAATGCTATAAACATCGTTTTATGCGACAGACTTAGATAAGATGGTGGTAGCTAGCCAGGCGGAATTTACATCCCTACCACCAACCAAATATATAATAATGTTAAACATATTATCTAGTGACCCTTAAAGACAGAAACATGATTGGTAATACTTCCCTCGATAGAAAAAAAATTCAAAGGTAGCTCTGTTCAACATTTAATAGAGCTGTAAGTCAGATAATACATTAATAAATTACTTAATTTTTTTACCAATAGAAGAAACTTTTTATTATCTAGTGAATGCAAAAGGCACATTTTTTTATTTCACTCTGTGTTTCCTTTATAGGCAAAAAACTTATAAAACGCGCCTATTCGCGCCGCTTCGCTGTTTTACCCGTCCCTTACCGTCATACCGTCGAGAGAGCGAGAGAGAAGCGCTCGGAATACCTCGCCTTAAAGTAGAAACACCACCGTGATTGTGCTCCGTCCGATAACCGGAGGTCTAGGGTTCAATTCCTAGGTCGGATAAAGTGTTTCGGATTTTTCGTTGTATGGCCCGGAAGGTTTCTTTGTTTTTCACGGGCACCAACTTGCATTTTTTTTTATTTTTATTTAATTTAACAATTCATAAAATACAATAAAAATACTTAATCTAATAGCATTACCTTAAACCACTGAGGTTGTCTGTAATGCCTATGTGATATACGTCGGCGTTGAATAGGTATGGACGTGCCAACTTAATAATAATCTTTATTCAATAAAATATTACATGTTAACAAACAAAAATGAAAAAACAAAACAAAACAATTCTTTTGAGATTAACGTAAGCGTAACAATGAATAAAAACGTAAGTTTTGTTGGCAAGCGTGGTAATTAAGTAAATACCCATCAATTCTAGTGAAGACTTGTTCAATGATGGAGGCTTTTGTCCAGCCGTAAGACAGTAAATAGTCTATACTATTTTGAAAAGAAACGCTATCGAATAGAGAAGATGTGCCAGATATAATTGAATTAACTAACTTTAAAAGCTTTAAAGAATTGGTACCTATGGGCAATCCGCCTTCTTGTTAATCAGTGCGGTAGACAGGGATAACACGCTTTATATTGTTTAATCTGCACAGTAGACATTGCGGCGGTGTGGCCAGTAGATAAGCGATCACTCTAATCATCATTAACCCCTTGAGCACCGTAAAACCAGACACAATTGAAAATCAATTGTTTCGCGACCGCCGGCGGTCTTTTGATCCTTGACCTATTAAGCTTAATGAATGAATATTTGATTTACATCAATTTAGTTTTCTATCCAGGCTATGAACTATCTATCAAGTATGTAGGTAGCAAAGAACAAATCCTTGTCTCATTAAAAAAGACTACTTTAAAACCATTTTTTGGATGACATTTAAACAAAGACAAAGTCTTTAATAGCAAATTATAGAAATAATGTATAATTTGATATAAAAAGTGAATTTTACGTACTTGTGTAAGTATGTCAAATAGCACCTACCTACTTTAAATGAATTCAACACTTTTAACGACCCCGTTAAAATTTTATAAATCCTATGCATTGCATATGCATATGAAAATTTTACACCTTACTCAAAACATAGAAAAGTACAAAAATATTATAAAAGATTCCTTCCACCTTCCAGCCAGCGCTGCGTTATTTTTTTGTTTCTAAAAAAATATTCTTTATCCTTTCAACCCCGCTCTTTTAGTGGCCGCCTCAATAAAAGAGCCAGCCGTTTGCTCCCATCAGCCGGTAGAGGCGCCCAGGAGAAATCAGCGGGCGATATGTGCCGTGCCTAATTAACTACCCACTTTTACGGTAAATATCCGAACGCCTGAAGCACATGTACAGAGCTAAGATTATTGCCAGACACAGAGGTGAATAAGGTATAACACATTCTTCATTCATTCATATGGAACTCAGATTATGAACGTTGCTCGTACTGAAAAGATAGATAGACAATACTTTTATTGTAACAGTTTACATTAAACTTAAAAAACAAGTACAATACACACGGATGGAGAGAACTTAAACACTTTAAAATCGGAGGTGCAAACATATCAAAGGTTTGTAGGCTGGAGTAAGGCTGGAGTAAATACATAGGATCTTATTTAAGGGTTTTTATAAAAAGCATTTTTTTATAAAATGTGTGAAATAATGCCTTATAGAGCAACCACCTTAATATCCAATGGTCTGGCCAATAAAAAAAAATCAGTAGAATTTTGCGATCCGACTATTTCTTTAGTAAGATGAGTATTACTGATACACCTCCTAAAGTCACATACTATCAGCAGTGATGATTACCAAGCGCTTCGCCGTTTTGTAGATTATCAAACTAAACATATATGCTAGTTCAAAGTTTTCCTACAACCACGTTTACCATATTACCCCTATAGAAGCAGAAACAATGCAGCATTATTCGATTAGACACACCAATATCGCGCCCGAAAAGAACTACAAAGAACAACGCAGCCAATCGGTGCACCAGCAGTGAGAATGCAAAAAGGCGCTAATTTCGCGAAACCAAAAAGTGCTAATGGTTATGCGTTGCAGCCAACGCGTTTGTCTCACGATAACGCGCGCTTACAATTAGCTGGGGCCGGTTTATGCAACAGAACGCAGCTGCAATGCCTTTAGCGATGAAGTTAGTAAGTTAGTGTTTATTTTAGACTGTCTCACTGCTAGGCAAAAGCCTCCACCATTGATATTTAAAGCATCACAGTTCATAGGTTTGGTTTCAGTAATAATTTGTTCTTTCTTTTGTTCGTTGGTGATGTACAAACACATGTCACGCCTGGATCTTGGAGAGGTTAGGCAGATACTACAATTTTGCTATGATCCTGATACGCTTCTTTTAGTAAACAAACTCTTGTAACATTCTTCAGACAAAATGCCCGTCAGCTTAAAGAACTTTTGATTATGAAGGGTTATGCCTCAAAACCCGAAAGTAAGGACTTGTTAAAACGAAAAGGTATTATTTATCATTGATATGAGAACTCTATGTGTTACAATTAGTTCTGCTATTATCATTGACGCATTAACGGGGATCAGTATCACTGTTAAAATGTTAGTGACGATATCATTAAACCTGCCTTCTAATAAGCTCTAAAAATAATAGAAAATTTTATTATTTCATTTGTATTGTTACTTACGCGACACAAATATTAAAAAGTTCTCATTACAAGTCTGAATCATTTATAATATTTGTTTTTTTTTGCGTTAATAACGCTCAAACAAACTTGAAGATAACGAAACGTTGAAAAAATGGCTATCTCAGTTGGCAATTTCGTTACATTCAAGTCATTCAAGCATGTATCAACTCAGAGTTCCACATTGAAGCATACTGCATAACACCTCGGCGCTCGCAATTAGACGTGACTCGGCCATAACCGTTAATGTTTAGTACCGGCCACATATTTCTGCGCCTTGCAAATGCCCTCAGTCTGCTCCTCCTGCTATCTGCTGGCCAATCACGTTACGGCGTTACTGTTATTCTGATGTACTGCACTTTTTTCCAATCGAAACAACCGTTTGGATGTCTGGCCTGTGAATGCTGGTTCAGCTCTGATTTCATCGAGTAGAATCGTCGTCAATAATATATTGTGAGATTTCTTTTGTTTGCAATAGCGACAGTACAGCTTTGATATTATTGCTGTGGTTTGCGTTAAAGTAAAAAAGTGTTAGTTTAAGGAAACATATGAAAATAGGTATCTTGTGCTTTTTGGAAATTGTCATATATGTATGTGATTATCACTACGCTTTTGGCTCTTAAGACTACGGCGAGAGATATACTACTTAGTTTGCTATCTTTCTTTTACAGCGTTCGAAGTTGAACATGACTTGCCTATAAAACTCGTAGAATAATAACAAAAAAAATATTTAAATTTCATACTCATGCGCTCTTCAATTACGGCTAGCACTTTTTTCTAATAATGGTAATAGGTACCTACTTATAATACATGAAAAACACTTGAGCAGTGAAATATCTTTAGGAAAAGTTCTCTTCAAAAACAGTACAGGACAAATAATTCATATTAGTCATTAGAAAAAAACAAAAAAGTACTCCAAGTGTCCAAAACAAAAAGTCAAATCGCTCGTGAAACTTTTGATCAAATTAAAAGTACTCCATTAGAAATTAATTTGGCTGCATTATAAAGGGGCGAGCTGAGGGCTTGGAACAAAAGTGTGGGGTTAAGAATTGTGCAATCATTGCCTTGAATTTAATTATTCAATGGGGTGGAAACTTCTATTAATCAAAGGTATGAATATGTAGTTAGATGTGGTTAATCTTAAAGACAACGTAGGTGGTACAAACTATTTGTCAAATTCATTAAAGTGTGTTTTACATTATGGCGGCCCCACATTAGTGCCGTGAATTCACGCCATGAATTCATGGCATAAGTCGTGTCATCCACATTCACGGGATGCTCACAATCGTTCGTGAAAACCGCCGCGAAATGGACGTAGAAGCTGCTGCTGCAATAACTTTGTTTGCTGTGGCAACATACTATTTAGACGTCCAAAACATTATTAGAAAGCGTTGGAAAAAAAGAAGATGGTGGATGACTGAAATACATCGTTAACGATCAAAGTATAGTCTGGAGTAAACTGATTAATTTCCTCTTTGGTAAATTGAGACGGGGCCGTGAATGTGGATTTGTACGCGTGAACGCCGCGCGAACCCTTTGTCGCGGGACAAAACACGCGCGCGATCACGCCTGTTCCCCGATCAGATCGGGGAACAGACGTAAATGCGCGTGAACCCCGCGAAAACCGTCCACATTCACGTTCACGCCTGTTTACGAAGCTTCACGGCACTAATGTGGAAACCGCCATTAGATGGAGGCTCCTTAGGGCTGTGCACTTCGAGGTATTGCAGTTTTCTTACTAGTCTGTAAAAGCTGTCTGTAAATCAGGTTTTTAACTTTCACAATATAGGCTGATTTTTTTTATGAAACCTCTGGAAAGAAAATCTGTGAATGTAGATTTCTGTTATTTGTATTTCATTCGTGATTACTTTTTTAGGCTGCTGTTAAGCCGACGTCAAAGCAAATGGTCCTGACTTGAAAGGTGACTTTATTATACATAAATCAAAATGAGACATAATTTATTTTATGGTTTTAATATTTTCACTTTTACAGAACTTTATACATACGATATGAAAAATTGAAACCAACCTCTGGATGAGACATATTGAACTTACTTATCTTTTACTATAAAAATATAGTCTAATTATACCCAAAAACTTATACCTAATAAGTTTTTAAAAATAGGAAATCAGTACAAAGTTGCTTGTCATGGAATCCGAAACGGTCTTTCAGCAAGGCTAAAAGGAAAGGGTATTATCAACAAAAAAAGTCTTAAACTAGCATAGCCACCTACCTGATTTTGTTTATTGTGAAAGCTGTGTAGTGACAACTCGTTGTTAAATAATACTAACAACCCACCTCTTCTCTTGGTTGTAGTCAAAGGCAGCACATACATCCTACAGCTTAAAGCGGCGCTGGGCAATTGATCAACAATATACTCTTCAACCTTTGAACATCTTTGAAGTCTTCAACACATTAAAACATACAGACATATAGTCACGACTATTATCCCCGAAGGGTTAGTCTGAGACTAAGCAATGAGGACTGAAAAAGCAGTCCTCTGCCCTAGTCCACTTTTCACCAAATAGCGACTGCACATGTGCTCAGCGCAGCGTGGTCCCGTAGTAGGACGTTAGCTTTGATGACGATGTTTGAATAATGTCATGATACCTCGTCTAATTACTCACTATTTGTGATACTACTTAAGAGTATAAAAGATAATTTAATTATTTATTGACTACATTCCTATTTTTACATCGGAAGTGAAAGCATCGTACGTACCTCTTCATAGTATTATTACGAACTGCCAATTAGTTATTACATAACTCGTGTTTTCCAAGAATTTATTATTTGTAACTCATTTGTTTGTGATGGATATTTAAGTTGAAGGTATGAATGATTTATTTTAAGTATTATTTGTAAATTTTCATTTGTGTATTTATATAAAATTACCGTGTTACGACAAGGCACATAAAAATACTTTTTTGTACAGTTCCTGTATGGCTTTTAACTATGTTCTCATAAACTTTGTGTGAAAATGTGTGTTCATATCTCTTTATTCAAATTAATTACAATTTAGCTTCATCGAACTGCAGTTGTGAGTGGTGGAGAGCTCGTAGCAAATGCTACGAACATGCTACGAGATACAAATTATTCTTACATTTAGAACTAAACTTTTTTTCTTGTTTAAGGTACAACTTTTAAGTGTTCTTTTTCAAGAATGCTTGTGTTAAATACTTGGTTATCTACTAAAGGCAGTAAAAATTATTCTGACAGAGGTCGTCATGTTTTTCAAACGCTGACGCAATCACTGCCTAATGTTGAAAATTTTAATACTAATGACTTGCAAAATAGGATTTCTAGTCTTTGTACAAGATTGGCGCAATATGGGAAAACAGCTCACCGATCACGTCTTCGAATGGTCGAAAAATATAGCCAATGGCTGAACGAAAGTGAAGTTTTCTGTTTGTCAACTGCGGCTTGTAACACTTAGCAGCCGGCGGCGGCTAGTGATCTTCCTCCAACAAGCAGCCTGCCATACAGAAAAGATTTCACAGACTGCTGCAAGAGGTCACGACGACGAAGATTAGCTAGGTTAGCTAAGTTACATGAACCTTGTTACGACATATCCATGCTACAACTTACCTGCTTCTGTCCATAAAGTGTTAATTCATGGGTCGGAAGTAATTGATAAATTTCTAGTGTCAATCGGTGAGTTCTCGGCCGCTGAATCTTCCAATAAATTAGTTAAACAATATAGGCGTGACAACACGATGAAAATGTTTCGAGTTATAACAAACATGGATCTGATGTACAGACTTCTCAATTCAGATTCTTATATTTCTAGTTTACGATAACTACCACGAAATAAAAAGTCTGTACTGTATGCAGAGGTGTTGAATTTGTTAACAATAAGCTGAAAGCTAATTAGTAAATTACCTTATTGTTAATTATTAACAAATTCGTAAATCTCGTATTTTTTTAAATGTAATCGTGTTAGTTATTTGTTATCTACCTACCTTAAACGACTCTTTAAATGTTATTGTTATAGTTAATAAATAACTACCTTAATTGACCATAAAATAAATACTTCCGCTAATGTATTTTGTTTAGCTAATTCGTTCAATAAACCTGTATTTACCAAATCACGTATTAGTATTTTAATTTTATATTGTAATCGAGAAATTTTATTATGTCTGCCTTAATTGATCATAAAAAAATATAATCACATGCAATACTGCTACTACACGCAGTTCAATAGCCGTAAAACCCTATGACCGCCCTTCCTTGGAAGCGGGACCACTGTGCAGCGTGACAAGGCGGTGACCGATCGCCGTGCCGCTCTATGTTGGATGTATGTGCAGTCTTTAGTCCGTTAGTCGCCTTTTATGACACCGAAGAGAAGAGTGGGGTTGATAGTTCTTTAGTGAGCCGCTATACCACATTATTCTCTGTAACACAAATAGTGTGACAAAAAAGTGTATCACATTCTTGGCGTTCACCCCCAAACCCTTTCCTCGTAATCCGATTAAACGGCGAAGACGGCTGCCGGATCGCCATCAGTCCACCGTTTAATTAACATTCCGGAACACCTCGGCGTCAAGGCGTGAATTAAACCGATATCACTTGGGCACTTATTGACAGCTGGCGCGCAGTCAGGTGAGGGAGCTTAGGACTATTGGGCGGGTTTGTTTTGTCGGTTTGTTTATTTGTTTTTACATACATCATGCCCGTTTCTCTAAGGTAAGCAGACACCACAGCTTTCCGTTTCCTACGATACTGACACATTTACTCTTTCTGGTTCATTTACTCTCACATTCATAAAAATCTTTCGTTTCCGTATCATTGTAATTAATCGTTTTTTGTATCCATCCACTCTACATCCACTCTTTGGTTCTAAGTAGGTACTTGAAGTTAGATTGTCATTGAAATAAAAGATAACGATTTTCCAAAACAGCTGATTTTGTAATTCAGTGCACACTTGTATCCTAATACTTACACGAACGAATATCAAGTAGCTAAACGCGAATAAGGTAGTGTATAATATAAAAAACAAAAGCGACTAATCAATTCTCCACGTTATACTTACCTTTCAAAGTGTATGTTACATATATACATACATTTATGACGTATTCTTACTTATTTACATAGGTGGTGAGCACGTTGGTGGTGAGTCCATCGCCGCTTTATGCTGTTGGATGTATGTGCAGTCTTTAGTCCGTTAGTCGCCTTTTAGGACACCCTAGGGAAGAGAGGGGTTGGTAGTATAGTTTTTAGTGAGTTGATATACCATACGGCTCACAATAAAAAGAGCCCAAACAATAACTGTCTTTAGTCAACAATGGCACAGCTCCTCTACCGGAGCGCGCGCTCCTCCGCCGCCGCCGCGCCGCGAGACGAGCATTCGACAGCGCCCGTTACCGAATCGGCCGACGCGGTGCAGGACGCACGCTGCTACCATGTGCGCGTTTTATGAGGGTTAACGCATTTCGGTTTTCCATACAAACTTCCAAGTCGAAATTTTTAAAAACCATTAAGCCAATTTCAATAACACGTTGCATGGTAAAGTAACATACAGAGATCTAAATAGTTTGTTGAAAACATTTTTAAAAAACGTTTAAATAACTAAGGTAATACGATTTTAAACTTTCTGTAGTGGACTTTAAATCAAAATAACTTTTTTTAAAATGTTGCAACAAACTATTTAGATTCCTGTATTTTGCTTTAGCATGCAAAGTTTCATTAAAATTGGCTTAATGGTTTTTAAAATTTTTGACTGGGAAGTTTGTATGGGAAACCGAAATGCGTAAACCCACCCTCTTAACATGGAGACAAACTTAAAAATAGATACTTGACACCGTGCATCCACACTTTATATTTTAAGTACGCTACGGGAAAGCGCTTGGTTTTCATATCTGTGAATGACTACACCTGAAATTATCAAATAACGAGGATTTTCTTATGAAAAATATTGGAAAAGTTTCCTCGACGAGAACTCCAAACTACATCTTTTTGACATTTAGGTTTATTACAAAACAATGTTATCGTGGCTCTGTCTAGCCCGTACAAATTTACTACTATGTACTATTACTTTGGAAGTCAAAAGTGGCTTTATTCAATGCCGAGGAATATGTTATTCGAAGTATTGTTATTAAAAAGAAAATTACGTCATTATATACCTACATAAACAAAAATAATTGCCTCGGATGTATGTTTGGGCATCACTTCAGAACGGCTACACGTATATAGCTAATTCTTTTTTGGTTATGTTTAATAATATTGTCAGGAGGACAAAGTTTGTACGAATGAAATTTTTTAGAAATTCGTCACGGGGTCAGCCTGTTCACGCGGACAAAGACGCAGGTGGGCCGCAAGTTTAGTTAAAACTCAATCAGTATTTTAAAAATGTGACAAACAAAAGTATAAAATTGAATAAACTACACGCTTATGAGAGCTTAATCGCCGCACATCGTTCGAGGGTATAAACTCTCGCCCTTGTCTGTATTAATGTGGCCAATTTGTAAGACGGCGCGATCAACTCATTTGTCGACGAGAGGGCGAGTAAAGTTCAAGTCTTGTAACAGAGCATCGCTTCTAGACATCTTGAGAAGAAAGAAAATAGAAAACCAATAATTTTTTTTTATTCCTCAACGGTGAAGCGCTTTGTCTCCATCTCACGTGATGGTGACGACATATCCATAGGTGAAAGCACATTTCACCTGGATCTCCAAAATACTAACAAACTGTATACATTCATACATACTCACGACTATAATCACAGGGTTTGTCAGAGACTAGGCAATGGGGACCGTAGTCCCCTCCCCAGTCCACGTTTCACCAAACTACAACTGCACATATGTGGTGAGCCCATCGCCGCTCTGTGCTGTTGGATGTATGTGCAGTCTTTAGTCCTTTAGTCGCCTTTTGCGACACCCAAGGTAAGAGAGGGGGTGGAAGTATTCTTGTGAGCCGCTTTATCACACGGCTCAAAGAAAGAAAGTAAATATGTCATAAAATACCCACACATATCATCACTTGGAAAGCAATTAACTCACGAAGTGTCCGTGTCTCCTAGCAACTGTATACCGAATGTTATTAATAGAACGGTCTCCTTAACCCGGCGAGGTTAATCGGCGCGCATCATCGCGCTGCCCGTATTAATGCGGCCAATTTGTAAGAGGGCGCGATCAACTCATTTGTCGGGAGCGCAAACACTGCTTAGGGGGCGGTCACACGCCCGAGGCAATATTAACTAAATTGTAAAGCTTAAAAGAGAGAGAGAGGAATGTGGAATAATTGAAGATGTAGTGACATCAATTCAGAAAGGCACGCTAAGATGGTTTGGCTATGTAGAGAGGATGGATGAAAAAAGAATCACAAAACTGTGTTTAATGATAGCTTATAGAACCGGCGCAGCTAGTCCAGCCCAGTAGTGGGCAGTTTATTGGATAACGATGGAGAAATACCACCAAAAAGAATGTAAACTATGCTATATAATAGAGTTTAAATGCCGCAATTTGTGATGTGACAGAAAAAGGTTTGGTATTCCTCATGCATTGAATCGCGGCGAACGTACTAAGATTACACAGGTACCAAACCAACGAATATGTTTAAAGAATGTTATGAGAGTAAGTGAAGCAATGGATGTTTGTCAGGATCGTAGGAAATGGAAACCTGTAGCCTCTGCCTGCCCTTCCGGAAAACAGGCGTAATGTGAGTATGTATAAAGCTTAAAACCCACCTGTGTCAGAAACAGAGCAGCTTTCAGGGACACCGGGTTTTGTAACACCGCCAGCTGTTTGCGCGTCATTATTTTGTCCGCGGCCGTGGACATGCTTCAGCTGCGTATGTTACAACGGGCTCCGCCGCTGCGGTGTAGATGGTTCTCACAACTTCAGGGTTTAACCCCCAGCACACCTTTGCCGCTCATGATAATTGCTTACAGATACTAGCTTTGTGCACACATTAGTAAAGTGAGTACCAAAGGAGATAGGTAATTTTGGGCCACAATGAGTTATTCGTTACAAAAATAAAAATGGTATAGAAAATAAGGTCTTCTTATTGTATTATTATTGGTTTCTAAAACACTCCGAAAAACCTAGATAAACAAAAAAACGGATATTCGAAAATAACACTTAAACATACTTTGTAAACACGCATCTAGTCAGTAACAAATCGATTTATCGAATTCGATATACTTTTTGTCTAACTGCAAATACTTATTGAAACAGTATTTAATTTAAAATAATGAATATACCAATACGTTAGTTCTTGTATTTTGTAGACTATCTGAATTAACAATCATGATAATAAATACAAAAAGAAAAGTAAAATATTAATTTAAATCGATTTTTAAAATCGATTATTGAAATGTCATGTCAGGTCTTAATATGTCTTTGTCAATACGATTGTCATCCATTCATTCATTCTCTTTGCTCTATGCAATGTAGATTATTTAGTGCCGGCTTTTCTTTATAAATAGTTATTTTCTCACGACATTTTATGTTAAATTATACCCCTGAATACAGAATTTAATCTAGATCAATGAAAAATAAGCTTCAAATTCTTGTAACTACACAAATAACTAAGAAATAGTGTAAAAGCAGAACAAGGCATCGAGGTAAGCAACTCACGTGAATCCTCTATAACTCTAATCTGCGGAGTTGTACATGCAAAATAAAATACATCTGAATTGCTATTATCATTCCCTTCAAAATGCAGTAATTGTTATGTCTGTAACACAATTTAATATAATGACCCAAACGTCCATACAAGCTGCCCTATCTCCTTTGAACTTTTGGTTTGTTGTTAGTCTCAAGAGTTGGATTACTGATTTTTACTTATTAGTAATAAGGATTTTTGTCAAAATTTCTTCGCACGTTCACCTTATATAATTTCTACAACCCAGTCTGAAGCGGCCTTAACAAACGATGCGTACGCATTGACTGAATTGGCGCCGCTAATTCACCTTTAATTAAACAGAAACGAACACTTGCAAGATACAAATTCGCAAGAATTTCGCAAGTAGCAACGGCAATATTTGCTCTGATGTTACAAGATACTGAAATGTTAAACTACATTGACTTAACTGCTAACATAGCAATACGCAAATGCTTAATGGCAGAAGTGAGTGTGACGGTGGTTGCCAACCAAACCAGTGCGGGAATCCTATACCACGTGGTTTTCAGCATTGTTTTATAAAGTTTACACGAAAACAGCAGATAAATCTATATAAATTAAAATCAATTTCCACTATGTTCGCGCATTACTCCAGAACGGCCGGCGGTGGCACCTATTTTGCTAATTCTCTTTTTGTTGTGTTTTTAATAATAATTGTCAGGACAAGGTTTGTATGCATGATTCTTTTTGGGCGGGATTTTTATCCGTGTCGCGGCGTATCGGTGAAAAAATACTACCACCCCCTCTCTTTCATTGGGTGTCTTAACCACTTACTCGTCGAAATTTTCAGACACAGAAATTTGCGCAACTGTCAACGTCGAATTTGACAGAATCGAACATAGACTATTCGATATTTTGCGATCACGATGCATAAAATGTACCACAGAACCAAAATAATCGAACTTGTTCATACTAAAGTAGTCTGTAAGTCTATGAGAACACGGTACAAAGTCAAGTGTGTTTTTGTAGGTGCGGTCTCATGCGACCGCTTGGGGTTTGAGGGGTAGGTCGACTAACGGACTAAAGACTGCACCACCAACAGCATAGGGCGGCAATGGGCTCACCACCTGTCATGCTGAGGACATGTGCAGTCGCTTTATGGTGAAAAGCGGACTATGGTAGAGGACTACTTTTGATGTCCTCATTGCCTAGTCTCTGACTAACCCTTCGGGGATAATACATAGTCGTGATTATATGTATTTTAGATTTGTCAGGAAGTACGGGACACCGCAGCCCACGGATGCTGGAACGCTTGGCCTAATTTTGATACATTTAAATAAGGCCAAGCGTTCCAGTTAATACATAAAAATAACGCCAAGCCTTCCAGTTCCAGCGTCCGTGGGCTGCGGTGCGTTCTCCATCATCAGGCAGACCATATACTCGTAGGGCTACCAAACAGCATAACAAATAAGAATCATGATTGTTGAAATTACCCATATTATGTGTGTTAAGACTAAATTTGTTAACTAAACAAGAAACTTAATAACGTGGTACACACTTTGTTTGAAGTACATACAAACAAGAAATGATTGGATATCGAGCGAACGAATCAGTGTTTGCTATGTTTGTTACAGTTGAACAATAATGCTGGTCCCAGCTCAATTTAAATCAGAACCGACGTCATCCAAATAACTTGAGCACAAAGCGATTTCTGATAGTCTGAAACTTTGAAACATAATGGAGGACAGAGAAAACTCATTTATCCACCTCAATACAAGGTGTTACAGATAGAATCTAAATGCCATCAGCGATATCATATTAAAAGGCCCAAAACGTCGATTAAACAGAGATGTAGGGACAATAGAAGTGATTTTAGAGATCGATAGCGTTAGATCGGTTAACTGTTCTGACAATGTTGGAAAACGTCAGATTAGTAGATTTAGTGATCTTAAGTTTGGAGAAATTGTATCAGCCTCGGAATGATTTTTAAGTTGAGAGCCAGAAGATCAACATTATTAACATAACAATAATAAAGAACATAGTGTCGTGAAGGACGGAATGGTATGCGCAAAGTGCCTAGCAGCAGTTGGGTAAGAATACTTAAAATCAGTCTGTAAATTTTTTATTGCCAAATAACTTCTTGAATTTATTTTAAAACTCGTGGATGCACTTCATGAAAATAAATGAAAATGAAAAAACATATAACACCTATATACGGTTACATCACATCACAAACATACGTAAATCTAACGTTTAAAAATCAAGCATTATTTCAAATAATAATTATTCGGCAAACACAAACATTTAACTACAAACAGGACCTCCACTTTCGCGTCAAGAAATCCAATCTTACAAGTTTACATTCTAGAATAGTTTAATCTCTTCTAGTCTTCGATTTTATGTCTACGGCGTGCCCTATATTATCAGGTATCGAATGGCTCGAGTTAATCCGCTGCGATATGAGAGCAACAAAGAGATCGCAGATACAGTCGGACTCGACTGACACGGTTATTGGTCGAGTTGGGACGTGCACATGCTATTGTGGGGATGTGGCACATGCTATTGTGGGGATGTGGCACTTCTTTGCGATTGAGAGACGTGTCAAAACACACGCTACTTGTATTGGTTACAGCTTCACTATATTATATTTGATAGTGTATAAATAATATTAATATAAGTATGGAATCATACTGTGATAGCCTACAAATTTAACCTAACCCGCTTGTACTCGTACCTAAAATAGAATATGCTTTAGTTATTAATCTGAGAATTGTTTAGTCTCATATTTTTAGTCACTGTTATCAGTAGCGTAATTTTTTGACAGGCCGATTTTCTTTCTATCTGTCTTTTTTCTCGAGAGTAATATTCAAGCAGCTTTTGAAAGATTTCATGTTTGGATTAATAATGAAAAGTAAAAGCTGACCAACCTACTGTACGGTGGGCCAGCTTGATGGTGTATAATTATGGGCTAGTTCTAATGTAAACATAGAAAATGTCCGTTCACTGCAAGGAACTCTTATGTTGTCACCCAGCAATTAGCACAACAACTTAGCTTAAGTGGACTAGATGGCTGGCAGGCTGGGTGTTACTCGCTCAATGTGAAGGCTATAGACTCTGAGCTGATGATGATGCAACTGCCACATCAACCGTTGACAGTTCGTTTCGCACCTCCCATTTATTACCATGGCTCCTCTCGTGCCATTAACTCCGCGGAGTTTTAGGAGCGGATTCGATGCGAAAACTTCGGAACAATGCTAAACACCTTGTTCGTTAATATCGGGCCTTATCGAGATGTAGCGAACCTATTTACCTTGCAAAGGGTTCTTTTGGCGTCGAGGTGTCAATATCGTGTGTTATCGGGGAGATGAGAAGAAAAACAGTGCCAGTTTAGACTTTGTTTGAAAGAAAGAGTGTGATTTGTTCAACATTGTCTCTTACTACATTATTCACTTATTGAAAAAACATTCTTTCATCCGACAATTTAGTATTAGTACTTTTTTATGTATTATACATAAAAATAAGATAATAAATAACAATAAAACAATACAAATAATTGATTTGTTTTTTTTTGTTTGTTGTAATGATTTTTTTCTTGGCCTTGGACCCTCAGCAGGGTTGGACTACTGAAAGATAATTGGACAGTTGCTTAGAAGAAATTAATTATCCTCTAGTCTGTCACGAATACCTACTCCTAGAGGTTAACAATTGAATATGTATTGTGTCTGGTCTTACGGCAGCTGGGTGGCAAACTGAACTGAATACTGAAATGCCTTACCATACATTTAAAGCACATGTTAAAAAAACCCTCATGAGTAAAGGTTATTATAAAGTGGAAGATTATGTAAATGACAAATATGTATGGACATAGTGCATGTACGAGCATAACCTATTTATTAGTAATTTGTATTAATATATTTCTTTTTAATTTATTTTGTATGACTTGGCGACGACATTATTACTTTTGTTACTTAGAGGGAGAAAAAAGTATGGCCTCCTGAGTTTCTTGCCAACTTCTTCTCAGTAGAAGGCTCTCCCAAAATCCGAACTGGCGGTTGATTAGTTAGGTAGGTAGATTAGGTAGTTAAGTTAGTTGATAACATTTAACTACTGTTGGTTAACTTTTTTTTTAAACATATTTATTGACGTCAATTAGTACCTGTAAAGGTTTATATTGATTATAGCATTTGACTTTGACTTTGAAACAAAGAATATTAATTAAATGTTAGTCTGAAAAAACCGAGGTCAGTTTAGTATAGAGTTAATTTTCACAACTAAGAGCTCTCGAGTGAGTGATTAAATAACTACTAGTTTAAATTATAAAGTTGATAATATCATGCTAACTCAATCATATTTATTACAGTTATTGCTCCTTTTTTGTACATAATGCGGCCCATTACAATTGGCGAACAGCTAACTTGCGCCATAAATAATTAGCACACACGTCGATATCGCAAAACAAGCCAACTCCAGCCCTCACAAATCACCTAATAACAAATCAAAGAGAGTTCAACCCGCGTTCGGCCAACTTGAGTTATTCGACCAAGTTATCGGGCCCGCGTTTATCACCGAAACGTCACATTTAATAATAATTAATGATAATTGCGTTCTGGCTTAGAACGACAAAGGCGATCGGCCGATTCCCGTAAGTTATTTCAGTTTAACTTGCCCTGTTGGAATTTGAGTAGAGGACTGTATCTTGTGTAGTTTGGCGGCGAACTTCGGAGTAGCGACGAGTGGAGAGGTGACATTGATTTTGCAATTATACTTCTTATCGTTTTTGTATTTAAATGTATTATTTCTATTGTAATTGATGACTGTACAAAATTTTTGTAACAATTAATTAAATAAGATGAAATAAAAAACCTTCGTCTGATTGCTAATCTAATTATAAAACAAGATGAAACATAGGTACTTGGGTAGTTTTTAATATGTTAAAAAAAGAGTCTTAAGCTCTTTATATATATTTTCAGTTTCAATATAAATATAGCATTGAGAAGTCAAAGTAGCAATTGGAAAATTAATACATTTTGTTACTTGTAAATATAGGTATTACATATAATACATTGATGAACTGAATGAACAACTCTGGCTAATAGCATATCATACAATCATTTGAAACAATCTGCTGGGGAAATTCGATTCCCAATTGAAGCAAGTCGGCAGTTATCCTTTTTAAGCAACATTTTACAATAATATATATCTCTGACCAGTCCACTTGATATCAGCAAATTGACAAAGTTACCCTTTACCCTTTAAAAATCGTCCGCAATCCGCGCAGCGGCTCCGCCCCGCCGCTGTCCACACGGCGTATTCTTAATCACTTAGCATTGCTAAACGGGCAAGCGACACAGTAAACAATATGAAGACTCCAACTCCATCTATAATTTACGGGAGCGAACTTGTACTGCGCAAACGTGCATTGTTTGACTTACAGACCGATTTTAACTGCTACTTTAACTATGACGCATGGTGGTGTTATTGAATGTTTGTGTTGCTCTGTTTATTTAGATCTTAGGGTGTGACATCGTAATTCTGCATTACGTGAAGTTTCAGAATCCCCTTCTTGGACTGAAGCGATTGAGACTTACATACAACGAAATGAGTTCGGAAGAATTGGTTAAAGTTATGTCCACGGTCATGCATGTTCCACTTTGTAGGTACTGACATAGTATAGGATCCTAACCTATCCAGGTTATTGAAGCTGGAACATGAGCTAGGTTATACCTGAGGGACTACAGCTTGAGATTAATTTAAGAGAAAGAACCAAAAAGTAAAGTGGTTTTCACTCGGACAGTTCATAGAAAAATAAAAATAAAAACATTTTATGTAAAATTAACACATTGAAGTTGGTTCTCTGGTAGTACCAATGAGATTTTCTTTTAATAAGAAAATCTTCTTTATTTTTAAATAGTTACATCGCATTCTATATGAAAGTATAAATCACAGACATGAAGCGCGGCCGCTAAGGCAAGGGAAATAAATTTATTTGCACATATTTCCTGGTTGTTATTAGCATCCGTATATTACGCGGATGTTTGTTATTTTTATTGTCTTGTTGATATTTTTCGAGTATCACTCCCGATATTATTTATTGGCACAATAATGAAATTTTGCCACATAATATTTTTTCTGAAATATGAATTTATTTTACAAAAGAAGTTTATAACCTAGATTAAAACATAGAATACTTTTTATCCTGATATTCCCACGGGAACGGGAACCACGCGGGTAAAACCGCGAGCGGCCGCTAGTTAATACATATATAACAAAAAATTAAATTAAATTGGAAGTGGTTTTATAAATGGCGATATATATAAATATTTTAAAATAAAATATACAAACAAAATATAAAAGTCTACTACTACTACGCCGTGTTAAACCTTATAACTATATCACCAATCATTTTTGTTTCCGAAGCGTTTTCCGCGCGCGCCCAAAGACGTATGCTAAGATATACGCCGCCCGTATCCGCTGCAAGATTGAGTGCAATTAGTTATTTACTTTATTGTCCGCATTCGCAGGAAAATAAGGATTTGGGACACTTAATAAGCTAGATTTATAGGGAGAACTGGGAGCTGGCTTGTTTATTAGATACAATGTCAGGCGAAATAAAAAAGTCATTATTTCTGTAGTGATTGGTTTGGTTGAGCTTTTGTTGTTAGATTGGACATTGGTTGCCTTTAAATACAACTTGATAATGTGTATGTTACTAATCCGTCACCACTGACCACATAAGAACTGGTTATCATAGCTGTTATGACGATATAAGTCAGTGGTCGCTAGCCAGGCGGACTTAGAACATGCCCGTTATTACCTTCCAACTCAATCACAATATAAACTTCATCATCGGCTGGGAATTGACCGGAGCTGGGTCAAACCACTGGGTCACAGGATCGGTAAAACATGTGCCTGGATTTAACTATTACATAAATATTTTATCCTAATGTTTTGATCACTTTACAGGGGTTTGCCCCTGGGTACTATAAATTTAATAATTAAATGAAAAATACGAAACACTTAATTTGTAAGAGTTTAGTAATATTTAGTATTTCTTAATTACCCAAGTAACATTTTAGGTTTTAGAAAGGTTTTGAAAGGTTTCTAAGGATTTTTTACCTTATGGAAATTGGCTCATAAGTCCTAACAGGCTCAATAATGTTATATTTACCTTATATTAACCTCCTGAGTGCAAAAAGGGCTCGCGTTTTAGAACCTTTCTAAGAACTACGGCAAAACTTATAGCTCAAATCCAGAACCTTTAGAACTAATTAAACAGAACCCAAATATAACCTACACAACTTAAATTTAAAGTTAATATAACCATGAAATGTAGCTGTTAAGTTTTAAATTAGATTTTTCTGTAATCTTTGATAACTTAAAACCTTTTTGATGGGCATGAATAAATCAACTGCCTCTGTGGTCTAGTGGCTAATCCACCGGTTTTTAAACCCAGAGGTCCCGGGTTCGATTCCCTGCGGGGGGTACATCTTTGTGTGCTCGGTTTGGTTGGTGGTAGGGCTGTTAAGTCCTTAAGTCCGCCTGGCTAGATACCACCATTTTATCTAAGTCTATCGCTATAACAACGATGTTTATAGCATTGTTGTGTTTCGACAGTTTGAGATAAGATAGCCAGTTTTTTTTTTTAACAGAAAGAGGCAAACGAGCAAGCGGGTCACCTGATGAAAGTAATCACCGCCGCTCATGGACAACCGCAAAACCAAAGGAATCGCAGGCGCGTTGTCGGCCTTTAAGGAAGGAATAGGATCGTTTCTTGAAGATCCCTAAGTCGTAACGGTCCGGAAATACCGCCGCCGAGAGCTGGTACCACAACACTGTAGTTCGAGGCAAGAAATTTTTTGAAAAACGCACAGAAGTCGACCGCCATCCATCAAGGTGATGTGGATGGAATGACAGTCGATTGCGTGTAGTGCGGTGAAGAAAATCAGCGGCAGGGATCAAGCCGAACAATTCCTCAGAACACTCCCCATGATATATACGGTACAATATACAGAATAAATATTAGCTCGCCCGGAGTAGAGCGTATCCCCAGTGCTGTCGTCTGCATAGCAATGAATGCTGTTGTTATGCAGCATGTCATTGATATGCAGAAGAAACAGAGTAGGGGACAACACACACCCCTGCGGGACTCCAGCATGCACGGGCTTCATGTCGGAGCACGAACCGTCGACTGCGACTCTGATGCTACGCCCAGTAAGAAAGCGGGCAACCCATGAACACAATTTCTCAGGAAGCCCGTATGATGGAAGTTTAGAGAGAAGAGCCATGTGCCATACCCTGTCAAAAGCTTTCGCTATGTCCAAGCTAAGTGCCAGTGCCTCCCCTTTACTCTCGACTGCCTCCGCCCATCGGTGAGTAAGGTACACTAAAAGATCACCAGCCAGAAAACCATACTGGCGATCACTTAGTAGCTGGTTCTCTTCTAGGTACCTTAAGAGCTGGCGGTTTGTAATGGACTCCATTACTTTGGAGAGTAAAGAGGTAATAGCTATTGGCCTGTAGTTGGACGGATCTGAGCGATCGCCTTTTTTTTGTAATCGGATGGACAAGGGCTGTCTTCCAAGAGCTCGGGACAACGCCAGTAGTGTAAGAGACCCGGAAAAGGCGCGTTAGAACTGGTGCCAATTCAGGAGCACACGTCCGAAGCACAATGGGTGGAACTGCATCAGGCCCATTCGACTTATGGATATCAAGGGAAAAAAGAGCCTTACGAACTGACCTTTGCAGGAACTGAACGTTTGGCATTGTACAAGCGCAATGCGGTATGGTTGGTGGGGAGTTTTCCCCATCGTCCAAGGTCGAGTTTGAAGCGAAAAGAGAGCCCAAGAGATCAGCTTTCTCCTTTGCAGTATAGGCCAGGCAGTCATCGGTCTTGTGCAATAATGGTAGGGACGGCTGACAAAAATTCCCTAAGGTAGCTTTGGTGAGAGACCAGAACGCACGCGTCCCAGAAGGAAGACGCACTAGCCTCTTGCCGATTTTACCTATGAATATTTCTACCAATGTCCTTCTTAAAGGATCTGGCGGCATTGTACTTCTTTCTGAGCGCACTGGTGTTTGGATCCTTTGATGACACCGCATTAGCCCAGGCTTGGTAATGTTGTCGCTTTTGGCGAGACGCCATTTTGCAGCAACGACCAAACCATGGTTGGGACTTGCCGCCAATGGGAACCACAGAGTTTAGAATAAAAAGTTCCATTCCCTGCAGTATCACATCAACGACAGAATCAGCGGCGACATCAGGATCATCCAGCGAGAAGCAAACTCACCATCACGGGTAGGACGCAAAGAAACTTCGCATCCCATCCCAGTCCGCCGACCTATAATGCCAGACTCGACGGCTAGCCGCTGGTTGCGGTTTTGAAGTTTCTGTGAGCGGCACAGTGCTGCGAATCAGACAGTGGTCGGATGAGCCTAGTGGTGCATCAACAGAAACTTGATAGCCGTCTGGGTGCGAGGTCAGCAGAAGGTCCAATAAAAAAGGTGCATGGCCCTCCACATCTGGAACCCGTGTTAGCTCGGTTACCAATTGGGACAGACTGTAGGCTAAAGCGAAGTCATGAACGGCTCTACCCGCGTGGTCAGTTGTGCGTGAACCAAGCCATTCGACGTGGTGGGCATTTAAGTCTCCCAATACCACAGTCTCGGCCGAGGAAATCCGTTGGAGAAGGGAGTCTGTCGCTGTTTGAACTGTCGCGATAAGTTGGTCAGTTCCAATGTTACCGCTGTGGGACCCATACAGGCACGCGTAGACGCGAGGATGACGTCCGCAGACGACGTGTAGCCATAAGATGGAGAGGTCCCTATCTTCAAGATTGCCAAGGCGACGGACGCACATATCCTCCCTGACATAGGCACAAACACCGGCTCGTGGCACAAATGCATGTTCCAGGTTGTATCCCGGGTAGCGCAAGTAGAAGATGTCAGGAGCGGGGGATATCTGCGTCTCGGTGAGGAAGAGCAAGGTCGGTTTCGCCGTCTCGAGGTGGTAATGGACGGCTCTCAAGTTAGAGTGAATTCCCCTGATGTTGCAGAAGTCCACGCGAAGCGTAGGAGGTAGTGCCAATTGTCTTGCCTTTCTCCTGCCTGCATCATGCCTTGACACGAGCGGACTTTTGCTCTCCCCAGAATACGTAGGGCAGCCTAAGCGAGAACGCTCAGGGGGGGATTCTCCGATACTGGATGTGTCGGTACCCCCCTGGGGTAAATCTAGATTAAAGTTCGCTGCCATATCAATTGTGAGGGGGGGGGGGGGGTTTCGGAACCCTCACTCGCCGGACGAAACACAACAGCACAGAGTGCCATTGTTTCACGGCGAGCTGACCCAATGCGTGCTGCAACGCAGCGTGGCTCTACCACTCAGTTGGTGTCACTCATTTAGCACCACCCATAGGGGTCCTCAGTGGTTGAGGATTCCGGGCGAAGCGCGCTTCCACCTTCGGCGTTATCGTCACTTACCATCAGGTGAGATGAAGGCCAAGCGCTTACCCGTTGTGAATAAAAAAAAATGCCTTTCCAGGATTCTGGAGTTTTAAAATGTTTTTATGAAAGATTTTTTTACACAGAAATAGCAAACGTCAATACTTATTTATAATAGCGCTATTCGCTGTCATTTCACCAAGATTCAAAATGGCTAGATAAAAAACTTAAAAACGTAATGCGACTGGCACTTTATCGTGATAGTTTAGTATAATAGTGCTGTATACGAGACGGGCCTTTCTTAAGTTAAAAATTTTCAATTAATTTTACTGTAGTAAAAATTATTAAATTAGATTTTTGGTGGTAAATCGCATTAAAGCAAAACTTTTACTGATGTAAACATATATATTTTATTTTAAATTATAGAGCACATTTAACCTAATTATGCCTTTTTAATTAAATGATTGCTTTGTGTTTCGATTTTATTTTTATTTCAAGAAATAAATAAGGCTGTTGTTAGGATATTACTAAAAAGTATTAAGATTTACCTTTTCTGAACTACAAGCTAAAAGTTAATGCCTTCAGCTCTTAAACAATTACTTATGGTTTGGGTTTTTGGTACTCAGTCCTAATTTGTTTGCCTAGCTAACTCGAATACAACCTAAAGGTTTAAGATAGGTTTTAGAAATAATTTATTGCAATTTCAACATCCCATGACCATAAGGTTGTATCAAAGTTAAAAACTAAACCTTTAGATCTCACTGTCGCTTTACATTAGCCTTTCCAGAACTTTCTCAAGAGTCTAAGACAACTTTATGATCCTGGGGCTATATGCTCTTGTAAAATAAGTCCAAACAACCAATTTACAGTCTCTAATATTCCATCACGCACAAAGAAATTTGGTGACTCGTTTCTTTGCCGCACTTCCAAAAGATGATATAGTCTACCAGCACACGTATTCCCTCCTACCTATGACATAGGGTCCTTCAAACGAGGCGTGATGAAGCACTTTGTGGGCCGGCAGAGTGAGGATGACTGATGCTACGTCTCTTACGCTGCACCAGTTGTCCTCGCGCCTGGACTTCATTTCCACTTAACATCAGGTGGAGTGGGGTTATTTGCAGGGCTTAGTATAAAATAAAATAAAAAAATTTCAACTCTTGTCACCGTTTCCAGGTTGTAATAATAAACTATTTGTTTTAAGACTTATTAATCATTTTCAAGTACATACTATGACCAGATAACAAAAATTAACCTTTTTATGACTCTTGCAACACCTAAAGGCATTTTTTACAGCCTAGGCCCGAATGAAATGTTATTTGAGTATATATTTACCAGTCGTTCAACCAGCTCAGCTGATGGTCTACAATCTACATAATTTATTAAGAGTAAAAATATTTCACATTTTCATCTATGATACATTACGACCATTTCAGTGTGCCGCCATAACCGCACTATGTATAGCCATTAGCTGTTAGCAGTTAACACCGAAGGGCTTATCTATCACCTTTATCCCTTACCATCATAATAAATAACAGGTAATTCGTACATTAACCAGCCGTGAGTTATAACGTCTCCCCAACATTTAGGCGAACCAGCAGCATTAGCATTAATTTAAAATATTATTTATCGTTCGCACCGCTATTGCAGTGGCGGAGCCATGTTTGTGTGGATACGATGTTACCCCGTGCCAATTTAGGTTAGAGGTACCTAGTTTAAAAAAAACTTGCTCTCACACCAATTATCTAACTCAAGGTTAAACTAGATAAGAAATAAACATACATAATTAAACATAGAAAACACACAAACCCGAAAATGAGTTATTTCTAAATTGACTCAGCTGGTAATTAAGCCCCGGACCTCGGAGATGGTGATGTCAGAACAAGCGTGCTAACCACTAGACAAGGTCGTCAAGTTATATTCAGCCATACTTTTCGTTAGTAAGACTCTCACAGATGTCTGTATGACAGACAACCACTGTCGTTTCTAAGCAGCTCATTACTGTGATGTTATTTTCCATTTCGAGGATTATGAGAGTAGATGCAAGCGTCAGTAGTGTCGTGGGCGACTGCTTACCGTTTTTGGTTGGCGGTAGGGCTTGTCTTAAGTCAGCATGGCTAGCCACCACTATCTTAGCAAAATATGCATCCATAACATTAATGTTTAGCGTTGTTGTGTTCCGACAGTTAGAGATAAAAGCCAGCTCCTGAGTAGTTGGAGAAACGGCTGAAGTGCGCTTCCACAATCGGCCTTATCATCACCTAACATTAGGTGTCATAGGTGGAATAAATATATAACGAAGGCTGGTCATCCAGTGGTGAACTTGTAAGGCAACTTGTTACTTCTGCCGATCCGTGGTCGATGGAAGATACATAATGCATTTCCCCAAGTAAATATACAAAAGGTCTACCAGTGAAATAACAATAAAACGAATTTTAGTTAAGGTAAATGTCGATCGGAATGCGTTTCTATTTCTTAATGGTACATAGGATGTGTATTTACATAGGTAAATATACTCGTACATTGTTGGCTTTAAAAGTGCTAAAGCTTATTTACTTACAGTATAATTTATAGCACATTTGAATCGTCCACGGTATTTTTTTACCGCTTACTACCTATACAGTACGTGTTTTTTTAAATAAATCCTAATATGGCACTTTCTAAACGATATAACGATCAACATACCCAGATTTTTATATGAAAAATAATCATTTGCTCTTTTGACAATGTGTATATTTTTCTTAACAATAATTAGGTAGCAGAAATGAATAAGCTCCCTCTATTCGGTGCTTACTTGTATTCGTAGTTCCGCCGGGCCATGTTGATGATCTCGTTAAGGGTAAGATGACACCAAATGACCGTAATTATACCCAGTTACGGAGTAATAGCCTGTTACCCCCCCAATTTACACCCCGCTCGCGTTTCTTTGTTTATTAAAGTTTTTTTTATTGTTATCGCTTGTCCTTAATTTGTATTGTTATTGGACGTCTGTTTGTTTAGCTAAATTGGTTTTTTGATAATTAGATTTTGTGAGACGTGGTTCATGTTGTTTTGTTTCGCTTTTGATTTTAATTAGTTCTAACGTTAATTAAACACAACATAATCAAAGCCCACAGTTTGTTAGATGTTATAAAAAGGATTAAATATTTTTCATATAATTTTAACGCAAATTTGGTTGCGAGTAATTTAATTAAAGTAGTTTTTCTAAAATGTTTTTTTTTACGTATAAGATCTGGGGGCACGGAAGTGTAAAAGTGTAGCTGGCAAGACTATGTATGTAATGTTGAATAATTGAAATGAATAAATGATATTTGTAATGAAAATTAAGCATGACTTTTCATTTTGTAATTTGATAACTGACATAAACATGCATACATTGTGATCAGATCCTGCGGTGTTACTTATTAGGCATGTTTCACTGAATATTTAATCTTATTTAATCTTAGTGTTTGTTGTAATAGTATTTGTTCTTGGCTTGACATCTATCTATGATGATTACCTGTTGTTTGTCGTGCTTATGTAACGGAATCCATGTGTATGTTTGTATTAGTTAGTATAAGTATGACATGATAATTTATTTAATGTTAATGTTAATGTTGTAATATTATTATTCTTGACTTGACCTATGATGATTGCTATTATTTCTTTTTTTATAATATTGACATTGTATTTGCAAATTTATTGTTTTGATTTCGAATGACTTTTGTTTTGTATTGTTCTGTATCTAGGTACTACCATTATTAGTAGTATCTATTATTTTAAAATGTATTTGTAAGATTTCATTATTTTGATTTAATGCATGTAAAAAAGTTTTGCTTGTTGGCGCTTTGGTACATACTGTAAGCCAGTTAGTGTCGTGAATAAATAAATAAATAAAATTTCATCATCATTATCATAATTATCATCATCAGCCAAGAAACCTTCTACTGCTCGGAAAGATCGCCTCACATGGACATGAAGCGATTGGTCCATGACCCATCGCCCGCCCGGCTTGACCTGCCTTTCGAATCACGGAGGGCTCTAGATGTTTTTAATACGGTCACCTATCCAGCGACCCAGTATTGCAAAAGTTGTTTAACTAGCAAGATCAAGAACGGAAAGCCTTAGCCGCAGCGCCATCAAGCTCCTTATCGATATCATACATTTCAAAGATATTTAAACACAAAAATTCCGCACAAAATTTTTATGAGGGTAATCTAGACATAGGTTCTGTGCCAGGTTCAAATAAAGATTTAATAGCTGGTATAATCTTGTTACCACCAGCTGCTTACACTACGAGTATTATGATAAATACAATTCACCTCAACAACAGAAAAGTTCTTTATTGGTTAACGATTAATTTTGGTTTTTTTCCGTGCTTATTCTTGTTAACATTAGCCAGTCGTAGATATTTTGTGTAAGTAAATAAGTATCAATAAAATTATACATACGCGCGAAAAACGTAACCCTTTTTAGCAGTCGGGTGAAAAACTGTTAGTTTTGACAGTTTATTAACTAATACATAATTATAATAATTACAAATCTTAATTACTTTTCCTAAACAACAAAGGGTAAAAATTTACTTAGCTTAGTAACATGAGTTGAGTAGGTAGGTACCCAAATGTGAAAAATGGATTTTAATATCCGATATTACCCAAAACTTCATACTTATTTACATAAAATCACATGCACCGATCAGATAAAACTCAATTAGCAATAGAACCCTTCCTTGGGGAGCGCTATTCGCTATCCGGACAAAAGCCATAATTATTTACAACTACCGCTGGCTGCGTTTTAAAACTACCCCCACCGTCCGCCATCAAAGTCCGATAACGCGGCCAACTATGAGAAGCCTTGTTTATTGAGAGGATGTCAGGAGGGTAGCGCTGTTCGCATTTGGCTACATTTTGTTGTAATTCAATATTGATTAATTTTTTTTTGTAAACCTTATATTTTATATGATTATTATAACACTTCCAGAGAAGCTGGTTGGCGCAGTGACTCATGCGTTTGGGATGCGATGGTGCAGTTTGACACACAATACTGATACAGGTGCTCGATACTGTGTCTGTATTTATATTGGCAAGGTTGGCATCCGAGACATAGCTATTGAATGGTTCATCATCTCCGATAACGGCGTTTCACAAGGTTGCACACTTGGACCGACTCTGCTCCTCTATATTTCTCTCCTGACCGATTTCGACTGCATACCCTGTACTGTACAGGAACATTTAACCCTCATCTTCATAATCTACATTTTCAAACCGTTCAAAGCAAGTGCAGAGATTCATATAGAGCTGCGATAGAACTAGGCTTTGAAAAGTCAAAATCATTTTCTTACGAACAAAACCTGAATTCTGTGAGTAGCACAGTCTGAACACAGAGTGAGGCTATATATCCGGCGATAAGGCCTTTTGTATCTCAAAATAAATAAAATAGCTTAAATATGTCCGGCGTGGGACGGGCGTGGGACGGCGCGGGATGGGCGTGCGTGGCGGGCGGGTGGACACACGGCCAGTAATTACCTTTGTTATTAGTGGCGTTACTATTATGAACTTGTTGTGGTAATACCTTTTTAGTGTGCTCTTCATTTTTATTTGGAACGCTTTTCATAGTTAGACATTGTTTGAATTGGAGTTTTACAGTTGTTTAGGTGGGTATGGCGGTGAATGATAATGCAACTTGTCAGAAAACATCTACCAGTTTGATATATGCATATTACGCATCCTGTGTTTTAAATTTAAATGGATGAAAATTGTACAATGTCTATAATTTTCCGAAACACAACTATATAGGTATACAAAAAACATCAGAATCGCCTATATTTTCTCTTGAATAGTGACAAAAGAAGATAGTTCCACAAATATCCGCTGGAAGCGCCATTGGTTAGTTTTAAATTGGTGGGATTTTGCATCTCTTTCGCGTCAAAACAGTACAATCTTCAGTAATTGCTCAGGCATCGGCGCAATCCACACGCCATTTCACTTGAAAAGTGTAAAAAAACGAAATTAAAACTTAAAGGTAGGTAAGTTTTGATTCTATATAATAAATCAAATTGGTATATGGTATTTGTCAAAAAAATAGCCTAATGTTATGTATGTATTTTACATACAAAACTGTGCAATCTCAAAATTGTTATCATTTTGAGCATTTTTTTTTTTAAAAAGTCGCTAAAGTCAAAACGAGTTGTTCTACAACTAATTATTTTATACCTTCTCTTTTGAAATACTAACCTGTAAAAAGGTATTTGTGAAAATAAAGGATTCAATTAAAGTAAACTATAAGATGCAACTACTGAACTTTGTAAATTAGTTTTTTATTAACTATTGAACTTTCAAAACGCTCTCCTATAAAGTTAGTATATTTAGATATTGTACACTTTTCATCCGAAGAGGCGAATTATGTGATGATAGATTTTTCTCATTCTATCTATATCTGAATGAATTGCTGTTCGTTTGTCTCGCTAAAACTCGAGAATGACTGGACCGATTTGGCTAATTTTGATCTTGAAATATTTGTACAAGTTCAGGGAAGCTTTGAAAGGTGAGAGAAATTAATAAAAATCCTCAAAAAAGCTTTAAAAAAAAGGACATGTGAAATACAGTTATTAATTGAACCACTCTCCCGTCCATGATGAATTACGTCCAGGGTGAGAATAGTCATCCAGCAAAAATTTCCCGACAGCATTCACTTTTATGCTCTTAGTTCAAACCAGCATCTCGTGCGCGCAAAAATTACCGAACGCTCTATTGTTAGTTGCTTTATACTCTGTGTGTAAATTCGACTCGGTCTTGACCACTTTAAATTTTAGAAAAATTCACAAAGTTGACCGGGCGGCCATTGAGTGTTTAGTGAATTTCAAAGAGTAGAGTAATTATATTTGGGGTGAATTTTCTTGTGCAGGAGCTTTGGTGAAATGTGGTAAGTACTCTTTGTATTCATCGTATTTCCTATAAAAGTGCACCTCAAAATAATTGTAAGGGTTTTAGCTATTCGAAAAGGTATGATCTTTCCAGTTTTTATACAGTGTAATCCAATTATTTTTAGTTTGAAAGATATGGTATCGCTCTGCGCTCGCTCAGCGAGACCAATCATTCATTATCGCCATTACGGTAGTTGTTCGGTGACGCATATTTTATTTTCATTAATGTACTTAATGCATTTCTTTTCGTAAATAATACTTAAAACTATGATAGTGTTCAATTGTTTACATTTCTAAAGACATTTATAACATAAAATTGCTGAATTGTGTCTAGATTAAGTCTAAAAAGCAATGTGTGACAAAGGTTAGATTTGGTATATAGCGTAGGTGACTACAGTCACCCTGGACTGGAATGTTTGTACGCGTATCACTCCAGAACATCTGTACCGATTTCTTTAATTAATGTTTGTACGCGCATCACTTCAGAGCGGCTCGAACGATTTGGCTAATCAATGTTTGTACGCGCATCACTTCACAAGGGCTCGACCGATTTGGCTTATCAATGTTTGTACGCGCATTACTTTACAACGGCTCGACCGATTTGGCTAATAAATGTTTGTACACGCATCACTTCAGAGCGGCTCGACCGATTTGGCTAATTAATGTTTGTACGCGCATCACTTCAGAGCGGCTCGGCCGATTTGGATAATCAATGTTTGTACGCGCATCACTTCAGAACGGCTCGACTGATTTGGCTAATCAATGTTTGTACGCGCATCACTTCAGAACGGCTCGACTGATTTGGCTAATCAATGTTTGTACGCGCGTCACTTCAGAACGGCTCGACCGATTTGGCTAATTCTTTATTTGTGTATTATATTTCAGTGACCAAATTAATTTTGATGTCGTTGCCCTTGGTGAAGTGCGTTGGACGTGAAGGCGAAGTCGACGAGCCGTTGCCGTAAATATATTTTATTTTAGCTGTTTTGAACTGTTATTGTAATTTAATAGTAATTCATATTACTTCATTCATATAATTTGATTTTAGATCTACTAGTAAAAGGCTTGTGGAAGAGCGTGGTGGAACGCGTGGACGCGGAGTGGGAGAAGAGCCACAGCCGTAAATATATTTTATTTTGACTTTTTTGAAATGTAATTGTAATTTATTAGTAATACATATTACTTCATTCATATAATTTGATTTTAGATCTACTAGGAGAGGGCTTGTGGAAGGCCGTGGTCGGGCGCGAGGACGCGGGCGTGGACGCGGACGTGTACGCAGGGTGGGGGAAGAGCCACAACCGTAAATAGGTTTTATTTTAACTTTTTTGAAATGTTATTGTAATTTATTAGTAATACATATTACTTCAATCATATAATTATAATTTGATTTTAGATCTACCAGTAGAGGGCGTGTGGAAGGCCGTGGGCGTGCGCGTGGACGTGGACGCGGGCTGGAGAAACCGTGAGTGTGAAATATATTTGTACACAATACATTATGTGTTTATATGTAACATACTAGTTTAGAACTTTTTTGCAGTGCGGAGCTGGTTCAGGTCAGGGCAGCGAAGGTGCTGACCAAAAGGCGCCTTAATGCCTTGCCTACTGAAGTTCGTCAGGAGTATGTCGATAGGAAACGACTAGCCGAACTTCAGCGGGTACTTCTACCCAACGCGCCCCCGCGTAAAAGACAAGCAAGGTAAAAAATAATTATATTGATCGCAGTAAGAAAGATGTTTCTATTTAATTTTATACAATGTGATAGAGGTGGTACTTCTAACCCGTTAAGGCTAAGTACTACGTCTAAATTAAATCTTTCCTACAAATAAATCTTTCCTACAATCACACCAATTATCTAGCCCAAGAGAAGCTTCGAAGAAACTCGTTAAATGGTTACTAGACAACGGATAAACATACTTAAAATACTTAAATACATACTTATTATACATAGAAAACACCCAGACCCGAGACAATTTAGAAAACAATAATTTCTAAATTGACCCGACCGGGGTTCGAACCCGGGACCTCAGAGATGGTGACACCATGAAAACCGGTGTACAAACCACTCGACCAAGGAGGAGGAGAATTCATCGACAAAAAAATAATATGGGGGCTCCAACCCCCTCCCCCTATAATTTATGACCATTTTTACTTTATGCGGTATCAAAGGTTTCATACGTCGGAGAAACATGAAAAAAATGGCAAACGGTAGCTAATGACACCGGCTAACTAATAAATTACTTTGCTTTGTATATTTGAGATTATTTTGGTGAGAAAAAAATCATTACTCAATTATTTTGTGATTCAAAATCACTTTTTTTAAAGTCCATATTATTTAAATTTTAAACACTGAAAAAGACGAAAACCTCAGGCGGGAATCGAACCACGCACCTTCCGCATTCCGGGCGGCTGCCTTAACCACTTGGCTACCGAGGTCTGGCTTTTAACCGTCGAAATTTGTCAGTGCTTGATGCTTATGTTTTTAGTCAACATTGACAAATTTCGACGGTTGAAAGCCAGACCTCGGTAGCCAAGTGGTTAAGGCAGCCGCCCGGAATGCGGAAAGTGCGTGGTTCGATTCCCGCCTGAGGTTGTCACCTTTTTTCAGTGTTTAAAATTTTACTTAAGTATATTTAAGCGTTATTAAAACGCTAAAATATAAAATATTAATCCATATTTTTTTTTTGTCGATGAATTTAGATGTAGTACTTAGCCTTAACGGGTTAGAATTACCACCCTTATCACATTGTATGGTATGAATATAATGAATTGAAATTGCAGGCAAGATTCTCCTGACAGAGAAGCTTGTCCAATGCTCCCAACACCGGAGCCTCAGCCTGAGCCTCAACCCGCAACCTTCAACGACCCTCAGCCTAAACAGGAAACACTAAACTTGGAATCAATAGGTAAGCCTGAAGCGGACATTACCCCAAATTCACCAAACTGAGGAACGATCGTACATATTAATTTTAACACATCGACGCCCCCACCCAAAAAGTCAGTAATGTGCTATTATGGACATATTGCTGTTATGTTAAATTCGGCATCTGTGGACTGGTATACACCTTAACAATTTTTTTCAGATTTTTCCTAATAAAGTTGATGCAGATAGTAATGACATATACGTTTATTGCACGGAAATAAACTTAACTTAAAGTACTGTAACACAGTGTTACATAAAAATATTTCATATCTGGTTTTGGTAAGACCCGTTTACCGGATTATTGGCGAAAAATTTTTTTTATGGATTTGATAAAAGCTAATGATGGATTTTTGTCGAAAGATTTGAAATATATGAATTCTGTAATAGACACTGACAATATTTCTGCAGACAATAATTGGCTTAATAATATACGTAATATGTCAATACTTATAAATTTACTAACTGTTCCGGCGAACTTCGTACCGCCGAACGGTCAAATATTGTTGTGTTACCTCTTATTAACTATAATTAATTTACGACTTTATTGACGTTATGAAATGAACACTAAAACTTCATAAAGTTCAGTAGTTTATTAGGATAATAAATATAATAAGTACAAAAATCTAGTATTTTAATGGCAGCACTGTATTTGCTTTATAGAAGCATAAAAGCATTACTATGAGAAATGCCTTGCTCTTACCCCGGGGGCATCCAGGAAAAATAAGCCACCATCAATTGCTTTGTATCATAATATGCTGCCCTCTGTGGGGGGTGCAGTCTACATTCGTTTAAACTGATTGTTCTAATTCAAGTCGATCATATTCACAGTCACGTTCCAATTTATTCTTGATTAAATGCGTCATCTATTCCACGATCTGGCGCTGGTATTCCTTACCTGACTATCAGACTGCCGCACATGAGATGACACGTGTCTTCACCAGAGCAAAGACTGGTTATGCATCTCCTCATTCACCTTATTTGCCGATCTGTTCGATAAGCTCAACGATTCCAAGCTATCACCAACGATCAGGATTGCAATTTCATCTATTGTTGAAGCGTTAAATGTGAGTTCGTGTGTTGAAGCTGGTCGTTTATCCGCTCTCATTACCACTTTTCATTGGCATGCGCTCCAACGCCGTTTTTAACAGCCTGACCAATGCATGACGTTTATGAAGTGGTTGCTGCAGATGTTCAAGAGTTGCTCTTTTCATTGCTGTGTTTATATCTTGACGCCGATCAAGTTGCTCTTCCATATATCGCCCATGGCGTATATTTTTAAGAATTTTATTGTGCATCTAGCTGTTCAGTTTAACTTTGTACCGCTTATCAATCAATGAATGTCATGGTAACGTTCAGCTGGCGAAGTCAATAATGGCAATTTTACTTTGTCTTAAGGCAACACAATCCAGGCGTTTCTCCAGCAAACTTCAATGCGTCACAATTCTCGCAAACAACGTCCATGGGACAGATGAAAACGAAATGATGTGAGCTGTAATCAATCGTGTTACAATTTAAAACCGCTGCTCGATTCAAATCAACACTCAAATGATTTCTTCTTGCGCGTCGAAAATTATCTCGAAGATAATTTTTGTGAGATTGTTTCGACGATTTATCATTCACTGTAAACCGAGCCGATTCACGGGCTACTTCTCTTCGTTCTTGTGTTTGGGAAGCACAAAGTCGGGCCATCTTATCGTGGCGCTCTTCTCGTGCGATTTCTCGTTCTTCATCACTGGATTGATTTGCAATGCGCCGAAGCCTTATAGCATTACGGCTTTGTTGGGAAAGATTCAACACCTAAATGATTTCTTCTTGGGTGTCAAAGGTTATGTCGTAGTTGATCTATGAGATGCTCGAGACGATTTCTCATTGCCAATCCTCGATCTTGTGTTTGAGATGCACGACGTTGGGCCATACTAACTTGGCGCTCTTCTCGTGCGATTTCTCGTTTTTCTTCACTGGATTGATCATTATTCTGCTATTCGGGACGAAGACGAATCCAAAAAACTAAACGTCATTAAAATCGGTACAGCCCTTCTTGAGTTATAAGTGGTGTAACTAGCACGACTTTGTTTTATAAATATAATATAAATATCTTGTACGGACTGAAAGCACATCTGTCATATTTCTTAGATATTTAAGTTATTTAATTATTTTTATGTATTTTGATACAATTTATCTTGTTTTTTTTACCAAACTGATTCAATAAACACCATTTAAATACCAATATTCTGTCTGTTTTCTTACAAACCTTGTAATATTACGTTTAATAAATTGGCCAAAAAAATATTGGTATAGGTGCTAACGCTACATGGTTCATAGTAAATTTACCTCTAAAAATAACGTAATTTAGCAATACCGTTTCTGTATCTATAATAAATAACCGCAATAACACCGTACTAAAACATTACGCGTCATCTTTGCCATAGAAAATTACGTTATAAAAGTTCATAATATAATGTTACAAATTGTAGTTTTTCATAAATTTACTGCAAAAACCCCGTAAGTGTTAATACCATAATGTTTTACTTACAACATTTCCTGTAATATGTATTTTCACAGACTACTAGATTTTGATAAAATGTGATTTCCTGCTGATATAAGAATTACATTTCACAAAAAATTAGGTTTGATTTGATATATCAATGTCTTAAATATTCCTACGCGTTGCAAAGATATTCACAAAAAACCGTAAAACATTTCTCCTGTAAAATTTGTATTTTTCGATTACCGACTTTTTGCTTGAGGGCATCGACATGTTTTCTCATAACAGATGTTATCTTCGTGGAGGAGGTAGACGAGATCGTCGTTAGCGAGGAGGTCGAGGTCTCTACGGAGGGAAGCTGCCGTCAGCCGCGCCCTACGGGATCCATCGGTAAGTTTTACATTGTACTTACATACATACATATATTCACGACTGTTATCTATTATACAACGTTAGTCGGAAAGGGGGTACTAAACCGCGGACAACTGAAAGTGCTACTATCAACTGTTATATTGCAAATATAAACTTTGCGAAAATCATTTATATTTTATGCTTATTCATATTTAAAAAATGTACAACCCTGAATAGGGGCTGGGCTAACGCCACTTGTTAACCCCGGCAATGAACTCGAATCTATCTAGGCTACCACAGCGTCATTTCTTATGAAATCTTAAAAAAGGTGTTATCCGTTTTTTAGGAAAAGTTCTTACGACAAAAGTTATTTACTATCATGTATACTTTACCTTCCTTTCGGCTTAGTACTTCCTTTCCGACTGGCGTATAGAAGGAATAGGGAATAAAGAATAGGAGAGGAATATGGGTTGGAAGTTTATAGATAGCCTTTTTTTCAGACGTTAATGAGACTTTGCGGCTACAGTGTCTGACTGGCTGATGGATGATGACGGCAGCGACATTGACATGGAGATAGAGACCTTCGACTCCTTGTTTAGCAAACGACGTAACGCTGCAGTTGAGCCTGCTTGTCCCACGGACATGACGGAGCTGCAGACTGGGGTGTTACGTGCCGACGACGATCTGAATGACCGTCTTTTACGAGACCAGGTGACACAGGATAGTTACCACTTTGACTGGAAGAAGGACAGGTCTAACTTTTTGGGGCGACGGGAGCCTTTTTTGGGGACAGCAGTCTGTCAGTCAGCATGTCTTTTATAAAATATTCGACTTAGACTTTATTGACTTGATCTGTCGAGAGACTAAGCTGCTTATGTGAAACCATCACCGCCACAAAAGTAACAGGTCTTTCTTCCTTGGAGAACTCACACATCAAAACGTAACTGGGTTTGAGTAGTTGTTGTGATAAATGCATATTCCACCACCGTGGTTTCCTTACATCTCTTCCTTATGTCTTCTTAGCTTTCATTTACTGATTCCGAATGATTTATGGCATTGCCAGAATCTGATCGCAATCTCTTAGTAGTTGTTGTGATATATGCATATTCCACCTCCGTAGTTTCCTTACATCTCTTCCTCATGTCTTCTTAGCTTTCATTTACTGATTCCGAATGATTTATGGCATTGCCAGAATCTGATCGCAATCTCTTAGTAGTTGTTGTGATATATGCATATTCCACCTCCGTAGTTTCATCAGTCAGTGTCAGTGAAACTTCTTTCTTCGGCTTCTGAGCTTTGATTTACTGATTCCGGATGCTTATCAACAATTATGACAATAGTTTCTCAGCAATGTTTTGAACATCAATTTGTTTTGTAAAAAAAGTTCATACGAAATAAAATAACAAAACTTTATTCTCTCCAAAGCCGTAGACTTTGACATCTTGCCTGACGACTATGCCTGTCCTCTTCCGCAACGAGCCTGCTTGCCACGGACATGACTGCAGACTTATGTGTTGCAAACTGATTTACCAACTTTTATATGATCACCACTATGACTGGAAGAAGGACAGGCAAGTCTAACTTTAGATCTAACTTTAATTTTTCCTTTTTTACAATTTTTTTTACTTAAATTACTTTAAATAACAGTGTACAATGTAGGTAGGTATGTAATAAAGTGTTTCATTTAAATTGTAATTTCAACAACAAAAAAGTGTAAATTTACACAATTTTATTTTTACCTTTTTTACAAACTTTTTTTTCTTATTTTACTTTAAAGAACAGTGTACAATGTTGGTATGTAATAAAGTGTTTCATTTCAATTGTAATTTCAACAACAAAAAAGTGTAAATTTACACAAGTTATGTAAATAATTACTTTGTTAATATGTACTTATGTAAAAAAACAAATATTATTGACCATAAATATGTAATTAGTTATTATTAAATTATTCACATCAATTTGTATTTCATTCAATATACCCTAAAATCGATCACTTGTAGGGACCCTTAGCCGGAGGCGGCCATCTTGTCGAAATTTTACGCCATCCAAGACCCGGCGAACCTGTGAGGAAGACATAGATAATTTCAAATTATCTTGCTAGAAAGAATACATTATAAATTACGATTTTGATATCATTTTAAAGGTTAGATTATCTACTTTGTTTTATCTTATTATATCACTGGCCAATATTATACGTATATTTCGTAAAAGGCGAAATAAAAACACAAGAGTGTTTTTTTCTTGAAATTTCTATCTTTAACCTTTTTTTAAATTTTATACTAGCTTTTCGTAATAAAGTCTTAATTTATTTAAATTCTGCCTTTTCTAAGCATTCCGTGGGTATAGTTAGTCTTGATATAGCTTTAGTAATTGCCTAGTTATAAGCGTTTTTGTTAGCACAGTCACGGCCGGTCGGTCGCGCGGCGGTGACAGCCAAGATTTCACTATCTATATTTAAAAAAAAATTAAAGTACTTCTTTAGTTTTTTACGAGCTTTTTGTTGAGTTTAACAAACCAAATTTTACTTTTAATAATATTATTTTGATAAACTAATAGTACTTAGCTATTTTTACTTAGGGACATTTTTACCTATATAATAGTCATAGTTGTAACCTAACATAAGAGAAGAAGAGAAGCGAAGTTAAGATACATAAAGCCAGTGAACACTTTAAAAACGTGAACTTGTGAAATGTAAATATATAATGTGGCAATCAAGGATTTTAACAAATAAATTCTTTGAACGTATAGCTTGACAAATTCTTTAGTAATACCCATAACTATAATATTAACTAAAGAATAGAAGGAGTCCAAAAGAGGCTCGTATAGTTGTCCTATTTTTCCAAACGGGCCATAAACATTGAGAGGAAGGAGACAAAATAAGTTGACAAAAACGTCAAATGTCCAGCAAAAAAAAACCGGTCACCATAATAATGAGCGACCTCTATGTAATTCGAATGGTGACCAAACGGAGTGCCCACTCAAATGTCATAGCACTCCTCCTATGCTTTAGTTAATATTCTGAGGTAATACCTTATAATAAAAAAAAGTATTGTCTATTATATACTGTCCTACTAATGACATTATTTTACTTTACTTTTATTTACTATAACCCATTAGATACCAATTTAAACTTAAATTACCATTTTAATAAAATTTGTAAAAATGTCATGATCGGATGTTTACGACGTAGACTTTCAATGAAAGCATACAGGCTGTCCATTTCCGATTTGTAAATTAATACCTTTCAACCGTCCACGGTAGTTTTACTCACCCAGAAAAAATAAGTGCGAAACGTCCACGGTAGGTTTACTCACCGAGCATTTAAACCTCCAACCGTCCATGGTAGGTTTAGTTACCCATTTAATAGGTCAAAGCACGTAGTACGTGGGTCCGTGAAAAAATTTGAGGTGGTTCTGTGGTTACTAATTCATCATACAAGTAAAAGAAATCTATATATTGCCACAGAAAATTTCACAGAAAAAAATAATGAAATTGACGAAATTGACAGTTCGCCAAAACGGAATTTTGCAGCGTAAGCGTCTTTAAAAATGTCGAAATACTCTTCTACTCACCATATTTCCTAAATAAGTGCACATCAAAACAATCGCAAACTAATTATCGTTAAAGATTGGTTATGTTTGTTTACATTCGTAGACAGTGACATTGCAACTAAATTTTTTTTCTGACCAAGCGCCATAAACACGGCAACGTTCTTTGATAAGGTTGTTGCCCACTGCACCTAGTTCGTAGTTCCGCAAGAAAATTTGAGGTGGCTGTATGAATATCAATTGGTCCGTAGAGTAATTGAAACTATGGCATAGTGTACGAGAACCTTTAGTAAAAAAATGAAATTGTTGACAATTTTGACGGTTCGCCATTTTTTTTGCATAGGTTTTTTTTGGTGCTAAAAATGTTGTTATTACTCTTCGTAATCATCCTTCTTCCTAATAATGTGCACATCAAAACAATCGTTATGGTTTTAGCTATCGAACATGGTATGATTCTTTATAGTTTCAAACAGTGACTTCCAAGTAATAATAATTTCTACATGTCGATATATTTTTACGTATTTTTTTTTTGTCTTGGAATGTTTATTTTTGTAATTTTAGTAATAGATTTTCGTAATTAACTGTTAATTTATTAAAATACTGCGTTTTCTAAGCATTCCGTACGTATATAAAGTTTTGATATAGCTTGAGTAGTTGTTTAGTTCTAATTTTTTTTGTCAGCTCAGTCAGGGTTCGTATTCTTCTGTACACTCTTCTAGCAGCTCTGTAAACAGCTGGACGCTGGGCGCCATGTTGTATATAGGGGCTCGGACGCTTAAGTGGTTAATAGGTAAACGTAAAATTAAATAAAAAAAATGGCATAAATATTTCGTTATATAATGCTTAAACATAATGATAGCAAATGTTAATGTTATGTTAATCGATACATTTATGACTAAATACTTAGTTGTTTGTTTCGTGAATCTTTAGTCCATGGTTTTGTTTCAAATGGCAGGCATCCGTATCTTATTAACATAATGGCAGGCATTCAAGATATCATCAGCCTGCTCAGAGTTACAAACAGATTCTGACGACGTACCGACGTTTGTGGCGAGAAATCTAAACAAGTTGCCTCCCGTCACCTTCGATCACGTCGATATCACCAGTCTCCTGAGGGATATCCTTACCCTGAAGGCGGGTTTAGCAGATATGGTGCAAAAATTACATGCATCAGAAAAAACGTAAGTGATTTGCGTAATGAAGTTAATAATTTACGTGAATCAGTCGCGGAATGTAGGTCATCTCAGGCCGACTCCAATATCAACATGCGACGTGGGGCCTGCCTCGATACGTTAACAACATCGAGCTGCAAGTCAGCAGTCAGCAGTTGCGACCCGAGCCGACTTGAGCGCAGGCGATGCGCCCCCGCGAGCGTCATGTTGCCATCGCCTGCCGCCGATGCCGCCTGCCGTCCGCGCGTCGCTGCCATCTGCAGCTCCTCACATGGCAGCTATGTATGCTGCGCCTGTCAGCTGTCGCCGTAACTTTGCTGCCGTAGTTGCTGCTAACTCCGAGACATCTTGATCCATTGTTATCACAGATTATAATTAAGGTGGTTTCACTACGGTTTAAAGTAAGAAGGCGCGACGAGCGGTTGCGACGTCCAGAATTGTCGTGGCACCGCACCGACAGGGCCAAACTTACTGATGCGGGCTGCGACGCCGACCACGGCCATGTATCTGTCTCGCCTCCATTATACCACCACCGTTTAGGAGAATGCAAAATACATTAAAATGAAAACCAATTTTGACTTGAGGGTGGTGCCGCAGAAGTCGCGCTACTACACTAGCTTCAAGACTTTTGTGGTGCGGGTCCCGTCGTCCAGGTTAGACACCTTCATGAGCGAGGAAGGCCGAAACCTGGCCGAAGGGTGTGGTATATAGGCGATTCCGTGGACAAATGCCTTTCCCTGCCAGTGATACGACACTTAATGTGTCCAAATAATTAAAATACTAACATAGTTTTTAAGTTATTTACTAACAAGATTGTATTATATATGTTGTAGTATGTTAGTGTATAAGGTGGTAATTTCAATTGTTCGAAAACGATATGACGAAGTTTTAAATACCAGCTTTTATATAATTTTGTTTATCCATGAATTTATCATACATACGTTTCATTTTCCAGAAAAACTATTAGCCGATTATCAAAACTACTCTTTTTTCTTTTGGAAGAGGTTTTGCTTACAATAAATTTCATATCTAGAAGTATTAAAATTCAAAGTAACTTTTTCTCTAAAATAACACACCTACTTAACCGGATTTTTTTTGTTTTGAATTTATTATCTAAATTGTTAGGTAAATAAACTAAATGTCTTAAAAATTCATACTTTGTGTTTTCGGTAAGGTTGTGCTACAAAAGTCATTGACAGAAACGAATCGCGGCAAAACCGACTCCACGTAGTCTTGTCTGCCCTACGCTAGAGTGTAATTTAAGCCCGTGACTGAAGCCATGCCTGCTGCATGCTGCATGCTTGGATGATGATTCATGCTTGGTTGCATGCTGCATGCTTGGTTGCATGCTGCATGCTTGCTTACATGCTGCATATACTTGCTTGCATACTACATGCTTGCTTGCATGCTTTAAATGTTAGGTACTACGATTACAAGTTGTTCGATGATGTTATGGATTTCAATTATTTGAAATGTTGTATTTTTATAATATTGGGAACGTGTTTCTGGAAAATGAATCATTTAGCATTAATAGGTAGCTTCGGCCAAACGTTGAGTAGGCTTTCAAAACTTAAAGATTTTGAAAAAAACAATCGCTAATCGGCATTTTAAAACTTTGTCAATTGTGTTTTCAGTAAAAAGAAAATTACGGAAAATCACAACACGTTTTCGGCCAAATAAAAATCGTACAGGAAAATTTTGAATTTATGATGGGTAACGCGATAAGGAATATGTTATATGAGCCATAGAAGCCCGAAATAACGTTTTTTATTCTATTCTATTCTCGCAATAATAATATAACAAACGCATTAAATATCGAAATGCATAGTGCCCTCAATACTTTAAACACAAGTCCACCACCAAAACTTCCAAATCCAATCGCAACAAAACACACAACTTCAAATACACAATCCGCCTGTTCCGATACCGGTCACAATAAAACCCCGTTGGAAACAAATAGTGGTTAAATCAGCCCGAAAGAATGGCTTCAATCAAAGTTGTGGCGCCTAAATCTTCTGTGCGGGTGCACTGCGCGGCCGTAACATAAACATGATGATACACTATTAAAAGTTGGACTCGTTCTGCGAGCCAAAATATTATTCGGGCTACCTTCTCTCTATCTCACGCGTATCAGCGCGAGGGCTGCCAACGCTTTAGTGGTTTTTTTACGTTTAGTAAAAGCTATTAATAGTTTTCGTTTACTGGCCATTTTCTCATATTTCAAATCGAAGCTTTGATGGGATTTAAGAAGAAAATTGTTTTCGATTAATGAAAAGGGAATTCAGTGACAACGTGGAAGCTCTCCATGTGCTATCGTTATTGTAGACTGGCCAGAGTTCAGTAGTGGGATGTGTATGGGCTGATTAGGATAAATGAGCGAGAATTTAGATTTATCTGTGAATTTACTAGTCCAATATGATTTTAGTGATCGTTTCATTTTATTCAGCATGGGTAAATAATTAAAATAAACTTACTCTGGAATGAGTAAAGAGTTAATTTTTATTGTATCTTTTTTAATATACATAGAAAACACTTAAATACCTGTATTATCACGCGTACGTACGACAGCGTACGCCTACGGTACGGACCTTCTATATTTCGTCAGTTATTGTATTAAATCTTTGTAGAATATGTTGCTGCTGGTGCGTACGTTTATTTTTTAACGAATCACGACCTTTCTAGTTTGGACAGCCCTACGGACAGATAGAGTCCGGCAAGTCCGGTTGTCTCATAAACATGCCCTAGTATCAGCGCGTAATCTGGCGGATTTGTCGATCAGCCGGCCTCCGCTGGCCAGATTTGTACCGGGCTTTGCCTCCGATACGACACATACATTTTGCTTTTCTTGTTCCATGTTTATGGGTCTATGCGGCCAGGTGTAACGGGAGGGTTGAAATTTGTTTATTGGTCTGATCGAGGGGACTTTGATACGCTTTTAGTTTAGGGTTAGATTGTGTACGTGTTTTGGGAATGCGTGAACTTTCACGTGATTCAGGTATACGTTTCGTCGTCAATTTTTTGATTGAATCACAAACCAAGAGCTATCGAAGAAAACCCAAGAAGCCATTGAAAAGTTTTTTATGAGAAAAAGTCACGCAGAACTGCTATTGCCATAAAGTTAGACCTGAGTTTTATTATCAGTAGAAGCTGATTATTAAAACAAAACTTCAATAGTCGCTGATTTTTAGTCTCGAGGACTTGGTCAATGCGTCCTTAAGTCAATACAAATGATGAAATTAGTACTTAATTGAAGTCTAAAAAAGGGTTTTTGGGGGTTAAAGTTGCTCGCGTCCGTAGGTTTACCCTTGAGACCCTACACGTGATCCCTGGGTGGTGCTAAATGAGTAACACTGACTGAGTGGTAGAGCCACGCTGCGTTGCAGCACGCATTGGGCCGGCTCGCCCGGCGTAATACCACCCTCTCACGAATATTCGACGTGAAATAACGGCACTTGGTGCTGTTGTGTTTCGTCCGACCAGTGAGGGTTCCGGAGGCCCCTTCCCCGCCCCCCCTCCCAATTCCTATTCCTTCCTTAAACCTATTCCTCCCTTGAAGGCCGGCAACGCATCTGCGATTCCTCTGGTTTTGCGGGTGTCCATGGGCGGCGGTGATTACTTTCCATCAGGTGACCCGCCTGCTCGTTTGCCTCCCTCTTTTATAAAAAAAAAAAAAGGGTTGTTTAATATAAATCGTATTAATCTTTCCTAACTACTGTCCTAAGGGTAAAACACAGAATAATAAATAAAGCATATTATTCTGAGGTAAAACATCACCCATACTATTTTATTATTATTTTATCCTTTTTGTTTGAATATCATTATTTTATGTTTTTAGTAATAGAAAAAAATAGTTATGTGACCTTTTTACATCTCTTTTATAAACAACGAGTCTTCTGTCGTTAAAAGTAGCAATTTCTCATTATTTAACAATCAAACCTTCCAAAAACTAAATGGTATCATTTCCCTGTCTGATGAATCCCTTCCGCTGTGTCACCCTCGAGACATTTAGTGTTTTAATATTCATATAATCTGGCCTGAGATGACGTGAAGACGGTATGTTTATAAATTGACTGAATACAATTATGAATATTTATCAGTCACTGTGTTTACGAGGATCTGTCTGTCAACCGTTAAGACGGAATATCATGTAAATGCTCTCTTGTCACAAACAAAATCATTTTGTAAGCAAAAATTGTTATCTACATTGTCTATGCATAAAAATCATAGAGGGCTATACCTTTTACAATTAGTATGTAGCGGTTTAGTCCCTGTTTCAGAATAGGAATGAAAAAGCGAATAGGTAAGAAAGTTTATTCCTATTCTTTTAAAAAAGAATTAACAAAAACTCAGGGAGAGTTCACGGATCGCTCACTCTGTCCGCTTGAGAGGACTCAAATAAAAGACTTAGCTTCGGCTAGTCTTCCTGAAGGACGGCGTGCAGAGGCGAAAGCTAGGCCGCGTACACTGAGACCGCGCCAACAGGAAACCAGTACCCGCCGAGGTAGTCACCCGCAGGAAACCGGTGGGTAGCTAGGCTGCGGTAGGGCAGCAGTAGGTAGACTGTGGTAGGACAGCGGTAGTTTGCTGTGGTAGGGCAGCAGTGGTTGCAGCAGACCAGCGTGTGGCAGGAACCCGGTGAAATAGCTGGCCCTGTTAATGCAAACTTCATCACCATCAGGCTATAGTCGTCCCACTGCTGGGCACCGGCATTCCGACATGGATAACAGCATATGGACAGTGAGTCATAGCCCAAAGCGGGTTGGTGGGTTTAAAGACAGCCACCTTACGACAACAACCGGGACCAACTGCTTTGCGTGACTTACGAAGAACGGAAGCGCTTTTAACAGGCCGGTGTTGTCAAAGTAATGTCACATCTCACCCGTTACCTTAATAGTTTTCTTAATAGGTCCCGGGTTCGATTCCCAGCGGGCGGTACATCTTTGTGTGCTCGGTTTGGTTGGTGGTAGGGCTGTTAAGTCCGCCTGGCTAGCTACCACCATCTTATCTAAGTCTGTCGCCATAACAACGATGTTTATAGCATAGTTGTGTTCCGACAGTTAGAGATAAGATAGCCAGTTCCTCAGTGGTTGAGGATTCCGGGTGAAGCGCGCTTCCACCTTCGGCCTTATTGTCACTTACCATCAGGTGAGATGAAGGCCAAGCGCTTACCTTTAAAAAAAGGATCATGAGACCACCGGCGCGGCAGTCGCGAAAAAATTGATTTTCAATTGTCTGGTTTTACGGTGCTCAATGGGTTCATAAATCTTTTTCAAAAAGGTAATTTTTTCAGTTACTTGTAGCTGTAAATTTAAAAAGAAACGGCACGCACCCGATTTAAAATAGTCGTCAATTTGTTGGTTGGCATGCTACGAATTAATATTGAGAAGATTAAACAACTTAGTTTTCCTGTGTCTGGAACTCTGCAAAGATTGTTGCGGCCAGTAAAATTTGTTTACAAAAAAATAAAGTGAAGGCTAACTTTGGCATTATAAATAATTTGTTTATATAAGCAAAGGATGTGTTTTTAACGATCGTAGCAAATGGAAAGCCTTGGTACCCTACTGGAAACGGGTGATGTATGTATTTATATTTTCAAAATATTATGTTATTCCGAAAAAAAAAACGTACTTAACCTTTAACTGCGGCCGTGCACTGATCAGTTCTCAATGAATGGGATTTCTATTCTGTCTAGTGGTGCCGCGTTCTAAGTGTTAATTGATATTCGTAAATCCATCTTGACCCAACCAGTACATCCGCACAAGCTGCACCAGCTCCCGACCGCACACATCTCACCCGCGCAGACGCTGTAGCCTCCGCCGCCGTCTTAATTTACGCGCCGTGTCCACCCGCCCATTGATAGGCCATTGTCACACTGACTTATCGCCCCCTAAATTGTGCGTGTACGGGATAACCTTTACGATGTTGGGAAGGCTGCGTTGTATCGGCGTTGGAACCTTTTGGTTTGACAGAAACTGTACAAATGAAGATGTTGTATATTGGCAATAAGTAAATTGCCAATATGTTTCATATTTATGCACCGCGCGTGCTTATTGATAGGCCATTATCACACTGACTTATCGCCCCCTAAATTGTGCGTCTACGGAATAACCCTTATGTTGGGCTGCGTTGTATCGGTGCTGAATCTTTTTGGTTTGACAGAAACTGTACAAATAAAGGTGTTGTAGCTTTTTAATCAACAAATTGCAATAGGTTTCATATCGTACAATCCTAATTTAGGCAGCGCCGTGCCCATTGATATAGGCCATTGTCACACTGACTTATCACACCCTAAATTGTGCGTGTACGGGATAATCCTTACGATGCGCGATGTTGAAAAGTCTGCGTTGTATCGGCGTTGAAACCTTGGTTTGACAGAAACGTACAAATGAAAATGCTGAATATTGCCAATCAGTAAATGTTAATATGTTTCAAATGTAGGCACCACTCGTGCCCATTGATAGGCCATTGTCATACTGACTTATCGCCCCCTAAAGTGTGCGTGTACGGAATAACCCTTACGATGTTGGGTTGTGTTGTATCGACGTAGCCTTTTGGTTTGACAGAAATTACGTTATTAAGTACAAATGAAGATGTTGTAGATTGTCAATCTGCAAATCGCCAATAAGTTTTATGATTCGCTGTCTTAATTTAGGCACCGCGCGAGTTCATTGATAGGCCATTGTCACACTGACTTATCGCCCCCCAAATAATTGTGCGTGTACGGGATAACCCTCACGATGTTGGTCTGTGTTGTATCGACGTTGGAACCTTATAGCTTCACTGAAACGTAACTTAACTTAACTTGTAGTCTTAGACTACAAAAATAAAGATGTCGATTTTTACCGGCAAATGACCCAAATATTTAACAGTGACGCCTTGTCAATTGATACGCTGTTGTCACAATGACTTATCGTCCCGATTGACGCTAACGCAGAATTCAATTGTATACTTAACTTTTTTCCTATGCTTTCTCAACATCCAACACCTGAAATTGCTAAATAATTAATTAAACATACAGCTGACATTGCACAACATTATACAGCGCGGCATCAGGTAACCGCCTTAATTGCGTACATAGGCACAAAGTGCTTCATTACCTCAAACATCTGGACATTAACTATATCCGCTAACCCGGCACACGTCGTCAAATCCACTCAGGGTCGGGATTACCGCGTATTTACTGCAAATTAACCAAACAATTGATGGTCAATTGATCGTCTAATGTGCGCACGGCCATTATATTAAATCAAACAGGCTCGGTACCTGGACAAAGACCTGGTGATTTAATACCTGGGAGGCGTGTGCTAGCTTATGTTAGTGAGAGTCAATATTGACGAGAGTGTTATCAAGTTTTTTGTTGTACGTACGTATCCGATGTTACGACACAATGACACATGATCGGGAAAGTAATGGGGCCTTACAATCAACTCAAATTGCAGTATTACTGCAAATTCCCATACGAATTTTGCATAGATTACAGATTAAAGAAACATTAGATTAAAGTAATGCTGCTCTAAGAGGTGACACCAGGGTCTATTATAGAAATGCTAATAATGTCGGATTACAACTGTGCAAAAATAACGATATAAAGACAATAAGAAATGGTAATGATTCCGTTAATAATTGCTCTAATTTAAGCTAGTGGCTAATAATAGTTACAAGTAAAAAAAGTGTTGTCAAGGTTAAATCTCCCCGTGTGCTGTTCCTTTGGGAACATGTGTGCCTGTGCTCAGCAGTGGGACTTAAAAGGCGTATGATGCTGTCAAAGTTAGCAGATATTATGCGGATGTACTCGCGTTTACATAATTCTTTATTTTAATCTTTTATTAAACAGGAGAGAAATCCGCACTTTTAAGAATTAAAAGCAGACGAGGTACTACTTAATACAAAGACACAATATAATATAGATACAGACATATTTTTGATTCACTTACAAACTTTTGTTCCTACTTATGTCACTCCTGAATTCAGACCTTCTAACATCCAGAATCATACTGTACATCGAGCAATAACTTCAATAGTGGGTGTCAAGACATCGATTGTCACAAGGCGACACGGCGTCGTAAGCTATTTCGCTTTCCATCAAATGCACCGTTTGCATGCATGCCAACTAAGAGTTTGGTGTGCTTAATAGAGGTACAGTTTAAGACTTAAACTATAAACGATAAATAGTCTGCAAGTGAAACCACCAACGTTTTGCTATAATAAGACCCCTTAATCGCTATAAATAGTTTGACATCAGGTAAGTGGCGTAAACCGCAGTGCAAGTGTGACAGAACAAAGTTTGCGAACCGGATCGCACCGGTTCCGGCCGGATTAAACCGGTTGCCGGCGTTAGAAGCTCCGCTGTTAGAAATACTGACACTGTTTCTGTTGTGACTTTGTTGTGTAATATAAAGTAATGATCATTCATTTACATAATAAACCTTCGCGGTTAAGAATTTTTGTTGCATTTAAATGCAATGAATACTCGAAGGTATTGTTTGGAGTTATCAATATTTTACAAAAAAGGAGAAGTCCGGGCTAACTGATGAACGATAGACATCGGACAGTCCAAACCGCTAGACTTATTTCATGACTAAAGGCAATTAAGACCTTAAGACGGCATTGTTAGATCACGGGATCATTGTTTAACGTGTACAAAGAGCTGGTTGTCGCTATCCACTAATAAAACCATATTATTTAACTAAACATCTAGTGTCAAAATTAAATTTTAATTAACATAGTGATATATTCATGTTTAAATAATTGAAAAGTGTCTTTCAACGAAATAGATAATACATATAGGTAACATTGCTATTCAGACGATATTAAACTTGGTGACACGAGACGAAACATATCGCGCACCGGGTCGCACCGGTTCATACCGGATTACGAACGCTGCCGGCTACGCGGCGGAGGCTTTGCGTTAGAATTACTGTCGGCTTGTTAGCGTATGCAATACGATTCACTGCAGCAACCAACAGTGACAATAAGCTGTTGTGATTCCAGGAGATCTAACAATTAAAATACGACCCTGAAACGCACTGCTCGTGCATATCAATAAAGCTCATTGTAAAAGTTTGTTTAAAGAATGGCACGTGAGCACAGAAAGTAGAACGGCATACAGCTACACGAAGTAGCGGCTAGCGCATTTGTAATCTTGCAAATTAAGCAACTATTGCAATGCCGGTTTACGGGATTTTTTACGAATTAAAGTTGGTTTTTTTAAGGTTTCTTGAGTGTGTTTTAAAAGGCACTTATGGCCGTTGGTTTCGGTTGTTGTCGAAAAACGGCAGTCTTAACAACCCCACAACCCACATTGGGCTATGTGGTGCGTTATGGCCTGAGCTCCACATGAGCTATTGTTCTTGTAATAAGACTTAGACCTTACGGATTTATGGATAGAGGATAATAGTAGAGGAGATAGTAGGTTGGAGAAAAGGTTTATTCGCATTTTTTAAGAAAATTCAAAATATATTTTATTAATTTACATTTTACTAAAGTATGTAGGTGCCATTTTGTTCGATAACTTTTTGCCATCTTGTAGGAAAGGGACATTATCCCATTGCTATAGAAATTTTGGGGTTTTTTATCAAAATACCGCGACAAGTGGTTTTCGCAGTCATCTCGTGATGTTAACCTGACACTGCCTAAAGAATTCTGAAGAGACCGAAACAGGTGGAAATCTTAAGGTGCAAGGTCAGGACTATACGGCGGATGCATTAACACCTCCCAGCCAAACTCACTTAATTTTTGCTGAGTGGCTAAATATGTGTGAGGTCTAACGTTATCATGATGAAAAACCACACCCCTTCTGTTGATTAATTCCGGCCGTTTTCTCTTAACTTATTGCTTTAATCTCATCAGTTGTTCGCAGTAGAGTTCATCTCATAATAAATAATGCCCTTCCAATCCCACCACTAACACAGCATCACCTTGTTGCGAGTTAACCCGGGTTTCGCCACAGTCTGTGAAGCCTGACCGGCCGTTGACCACTACCTTTTTCGCACGTTCTTGTCGTACGTGATCCACTTTTCATCACCAATTATCAGCTTTTTTTTAAAAATGGTTCGGTTTCATTACGTCGTAATAAAGAATCAAAAATGAGTACGCTACGAGTACAAATGGAAACGCTTAAACCTACTCTTACAGTCACTGCACTAAGTCCTTAAACATCGAAAATTTTTTTCGTGGTTTGCGTTGCATTTTTACATTTTTTGTAGTAAAATTTTAAAATGTATCGAATTTCTTCATTAATTCACTCATCTTGACAATAAGAAAAACAAATGAAAATCACACATTTTGAATTTGGAATTATCAAATGAAAATCACACATTTTTATAATTTAAGTTTGGAATTATTTTAAAATTTTAAAATTTAAACTTTAAATGATACCAAAACCAGCCAGATACAAATAGTAGGTAATAGCCAACGAGATTTTATTAAAAGTTAATAAGTACATACTACGTATAAACGAAAAGACTTTTTCCCCAATCTAATATTTTTATTATCATTTCTTCATCATGTTATTTAAAGTTCATTAACTCTGCTGAATTGTGATCAAAATGGTATAATCAAAGTGTTAGCGAAGATCTACAAAGTCACTAAAACCAGGCAAGTATGACGGGGAGAAACTTCGAGAAACGGATCGCGGGATCCGGGGATTAAACGGCTGCCGGTTTCAACCCAGGTATCTAACTTTACCACAGACTTGTGTTAGGAATTGCGTTATTTACATAGTAGAATCCATAGAGTAAACTCAATTCTCATCAACATAAATGCCATAGTAAGTCAATATCAAGTTATCTTTTAAAAAACTGCCGTACCAGTTCGGTTCAGAACTCTGGTTACCTCGGGAAAAAAATAAGACACAAAGTCTAAAATCATCGAATGAAGATCGGGTTTTGTGTTCTCTGGCAATCTGGCATTATGACCATATGATGTGCGGATTAGTTTGCTTGCGTTGGATTGTCTGTCACTTGTACGAGTTTAACCACGGAATAGAATAATATTCGCGTGTATAATGGTGGCGCGTAGCAACGGATGAATACTACCAACGCCTCTCTTCCTTGGGTGTCGTAAAAGGCGACTAATGGACTAAAGACTGCACATACATCCAACAGCATAGAGCAGAAATGGGTTCAATTAAGATTAGGATAATTTGACTTTGATTTTAAACTACCACCTAATTTTTAAAAAGTTTTAAATAATGCTTATTTATAACCCATTATAACATTAACCGTGTCGCATAGCGGTGAAAGAATACTACCACTACAAGAGAGACTCTTTTCTTGGGTGTCGTAAAAGGCGACTAACGGACGATGGGCTTACCACCTGTCACGCTGAGCACATGTGCAATCGCTATTTGGTGAAAAGTGGACTCTGCCATATAGATGGCAGAGAACTACTTTTGCGGTCCTCATTGCCTAGTCTCTGACTAACCCTTCGGGGATAATAGTGATTATATGTATGTATGAGAAATATTGGAACGGTTCTGTGAGTAAACCTACTTGGACAAGTTCGGAGATTTGATTGTATTAGAATTAAATCTAAAATTGCAATTGTTAGCTTAATTTAATTTTATTTATTATATTGACATTTTTATTAAATTGAATTTTAATTAACATTATTTAATGTTTAACCTGGACTTTAGCAAATTTTTTAATTGTATTTATTTATCTCTCTTTTTTCTTATGGTCATTTTTTTTTGTTTTATTGAATTGGAATTAAATTGTAAGTGTTAGTTTATCGTTATTTTTATATATTGACATATTTTTAACAATGAATTATAATAATTTTTAAATTGGATTTTAATTAAATTTTAAATTGTAGTTTTTTGCCATAGGTAAAACATTTATCTTTTTGTATTCTTATTAACATTTTATTATTAATAACATAATATCCCAATAATTTTTGTATGCCTACTACTGTATCTGACCAATGTAATTACCTATATTTCTGCTTATTTAGAAATCGCTTTTGACGAAAAAATAAATGCACGTGATATCTTACTACACCCCCCCTCCCCCCTTGTGATATTTTGTGATTTTTACCGACCCCCCTGCCCCCCTTTCGAGCCTAACGTGATTAATGGACGGCCCCTTAAATCTATATAATTGAAAGCGTTTAATAATTAATACTTTTAATATTGACATTGTATCGCAATCGCAACTGACAATAAAATTATCTTGGCATGCAAGTAAAATTCTAAGTGATGTGTTTTTATCATTATTTTGTACAAGTTGTTTGAGTTGAATGGTAGTGAAATGTAATTTTTCTTAATGGTAGAATTGTGTCTTATTTATGTAATCTAATCTTGTAAGCGTTTTGGATGGAAATCTGTGAGCAACAAGAAATTTAAATAAATAAATAAATAAATAATGCAAGTGCCGTTAAAGAGGAGGGTTTCCGTGACTATTTAAAAAGTTGACTCTCCAACAAAAAACAAGTTGAAACATTACCCTCTATTCTTCAACGTCTGTCGGTAAGCAGTCCAAATCGTGTCGCACCGTCATAACGACAGGCGGTAACGAACACCAATCCGCGTACCCTTTTAGCCAAATGTCGCAGGTTGCGGCGGCGACCGGCGCGGAGTGGGTCGTAAACCGCCGGGACTCAGCGGGCCGCTCCATTGCCCGCTATCTTTGTGGCCTACGTAAATGTTAATTGTGCTGTTGCCCAAAAGTGCAATACGTTCGATTGTCCTTTAGGTTCCTTTTTTTTTTGGCAAAAAAAAACACCTTTCTTTAAATTGATACATATTTTAGTTTAGCCGGATACACAAAACACGAAAAATAGGCTGAATAAAAACATTTTTTAACTACTTTTCTACGGTTTTGATTATGATTTAGTCAGCGTATAAACGATAATATACGACTTTTTCTGGACTGATGCTTTTCTTCGTAAGCATTATGGAACTATAACCCACAACGATTGCCTAGTGTGGGTTGATGGCTTTCAACAACAGCTATCTCGACAACAAACGAGACGTCGACGAACGAGATTCACGTGCCATCCGAAGCACTGAGGAGATAGAATATACCTTCCTATGCTTTTGTAGGGGAAAAAATGGGAATAATTGATTTTGGTTATTCTATAAACTTTACTTGGGTCCATATTGGGCTGCATAAATTAAAGAGGCATATTTTAAGGGTGCATAACGTTTTTTGGCATTCTCTTCGTTTCGCATAATTTACATTCAGAATAAATCATTATTAGAAATACTTTATTTCCCCATAACTTCTTTTATAATAATGATATGTCAGCATCAAATGTTTATGCATAAATGTTTTTACAATAACGATTACTAATCATAAATATATAGGCAGTCATAAATATAGAATACTTTATTGTTAACAATATGGTTACATAGCTTAAATTTGAAATTTTCCTCTACGAATTTTATTTGGCCGAAACCTTTGGTAATTTTTTGTTTTCCATAATTTTCTTTTTACTTAAAACACAATTGACAATGTTTTGAATTGCCCATTATCGATTGTTATTTTTTTCAAAATCTTTATGTTTTCAAATCCCACTCAACGTTTGACCGAAGCTATTAATGCTAGATGATTATGATCCAGAAACACGTTTCCAATATTATAAAAATACAACATTTCAACATTTTGCACCGGCTACGAACATGATTTTAGAATTTTGTAGATAGATAACGTAATTAGATCGTAGAACGTAAATAGATCACCTAAATAGGAAAATAGGAAAATGAAGATGGGTGGTGATTGTTTTGATTTATCTTTCTTTTTGACCGAAGAACAAAAAGGCGTTGAGCTTCTTTGTAACGATATTCTTATAAGGATTTGCAGGTTATAATTTACTTTCACTCTTATAACCGAAAAAGGTTTTCAGATCTAAGACTCAGCACACATACAGAAGCAGACTTTCAAAGGAGGCCTGTAATGTTGCCAATTAATCGTATTGCGTCCGTCAGTGACGCACCTCCAGTCTATTACGACGCTAATTATCTACGGTCCTACTCGGGTCACTGGCTATTAATCAGGGTTGCCACTTAGAAGAATTCGTGTCCCAGATTATGTGGGTCACGTGACAAATTGTTTTCTGCACCTAGGTTGAGTTGTGTGAAATATTCAAAACAATATTGAGAGAACTGTGTGTAAAATGTATCGGACAAACGCAATGTCTCTGTAGTTCAATATTTGGAAGAGCAGTTGTCCGGTTTGCTATAGGTCGTGGGTTAGATTTGTACCCGAGGTTAACAACTGTCTTTAACGTTTTAAATGTAATATAGTAGGTAGATAACAAGATATAATCGTTTTTAACATAAATATGTAACTAAAATATATTTGGCGTTAATACCTACTTTAAGTGGTTAGTGTTTGTTTTATAAGAAGAAGGCAAACGAGCAGGCAGGTCACCTGATGGAGAGCAATCACCGCCGCCCATGGACACCCACCCGCAAAACCAAAGGAGTCGCAGATGCGTTGCCGACCTTTATGAAAGGAAAGGAATTATGAGGGGGGGGGGGGGAGGGGCCTCCGGAACTCTCACTGGCCGGACGACACACAACAGCACCAAGTGCCATTACTTCCCGCCGGATATTCGTGAGAGGGTGGTATTACGCCGGGCGAGCCGGCCCAATGCGTGCTGCAACGCAGCGTGGCTCTACCACTCAGTCAGAGTCACTCATTTAGCACCACCCAGAGGTCACGTGTACGGTCTCAAAGGGTAAACCTACGGACGCGAGTAACTTTAACCCCCAAAAATATGTGTGTGTGGCTAAGTTATGGTTTCTATTTCGCATTTCAGGACAGATGATAATTTCTTTGACGCACGAATTAAACCTGCTCCTTGCTGTGACGTCGTCTGTTATAAATGCTTAGTGCCAACGTGGCTAGTTCATCACCAATTGCGTCTGAAGCATCGCCGACTTATCCCCCGGAGGAGATAACGCGAGTGTCACTCCTGACGGACGGGTGACGCGACCTGTTGAGACCTGTTGACGGGATTAGCCGCGCCCGCCCTGATAAACTTAAACCCCTTGCTGTACTTACCTGTTAAATAAATAACGAGGAGAAACTCACAGCTTTCGGTCAGAAAGGGGAAATTGCGACAGCAGATTTGGGTTACAGCAGATAATTTTTTTTAATAATATTTGTGTTAAGTAATAATATTTTCTTACACATGTTAATTTTTACATAAGTACCGTAGGTAAGTGCTTGGCGCACTGGACCCAGAACCTCCACTATTGACGATCTTACTGAAAACTCATGAAATGTTATCAATTATTATCAAATAAATAGAAAAACTAAGAAGCACTGGGATATCAAACAGCCATATTTGCATTTCACTAAGTCGATATAGTTAATCATCCATCAGTCCTTTTTATACCCGACGGATGTTTGAGCGAGTTACACCGACGGCTGTGAGTAGTTTAAGTACTTCAAGAATTTCGATTAAACAAGAATGAGAACATTTTAAAACGTACCAATGTTATAAAGTAAAACAACTCATTTAATTAAAACAAAAAGGTGGTTGATTTATCAGCTCTTTGGTATCAATCCCGCGCTGGGCTCAAATTAATCTAACGCCTAACACACTATCGGAGTCGGGTGACCATTCTTCATTAGCACAAAGGAGAACTCCTTTTGTCTCGCGGCCATTTGCGATTATTCACTACACTAAGAGACCCCGTCTGACCTATTACTTGTCACTGACAAACCGAATTTTGGGCATAGCACTGTCACTCTGTCTCGCTATTCGCTACGCGTAAGAGAGGGACGTGCGTAGTTTCCTCAGTGTGCACAGTGTTGTTTTGGCGGGAATAGGCGCGCTGTCGTCCCAGCTTGATCCCTGTCAACAAATCTACAATACAGGGTGACTCGCCGTCGCCGAGTCCCACAATGAAATGATTAATGGACACCTTTCTTGCACTCAACTATTGGGCTGATTCGATTAATGGTGGCTCGAGATCTACCTTTGTAACATGTGCGACGTATTGCGAGGCGCCACTTGATGTTGTTTGCACTAAAGAAGATTTATAGGTAACATTGTATTTTTAAAGACATGGGAATGTCAAGTGTTTTTATTCATTCATGTTTCTTTTTCTACTGTAAGAACGCGTTTGACATTGAATCTGACGTGATAGTATTTGATTAAAATACACTAATGTTGGAAACGCACTACACCAGGAAATTTTTAAATCATCACTACATCTGAGGAACTCGCTTATTAATTACATTAGCTTTAGCTGTTATAAATACAAAATATAAAAAACATTATTTTTGGGGCTATCCTATATCGATTACAATATGTACCTCTTCCTAGGAATTCAACCCGGTTACCTCGCTAACCACTTGACCACAAAGGCGGTTATTAACCAGTGATGGAGGCCTTGGCCTAGCATATACTTAGGCTATAACTTTTTACTGTTTATAGATTTGTTTGTCCTTTTTTTTCCGTGTTTACAGGCTACACCTGCCCAAGAGCGGTAAATATTCCGTGTCACAACTGACCGATAGGAAAGTGTTTCCCTAATCCGGCGACTTCACCTGTCAGCCGCAAAGCTTCATACAAAAACGCTCCAAGTGGTCCCGGGGCGAGTGGGGCGAGTGGGGCGACTTATCCCCCCGCGTGACGCGTTAAAACATCCCGTCAGCGCGTCGGATTACCGCGCCTGACGTCTCTAATGGACACTGCTTTATCTGACTGTTGCTTATTGGGGACACGTTTAATTCGGACGCTTTGTAGCGTTTTCTTAAAAGAAAGTTACTGCATATCCTCATTATCTGTTGGGTGAAATCCTCTCATACTACAGGTCACATAAGCAAGTCCTCATCATAACCATCATAAATTAATAATTCAGTTCAGTTAACAAGAATATATTAACAATCTAATTAATATCTGTACAATATAACCTTGTCGTGTAGCGGTGAAAGAATACTACCACCCCCGCTCTTCCCTTGGGTGTCATAAAAGGCGACTATCGGACTTAAGACTGCACATACATCCAACAGCTTAGAGCGGCTATGGTCTCAATACCTGTCACGCTGAGCACATGTGCAATCGCTATTTGGTGAAAAGTGGACTATGGCAGAGGACTGCTTTTGCGGGCCTCATTGCCTAGTCTCGGACTAACCCTTCAGGGATAATAGCGGTTATTATATGTATGTATATACAATACCTGGAATGGTTTCAACTTGGAAAACGCCATCTACGGAGGTTTTTTGATATAAAGCGGATGGTATCTTGAAAGAGACTTAAGTTATTGATATGAAGGTTCAGTTATTCCATGCGCCTACTATACCGCTAACTTTGACACATAAACGTCATAGTTTTGATTCCATTTCGATGGGCCAAGTCCAGTTGTATCGTCCCTGTCGCCCTTTGTAATCCGTTCACCGAATTTGTGGCAGCTGTCACGAGGAGTGGCGGCCACCATTACCAACTCCGGATGGACGAGAGCTGCACACACTTTATTGTTTTAGCAACTATAGAACGTCGCTAAAATCATTTGTGTCAATCTTAACCACTGTTTACTGTAAATATTCACATAACTTTATTTAATTACTCAAAAAAACTCGCTATTCCGTCAGACCCCAAGCGGCCATATATGGCCGCGCCGGTCGCGCTCTAGACTTTGTACCGTGTTTTGATACACTTAGAGACTACTTTAGTATGAGCAAGGTCGATTATTTTGGTTCTGTGGTACATTTTATGCATCGTGAACGCAAAATTAACTTGAACTGGTTCGAGTTTTTTAGATTTTTTTTTCCATTTCCGCAAATTTAATTTATTTTCCAATCCACTAAGAGGTTAATTAACCTATATTGTACCACTGTTGGGAAAAGGTCTTCCTACTTCCTTCCAGTTCTCTCTCTCTCCTTAGCCAGCTCTAACCAATTTTGTTCGAAGGCATCGAGGTCGTCGTACATAAAATTAAAATTATATAAAAAAAATTAAGTCTAATAAGGACTTGCATTTTTTGTGGCACCTGCGGCAAAGGGATTTTAGCCGTGAGTGTGTGTGTATGTACTCAGTTTGTATTCAGTTGATGGTAAGAAAGAGACCATGAATTAAGTGATTTAGAAAAAAAATCAGTTTTTAGGATCAATCGGTCTAAATGAACCCTATACAACACAGAAGCCATATTAAAACATAACCCGTTAACATTTTATCATCGCGGTTATCTAAGCTGAGACGTACTAGGCACCTGGGACCGAATTAACCCTGACATGTTTATGTGGCCGCTGGACCCGCGGGACGGGCGGGACGCGATGGCACTTTTCAACCCGTAATTATGAGCTGCACATCCGATAGGTGCATTTAGTTTATTAAACATTTGGGAAGGAGATATTGTGTTTGATATGGAAATTATTGACGTTCAAACTGAAATTATGTGACTATATAAACCATTATGATATTTATGAACCATTTAATTTGAAAGAAACACAGGCGGTTATTTGAAGAATTGAAACAGTGCTTAGTCGATCGGCCCACCAAGCTACCACCAAGGAAGCAGATTTGAAACAAACCCTACCGTCAACCAAACAAACTATATGGGTTATGATCTAGTAGACTAAGTTCATGTTATCATTGTAAGTTCTAATTGTCATGTAACGATTGTAATCTGTCAGTATGCCTAATCAAATAAAGTATTTGAGACTGTGACTTTAGGGCTAATGGTAATCTAAATATAACAACTAAACCACAGAGGCTGTTAAACTCTGTGACAGCTATGGCACATACTACTCGATTAATATCGAATTAGAATGGAATATAGAAAACAAACCAACTCTCGATCACCCATCCATCTACCATCCGCATCCAGTACCTTGACTACAATGATTGAGAAGATAAGATTACCATTTTCAGACCCTCCAAAACACATGTTATCCAAACCCCATCATAATTCACGCGAACACATCGAACACAGCACCAAATATTAGAGCAATTAGCATCTAACGCTATATCACGGTGGCTTATCAATTTATAGTCCCGCGGCGCAGAAGTTGTGCGGCGCAGAGGACTGGCCAAGTTCGTTCATAAATTAAAACACGAGATGCACCGCACCGCTGCCTGGATACTGCCGCCGTTATTGTTTAGTTCGATGCAATAAGCGATATATTATTTGGTAACTGTTCTCAAGATCGGCTACGGACTATAAATGTATTAGATACATGAAATTGTACGAACAAATTGTTATTATGATCGTCAAATAGTTTAAATTTAACGCATTTTATTTTATTATAAATTCATAGCATGATATAATAATTTAAACATTACATTAGTTAAACACCACAGTATATTTATTTTTTAAGTCAATGTTAATAACTCATGCCATATTTGATAAAATGTTTAGTAGAAAAAAAATCAACCAGTCTCAGGAAGCTCGAATGGGACTCGAACCCATGTTTTTTTTCTAGTAATCATTTTATCCTATATCTATTTAGCATTGTGAATGCAAAATTTCAATAATAAAGATATCATGCTGTATTTGCTTTAAAGTTAAACCATGACGCTGGTCATCATTGGTTATTTGTGTGTCTGACTTGTTCTGGTTGATATAACATATTATATTATGTTGACGTATGGCCAACATAAATAAAACTCGTACATTATGACCATTTGCCGGAAGGTAGGCATAGGCCACATCTATCTAACACTCTTCTTTTGCTCCATTTACTTTCATAACACTGTCAATACACCCTCGTGTTTTAGGGTAGGTACTCTTGACCTCACCTCTCATCATCTCAAAACTGTTCATAGTACGTTTGCCGAAGTCTTTCCTTATGCAGAAAACATAGCTAGCGAAACATGCATCGAATGAGGTTCGTGTAAACAGTATATTAAATTAAACCACCTCGCGCTGGAGGAGGCTCGTCTAATTTGTGGCGGTGTTCCTGCGACGCTGATGTCAGCATGTATTGATGGCTCCCGACTTGTGTAAGCTTCACTGGATGAGGCTGGAGAGGGAATAAAAGAGTAAGGTTGTGCACGCAATGTTGCTCAGCCAGGAACTATTTTCTTCACTAACGATTAAAGTGTGTTATTGTTTCTATGGACGTAGGATAGTTTTGCGTTAAACCCCGTTTAAATATTTATTTTTCAAATACTTTTAGAGTTAGAGTGATTGTTGCCAACCGATTGTCTTAACGTTAAAACTATGACATTAACTTAAACCAAAATTTATAAATTAGGTACATTTGGGCAAATGATTCTGTTAAAGATGTAACTAAAGCATGAAATAAAATCGAAATTATATCAATTGATATAAATTCGATTTTATTTTTTACAAGTGTGAATAACATGCCCACAGATGCTGGCCACCTTCTTTCTAACATTTTCTCTAAATTATCTAAAAAAATCTATCATTCAACCTTCTCCTGACAAATACGAGCACAACGAACCAGAAATCAGCCAATCAGTGTTTTTGTATGTTTTAACTTTTTGTACCCCTCAGGCGTCCACGGAAGACCAGCGTCGGGGTACCTACTAGGTGCCTTGATATTATGCTGAGTGGAAGCCTTTTTTGTGCCACATAGTTTATTTATTTTTTCATTGTAATTATTTTATTTATTTTGTTTATACGTTTGTCACAGAATACTTAAATATTTTTTCATTTTCATTCATTTCATTTCCATCGCAATCGAGCCGTTCTCAAGTGATACTCCGTTATACAATGTGGCAATTGTTTTTTATTTTATACAGATTTCGCAAGACAAAAACAAGTGAGGCACGCGAGTCCACCCCGGCCTCTTCCACGGCCCCGACATCCCGCGCGTGAGAAATAGCGGGCAGGTGATGGCCTTAACCGCTAACAGGATTAATTTGTGGGCCGCGCCGACACGGCCCTAGATTGAGTGCCGCTCAATTTGTTGGTTTGTCCTCGTCGGGAGGTTAAGATGCTTATAATTTAGGATTGACGGGTGCGTTAGCCAAAATAGATTGGCCTTAATGGACGGTAATTCTTCACTAAGCGGCTGGTACTTTGAAAATTCAATTCGAAAATTCTTTAGGCATTTTTTGTTATAAACTCATCGCATTTGTCACCAGAAGGCGCTGCCTAACGACAAACACACATCATCATACTTAGTACCCTGATGAATATCCTCAAACTTAAGAAGTTTAAGGGGGCTGGCAGTAGGATTCACAAAATCCGACTGAATATGTTGACCAACCTATTTCTACATATTTATAGACTTAACTACTAGACACCAATCGAATCGAATCGAACCACGCGTGCTTAGTACTCATGATGTCGCAAACGTCCTTATGCTGCGGTGGGCGCTTTTTATCAGGCGGGTTGTATACTGCTTCGACTGCCTGAAAATATTGAATGACTACGTAGTTTATCTGACAGACATCGCTTTTGATAACGCACACACACACACACACACACGCACAGTATAATAAAGCAGGGGTAATTCAAAAACAGACGTTACTAAATGCAAGTGACGTAGAATATGGCGCAGGCGCATCAGGCACACCTACGCTCGGGTTATATGTCTCAGCAGCGTGATTTGTGGTCTGTAAAGAATGATCCATCACATCGCAGAATGAGCGACGCGTTTAGGCGGCAAAATCTGATGTCCGAATCATTAAATAGCGGCTTCAAAAATTCAAGCGTAGGTACTCAAATTATTTTGTAAAGATGACGTAGAAATGTGTTCGGGTATTGTTAAAGAGAAACCTAGCATTGGGGAGTCGTTTTTTTAGATTATATTATTTGCTTTATTAGGTATCACTTAAAAAATTTGTCCGAGAGGCAGGTAAAATCGTTGGTTGTTAAAATTCATAAGGAGGTCAAGCTATGCCAAGCCATAGCTTGACCTCCTTATGTGCTGGTGATATGCTTAATATCGTTATGTGTAATAGGAAGACCTAAGCCTAGGTAGTGGTATATTTATAGACTGATAATGAGCAACATTGTCTACCAATACATCGCACAAGGTACTCAAAAAAGTTTTACGTCAATATTTCCTAGCATCACTGTTATTGAGCATAGCACATGTTGTGGTCAGTAATGTTTTTTCGACAGGACACGTTATAAAGCCATTTAGATTGAGGTGTCAACCCTGAACAATATGACGAAGTAGTGCCACTGAAAATATCGAGTGTTTGACGTGGGTATGCAATTGTGGAAAGAGACTTATTGTTATAGAATATTTACATGGACAATTCGTAATAATATTTGATAACTTCTGCGTTTTAAAACTTTTACGTCATTATTTTTGACGTTTCAATATTTAAATTCTAATTTTTAGCAATGTTCTAATTTAAAATAAATACGCCATTTCTATGATATGTAAAAATACAAATAAGAACAATTTATTAATTTATTATTTGTAAGAAAATATTAATGTTACCTTTTTAAACTTTAAAAGTTTCGTCTGTGCATTTACAGAAATTAAAATTTCAACTACTTATTGTACCTACTCTGTGAGAAATATCTCTGAAGTACATGCCATACTCTGAACTATAACAGACTGAGCAGCAGCAAACGAGAAGCCCTCTCCACTTTTCGGCGCCGGTTAGCGCGTGGCTATCAAAAAATCGTAATTGATTTTTTCACGGGCGATGCGTCAAGCGCGAGCGCAAATGGCTTACGTCGGCCATATTGAATTAGTGCGTGGACGACGTTGGCGGCTGAACAGCGGGGCCAAGGAGTATTTTGTACATGGAAAAATTTTGCATGTGTGAATAACGCATGCATGGATGTCGTCAGGATCGCAGCAAATGGAAAGCTGTGGTCCCTGCTAACCCATCAGAGAATTTGGCCTTATGTTTGTGTATGTATTAATGTATGTACCTAAGTATGAAGAAAGTTATGAAGAGTAAATGAACCAAAAGAAGTGGGTCGAGTAAGTAGGTATGTGCTCGTTACATGAAAAAACCTGAGCGAAACATTAAAAAGTTTATAGACTGATGATCTGGTTGAAAATAAATAGCTTGGAGCTATAGCGCCTAGTGTAGGTTAAGTGATAAAATAATTACTAATTAAATACAAAAACTACCATCATTATGATAACCCAAATCTCGTTTATCATATTTTTTTCTTTATTTATAATAATACATTGCTACTCGTTTCTTTTTTAAATCCATACACCCTTATTTTTTATTCGTTTTAATGAAATTAAGGGTGAGTTCCACCCATGAAACTGAACAACTTTCCCCGAGAAACGTATGTGTTAAATGTTAAAAAAAATTACGACCTCCCATACAAAACTGTCCGATCAGCTGACGACAATAGTATAGGAGGTCGAATTTTTTTTGTCATTTTTGCTCATAAGTTTCTCGGGGAAAGTTGTTCAGTTTCCTAAGTGGAACATACCCTTAATTTCATTAAAAATTAACAGTGTATTTTTATCTTAAGGGAAATTGTTTAATTTGCAAGAGTGTGCTAAACGATGTTTCAGCATAAAAGCAAGCCCTATATTGTGCTCGTCAGTTTTAACAGTTAACTATATTAAATAGTTTGTCATGTTACCTCTCGTTCTTCGCCTAGCCTTGAAGACATGGTCCATTTTTTTGTAATTTTGTTCGCGGTTAACTGTAATTATTTTAGATCAAGAAAAGATACGGGTGCTGGCGGTAGTCAGCACACCGTCTCCACGTATCCATTCATCCGCGCCGAAATTCATCCATGAGATTAATTAAAAAACACTTCATGCCGGTGATTCCGTCCAAATTGATTGAGTGCGGCCCTGCGCTGCGACGTCACTAATGGAGCAACACTGTTGCTTAATATTTTTTAATGTCCCACTTAGTGGGGACCAAATACGCAAATATCTCTGCGATAAATGTTTAAGATTTCAATTTAAAATAATTTGATCAGGAATATTAAAAAAACTAATTGTAAGCCTTACTAAAAAAATATGCATTTATTAATAACTATAAAATTTTAATTCAATAATAGTTATGAAATCGACGCCATGGTTCCTAAGAACAGATTTCCCTATCTCACTTTGTGTCACACAATAAATATATTTTAATTTCAAAACTAAAAAAACAGTATGTGATCGAGTATTTACCAATTTTAATTAATTAGCTTAGAATCCTTCCCGGTTTCAAATTCACAATTGCCACACATGCAACGCCAAATGCCAAGTACAAAGTCTCAAGCACCAATCGGGCCGGTTTCATCAACACGAGCTTAATTAGAGCTCGCGGTCGGTGCGAGTGCCTTAAACTGGACACGTAACCGCCCGCCGCCGGTACGGTGACACCGGCCCGCTATACGGCCAACTGTGCCAATATGTATTGTAGTGAATGGCTTCATGGCTTTGTGTCTGCTAAGGTGGCCAGTACAAATATTAAGATGATATTTTACTTATAGTCTATTAATAGTAGGATTGGGAATTATTTAAACTGGTACGGGGCGGTTTAGTATGACAGATTAGAATCTCTGTTTTTCTGAGATAAACTGATAGTTTATGATCCCAGTATAGAACGACCTTCACCGGGCCGGTTAATGGATACACAGTATTTTATATCAAATTTAATATGTTAAAAAATATATCGCGATTGGGTTGGCTGAAAAATTTTAGTCCAGTACCTATAATGATTAATTTAATTATTTTTTTTAACATTGCACTGGTTTGGTGTGTGTGTGTGTGTGTTTGTAATGAGATTATCTTTAAATAAACATAAATTTTATTTATTTAACCAGACGGTTGCAAATTACTAATATTGACTTACCTGTTTACACCCTGCCTCCCAATGTTATGACGGGAAAAAAATAGTCAAGCTAACGTTTGCATATTCTATATAGGGTTCATACTTTTGATTGGTACCTATGTAATTTATCTATTATCCAAACCAGTGCAATGTTTAAATATTTTTTTAATAATATTTCATTAATCATATACTGGACTGACATTTTTCATCCAACCCACTTGCAATATATTTTTTAACATAATTATTAAATTTGATATAAAATACTTTTCATCCATTAACCGGCCAGGGGAAGGTCGTTGTATACTCGGATCCTCTACTATGAGTAAGTAAACCTTTTTTTAAGGAGTTCTACTTGTTTACACCACCAAACTCGATTTTTAACATTTGGCCGGTTAATTATTTATTTATAAGGTAGGTATACTTACTGAAAAACTGACATTACACAGATAAATGATACAATACATTTTGGACATGACTGTATGTCAGCCAATTACGGTTACACAAGGAAATTGTAGGTACCTAAACAAGTTTCTTGCGGTGAAAAGAAAATAGTTTATTACCTGGTAAGTTTTTAATTTTCAAATATTTCTTCTTATTGAAACCATAGATGCAACAAAACCGGTAACTGTTTAGCCTCTTGTCTGACACGAAGACTCCTTAGGGGTTGCTAACAATCGAATTTCTATTGAGTCTGGTACTGTTTCTTCACTGTTCACTGTTTTAAGCAGTCACATCTAACACACTGCGGTACCTAAGTAACATATATCCATACTTCAATATTCCATACTTATTTCAATGATTGAACTTTAATCAAATAAAATTGTGCTGACGATTTTGCAGTTACCAAATATTTAAATAACTATTACGATATTCCTTCAATTGATTATCATAATTTTACATAATGTCAAGAACATTGAAAACATTATTAAACTCAAAACTATTATCTTATTGAATAGCTACTTGAAAGCCTGTCGCACGTCGTCCGGTGTTATCAACCGGGCACGATAATCACGGTAACTCAATTAACTGAATCTGCTCCTCGATTTGCCATGCCCGCGATATTGTGTACGGGCTCATAAATTGACAAACTGTCCAACTAGCCTGAACAAGGCGGAATAAGTTTCTGCTTCCGGTCAGTGCGCGGGGAAACACACGGGCGGCCGTTGTGTGCGGACGCGGTGCGTTAGTTTAGGCGCTGCGCAAACGTGCTGCCGATACTGGATACTGTCACAGGAAACCGAAGTTGCTGTAAATAAAACTTTACTTAGTTTAGAATATGATGTGTGATTGTTTTTCTTTTGACTTTAAGCTATAAGTTAAAACAGATTATTTTAGTAAGCAACAAATTAAATATGGCGAGTTCTATCGCTTTACGTTGAAAGTTGCTTTGCTCGCAAGATTGCATCTTGCGAGCAAAGCAACATCGCAATGATGAGTTATTAGATGGGTGATCAATATAATATATATATATATAAATATTGCACGCTTTGAACGAGGCACGTTGTATGTACTATGGCGGACTCCGTCGGTTTACCAGTCTAAGGTCAAAATCCCTTCCACACCGCGTCATCTATTTGGTACGGGCACGTACCCGGGCGGTCGGTGCGCTTCATATGAAAATCGCTGCAAAGTGGTAAAGCGACGGTGACCCCGACCGTACATACAACGTGCCGTACACAGATGTTAGTCCTGGTTGTTGTCGAAGGGGCTCGTTAAGTTCCGTCTACCAGCATTGGGCTAGAGCGTAGTGGGTGGGTTATAGCCAAACTCCCCATAATATGTGGTGTCCATGTGGGAAGTGCCTAGCAGTGAGAAGTTTATAGGCTGATAATGAAGTTATTTTCTACAATAATTCATTTTGGACCGCCGCTGTACTGCAAGCAATATCGAGCCGTATGTCCCCGCAGAGGTCCAGAGGCGCTGGCGGTGATTTAGAGGCTAACTTGGACCGTGTCGCGGGGTCCTGCGGCACCGCCGTTGTTTGGTTAATGAACCATGAATTTCTATTTGTTGTGCAGTCCAGGTAATTAACTAATAGGTGGGCTAGTTACCATAAGGAAGAAGAGTCCTCAGCAAACTCGTAATTTTCTAAATTAGTTAAATCAATGTCTAAATATTTTAGGATTTTACAATAGGTACTACACATATAACATATTTTCTATAAACATTTATTAATATAAATCTTTAATCAGTTCTTTTTAAATGTTTTAAACTACCTAAACATTTCTTTATTTCGGATAAAAAGTCTTACTCTTACTTACTTCACTGGATCAGCGTCCCGAAGTGGATTGACCACCGACACGAGATGACACCACTTGCCTCCGTTCTTCACAGCTTTAGTTCGTTCGTTCTTCTTTGGTGTTGATAGGTCCTCGTACGCAGCTCGAAAAGTCTTTGACCACTGCGTCCTTCCAGCGCCCGACTAGCTAGTATGAAAAAGTCAATGTAATAAAATAATTAATGCGTTGGCTTCAGATTGAATTCACATTTAAGCAAAAATGAAACCTTGATGTAAGTTATAAATCTCTCTTGTTTTGCAGTTTCACGTTGCGGTAGCGGTACCGTGTCACGTAGCGGTGAAAGAATACCTACCACCACCCCCTCTCTTCCCTTGGTGGTCGTAAAAGGTGAATAACGGACTAAAGACTGCACATACATCCAACAGCATAGAGCGGCGATGAACTCACCAACTGTCACGCTGAGCACATGTGCAGTCGCTATTTGCTGAAATGTGGACTAATTGGTATAGGACTGTTTTTGGTGTCCTTGTTACCTGTCCCTATCTACCGACCACAATAGATAGGGTATCGCAACTGGAACTACGGGTCTGGTTGTGTTTTCAGAGGTACTACGGGGTTCCGGTTCAAGCCCCCCGCTGGTCGTGCCTTTAACCAGGCGCCTCCGGCGGGATCCGGACATGGGTTGGACTCGTGGTGGCGTGTGGTTAGCTGTAGAGCTTGGGAATGTTCGTTTGTCCTGGTATTGTGTACCAGGACTTCCAAACTCGTGCACAGCGAGCGGGGCCTAGTAGCGGTCTCTGAGGGGCCAGAAGCGAAAAGTCCTGCGGGGAACGTGAGTTTCCCTTATAGTTGGCAGCTTTTTCCGGTGGTTTTCATTGGACATTGGTGTTGACATCTCCGGTACTAGTCTGGATAACTAGTAGAGGCGGCCTCCTAGATGCCGTAAGTTTCCGGTCCAGCCAGCCGCGTAGGACTTGGGAACTGGCTAGGCGCCCGGATGGGTTCCGAGAAGTGAGTGTGCTTACTACTCCGCTACCAAGGTGGACACTTGGGATTTGACTTTAGAGTAGACGACCCTAGCAGTGGCAACTGCGAGTTGTGCCCTTCGTGCAACGAGAAGTGAGCGAGCTTGACAGCTCCGGTTACCTATCTGGACAATAGGCAGTGGATACTCTAATGAGACACTAGTCTTATGAGTACCGAATGAAGAGCGCGCTGCGGCGGGCACTAATTTGGCGTCAAGACCTAACGTTGGTGGTCTCCTGCGCGAGTGTTCTACTGGCGCAGGGACGTCTGGCACTTCTTGCAATAACCTAACGGTTGGTCTCGAGGTGCCAGTACAAATAAACTTAGTGAAATAAGGAGAGGGGATGTCCTTGTTACCTAATCTCTGACAAATCATTCGGGGATAATAGTCATGATTATATTGTATCTTTGTACAGATAATTTTGTAGGAACGTACATGGATTAAAGAATAGATTTAAAAAAAAATAGTTATTGTGTATGAATAAAAATATACATACAATTTCAAATATCTGCGCAACACTTCCTTAAAAACACTATTTTAAATAACTTATTCGCAACAAACATTTTTAAACAATACAGTTATACCATTAGTTGGATACTTCTTGTTAAATATCATTTAACCCAAAACAAAAACGATTTTTATCACTAATGCTGTTTTAGTAATGATTTAAAAAAATAATTAAATTGTGATCATTAAATCCTAATAACGCCTTAATCCATTCACGGTAACTAATAATAACAAAGAAAGGAGGTATCATTGATACTATAATTAACTAATAGCCGAACGATGCGCAAGCGCACATTTAGCCACAAACCACTTCATTGTCAGTCAGTCACATCCTTGGAACGGGGACGCTCGCACGTTTCACAATCTCAAAATGAGTTCGGACTTACTTGACGCAGACGAGATTCTCTCGTACAACGACCAATGGAAAAAACTCGAAGAAACATGGGGCAAACCAGTCGACTTGGAAACCGAAGAAGACCTAACACCTTCGAAGCTAAGACCTGTCTTCAGCTCATTAGATCTGAGAAAGTCGACATTCGATTCCTCATTTCTATTGAAGAAAGTGAAGAGAAAAGTTGGGAGGCAGATGTCAAAGAAGTCACTGTTGGACTACAAGGAGTTCCTGCAAGACCTTCAGCAAAACGCCGTTGAGGAGGTGGTACCCAGAAAGCAGTTTTACTACATCAACGGGCAGGTACTATCGGCGTTTTCAGTTGAAGAGATATGTAGTAAAATCGACGAAGTCTTTAAATCTGTTGAAAAATTGTGCTCGGCTACCAGCACCATACGGCAAAAGAAACAAATCAACGAAGTGGTTCCGTGCAGCATTTCTTATGGAGATCTATCGTTTGATGATACAGCTGACTCCGAGAAAGAAAAAGGTGACAGTGATGATGTAGACAAATATATAGATGAAGCGTTTGAGCAGTTGAATTCTACTATCGTTAGCATTGCTACAAAGGATGGCGATATAGACCGGGCTACTAAGGACTCGGTGACTACGCTAGTGAAAAAATTTAGTGCGATATTGAATAGGCCTGTGCACAGGAGCCCTAGAAGGAGACGGGAGTGCAGTGACAGGTTTAAAGACCTTGCAGACTTCTGGAGAAGCAGAACCTGCGATTCAGATGAACAGTTTTAAGTACTATAAGTACAATACAGTTTTATTAAAGAAAACAGTAATAGTGTTTTGTTGTTATGATGTCTGCGAAGTAAGGTAGGTAGATATTTTTTGTCACTGTATTTACTATTGCGGTAGGTTGAGAAATTATGTTATTCTGAACTTGTTTATTTATAGATTTCTATGTAAATTATTAAATTAATAATACTTACTAAATTTTATGAAGATAAATGTTATGTGTGTATAATGAAGTTGTATCTATTAAGTGTTAATTCAGTACCTAGTTTAATCGTTTGAGTTAGAAACAAAGTGTATTTTAATAGTAATAAATGACTTTTTACAATAAAATATGTTTCTTCCTTAATATCTATACGAACTCCAAGTTAATTATAGCAAACTGTTGATAAACAACGCCGACATAGTTCATTACTGGATTTTTAGTGTACCTACATACACATACATTCTTAAGAGGCCTATTACATCTCAAATGTGATTTTTGCGTAAAATACCCATTTTCGCATTTTGTAGTAATTTTGCAGTTTTATTTATCGTTTTTGTCGAAATAGGATAATAAATTTGTGCATAATATTACAAATCTCCATTCTGTGAGCATAAGTTGAAATCGGACGGCCGGCGCATCGCATTTTGTAGTAATTTTGCAGTTGTATTTATCGTTTTTATCGAAACAGGATAATAAATTCATTATAAAATCTTTATTTTTCATGAGGTAACAATTACTCTGGGATAAATTTTGCTCAATAATATTATCGTAGATAGGAGATATTCACAGTTAACTTATAGCGATTTTCAAAGTTTTTTGGTTTAGAATAAGATTTTATCCTATATAAAATCAAAGATATCTAAAAACTCCGAGGCCGCTACGCACTATTCGACTATATAAGAGATAACTTTATATTTTTTTTATTTCACTTGTTTAGAACAGTAGTTCAATCGATGAGCTCAAAAAAGTGCCTTCGCGCACTTTATGAAAATCTTTCTGCAATTTTGGGTTTAATTAAAAAGCTAAGAAAAATTTACAAAAAGCGACGCTACGCACTATTCCAATAGCTATTCTACACTATTCAATAAGTCATCATTGTTAATGTATTTTTGTTTCTGAGATCTCAACGCCAAAATTAGCCATTTTACGCAAAAATCACAGTCGAGATGTAATAGGCCTCTTAATATCACTACAATTATCCCCGAAGGGTTAGTCAGAGACCAGGCAAGAGGACCGCAAAAGCAGCCCTCAACCATAGTCCAGCTCAGCGTGGTGAATTATGCGTTTTAAAGTAGGTATGTTTAATAAAATTATGACAAACAATAATATAGATTTTAAAATTAATATGTCTTTTAAACGATTCTGCGTTATATGTTTATGCGTAATAAAAAATTTGCTACAAGCTATTATGCTTTTTAAATGGTATGCCATATGATGTAAGTCAATTAAATATGTGGCAATAAACATTATGCGTTTCATTGTGTCACCAGAAATGGCATGTGCCCAGCAGTGGGACGTTCATAAGTTTATGATGATGATGATAATTTTTTAAGCGTTTCAATATTATCAAGTAAAATTTTAAACACTGAAAAAAGACGTCAACGTCAGGCGGGAATCGAACCACGCACCTTCCGCATTCCGGGCAGCTGCCTTAACCACTTGGCTACCGAGGTCCGGCTTTCAACCGTCGAAATTTGTCAGTGCTTGATGCTTATGTTTTTACTCAACATTGCTTCATCAAATCTTAGAAGTTTTCACCTCTGAGATTCGAAAGAAATATTTTTACAAATATTTGAACATTTGACAAATTTCGACGGTTGAAAGCCAGACCTCGGTAGCCAAGTGGTTAAGGCAGCCGCCCGGAATGCGGAAGGTGCGTGGTTCGATTCCCGCCTGAGGTTGTCGTCTTTTTTCAGTGTTTAAAATTTTACTTAAGTATATTTAAGCGTTAATAAAACGCTAAAATATAAAACAATAAATTATCAAGTAAATTTTTTTTGTAATAAATCGATTTAAACAAACATATGATAATAAATACTCGTACATAATATCACAATCAAAAAAGGTTAATTAAAACAAACTAAAAATAATAAATAGTTATATTCTCTATTTATAAATACAAATCAAAAGTACACAGGTAACATTAAGCTTCGCAGTCTAGCAATACGGTGTAAACTCAAAACTTTAAACTTTTCCCAATTTCATAGAAGTTTTGTGGGATGGCACCCGAATGTAAAACATGTGAAACTCAAAAATATATTTTATTCCAAATTACACAGTCCAGCGGCACAAACAAAACAAATGTTGCGCCGTGTCACCGTAATAGGTGCGAAATAAACATGGCACCTTTTGTCGGGAACGACCGGCTGTCGCTTAATTATCGCTTTGAAACGAGCACCGGGATTCATGTTGGCTCCTTCTGGATTATAAAGAGTAGGATACGTTGTGTCATTTGTAATATTGTTGCTGTAGTTGGGGGCACGCTGGTAACCAGACCCTCAAAGCCAACTAGCCAGCAGAGATCCTAAATTAATGTGTAAATCACTGACTGGCCTTGTGGTAAAGACTGATGTCAGACTTAGAGGTCCCGAGTTCGATTTCCCAGAACATCTAATAAAAACAATAACGGATACCTATCCTAAGAAAGTAGGTACCTACCTACTTTTTAAGATGAAGACGTCTTTGTTTTCATATAGTATAATAAATAAATAAATAAAACTTTCCTACACTCACACCAATTATCTAGCCCAAGAGAAGCTTCGTTATGAAACTCGTTAAATTTACTAGACAACGGATAAACATACTTAAAGTACTTAAATACATACTTATCATACATAGAAAACAATGATTGGGGTTTGTTTTTTTTGGCACTAGGTATTTTAAATATGTCTTTGGCAGGAGGCCTCCCGCTCCTCATTAGCTTATGTATTTATATGTCAATTTACATCGAAGAGTCAGGAAAAAAAATGTGTAAAAAGAAATACTCGTAAATGCGTGTAAATAAATCTCTCACGTGGACAATCCTGTGCCCAGAAGTGGGACAATTATATCGGCGTGTGACTATGATATTACTAATAACTACTATTATTGCAAAGATTACTTTGAGGATCTAAGAATATCAAGTCCAGAGCAACCGCCCAAACTGCCAGTACACAAAATTCACTAAACCGGTCACGCGGAGGAATTATAGCGACACGTCGCTCGCTTATAGCGCCATAAACATTCAAATCGCACTATACCTTAATCTTATTATTTATCGCGTAGCGGGGCGGGCAATTAAATGCATCCAGTGCCTCGCTATGCATCACGCGGGTAAGCCCGCGACGGGATCATAATAACAAAAAACAATAAAAAATAACGAATTACACCGTGGACTCCGCGGAGAGGACACACGTACGGAGATGCGTGGAGACGACTCGTTATTTTTAACAATTTTGTTTTGTAGCGAAAATAAACTTTTTTTGTATATTTTCTTATGAGTAGTTGCCGAAATTGAATGTTTATTAATTTATATTTTTATGAAACCATTATCTTGCCGTTTGCTCGTGATAACAGCAGGAACTATGTATAAAGTCTACAGAACTGACAATTAAAATATAAGTTTTCATACAGTGTACACATAACCAATTAAAAATGGTTTTATCATATCTTACAGGATATGAGTATTAACTCGTATATACAGAGTTTTTAGCGGGTCGCTAGTATATTCGAGTAGGTGTATATATTATTTTTATAATTAGACCCGTTTTTTTATTTTGTTCAAATATAGCTTGACTGATTTTAGCTATTCGAGACAAATCTTCAATTCTAAAGAGTGATATGTATGAATAAGCACTAAGTACTATTATTATAGTTTTTGATATGCTAATTTCTTATTAAAACAAAACATATCTGCTATGTTACGTAGGTAGGTTAATAATTTTCGTAAATTATATTTTCATTAAAATAAATAAAAAAACGCACCGATAGCCACTCCTTGCTGTTCGGCGACACTGTCCCAAATCCACATTCTGTTCGTGCTCATTCTTAATATGGGGCAAAACTGTTGGAAGAACAACAGTTTTTGTTGTATATTTTATGTTGTGTGACGCCATAACTCAGCCGTGACGCGCCGCCCTGAGCTTAGATACACCGTCTCGGTACTCCAGCGTTATTCGCGGCGTTATTTATAACGTTATTTATAACAGGGCAGTTATTTTTATTTATACACTTGTTTTATTGGTTTACTGCGTCACGGGCTGTTGAGCCCGTTTTTGGTTTTAGTTAAGTGGCTACAGTTTGTTTAGCGAAGAAAGATTTTCTCTTGTATGTGGAAGTAATTGATTGCTTTAGAAATGATCGCTGTGAGATAATATATTTTCTTCCTTAATTTTAGTAAGTAGGAATCTAAGTAGCGAAGTTTCAAGTTTCGTGAATAGCTTTTCTCATGTGGTAACGATAACGTTTCTACGGCGACTAAGTTTTTGTTTGAGAGTACCTACGCATCTTTTAGTATTTAACTCAGTATGTGATATTCATTTATTTATTTATAATTTATTGCACAAAATCGAATACAAATGGCGGACTTAATGTTAAAAACATTCTCTACCAGTCGACCAGTAAAACGAGTTAGAAAAGAAGATAGACGGCGCAGAAAAGATACCTACTAAATATACACCCTCATTTTTTGTTGGTTTTAATGAAATTAAGGGTGAGTTCCACCCACGTTCCACCCATGAAACTGAACAACTTTCCCCAAGAAACCTATGTGCTAAAATGACAAATATTTTCCTATGTGCTAAAATGAAAAAAAATTCGACCTCCCATACAAAACTGCCCGATCAGCTGACGACAATAGTATGGGAGGTCGAAATTTTTTTGTCAGTTTTGCACATAGGTTTCTTGGGGATAGTTGTTCGGTTTCATGGGTGGAACTCACCCTTAATTTCATTAAAACGACTAAAAATTAGGGTGTATAATATAACATAAGTACACATAATATAATAATTATATATATACTACTTAAACTACACAAATAATATGGGCGCTGATGATGTAATAGACTAAAATTAAAATAATGCTCGCGAGTCATTCGCTTAAAAGATTGTATGTTGGGAGCTTGGCGAATCTTGAGGGGAAGAGCGTTCCAAAGACGAATTGCGGTAACGGTGAAGGAGTCGGGTACGAAGTTGGAATGATGTAGAAGAATTTCTAGAAGAAGGTTATTGGAAGAGCGAAGATTGAGTGAATAAGAAGACCCTATAAATTTGAACTTAGACTTACGGTAATGTGGAGTACGTGGATCAAAAAGAATATTAAACTGCATACAGACCAGTCTATCGTTTCTACGTTCGCGGATGGAAAGTCATTTCAGATGTTTCCAGTAACTGGAGAATGATGATGAATCTATGCAGCTGTTTAGGAAACGATCTAATTTTTAATAAGGTCTGGATAGGCATCAGATTCATCATATCTACCAGTTATTCTTAAGTATTTCCTGTGGTTATATCAATGAAAACTTAGAACTATAGCTTGTTTGATCCAATAATTAAACATCCCCTCTCCTTATTCACTAAGTTTTATTTGTACTGGCATCTCGAGACCAACCGTTAGGTTATTGCAAGAAGTGCCAGACGTCCCTGCGCCAGTAGAACACTCGCGCAGGAGACCATCTGCGTTAGGTCTTGACGCCAAATCAGTGCCCGCCGAAGCGCGCTCTTCATTCGGTACTCATAAGACTAGTGTCTCGGGAGAGTCTCCCCGTGAACACGTGTAGTTCACTGCCTATTGTCCGGAGCTGTCGAGCTCGCTCACTTCTCGTTGCACGAAGGGCACAACTCGCAGTTGCCACTGCTAGGGTCGTCGACTCTAAAGTCGACTTCCAAGTGTCCACCTTGGTAGCGGAGTAGTAAGTACACTCACTTCTCGGAACCCATCCAGGCGCCTAGCCAGTTCCCACGTCCTACGCGGCTGGCTGGACCGGAGGCTAAGGCATCAAGGGGGCCGCTTCTACTAGTTATCCAGACTAGTACCGGAGATGTCAACACCAATGTCCAATGAGAACCACCGGACAAAGCTGCCAACTATAAGGGAAACTCACGTTCCCCGCAGGACTTTTCGTGCTCGCGGTGCGCGATTTTGGAAGTCCTGGCACACAATACCAGGACAAACGAACATTCCCAAGCTCTACAGCTAACCACGAGCCACTACGAGTCCAACCCACGTCCGGATCCCGCCGGATGCGCCGGTCAAGGCACAAACAGCGGGGGGCTTGAACCGGAACCCCGTAGTACCCCTGAAAACACAGCCGGACCCGTAGTTCCAGCTGCGATACCCTGGGGTCAGTAGATAAGGATAATTAAACAATAAAACAATTTCAATTCTTTTATAAAATAATAATAAACCTCTAGAACCCCAAGCGGTCGCATGAGACCGCACTGACAGTTCGCGCCATTCCGTCAAACCCCAAGCGGTCGCATTAGACCGCTCTCTCCCGCTTGACTTTGTACCGTGTTTTCATAGACTTACAGACTACTTTAATAAGAACAAGGTCGATTATTTCTATTCTGTGGTACATTTTATACATTGTGATCGCAAAATATCGCATAGCTGTGCTCGATGCTGTCATTTTCGACGTTGACAGTTGTGCCCATTTCTGTGTCGGCGTGAATTAGTCGCTGAGTTTTGTGTGCTATTTTTGTTGGATTTATCTAATGTAAGTACTGTTTCTTATTAGAAAACGATTATTTTGACTATAATGATCGTATTTAAATAATATGTTGTAAGAAATACATAGTTATTACTACTAGATAAAGCGTGTAAAGTCCGTTAGCATGTTACCGAATTTCCGAGTGATTTTTAGAGAAATACTATAAGACAAATAAACTGTTGCAATCATCACTTTATTTTAATATCTGATGGATAGGAAATATATCAGTTAGTATATTGTTGTTTACAGAACGACAAAATATGGTTTGATTCAGAGTAATATTTTTTTTTGCAAAAGGCGGGAATTGTGACGTCATCCGCAAATTCAAAAAAATTATGGCGCACCTGCTGTCATTATTTTTGATATTTAAATTCCAAGACTGAGGGGTTCATGCCTGTTTCCCGGAAGGGTGCGCAAAGACCGCAGCTTTCTATTTGCTACGAAACTGACACATTTCGTTAATTAACTTAATCACGAGAACGTCTCCGATCAGCCTCCCTAGACATGTGTCAAATGCCCCGCCCTGTCTATTCGTTATTCGCCGTATCGTACATACATACATATGATCCAGACTATTATCCCCGAAGGGTTAGTCAGAGACTAGGCAATGAGGACAGCAAAAGCAGTCCTCTACATAGTCCACTTTTCTCCAAAAAGCGACTGCACATGTGCTCAGCGTGAGAGGTGGTGAGCCCATCGCCGCTCTATGCTGTTAAATGTATGTGCAGTGTTTAGTCCGCTAGTCGCCTTTTACGACACCCAAGGGAAGAGAGAGGGTGGTAGTATTCTTTCACGGTTACATTGTCATATCGTGTACGTGTCAAATGCTAGTGAAAGATACCTACAGCTGCGCGCGCGGATTGTATGTCGAATTAAAACTAGACAGGGGGGTTGAGGTCTTCTCTTTTCAACTCCCCCATACACGCAGCTTCATTAATATTGTTGTTAAATATTATAATTTTAACGCAAATTTTGATGCTAACAAATTACAAATTGGAAACATAGATTGTTGATAACATAGTTTATTGACATTGAATGGGCACCTTTGGCTTTCAAAGTAAAAAAGTATATAGTGTTAATTAATTTTGGCGGCTGGATAAGTCCACTATGGTAGCTCAACTAGAAAGAGCACGTGGGCCGGATTGCCAGAAGGGTGCGGGTTCGAATCCTGGTCGTGGAAATGTTTTCAACACTTGTCTTTTTCAATTTGTAACGCAGTTTCATTGTTAATTTGTTTTCCTTCACTAATTAAAACAATATATTTCTTCACATCAGATATTCCATCAGATTCGCAAACATTGAATTGTGGGCAGTTAAATGTCTTACTTACATTAAACACTTTGGAGTGACACAAAAATGTAATACCGCGAAATTATTCGCGCGAAATGCTTTATCTATAGAACATTATCGTAAATTAATTACTCGCCTTATTATGCCTCCATTAAGCTCATGGTGTCATCGCTAGGTACAGGGTGTTCCGGAAAAATGTCACACCCTCAGTGTTCCCGGGAGAATAGAAACCGGGATCGTCGGTAAAAAAGTAACACCACGAATGAACCTTTAAATTTATTTGTACATTATTCAACTGGTTGATTTAATTGAAAACGTAACAAAATGAATGGTTGTTGAATGATACATATATAGAATATTAAAGTGCATTGGAAATAGCTAACTGTTTACTTTGCAAACTTTTTATTTTAAACAAACAATTACATTTAAAGTTAAAGTTACTCGCGCCCGTAGGTTTACCCTTGAGATCCTACACGTGACCCCTGGGTGGTGCTAAATGAGTGACACTGACTGAGTGGTAGAGCCACGCTGCGTTGCAGCACGCATTGGGCCGGCTCGCCCGTGGTAATACCACGAATATCCGGCGTGAAATAATGGTACTTGATGTGTTGTGTTTCTTCCGGCCAGTGAGAGTTCCGGAGGCCCCTTCCCCCTACCCCCCTACAATTCCTATTCCTTCCTTAACTTTATTAATTTCTTAAAGGTCGGCAACGCATCTACGACTGCTCTGGTTTTGCAGGTGTCCATGAACAAAGACGGAAAATTAAGCCGTTGGCATTAGTTCCGTTTTGTTTTCGTAGGATAGTAGGTATTGAATCAGCGTGGTAGGTTAAAGCCCAGTCTCCCAATCAATGTACTTTAGCCGAGAGGGAAAGTTTCAGCCCAGCTGTGAGACGGTTACTAGGTGATGATGCTAATGAAAATTGAGTGAACCTTCAACGACCACCCATGGAAATGGGGAAGATATATATTTAAGCTTTAGTGGGCGCCTTTCGACTACAATCAGGACCATCTAATATCTTCAAACATTTGACACAGCTGCAGATGAGTATCAACTGGCTTTCACCATAAACAGCGGTTCATTGAGGTATTATAACTAGAGAAGACACCGCGAAGCAAGTTTTGACTTACTGAATTTCGCCAAATGCCTCTTGGATTGTGAGTGATCTAAGCGATTGTAGAGCTTCCGGCCGCAAACCAGTGCGCAAAAATTGTATCTTTTTTTTTATTCTACGCCGGGTAAGTGCTTGGCCTTCATCTCACCTGATGGTAAGTGATGATAAGGCCGAAGGTGGAAGCGCGCTTCACCCGGAATCCTCAACCACTGAGGAACTGGCTATCTTATCTCAAACTGTCGGAACACAACAATGCTACAAACATCGTTGTTATGGCGACAGACTTAAATAAGATGGTGGTAGCTAGCCAGGCGGACTTAACAGCCCTACCACCAAACAAACCGAGCACACAAAGATGTACCCCCCGCTGGGAATCGAACCAGGGACCTCTGGGTCTGAAACAGGTAGCTTAGCCACTAGACCACAAATGCGGTTATATCGCGATGACGTCTCCAGTTACAATACCTCAATGGCCGCTACTAAAGCGAGCCATCACCCTATATGGCGGCTGGCCGTCGGCTCGCATTGATTGCTATTATTTCGAGTCATTAAATCAAAACAACGACAATCGGCGCGCCCTCATTACGGCGGCGGGCGGATTTAATCAGTTGCCCCCGCCGCCGTAAAACGTGATTTATTTATGTTTATTATGTTCGCAGTTTTTTATTTGATCGCTTTTGCTCAATAAGGAAAAATCGTTGTGGTTGTAATTACCAAATAAAATAAAGCCGCTGGACTCTCCTTTTCAATAAGGAGTAACGCAAGTTTGTCGCACATCTAAATATTAACCGAAAAAAAACAAACATCTTCCTCTTAAAGTATCTGAATTTCCCTTAATGACCTATTTGGACTGTTCAACGTGTATAAGTATAAGATATCATTGAATTAAGTACTCATAATTATTAGTACTATCTCCTTAAAAATTAAACGAGCCTAATGATGAGTAAGTTTATCATTTAAATATAATATGTGGTCCACCCAGCAGTGGGTCGTTTATGGACTAAAGATGGTGACGGTGATGGTGATTGATTTAAAAATAACTGAACGAATTTCTACTGCCCAAACCATTGATCGAAGGCCTAAACTAATTATTCGAAAATAATGCTGTAATTATCAAAAGATGTATGGTGAAAAACAGACCTCGGTAGCCAAGTGGTTAAGGCAGCCACCCGGAATGCGGAAGATGCGTGGTTCAATTCCCGCCGGAGGTTGTCGTCTATTTTCAGTGTTTAAAATTTTTACTAAAGTTTATTTAAGCGTTAATAAAACGCTAAAATATATAAAAACATGTAGGTATGACGAGTTCCGAAAATGATGCTTAGCGTCACACCCTTACGGTTTCACAGGAGCAGTGCACTAACTCAACCAAAACTGCAATACACTAAAAACGATTCACTAAAACCAGGTGCGTACATTAAAATGACAAAACATCATCAGCGCGGCGAGCGATCGCTCGAGCCATACAGAAATTAGCATTAATGCGATCGTAAAGCCGTCATCATGGCGCGATAGACCGCGTGATTCGGCCACATTTACTGCGCTTAGAACGAATTTATACGGCCAGTTTGCTCCGGTTATAGTTACGACGACAATTTTGAAGTTTTACGACCCAATAGGTTTCCGTACATCAGCGCAGATGCTTACATACGCTTAAATTGGGTCTGTGTAAACGTATTGAGTTTTCGTTTATCAATTTGTTTGCTAAGCCTTTGTAGGTTGCGCAGTTCTTCAGAACTGTACAACTAATTTATTACGTAGGTACCCATCTATCAAAAACAACATCATTTTAAGAATTAGAAATTAACAGTAATTATATTTAATTTAGGTAGATTTCTTAAATTTTTTGTTAGTAATAAAAGTGTTAATGAGGTTTGACGATCTATTTGTTTTTTAATTTGTATCTACAATAAATGAATAAAACTTTATTGAAAAACCTAAATTTATATTTTTATATCTAAAACGTGTATATACCCAGAATAAAAAATATGGTGTTGAACTAGCCTAATTATAATTTAAACACCAATTTTCGTACAACGCTCGCATAGATTATGATCGAAGTATGATTCACCGCGTAATTCCGGGTGCATCCTTTAGGTGATTATCCCTAAATCATATTTAGTGCAGTCATTATCGTCCGCGCGCACTATTATTGAGTGCGATGATAATAAATAACGGCTATTCGGCGCACTCTAATTTCGCGAGCGTATTTTACTGTTTGTGGGGCATATGTCCGATACTGAAGACTTGGAAGAAATGGTCATTGGTTTTAATATATTCTAGATTCTCACGTAAAAGTGAGCAGATAATAAAAAAAACCTTTGCCAAAATAGGGTACTGAAGACGTGCGTAGTGTAAATCCATTTTCACTCCTCTTGCTCAAAAGTCCGTCATTGTAGCGTTCCAGAGCAAGGATAAAATAGCTTTTCTTGCCCTAGGGGAAAAAGTAATATTTTTTAATTTTTTACTGTCACATGACAATGAGCCTACAAAAACGAAGAAGTTTTTAGTCATAATCATAATCATAATCAATTGTTTATTTGCTAGAATACATACATAGAATAAAGTTCTTAAAAATAAGTTCAAGACAATGTATTCAGCCTGCATGCAGGCGTGCAAATATTAAATAGTTAATTTGAAATTACATTAATGTTTATTATTTATATTTTTACGATAATTATTATAATTATATTAAAATTTAATAAAATTATTACATAGTATTAATTAATTATTTATTGAAATTTAGGTATTCATTAAGGCTATAAAAACAATTCTGCATTAACCAATTACTTAGCTTTTTGTTAAACACATTTGCTTTGAGCACTTTCAGTTCTTCAGGTAATTTGTTATAAACTACTATAGACATATTACAAATATTTCTCTTATATATATCCCTATGGCATGGAGGTTGATAAAGTAGGTTTCCAAATTTTTTTCTTTTCTGTCGGGTGTTGACTTCACTGCGGGTTTTAAAATAATTTGGATGGATCCTTACAAAAATGCACACTTCTCTAATATATAGGCAGGGTAGTGGCAGAATATTACACTTCCTAAACAACGGTGCACAACCATCCAAAAACCAAGCTCCATTTATTACTCGGATGCATCTTTTTTGCATTCTGAAGACCCTTTCCACATCAACCGAGTTACCCCACAACAAAAGACCGTATCTAAGTACCGACGACACATGACCATGATACGCTGCTACCGCCGCGTCAAAAGAAATAGTCTGGCGTATTCTTTTAAGGGCAAATACAAATCCACTAAGCCTTTGGCATACAGAATCAACATGGTCCTTCCAATTCAAGTGCGAGTCTAAAGTAATTCCTAGAAATTTAAGAGTAGCAACTTTTCCCACCATTTCATTATTATAACCGATGTCAAGAGATAGTGGATTGGCATTGTACGAATTAAATTGCATTATTTTTGTTTTATTGATATTTAAAGATAAATTATTGTGATATGTCCAATTAATAATGTCTATGAACGCTTTGTTTAAAGTTTCATGAGCTAAACCCTTGTCTTTGACCTGAACAATAATAGTAGTGTCATCTGCAAAAAATATACACATATGCGACATGAACTCTGGCAGATCATTAATGTATAGAAGGAATAGTAAAGGGCCCAATATGCTTCCTTGGGTGACACCAGAGCTATTCAAAATTAATTCAGATCTAAACTTCATAAGTAGAATAATCATGAAAAAAGACTCGACTTTTTACTGTTTCCTTAAATCAACATCTTTTTTGAGATAGGTAGTTATTATTAAAGCTTATGGTATTTATTTTTTATTTATTTAAACTTTTGCAACATTATAATATTACATGGCGGTCTTAATGCCTGAGGCATTTTCTACCAGTCAACCTTAGGGTGGTGCAGAGATAACATGGTAGGTGCATTTATTTACAAAGTAAGGTAACAAAAAGTGGAAGAGAGCGTGAAAGTAATTTTTAACTATTAAATAACATACTAAAAATAAACATACATATACAAATTCACAAACAAATATATAAATATACCTACATACACTACATAATATATAATAGATAGGACGTTACTGAGATGATTCTGCCATAGTTTTATCAAACAGGAGCATGTGGACTTTCTTTTTGAATGCGTCACGACTCGTAGCCATCCTGATTTCCTGAGGTAGCGCGTTCCACAGGAGTATGGATTGAATATAGAAGGACGAATGAACAAAGCCAGAAGAATGGGAAGGAGAGAAAAGGAGAAGGTTATTGGAAGACCTGAGATTCCTGTCGTGAGAGGTGCAGAGATATTGGAAATGGGGAGTAAGGTAGGAAGGAGCATTTAGTGAATTTAGAAAGGAGAAAAGTGTTGTAAGGGCACGCAAACATCTCCGCTGACGAATGGGTAACCATTTCAGATCAGTCCTATGCTTTGAGATGTGGTCGTACTTCCTTAGGTTAAAGATAAATCGAATACCATTGTTGAGAAGTCTGTCAAGCTTATTAAGCAAGTCGGCATTGAGATCGTAATAACACACGTCACATCATGGGAAATATTAAAGACTGCGCTAGCATTACCTTCGTCTCGAACGGTAAAAAGTTTCTCAAGCGGTTTAAAGAGTGCAAAGTCCAGGTCACTTTTTGGCTAACACTGGCTACCTGAGAATGCCAGCTGAGTGTGGAATCAAGATGTAGGCCAAGATTTTTTACTGAACTACTAAATGGAATTATCGTTCCGTCGAACACTATTGGCTCAAGAGAATTCAGCTTCAATTTACCCATCAATTGCAAGCTGCCAATAAGTATCGATTGACATTTTGTGGGATTGACGGCAACACCAAACCTACGAGACCTGTCTTTAATAGCGTCTAAATCCCGATTCAGTCTTTCAATGGCGTCCGGTAAGTCGTCTACACGTGATTGGTAGTAAAGCAGAAGGTCATCGGCGTACAGATGATACGAACACTAAAGGTGGTGTGTGATGAAGTTAATAAATATTGAGAATAATAAAGGAGAAAGAATACCGCCTTGTGGAACGCCAGCATCCAAGTTACACCAACTTGATGATGTCTCATCAATGCGAACCGACTGCTGACGCTCTCGAAGATATGAAGAGAACCATTCATGTACCTCAGATGAAACCATAAGATGGGAGAGGATAGAAAGGAGGACGTCGTGACTGACGGCATTAAAGGCATTTATGAAGTCAATAAGTACCAAGATTGTGACTTTGGTATCCTCCATACCTTACCTAATGTTGCCAGTGACTTTAAGGATAGCGGAGACTGTGCTGTGTCCGGGCCTGAAACCAGACTGTAAAGGACTAACGAAGTTGTTTCCGTAAATAAATCTCGAAAACTGTTTATGAACACAGGCCTCGATAGCTTTTGACAGAAACGGAAGAATGGATATGGGCCGAAAATGGGATGGTTCGGAAGGATTGGATATCTTTGGCAAGGGACGCACATAGGCTTTACGCCATTGCGAGGGGAATTGGGCTGAGTCAAGGGAAAAGCTAATTATTTGGGTAATGGGAGAAATTCTGTAGTTTAAGATCGGGACAATCATACGCCGACTGATACCATCATGACCCACGGCCCCAGATTTGATGGACAGGATAATCTTTTTGATTTCATCCGCAGTAATAGAAGAAAAATGAAAATGATTAATATTGCGATGAGACAGACTTGCAATATAATCCACCGTTTGACAAAGAGTTGAACGATCCGTACTAGCAGAAGTAGTGGTGAAATGTAGGTTTATATCATCCAACGAAATTGTGTTAGGGTGAGTAATATTACGCGTTTTGCCAATACCTAGCGTTCCAAGGAACTTCCAGATATCAGCGGGGGATGAGGATGAGATGTTTTCAAGGATATGACGGCATTTAGCATTACGTATCATCTGATTGCACGTGTTTCTTGCAGATTTGTAAAGGCACCTATTCTTCTCAGACCGTTCCCTCTTAAGTTTTTGAAAAGCACGATTCCTACGTCTCATAGCTATTTGTATCCCCTTGGTGCCAAGGAGCAGGTGGTCGCTTTACCTTAACATTCTTGACTGGCGCATGTTTATCATATAGCGAAATGATTTCTTGGTTAAGAATACTAACCTTCTCATGAACTGTAGAAACAGCCATCAAATGGTCCCAGTTGATGTTGGAACGCCTCTCCATCCATACGACCAAAGCAACGCAAGCGCAGTACTTTAGGGACAGGTTTAGGGGGTTTAAGGATGTAGGAAAGGAAAATTAAGTCGTGATGGGAAAAACCAGGAGCAGGACCGTGCTTGGATACAAGAGTTGGAGTGGACGTGAGGATGAGGTCAAGCCAGGTGTCTTCGCCAGTAATGTTACAATGGGTGGTCTGGAGTGGGAGGACATGTAGGCCAACAACCTCTACGATATGAAGGAGTTTCCGGGAGCGTGGGGAAGGGCGGATAAGGTCAGTGTTAAAATCGCCCATGATGACGTGATGCGTATACTCTGACCCAAAAGACCCAAGAATCAACTCCAAATCCATAAAGTAATCTACACTAGGAGGAAAGTACACCACACCAAGAAGAGTCTTTACACCCTTAACACATATTTCGAGGAAGAGGTACTCAGCGGAAGCGCAAGGAGTTGAGATAGAAGATGCAAGGATTTTGTATGGAAATTCACTACGAATGTAGATAGCCACACCACCCCCTCCCCGTCTAGTCCTGTCATTTCGGACAAGAATGGAACCAGAAAGAGGGTAGGTAGTAGAAAGAAGTTGAGGTTTGAGCGAACTCTCGGAAATCAGGATGGTAAAATTAATAATCATTTGAATCTATGGACAACACAGACCACGCCCACACAGTCCACGCTTCAGCAAAAAACAACTGCACAGCCTGCACATGTGCTTAGGTGGTGAGCCTTTGGCCCGTTAGTCGCTTTTACGACACCCAAGGGAAGAAGAGAGGGGGTGGTAGTATTCTTTTAGTTTCAATTGGTTTGATACTGAACGACCATACTGGCAAACTTAACCAAACTTGCAAATACGTCACTTGCAGTATCTTGCAGTATCCAATCACACAAAATGTGTACTATACTTATCTTTATTTATTTATAGCCTGCTGAAGACTTTTTGAAGAAGTCAAAAATTTTCACATAATCAAACATAATTATCATTAGCCTTTTGGCGGGTTCGCCAACTATCATTTTGTAATATAATGAGCTAACAAAAGATTTAACCTTTTGGTACTACTTAAGAGGCCTATTACATTTCGACTGTGATTTTTGTGTAAAATGGCCAACTTTGGCGTTATGGATCTCAGAAACGAAAATACATTAACAATTATGACTTATTGAATAGTGTAGAATAACTATTGGAATAGTGCTTAGCGGCCTTGCTTTTTGTAAATTTTGCTTAACTTTTTAATTAAACCCAAAACGGCAGAGAAAGATTTTCATAAAGTGCGCGAAGGCACTTTTTTGCGCTCATCGATTGAACGACTGTTCTAAACAAAAAAATAAAATAAAAAATATAATGTTATCTCTTATATAGTCGAATAATGCGTAGCGGCTTCGGAATTTTTAGATATCATTGATTTTATATAGGAAAAAAATCTTATTCTAATACAAAAAACTTCGAAAATTGCTATAAATTAACTGTGAATATCTCCTATCTGCGATAATATTATTTAGCAAAATTTATACCAGAGTAACTGTTACTTTATGGGGAATAAACATTTTATAATGAATTTGTTATCCTATTTCGATAAAAACGATAAATACAACTGCAAAATTACTACAAAATGCGATGCGCCTGCCGTCCGAATTCAACTTATGCTCACAGAATGGATATTTGTAATATTATGCACAAATTTATTATCCTATTTCGATAAAAACGATAAATACAACTGCAAAATTACTACAAAATGCGAAAATAGGCATTTTACGCAAAAATCACATTCGAGATGTAATAGGCCTCTTAATGTATTGGCAATAACTTGGGACGTAAGACAAGGTCGGAGGAAAGGAAACAGCTGAAAGCAAACAGCTATCATTTAGGGAAGAAAGAAATGAAGAACCGTCCGCGCGGATGCCTTTTTTAATTATGTTGTTTTGATTCAGTGAATCCCAATAAAGTTGTAAGTTTGTTAGTTAGTTACCTCTACCAGTAAATATTGTAGTGGGATTATAATTCTTCGTACTATTGTTTCACTTGTTCCGACTAAAAGATAATCTTACAAATGGATCTAGTTATTAATGGATGTTATTCAATAAAATAGTTACTATTACTATTTATTATCAATCCACTGTTACTACATATAGGTTGTTGCACACACGAGGTGCAGTGTCGCTGCGACACGTAACGGCTACTCAGATATTGCCAAACACGCGACCGGATTTAAGATGGCCGGCCACTTGCCTTGTTGTAATTGGACGCCTGCATCGGGAGTTACACGGAGCTGATATCAACTGTGTAACATATTTTATTTAGTCATGATCAGCCTGTAACCACTAACGCCCGAATGCTGAGCACAGACCTCTTTATATGAACAACAACATATGGGATGATTGGGCCATAACCCACCATGCTGGCCCAATGCGTTTTATCAATTAAGTGTTATTGTGTACTGGTAGAAAGCAGTGTTAAACTAAAGGCGGGTCTCCTGCGACACTGTTTTGTGTTTTATAACACCTTCAAAATATGTCAAAATATGTACGTAGGCCACGCCCATATTTGTTAGATGTTTGATGTTAGGTGTTAGAAAACACAAAACAGTGTCGCAGGAGACCAGCCTTTAGGCTGTGTATTTTGGTAGTATCACCTTCCCTTGAACATAACAACTTTAAAATAATAATTAAAATACATCTTCATCAGCTAATGTACGTCCCATTGTTGGGCATAGGTCTCCCACATGGACAACTGGGGAGATTAGACCATACCTATATAGATAATTAGATAAAAAATTTGCTGTTTTTAGTAAAACAAAGTATGTCAGTGTGTACAGAGCAAAGTGCAATGTGTTTATTTTTTTATTAAATTATTTATTATCAGGCTACAAAGTTAAAATAACAGGTCCATAGATATATACCTTATAAACTAACATATACATATAAATATAAACAATAATAGTTATTAAGTATATATTTCTTATAACTATGTGCTGTTCCGGTCTGTTGGTGGGCAATCTCCCGCGGAAGCGCCGGTACACCACGCCCTTCAGCCAGAAGTCCTCCTTCAAAAAGGTATTGTCCAGCTTGCCTGTTTATCTAGGTTAAATTAGTTCGTATAGGTAAGCATTTTCACGTCAGCGCTCTCTGACATACAAAAACATGTAAAGTGTAATTTTATTGTAATAAATCAGTGTTAAAACAGTGCTCATTGGGTTTGGTAACTACGTTTCCCTATCCCTATCGATATAACTGTACACTACAGTTTTTGGTCCTTCGAGGAAACGGGACATCGCGTGCGCGTCGCGTTTGTGCTGTTAATTTACCAGTGACTATCGAAATTGTAACAAACAGTCATATTTCTCTCTCACAAACAGTGAACTTTTACATACAGTAATTTTACTTTGTGACATACAGTTACATCCTACTAATATGATAAACGCGAAAGTTTCTAAGTATTGATGGATGTTTGTTACTCTTTCACGTGAAAACTACTGAATGGATTTGGATTAAATTCGGCAGACAGATAGTTTATAACCTGGATTAACAAATAGAATACTTTTTATGCCGATATTCTCACGGGAACGGGAACCACGCGGGTAAAACCGCGAGCGGCCGCTAGTATATCATATTTTTAAATTCGGCCCGCGTTGATGTCTTTTGAGCTATTCAAGTTTTATCATTGTTTAAAAATGATTACGCGCATATTTTATTCAACCGTCTCTGTGGTATAGTGGCTAGGCCACCGGTACCGAACAGGTCCTGGGTTTAATTCCCAGCGAGGTGACACTTTGTGATACTATGTATACTTTGTTTGGTAGGTGGTAGGGCTTAAGTCCGCCTGCCTAGCTACCACTATCTTATCTAATGTGTTGCGCCATAACAAAAATGTTAATAGAATTGTTGCGTTCAGACAATTTAAAGATAAGATAGCCAGTTCCTCTTTGGTTGAAATTTCCGGGTGAAGCGCTTATTACATCTTCTAAAAGCAGGGCCGTGTGTGTAGCGGCTCACCTAAAGAATACACCAACCCCTCTCTTCCCTTGGGTGTGGTAAAAAGCGACTAAAGGACTAAAGATTGCATCCATCCAACAGCATACAACTGCAATTGGCTCTCCATGGGCTCACCAACATCATGCTGAGCACATGTGCAGTAGTAATTTGGTGGGACTATGGCAGTAGACTGCTTCTGCGGTCTCATTGCTTAGTCTCTGACTAGCCCTGTGGGGATAATAGTAGTAATTCTAGTGCTCGTATTCTTAAACCAAATTGATACTCAAATCTCTGCTTGAGTACAGTTAGAAAGGGATGGTGCTATTCATCGCATATATTGCCATCCCTTTCTATCTGTATTCAAGCATGGATTTCATTTTGAGTTTGATTTTAGAAAACGAGCCTAAGTATGCATGTATATTTAAATGAAAACGTCGAACTTACAGCTCCATGCAGGCCGTTGGGTCAGCACAAACCACAGGGCGGAGTTATGCGCGTGGGGAACTGCGGACAGCGACCGCGTGCGACGCAGTTTACGGAGCGGGCGACGCTTCATGTTAGGATTAGCCTGGAATCCGACATAAACATTGGAGTGGAGGACGAAGCTCAAGGTGCAGCTGTTAATTTTTCACAAATAACGATACGATGAAATATAAATGTCTACCTCAGATGGGAACTTTCGCAGGTCACTTAAAAGGGTTTACGCATTTCGGATTCCCATACAAATTTCCAAGTTGACATTTTTAAAAACCAGCTAGCCATTTTTGATGAAATTCGGCATGCTGAAGTAAAAAATAGAGTTCTATACAGTTTGTTGAAAACATTTTTAAAAAACTTTTATTTAACTGAGTTATTTCGATTTTAAACTTTCTATGGTGTACTTTAAATCGCAATAACTCAGTTAAATAAACGTTTTTAAAAATGTTTTCAACAAACTATTTATATCCCTGTATTTTACTTTAGCATGCAAAGTTTCATCAAAATTGGCTTATTGATTTTTGAAAATTTCGACTTATGAGTTTGTATGGGAATCTGGAATGCGTAAACCCTCCTAATAGGTGGCTATGTTAAAACAGCACGAGCTTCTGCTTCGGAAGACACGTTAAGCCGCTGGTCCCGGTTGCTGTCGTAAGATGGCAGTCGTTAAAACCCACCAACCCGCACTGGGCCAGCGTGGTGGGTTATGGTCCCATGTACTGTTGTTATTGTGAGAAGGCTCGTGTTCTGCAGTGGGACTTTTCCAGGCTGATGATGATTGATGTGGAGATTTGAGGGAGGGGTGGCAGTAAAAATACCTAATCTAAATCATCAGACTGACTATATTTATAAAGAGTTTTATAACATATCTAGACACTCAAGAAATCATTCGTGGCCAGTAAGGATAAGTGGAGTTATTTTGTGTAACTGTCCCTACCAGTGGACATAAAAGCAATAATATTTCCACGTATCCCCACTAATATAAAAGCATCTAAATAGGTTCCACCAACCTCTACCAGTGGGAACAGGTGGAAAAAATTTACCTATCCTTAAATGATAAAATGTTTACTAGAAAAAAAATCAACCAGCCTCAGGAAGCACGAATGGGATTCGAACCCACGACCTTTGGATTGCCGGTCCACTGCTCTAACCGCTGAGCTACCGAGACCCCAAAAGACTCGCTGAATTTTTCCTAGTAGTTTGATTTACGCTGCAAGCCAGCGACCCCATTCGAGCTTCCTGAGACTGGTTGATTTTTTTCCAGTAAACATTTTATCCTATCCTTAAAGGCCGTAAAAAGATGGTCTGTATACTGTCCCACTGCAGGCTCGACATCTGGATGTTCAAGTTCAATGCCCGGGTCAGGCAAAAGGTTTTTTCGGATGCATAGCCCGGGTTTGTAATCCCAAACCCGCATTTGGTAAGCGTGGTATTTGAGAGAATACCCATCTATTGGAACGATGTCTTGGTTTCAATGATTTGCCCTGCAGTGCGATAGTATAGCAACACTGGCTCCGACTGATGGCAAACGGATGTGAGCACTCGCACTCACGGCCAGTTTGGACTGATGGCAAACGAACTGAAGCTAGCGGATAACGGTCCGCCCGGAAATATCCGTGGGTTGTCGTCAGTTAAAAATTTCAACTTAAGATTTCACACTCACGGTAATATGTTTATTTTATGACACATCTCCGTTCAAAATTTTGTGTGAAAGTTATTAATGTTGAAATATTTTAAAGGCTTTTTATGTTGACTTAATGGTTTTATGTTACATTTTAGTCGACCATTAATATTTTGTCAATAAAAACTGGAATTCCAAACATCCTTGTCGTAATATACAGCAGTGCGCATCTCTAAGTTAAAGCCTTGGTAGCAGCGGCTGCCGCAGCGCTGAGAATTGACTCTGTCTCTTCCATATTCATAGAATTGGAAAAAGACAGTAGATCACAGCCATGCGCGCAGCGTCTATGTGTCGCTAGAGAATCGCATAGCAGCCTGTACTTTACATAAGGTATTTTAAGAGTTTACTAAAACAGTAAAACTGAGCCGCTCTTCAAAAAAAAAAAGAAAAAGGTAAGTAAATAGAACTCTTAATAAATCGTAATAACGAACGGTGTTGCGCTGAAATACAACTAATCATAATTAGTCCAACGTCTCTTTGAAAAGTTATATTTACTATTATTATATGTCTATTCAAAATAGACAATAATAAAAAAGGACTTCAAACAAAAAGTGACTGGAGATAAAATCCCGAAACCAACACTTAGGTCGGCAAGCAACATCCACCACAACGCGAACATTACGTCACCATTATTTGTCCCTTATCAAAAACAAAACGACAATTACCCCTGAAAGGAGGTGAAACATAAAATTTAATGAAAATATAAAGCATGGCGGCACTAACCGCGTCCATTCTAATTACCTATAATTATCGTTTCATACGGGTCCGATGCAGTTTTAATTCCGCCATTTTGTTCCGGTGCTCCGAGCTAATGAGTGTTACCGATGGCTTTTTGATAATGTTATTGATACGGCACATAAGACTGCTATTTCTATAGATTATGCAACTGGGATTATACTTATCACCATCAGCTGACAAATGTCATAAAAATAGATACAACAGTTAAAACCTCACGTCAAGGATTCGGTGGAGTAGCTGTGCTGAAAAAAATTTAATAAATACACATAATACAGGATGATCAATCCAAACGGGAGAAGTCAAAAACTATAAGAGATAGGAAAATATGTTCTTAGGAACCATGGCGTCGATTTTAAATGTAATGAAAATGGCATTCAAATATTTTTTTAATCCTCATACATAACCGGGCATCGAACCCGGTCAATATCTCTGTAAACAATGTTTTAAAATTCTGCAAGTACCTATATTCGTTGTTATTGTTGATGGTGTGAATAATAAGTCACATAAAAGGATAGGTAGGTGGCGCTGCTATCTTGACAACACTAAGCTCCGACTGTAAAGAGTTTTAAATATAGTAAATATAGATAATTTTTTTATGAAACCGTTTAGTTGTTTACGTTATTAAATAATTCATCAGTGTTATTGTTTGTAAGAACGTTAATGCGGCTAAAAGAAATATTTTGTGATTTTAATAGTGCTGCTAGGAGTTGACAATATTCTATTAAGAGTGAAAAAACACATAAACACAGTGCAGTGGATCGTTAACTTTTGAGGTGATGCAGCAAAATTTGCTATATTTTAGCAAAATAGTGTAAACATTATGCAGAATTATCAAATGAAGTATTATCAGTCAGTGTTTTTAGTTTTTATGTGAGGTCAGTTCATCGACATCTTTTGTATTAACAACTCACACAGAACTGCTTTTTTATTCCGCTGCTCCAGTGACTTGCCTAAATAGACAATTTTTGCCACTAAACTTATCGCCAACGTAGCCGAGCCAAAGGACACGCTAAGTGACGAACATACCTATTGCTACTGCGTTCGTAGCGAGTCGTGGTTCAAACCCCGGGCCGTCTATGAAGACTTTTCGAACTTTTTAGATATTTTTTTGGACTTTTTACTTTATTTCATTTGCTGAAAAATTATAATATGTTATAATTAAAGAAATGTCGGAGACCATAGGTACTTGTGCGGGATGCCCAACAAAAATAACTGGTACAGAATTTTTAAGTTGTTTCTTGTGCAAACAAAAATTTGATATACTATGCGCTAATGTATCTGAGAAGCGTTTCAAACTGATGGAGGCTAAGCGCAGAAGTAACTGGAAGTGCCATGGATGTATAATGAAGTTACCTAAAACCGACAACAGCAATACGCCGATTAGATCTGATGCGCGCAACATTTTGTCTGGAGGATCTAACGCTGACCATGCTGACTGTGCGAACGTTACGCTGCGTACAAAAGCAGCGAGATCAACCACTGAGCAGTCGTTGGAGAATAGTGCACCTATAGTGCAGACAACCATTACGAAAGAGGAAATAAGAGGTTTATTTAGAGAAGAGTTTGACTTAATGCGTGCTTCACTGCTTTTGGAGCTCCGTCAAACAATAAGAACTATGGTAAACGATGAACTTATTGTGGTAAGAAAGGAAATATCGTCTCTGGAGGAAGGCGTCCAATTTATGAACCAGGAATATGAATTCAAGAGGAAATCATACGATGCTCAAACGGAGATCATACGTGAATTGCAGAATCAGAATTCTTACATAAACAATACAGTACAAGAGATGTTAGGCCGTTTGCAAAGTATGGAGCAGACCAGCAGATCTTGCAATGTCGAACTACAGTGTGTTCCCGAACACATAAACGAAAATCTTTTGACGACAATAACGCAACTTTCTAAAATTGTGTCCTGCGATATAAAGAAAGATGACGTCCACCGCTGTACACGAGTTGCTAAGATCAACAAAGATTCCAAGCGGCCCCGAGCGATAGTCGTGAAGTTGGCTACACCTCTGCTGCGTGATTCTCTCTTGGCATGCGTTATTAAATACAACAAAGCGAATCCTAACGACAAAATTAATACCAGCCACTTAGGTATGGGAGGAAAAAACAACCCATATACGTATCTGAGCATTTATCACCGACTAATAAGAAGTTACATGCAGCAGCCCGCCTTATGGCTAAAGAAAAGGGTTATAAGTTCGTTTGGACTAGACAGGGAAGAGTCTTCATTCGCAAAACGGAAACATCGGAGTTCATTCATGTTAAGAATGAAAATGTATTAAATGGACTGTCTTGATTTGTTTATTCTTTTCTTCTTTTTATTTTTTTTAATAACAAAAGAAAATTCAATTATTTATTGTTGTAAGAAATGGCTCTGAACATATATTACCAGAACGTGAGAGGTCTACGTACCAAAACACATGATTTTTTCTGTAATGTATCTTGTGCTAGCTATGATATCATAATACTTACTGAAACCTGGCTGAACAGTAGTGTCTATGACAAAGAGTTACTTGATGATCGCTATGTACTGTATAGACGAGATCGTGAAAGTAGTGGCTTTTATTGCGGTAAAGAAGGGGGTGGAGTTCTTATGGCTGTATCTAATAAATTAAATTCTACTCGATTAACTAATTATGAAACTTTGTGTGAAGATATGGGTTAAAGTAGAACTATCCAATAATAAAACCATTCATTTTTGTGTTGTTTACCTGCCACCCCCGGTTAAACAGAATATTTTTGATTGCTTCGTTAATAATTTTAATGCGTTCTCTGAAAACATTGAGCACGTTTGTGTTGTAGGAGATTTTAATATGAGTTTCGTAAACTGGGCTCCTCCTGGTTCAGATCAACTATCAATTAATAGGGGATCTTTGTTGGGTCAGCAGTTAGTAGATTTTGCTGCTCTGAACAATCTTTGTCAGTACAACCATATAGAAAATAATAAAAATAAGGTTTAAGATTTAGTTTTAAGTAGTATCTCGAGTACAGTTGTTATGACTGCGTGCTGCTACTTGGTTAATATTGATCCTCTGCATGTGCCATTGGAGATTTCGATGAGTACTCTCAATCCTGTATTGCTTCGGCAAACTGATACAGTTAAAAATTTCAATTTCATTAGGGCTGATTATAATTCAATTATTTCAGAATTGGAGAGATTAGATTGGGTTGAGGAGCTGGCTGGGTGCAACGATGTTAACGTAATGCTTACCAAGTTTTATAAAATATTAAATAATGTTATCACTAAATATGTTCCTCTATCAAAATTTCGAACAAGTAATTATCCTCACTGGTTTACTAAAGAACTTATAAAACTTAGTAAAGAGAGAATGAAAATTTATCATAGATACAAAATTTACAAAAACACTTTGGATGAAATTTCTCTGAAAATGTTAACAAAACGATGTAAATCATTAGCAACTACTTGTTATAATGATTACATAAGTAAAATCGAAAATAGTATCAAAGATAACCCCAGATACTTTTGAACATTTGTTAAGCAAAAGAATAAAGGTTCAAACCAGTATCCTAGCAAAATGACCTTAAACGATACAACAGCGAATAATGGTGCTGATATTTGTAACCTATTTGCCACTCATTTTTCAAATATTTTTTCTGCTGCTTCGGACATTTGTGATAATGTTTGTGATAATGGATCAACGAATGACTCAAATTCTCTGAGCTCCTTGTACTTGCCTCGATACAAAATACTTAGGTTTTTAAAAAGACTTGATCAAGGCAAGGGGGCGGGGCCAGATGGTATTCCCGCTCGTTTTGTCAAACGGTGTTCTAAGGCTTTGAGTTGGCCGCTTTATTTGATTTATAACACATCTCTCAGGACTGGTGTTTTTCCTATGCTTTGGAAAAGGGCAAAAGTCGTTCCAATTTTTAAAAATGGAGACCCTTCCTTTGTATCTAATTATAGACCGATTTCTGTATTGTCTGTTTTTGCCAAGGTGTTCGAGGGACTAGTTTACCCTTATCTTCGTGAGCAGTTTAAGCAAATGCTTCTAAACAATCAACACGGATTCGTTCAAACTAGATCTTCGAACACTAACTTAGTAACATATAGTGATTATCTTGTCAATGCTGTGGATAAAGGCCGAGAGGTGGATGCCATTTATGTGGATTTTTCTAACGCGTTTGACAGGGTATGTCACGGTCTATTAGTATTAAAATTGAAACACTATGGGTTCGATGGCGAATTGCTCCGTTAGTTTGAAAGTTATTTGCACGAGCGTTCACAGTGTGTTGTTGTGAAAGGTTTTCACTTTAGACAATACTGTGCTAGTTCAGGTGTTCCACAGGGCTCTATATTAGGACCCTGGCTTTTAAATCTCTTTGTTAATGACATCAACACGGTATTTGAAAATAGTGAAATGTATCTTTTTGCTGACGACCTAAAATTTACCCGAGTAATTAATAACATAGAAGACAGCACAAAATTGCAAAAAGATATTAACGGTCTATCAATCTGGTGCAGTAACAATGTATGACTCTCAATAGTGAAAAGTGTCACCACATCAAGTTTACGCGTAAAATTAACAAAATTAATACTCACTATCATATTAACAGCACGGCCCTACAGAGATGTGATACGGTGCGAGATCTAGGCATAACATTTGATTGTAAACTTACGTTCATTCCGCATATTGATAATGTTGTGTCTAAGGCATCAAGGATGCTTGGATTCGTTATACGGAATGGCAAGTTCTTTAAAAATCCTGCTACAAAAATAACTATTTACAACGCTTATGTTAGAAGCGCTCTTGAATATTGCGTGGTAGTATGGTCACCTTCATACGCTGTCCACCAATTGCGCATTGAACGCCTTCAAAAACGGTTTCTTAGGCACCTTTCATACTCTGCCAATATGCTAAGGAAGTTGCCATCATATGAGGACAAACTCAGACATTTCAATATGATCAGTCTCGAGAACCGGAGGCTGGTCTTAGATTTAACATTTTTGTACAAGGTGCTCAGAGGTGTAATTGATTGTCCACCTTTGCTGGGGCTGTTTAACTTAAGAGTTCCACGTTGTCCACCCCGGCGCCCAGTTGGTTTACTCTGTCCGCCTGTCTCTAGAACGAATTTGAAGAGTAATTCAGCAGTTGCTCGTCTTTCGAAAAATTATAATAGGTTGAGTCTCTCCATCGATATCTTCAGTGACAGCCTTAGATCTTATAAGTCTGAGGTAGTCCGAGCATTATGTAGCTAGGATATCATAGCTGACTTCTTTTTGTTTTTGTAGTTTTACTTTGATTGGGTATTTTTAGTTTAGTTTAGCTTTTGTGTTGTCAGATGTACCATCACTTTAATTTTAATTGTTATTTTTAGTCGCACGCTGTGGCATCTAAAAACAGTGCTTTTAGATTATTTGTATTGTGTCCTTTTAAATCTGCATGTATTATTGTAACTGTTACTGATTGTCCTTTAACAATAAATAAATAAATAAATAAAACGCATTTTTTTATGGAATCTTGTTTAAATAGTTGAAAGAAAAACCCCAAAATAAGACATTTATTTTCTAAATGGCAGCCATTTTCCTGGATGCAAAGATTAATTCTCTTGGGTATGTAACGAATGCAATATTGCGTTTCGTATTTTTGTGTTAAGATATTTTTAAGGCTGTTGTTAAATATTCTACTGTGGCTAATTTGATTTAAAAAAAAATCATCTTTAATCAAGTGACGTGGTATCAGGCCATCTCGCGGGCCATTTGATGATGCCGTCTTTACTAATCCAGTTTATTTTGTCTAATTACAAGAAAAACCAAAAGTAAAAGTTGATAAATAAATAAATAATTTATTTACATCCAAAAAACACACATGCTTAGGTATAAATTCAAAACATTTATAACGTGTTGTTTAAAAATACCTAATATTAAAATTAAAAATATTTACAGACTAAATTACAATAGAAGCTTATAGCTTCTATAAAAGAATTGCCCCAGATCATTCCTATCAGACAGAGTACCCAGAGTACTTGCCGCATTGCCTCGCTGGATGTCGAGGCTAATCCAGTTATGTTAAACATTATCATTGAGAAAGCTTTTGTGACAATTCGACTTTATGTGGCTACACAAGATTTCGTAGCAAAATTTGGTCCATATGCTCACAGGATCAACAAATACGACTTGCGATTGATTACTTACAGATTTTTTACCAGGCTCGATGCCGAGTTATGTAATAAAAAAATTGAATGACATTTTCATTTAATCTAAAATCGACGCCATGGTTCCTAAGAACAGATTTCGCTATCTCTTATAGTTTTTGACTTCTCTCTACTGACCCATTTGGATTAATACTCAATTGAAAACCTATTGTTTTGCGACCGCGGGCGGTCTAATGATCCTTGAAGGGTTAAAGACACATGATATAGTAGTTACATAAGTATTGAAATGTTTTTGAATTACCGTAATTAGTTCACGAACCGCATAAAGATTTTCTTATGTCTTAAATTAACGTAGGGGTTAATTAGAAGTAATTATCTCTAAATCTTATAAATAATTCTGGTGAATATTTAAAAAATCTTACTGTCATTATTTTCTAAGAAATATCACTAACGACCAAAAAAATCCTACGATCTGTTTCTTATAGATAACACAATTCTGTAATCTAAACCTAACAATACCGCTAGAATAACAAAAACTGCCGCAAACTAGTTCAATAATCCTGTTTAACCCTACTTTATGAGCCGCTGGCGGGTGACGGACGCGGTATCGGGCGGTCGCAGCGACCAGTGGTCAATTATGGCCGCTCACTGTTTATTGCATTGGCTGGATTGGCCGGATTGGCCGGTGGCAGCCACTTTATAGCTTTCATAGTTCAAATGTTTCGGAATTGGCGGTTTAAAATTTGTTGCCAGTGATTTTTCGATCTGGATATTTGATGATTTGGCAAAAGTAACGTAACGTAACGTAAAATTTAATATGATGAATAAGTTAATGTTTATCTTGATTCACTATTTACCTATGTAAATAAATTAGAAAACTACTTTTTTATATTGGAATTGTGATATCGTTGTGTTCGATTAATAATACAAGTGCTCTTTTTTTTTGGAAAGGAAAAAATAACATGATTTACCTATTTCCATATAGTGAAATATGACACTAAGTGGTGTATTTTAAACAATTATATTCAAATTATATCTAAACGTTTATCATGTTTGAAAAAAATACCATAATGGAAGCCATTTTTGACGAACTTGAGGTTTACTGGTAACCTTAAAAATACTGTATGTTACGTCAATCTAATATTCATGAGTAATTGCTTATATAAAGTATTTGTACTATATACTGTTAATTAATTTGGATATTTAATTTCGTTTAGATGACTAAAGTTTATTTTAAAAGTTAGTTGAGTAGGTTATATTACACTCGGAATATTATAGTTAAGTTCTGTACGAGTAGTATTACATCACGAGCATCCTTAAAATTACTCCCTAAAGTTGAAACATTACACGTAAGTTCTGAGTAACCAAAAAAGTCAATAATAAAAACATTTTGCTCTTTATTTAATATGTTTTGTAACCTTTTTATTTTAACGATATTTTTTACGACATCTGCTTTTATTGTAAAAAATCATACATCATCATATAGCACAAATTGTAATTCTAAAAACATCACACCGACCGCGTGAGACAATAAATAACAATTTTAAGCTCATTATTGAGTTTTTCTGTTCATTTTGCGTAATTAGCGTTCTTAACGACTGCGTTGGGATGAAATATTGTCTTCATAATTATATATCATTATAGAGGATACATTTCTTCCGTATCGTTATGTAAAAACAGTGCGCACATTGCTGGTACGCTGTAAAAGCAAGTTAACGCTTAATAAACCCTTCTTGTCTGGCACGAAGACTCCTAGAGGTTGGTAATAACTTAACACATTGGGCTAACTCCCTAGATTATTTCCCACTGTTTGCACGTATAAAAAGAGAAGGAAGTAAAGAACAATGAAACAATGTCACCGACCAACAAACAACCTGTTACAAAGAATCACAGTTAAATCACTTTAAGTATACACATTAAACCGTAGCAGGAACGGGTCAAGCGTATTTATTCCACGCATTATACCATTTATAGCCGCCATCGAATAGTGTTGCCAGTAATTATCGTAAAATGTTGCATGTTTATGTATTTTTAATTCTGCCGTATATCGGGGACGATAAAGCGCAATACGGCGATTCGGAAACCGGACGATAAAGTCGGATAATGCTCGCCGCCGGGAAGCTGCCGGCTTTTGGGCTGTTTGTCTCTTTCCGATGTTTCTGTAGTTACTTATTCGAAACTTACGTTATATCGAATCCTGCACATCATGTAATACTCGTAAGTGGTCAGTTTCCGAAATATTTTATCACTAACATGCTGTAAGCGCGTGTAACTGAGAACTCATGACATGTTAAAGATGTTCCGCATTACGTTTATATCATACTTCATTGATAAGTTAAGTTTACAAAAAAAAACATTGTTATATTATTTAAGAAGTGTCGAAAAAAGATCAATGATCGGTATCTATCTCCTCCTGAATTGAATTTCAAGTCACATCTATGAATATTCTAAATCATTTTCGCAATTTATTCAAAACTAAATGCGTAATTATCAAAATAACTTAATATGGACAAATGCAGTTCACAGCACAGTACAAAATGAATCGAATAGGAGCACCGTAGCACCGTAGAGCCGTAGCTCGTAGTCCGTAGACTCGTAGCACGGCATTCCATTACAGTAGCGGCGTAAAATTTAATTTCTTTTGTTTATTGTAAAGGAGAAACGACAAATTAGTTATAAGTAGAGACGAAGAACGGGCAGAGTTTGATACTACGTTCAAATCAAGCGAGCGTGCACATTAAATATAATAGCTTAGCTCTGCGCCTTGAGATGACGGCGACAGCTGGCTGTGGATAAGACCATGTCCTGGAATGATTTGTTCCCTATTTTTTACCTTTTCTGTTGCAAAAATATACCATTTAAACGCGTTTTGTATAGCGATATATAAAATTCCGTTTGTATAAAATGAAAAACGGTTCAGTAATATAAAAAATAAGGTTTTATAAATTAAAATTGCAATAACCTAATAAGGCTATTTTTATAATAAGTGTAACATATTATTTAATTGTACGGTATAGATTATTTCCTATACGTTTATATAAAAATGGAAATTTGGATTACTAGCCCCACTTTTTCAAATAAAAACAATACTCAATTCAATTCGGAAAATGTTGAAAATATATTCAAGAGTAGGATTCGTTCTTACTTTTTTTTTGATATTCCGGGTGCACTACCAATAACGCTAACTTAACTATTATTTGCGTTAAATTATCATTTTGGTCATCATTTCAGTCTTTGTCAACCCACTGCCTCTCGTTGTTTGTATTAAAATATAATCCTACTAATATTATAAATGCGAAAGTTTGTATGTATATTTGTTACTCTTTCACGTAAAAACTACTGAATAGATTTGGTTGAAATTCGGCATACAGATAGTTTATAACCTGGAATTACACATAGGATACTTTTTATCCCGATATTCCCACGGGAACGTATAGATGGATGTTTGTTACTCTTCACGTAAAAACTACTGTATGGATTTGGGTGACATTCGGCATACAGATAGTTTATAACCTGGATTAACACATAGGATACTTTTTATCTCGATATTCCCACGGGAACGGGAACCACGCGGGTGAAACCGCGAGCGGCCGCTAGTTATAAATAATTTCTTCTCACAAAATAAACATTAAAATATACATAGGTCAAAACATTTTGTATACATTTAAAACGCGTGTCCATCCTAATCCCGCCAACGTCAGCGCACACGGCACACCAACAAATTCCCAGCTCATTTGTTTTTTATTCATCCGCAGCGGGTGTAATCGAAAGTATAAATTCCGTCTAACTGCGAGCAGGCCTCGCCGGCCGATAACGCGGCCCTTGTTAGCGGGTAATAAGAAAAATAAACTGGAATTTACACAGACAACGCCTTATGGAATATCAAACTTTAAAGCGTGCTTTTGCACTGTGGCGTCGTGTTTTGTTTTGACGATTTTGGTGCGCTGCATTTTTGGACTGCAGACTGTGGCATGGGCGCGTGAATTGAAGGCTAGCTCGGAATACTGACATAGTGTTCGTTTTGTTTGTATAAAAAAAAGCAGTAGCCTCCATGATTGAAATCTCTACAATTGATAATTTAGTAAAATCGATTACGATATAAGCCCCAAAAAGTAAACCAAAATACTCCAAAGGTATTGTTATTTGTTATAAATCTAAAATGATTATTCAGTTGATATAAGGTAGGGTTAATGAAAATTAGATAATAATTCTCTTTTTTTTAAATTTGATAGATAACATTTTTAGTAAAAATGCTTTTTTTAAGTTAGCATTATACAATTGCTTTTAACAGAGTAACAACATTAAATAGTTAGAATATTCATATTCTTTAAATAAGTAGGTACTCTAACGAGTTCAAATTACTGTACCACTTACACAATAGACAAGGGGGAGATTTATGAAGATGACATTAATAATGGCTTGATATCATTTTCATGGTTGTATAACAATAATTTAAGAATTAATTTATCTAAAACACAAGTGGTTAAATTCCGACAAAAAACTGTAAATATACCTGACGTTAATGTAGGTTATGGAAATGAAAAATATCTGAAGTCGACAGTGCTAAATTTCTTGGAATATTTATAGATAGACAGCTGAATTGGAAAAGACACAGAGTATCTAAGCAAAAAAAGTGAGCTGCTCCTCTTACGCATTATATAAATTGGCCCCATTAATTAACACCGATTCTCTGCTCTTGGCCTACCATGGCTTAGTTGCGTCGAATTTGAGATATAGCGTTATTTTCTGGGGAAACTCAACTGACAAAGAAATTATTATCAAAATGCAAAAACGATGCATCAGAGCAATGTTTGGACTAAAACCAACTGAGAGTGTCAAGCCCTTCTTTAAGAAACATAATCTTCTTACAGTTCCGTCCATATACATTTTAGAAGTGGTATTATTTTTATAAGAGCCAATCCACAAGAGCCAATCCACAACGGTTCCCTCGTTTATAAGATGTTGTTAGTAGAAATCGACGAGGCAACACAAGATTATGCATGCCTCTCTCAAATACAGCTCTTACGAACAAAAGCATTTTATGTATGGTACCAAGAATCTACAATAAGATCCCTTTGACATTTAAAAGATTAAATTGCAATCAATTTAAAATTAAGGTTAAGAATATGTTAATTGAAAAATGCTATTATACACTGACGGACTTTTAAAATAATAAATTTTGATTTTTTTAAATACTGACTGACTTAAATTATTAAATAAATAACTGTTTGACATCATATAACGTTATATAATTTCAATTGTAATAAGTGCCTAATTAATTCTGATTTTATTTGTTTGTTTAATTTTTATCTTATTCATGTTCATTCGATTTTTTAATTTGTACACCGCAAAGGTACGACATGTTGAAACTATAAATTTAACCTGACACCTATGTACATATGGCTCGAACAAATAAAGTATCTTTATCTTTACAATACACATATTAATATGATTAACGAAAGTTTAAAAGTGGATATGATTTACAAAGATATAAATCAATTTCTATGTTGAAGTAAGATTAAATAACTACTGACTCACTCACTGTGTCGCGTAGCGGTGAAAGGATACTACCACCCCCTCTCTTCCCTTGGGTGTCGTAAAGGATACTACCACCCCCTCTCTTCCCTTGGGTGTCGTAAAGGATACTACCACCCCCTCTCTTCCCTTGGGTGTCGTAAAGGATACTACCACCCCCTCTCTTCCCTTGGGTGTCGTAAAGGATACTACCACCCCCTCTCTTCCCTTGGGTGTCGTAAAAGATACTACCACCCCCTCTCTTCCCTTGGGTGTCGTAAAGGATACTACCACCCCCTCTCTTCCCTTGGGTGTCGTAAAGGATACTACCACCCCCTCTCTTCCCTTGGGTGTCGTAAAGGATACTACCACCCCCTCTCTTCCCTTGGGTGTCGTAAAGGATACTACCACCCCCTCTCTTCCCTTGGGTGTCGTAAAGGATACTACCACCCCCTCTCTTCCCTTGGGTGTCGTAAAGGATACTACCACCCCCTCTCTTCCCTTGGGTGTCGTAAAAGATACTACCACCCCCTCTCTTCCCTTGGGTGTCGTAAAGGATACTACCACCCCCTCTCTTCCCTTGGGTGTCGTAAAGGATACTACCACCCCCTCTCTTCCCTTGGGTGTCGCAAAAGGCGACTAACGGACTAAATACTGCACATACATCCAACAGCATAGAGCGGCGATGGGCTCACCACCTGTCAAACTGAGCACATGTGCAGCAGCTTTGTGAAAAGTAGATATGGTTAGAGGACGGTTTGCGGTCCTTCATTATGTGGTCCTCATTGCCTAGTCTCTGACTAGTCCTTCGGGGATAATAGTCGTGATTTTATATGTTTGTATGGTATGTATGTAAGTATAAATTTGACAACTTACACTAATTATCCACATGCCTCTTCATCTCAAGTTTATTATAGATAAACCTTAAACTAGAAAAGATAATGTTGAACTTCGCCATATTTTAAAATAATAACAATATTTTTCTTGATAACAACCAACAAAATACCTTTATCAGAACACCCAACGCTCGCCAACTAAAAATAATCGCAGTCATTCAGACTTTCCACCTCACGCTAAGAAAAGCCTCTTAAGCTGGAAGAAAGTTAAAAAATAATTAATGCTTTCGTAAATATTCATACCTTGGCTGGAGTTTAGACTTAACCCTCTAAAGTTGGAAATACACGGATTTAAATTGCAAACGCACCCGCGTCAGTTTCAGACTAGGATCAATATTATTTTAAACCATCTTCATAAATACATATAATCACGAGTATTATCCCCGAAGGGTTAGTCAGAGACTAGGCAATCAAGACATCAAAAGCAGTCCTCTACCATAGTCCACTTTTCATCAAATTGCGACTGCACATGTGCTCAGCGTAACAGGTGGTGAGCCCATCGCCGCTCTATGCTGTTGGATGTATGTGGAGTCTTTATTACGTTAGTCGCCTATTACGACACCCAAGGGAAGAGAGGGGGTGGTGTATTCTTTCACCGCTATGCGACACGATTACGGTAGTGTTTTATAATGTAATTGATAATGTTCCTAAGGTAACCGTAACTTTATATTATCGAGATGGTGGTTACAATTCTGTAAGTACACAATGTATCGCAACAATGTAAGTTTTGCAGAATTGCATTTTGAGCTTGTGTGGTACAGCGCACGCAGGCGAGCTCCAGTCGTTCCTTGTCACGCTTCGCTTAGCTAGTCCTATATTCATTGTAACCGTGTTCTATGGTGAAAAATTAGCTTATTTGTCTTAGGACAGATTCTGGTTTGGACAGATTCTTGTTACGACAGATTCTTGTTACGGCAGATTCTTGTTATGGCAGAAGTAACATTGCCAACAAAAGTAAAAAACACACAATTTATGTATTGCTATATTTAAAAATTAGAACTTAAAACCTTGTAATGCTATATTTAAAAAAAAACAATATCAAACTAAAAACCCACAACAACACTGACTGGTGAAACTCTTAACCACTTATTTTTTTAGGGTTGCCAAACGTTGGAGACATTCTAGTACACTGATTTCGTTAGACACAGTTTTTTTATTATATCATTAATACATTTATTTTTTAATATAGTTTTCATGGTCCGCCTGTTACTTGCGCAAGACATTTCATATTTTTTATATTTCTATCCTGCACTGTAGCTTCTATTTTTTAACAATTGTATGAAACGATAAATAGTTGGCTTGCGAGGAAATTTAGAATTTACGCTTCGATGCCACCCCTCAATGGAGTTAGTGGTCCTTACGTTTTAACCATAACAGCTAAAAGTCTCGCTTTTAATTAGATTTATCCACTGTTTGACAAAATAAAGTTTTAACCATTCGTCGCGAAGAAGGCTCATTTCATACTTTCATTAAATACTTTGGCTATCCAACCCAGAATTTCTAAAAATATTTTTTATGCGCGACAGTACTAATTCTGCCATAACAAGTATCTGCCGTAACAAGAATCTGTCGTAACCAGAATCTGTCCAAACCAGAATCTGTCCTAAGACGAATAAGTTTAGTGACAATTCAGACTTTCATTATACAACCTTCTGAGAGTCAGGTAGGTTGTGGGTACAAACTTAACAGATATCAGTATTACAATCATTCCCGTAGTTTATTAAAAAAAATGTCACTGCAGCGCCTTGTGCAATTTAGACCGTTATGTTTTCAAAAGTGAAGGGTTCGTCGAAACTGCTCCGATTTAATTTAAGTCCAGCTCCGTTATCGCCGGAACCCCATTGTTTTTCTTTCTTGAAATTTTACGGTCAATTTGACGTGATTCGCTTTTTTTTACGATTAATTTGAATTTAATTAGTTCTGCGCATTGTTGTCGGTCTTTACGGCGTAGTTTAGAACGAGAAGATTTATTTTTAATGTGATTTTTTTAACCTTTCTTTTTTTTAATTACTTTGCGGTGGATACATTATGGCCAGTCATTGTGTTGTATTCTAGTTGATATGGGCAAATATAGTATTTTAACTGAATCTTAATGAATTACAGAGTGCATATGTTATCAGAAATGTATGAAATCTAGGAATTGTATACAACTCCTAGGAAGTGTATACAATTCCGCAGATACTTAGGAAATGTGTAAAATATTGTTTTAAAAATTATTTAATACATACTTATCCTGGGAATAGTATACATTTCTTAGGAATTGTATATAATTGTATTAATTAGGAAATGTATAAAAAAAATGCTTGCTGTAATATTACATGTTGTTAAAATGAGAATAATATTTTTTATTATGGCGCTCGTTGAGACAATCTGGTAACAATCATACAGTACAAAGTCTTACATTTCTGTTCTAGTATTACTGTTGTCAAATTTAAAAAAATAACCTCGTAATTCAAGACAATCGCTGCACTGCGCTTCGCGATTGTCTTAAATTTCTAACCTATCATGTGACCTACAGGAGTAGGGCAGCTGGTATCCCCCGCTATCCCCGCGTACCTATGGATATCTTAAATGTTTTACATTTCCGATTGCTGTTTAGGAAATGTATAGATTTCCTAGGAAATGTGTCTTATATAATTTATTTCATACATTTCCGGGCGATTTTAGGAATTACATACATTTCCTAGGAATTGTATACAATGACGGATTACATACATTTCCGTTACACATACATTTTTACTTATCGACATCAAATACAATAAAGCCGTAAGTTAAATAGTTTTACTGTTTCATTTCAAATGGCTTGAACTTGAGCGAAGTTAACTTGTGACATAGTACCAAAATGAATGTTGTTGTTTTTCTAACATTACATCGTCGTCGGCGCCATCTTTGTCTTTTCTATGTTACTTTTTAATTTTTTCAAATCATGTCACAGAATCAGACAATGAGATGCGGAACGTGAAACCTCCCCCGGCTTTAGATTGAAATGTTACTTACGACATTAAGTTCAGCACTTACAGTTCTCTTTTATTACTCACCAGACTACCAGGCGATATCTCTTAAATCCTGACAGACTGCATCGTGGCCGAGAAAAAAATCTCTCTCTGTATATATATCCTTAGATATTGGCGTTTGTTGACATATTTACGAGCCCCTCGACTATTAAGTGGTGATTTAGTGTAGGCATATCGGATGGATACATTTTTATCGCGGCCATATATCCAGTCGGCTTCAGTTACATTATGTGCCATTCACGCTTGGATCTCACAGTTTTCCGTTTCTTACGTCTTTGATAAAGGGTTTGGTTTAACGCATATTTACCGAGTGAGTTTTCTTATTGCTTATTAGTGGAGAGACTTTAGTTGTGTCGCTATAGGATACCTCGCTTATATTTATATTTTTTCACAAAACTTAAATGATATTTTTTTTTATCTAAAATATTTCTTGATATGAAACCACTTACAAGCGCTAACTCTACTAAGCCTTATTTTTTGAACATTTATTTTTATTCTGACGTTGTTTTGGACCCCAAAACTTAAGTCCAGCCTATGGAACTGCTATGTGTTTTTTATTTATTTAAAGTATTTATTATATTAAAGTCTCTAAACAAAACATTGTTTAATGATTAGAGTTAGTAGTTAGAGAACACTATGTGTTAGAAATTCTTTTAAATAAAATGGAGATGTTAATGTACGAGTATAGGATTCAGTATACTATCAATCTGATCTTGACTGTTAATAGTAAGTATAAAAGCTTGTAAAAAGATAGGACATCCAACAATAAGGATATATAGATACTAATTAGTCGTAATGCAGGACAATCTAAAAACAGCATTAAAATCTACCTATAAATAAGTATAATTTCGAGAAAAGATACGTGGTGGCATAAAAAATTCACCTTGCAAATAAACAACGATCTTGCTTTACAGATAGCTGACCATTTTACAACACTTTTATGCACTTTAGGATTCTCCACACAGTCTCTTGAGAAAACCTCGGCAGAGACATGAATCCTTGACTACAGCGATTGTGAGGGAAAGCTTCTTTGGAACGTGTCTTAGCTCGAGTGCCAACTATCTGTTTTAGGAAACTTTACTTTCAGGCATAAAAAACAGATCTTTATACTTTCGTAATGTTTGATATTTTGCGCCAAAATAAACTTGAAGATAACGAAACGTTGACAACAATGGCGGAGGGCGCGGGTTCGTATCCTACCTGAGGTAGTCATTTTTTTCAACGTTTTGCTATCTCAATACCTATCATTATTATTATTATCTTTAAGAAATGTTTTTTAATTGCATTACACGAGACTTAACAACGAAGTATTACAGGCACAAATAAGTGGAAGAGAAATACATATTAATATAATAATTTTGTTATTATGTACAGTCACCAGCATTAAGATGTGACGTGCAAAAATATCTGATCATTGGTGGAAGGCATTATGCCTATATAATCAGATATTTTTGCAGGCCGTCGATAGTCACATCTTAATGCTGGTGACTGTACTAAAACTTGTGTATAATATTGACTAGAGGCTATTTATTTAGTTACCTATTTATTACAATACTGGATGGATGACTGAAGCTCAGTTTACCCTGAATTCTTATCCTACTGGATATCTCACTTCTGTTGTAACAAACAATGATTCTATATCTATATTTTAAGTAAGTACCTATAATACAATTTTCCGTCTTCCAATTTGCACCTCAATAACTTACAAATGCGCTGTGAAACGCCAAGAAATAGGTCAGCAGCGAGTCCCTATAACTCCGGAGCTAATCTGAGGATATTTGCTGCGTTGATGGGGTAATCATGGTATTGTCCTAATGCCACCAGGCCGCAAGGCAGCGACTGAAACGAACTTAGAGCGGCTGGAAGGGCACATCATAATATCACAAAATACAATAAACAAATAATATAAATAAACTAGCTTCTGCCCGCGACTTCGTCCGCGTGGAATAGTTACTTTTGGCTAACGCTAAATTTAACCTGCGACTTTGTTTACGTAGAAGGTGAAAACCGCCGGCCTTGCACATCATAAATGCGCGCGCAGTACTTGATCATTGACGTTATTTTAAAACTGCGATATCTCTTATGATATTCATTGTAATCGAATGATGTAAAGGGCAATTTTGTTTTAAACTAAATACTTGTATTTATTATTGAAATTTTGCATTCGCAATGCTATATAGATATATTATCCGTGCGGTGACGGAGAAAGAATACCAATCGCCGCCCTCTCTCCGTCCGGTGGGTGTCGTAAGAAGCGACTAACGGACTCTTTCGAGCGATGATCTGCTCCACTGGTGGTAGGGCTTGACCCGTCTGGTTGGTGACCACCGTACGCATGGTGTAAAACCCGTCAAGTGACTGCTTGTCGGTCGCGTTTCGGGATCAGCCAGCGTATAACCAGAGCTCGAGAGGATGATGCTGCGATGTATTTGGTCTGTGGAGGCTTCCTTCAAACCAGTGCCAGGAGGACTTCGTTAACCTGCCGACCAGGGAGACCCGTAGAAACGGTTGTCCCGCTGGCCGCCCGTGGCACAGTACAGGGGCCCAAGCGAGCCTAACCAGCTCGTGAGGCTGCCTCACCATGCCACGCATAATCTCGGGGTGGTCCGTCGTGCCGGTTGGTGACCGGAAGGTGGGGTCCCGGCGGCCATTCCCGGGAGGGTTCGGGGGCCCTTCCGTTCGGCAGGTTAATAATACTCGTCTGTGGGCAAATTCCTGGGGAAACAGGCCACCACACTTTGACCATTCGCATCGCGGCATCATTTTCTCGATTCATGCCTCTCTCTTTCCACTCCTAAAATGACAGCGCCTAACAACAAAACTGGTTCTACAGCGGTGCACACCCCACCACAACCTTACCGTTTGAGGTGGAGTTCGCTAACATCCGCGGACTCCATGCAAACCTCAATGCCGTCCACAACCATCTTGAGACGGCACGGCCAGCAATGTTGTTCCTGACGGAGACGCAAATAATCCGCCCAGCTGACACCACCTACCTGAACTATCCCGGCTTTGTGCTTGAAGAATCCTTCAAAGCCAAAGCCGGAGTTTGCTTATTCGTTCGGGCGGATGTTTGCTGTCGCCGTCTGCGCTGTCTGGAGGACCCTTCCTTCTCCCTCCTAGTGGTACACGTCGACTTAGGCTCTCATTGCCGTGTCTACGTCTGCGTCTACCGATCCCATAACGGCGACATGGAGACAACTCGATTAATTGAACATCTTAGTCGGGTAGCAGATGATGCGCAGGAGCGGTTTCCATCGGCGGAACTGGTGTTTTTGGGGGACTTCAACGCCCACCATGAGTTGTGGTTAGGTTCCTCCAAAACAGACCATGCTGGTAGAACTGCCCACGCATTCGCTCTCACGCATGACCTGACGCAACTGGTGAACCAGCCCACCAGGATCCCAGACATAGTTGGCCATGCGCCCTCCTTACTCGACCTTCTGCTGACGAGTCGCCCTGCTGGATACCGGGTGGAGATTCGAGCTCCTTTAGGTTCCTCGGATCACTGCTTGATATCCAGCACAGTGCCCTTGGCATCGCGCCCGCCAACAGCGGTTTCGAAACGCCAGATTTGGCACTACGCGTCGGCTGACTGGGACGGGATGCGGGAGTATTTTCATGCATGCATCCGTCCCTTGGAGGCAGCGCTGCTTTAGTGGGAAGGACCCGACCGCCCCGATTAGGAATGGAATACTATATTCCACACTCCTATGTCATCAGCAAAGGCAGACGCAACCGCTGGTTCAATCGCGAGTGTGCCAGCGCTGTTGAGAGCAAACAGACGGCATACCGCGCTTGGATCAGAGGTAAAGCTCATGGGGCTCCCGAAACTCGCTCGCTAAAAGCAGCCTATAATAATGCCACCAAGTCGTGTAAGAGGGCCTACATTAGAGCGGATGCCCAGCGCGTTGCACGAGTAGGCCAAGAACTCCTGACGCATCCTACGGGCAGCTGTAGCTACTGGCGTCTGGCCAAAGCCGTGCAATCCAACTTCTGCCAACCCTCGCTGCCACCACTGAGATGTCTTGACGGAACTTTAGCTCACAAGCCGCAGGAAAAGGTCGATCTCCTGGCCAAACTCTTTGCGGCTAACTCCCGGATCGATGACTGTGATGCACAGCCACCCTCAATTCCTCACTGTGGCCACACAATGTCTGATATTAAAATCAGGCAGTGTGATGTCCGTGCGGAAATGCAGTCAATCGATGTCCGGAAAGCTAAAAGTCCTGATGGCATCCCAGCAATAGTCCTGAAAATGTGTACAGCGGAGTTGTCCCCTGTGTTAACGCGTCTGTACCATCTCTCGCTCTCTTCGGGTTGTGTGCCGGAATCTTGGAGAGAAGCTAATGTGCAACCGATCCCTAAAAAAGGAGATCGGTCAGATCCGACTAATTACCGCCCTATAGCCGTAACTTCAGTGTTGTGTAAGATCCTAGAACGAATATTGAACAAATACCTTATTCGATACCTAGAAGATCACTCCCTAATTCACGATCGTCAATATGGGTTTCGGCCAAAACGGTCAACGGGTGATCTTCTAGCGTACGTCACACATCTCTGGGGTGAGGCTATTGACAAGCGTGGCGAGTCACTGGCAGTTAGCCTTGACATAGCCAAGGCTTTTGGTCGGGTCTGGCACAAAGCTCTTCTCTCCAAGCTCCCGGCATACGGTTTGCCCGCTCAGTTCTGTACCTGGATTGCCGGCTTCCTGCATCAGCGTAGAATCCGTGTCCTTTCGGATGGATGCGCTTCGCGGTTCATGTCAGTGAACGCTGGTGTTCCTCAAGGCTCCGTTCTATCCCCCACGCTGTTCCTTCTGCATATCAATGACATGCTTCCTCTTGGAAACATTCATTGCTATGCAGATGATAGCACAGTGCATGGGGGATATAACGGGCACCCAACGGCTGGGCGGGTAGACACCGAAATGAAGCGAGCAAATCTTGTCATTGAGCTCGATCGAATGTTGGACCTCATTTCTAAATGGGGCTCCGATAATCTGGTGGAGTTCAATGCCAAGAAAACACAGGTGTGCGCGTTCACAGCGAAAAAATCGCCATTCCATCCCCTTCCCTCTCTTCAGGGTACATCTCTAGGCCTGCAGAGCAGTATTAACATGCTCGGTATGGATATCCGCTGCGATCTGAACCAAAAGGACTACATCGAAACCGTGATTAAAAATGCCTCACGTAAACTCGGTGTCCTGAACAAGGTGCGACGATTCTTCACGCCTGATCAGTTGTGTCTATTATACAAGACACAGGTGCGGTCTTGCGTGGAGTATTGCTCTCACCTTTGGGACGGCTCCGCAAAGTACCTTCTCGATGCCTTGGACAGATTGCAGCGCCGCGCTGTGCGCATTATCGGCAATGCAGAGGTCACTAAAACTCTCGAGCCTTTGCAATTGCGTAGAGATATTGCGTCACTCAGCGTCTTTTACCGTTTATACCATGGCGAGTGCTCTGAAGAACTCTTTGACCTCATCCCTCCTTCTCCCTTCCTCCATAGGAGTACGCGTGCTGCTCTGCGGAGTCACCAATTTACAGTCTCTAACATTCCATCTCGCACAAAGAAATTTAATGACTCGTTTCTTTGCCGCACTTCCAAAAGATGGAATAGTCTACCAGCACACGTATTCCCTCCTACCTATGACATAGGGTCCTTCAAACGAGGCGTGAAGAAGCACTTTGTGGGCCGGCAGAGTGAGGATGACTGATGCTACGTCTCTTACGCTGCACCAGTTGTCCTCGCGCCTGGACCTCATTTCCACTTAACATCAGGTGGAGTGAGGTCATTTGCCGGGCTTAGTATAAAAAAAAAGGTAGGATATATTTTTTTTCTACCAAACATTTTATCCTTAAATACATGAATGATAAAATGTTTAGTGATGAATAACGTATTTATTTGGATAAGGATTAATATCATGTTTATAAAACACCTTCGCAAATAATGCATTATTTTAGAATAAATTTGGTTAGTAAAAAAAGGTTGTAGTGAGCCAACCTTAAAAGATAGATATATGCAGTCCCTGACTTTTTTTTAGAATTTTTTTAGGAGAACAATTCCGTCATACATGATTTTTGCGAAACTTTAACCGTTTACGCAGCGCACGCAGCGGAAGCTCTCAAAATGAAAAAAACCTCGATTTTAAAACATTCTTCACTTGTTCTCCGCTCCTATTGATCTTAGCGTAATATTATATAGCCTATAGCCTTCCTCGATAAATGAGCTATCTAACATTAAAAGAATTTTTTATGTCGGACCAGTAGTTCCTAAGATTAGCGCGTTCAAGAAAACAAACAAACAAACTCTTCAGCTTTATAATATTAATATAGATATAGATATTAGTATAGATAGCTTACTAAATAATACTAAAGACTCTTCCCTTCCCTTGGGTGTCGTAAAAGGCGACTAACGGATTAAAGACTTCACATAAATCCAACAGTATAAAGCGGTAATAGACACACCATCTATCACGCTGAGCACATGTGCAGTTAAAATTAGGTAAAATGTGGAGTATGGCAGAGAACTGCTTCTGTGGTTTGCCTAGTCTCTTTTTGGGGTTAATCAGTCTTGAATCCTAATATAAATAAATAGATACGTACTATAAATAAGTCCCGGTTGTAGTCGTAAGATGGCAGACGTTTTAACCCACCAACCGCATAGTGTGTACCGCATGTGATTTTGTCCATGTCCTGTGCCCAGGGATGGGACGTTGGCTGCAGATTTGTTGCTAAGATTATATTTCTAAAGAGAAACTGGCTTTTAAATATTTTGGTTACTAGCAAAATACACTTAATTCCATCCATGTTTAATGAATCACTTGCGATACATAAAAAATGATTTATAATTATTATAATTCTTTAATAGCGAACCTGTTAAAACAAGCCCGACCATGACTTAACCGAATACAATATTATGTACCTCAGTTGGGTATCGTACTCTTACCACTAGAACACTCTGTTGAGTGTTTATCTGTCATCTAAAACTTTGAAGCTCACGCGACCGTTGGTTGAACTTGCCTTCCAAATCACTGAGGAGAGTAAGATATTTTAATTTCGTCACCCATTTAGGGATCCAGCGTGTCAGCAATGGTTTAGTTTTCAAGACCGACCGTCTGCCCCGTAACTACCATTACATTATTTTTTTATTTTCTTTACTAGTGATTACAACAGCATTTTACAGTGGTAAGTATACAGACAATGTAAAAAAATTGTAAGCCAATTATTGTCATCCACGCTTATAAATAACATACGAATGGATAAGTGGTATGGACAAGATATTACTTTACCGAGCTCATTAATGAATAATGTAAAGAGGAGAGGTTAAAGCATCCCACCCTGTGGCACACCTGCAGTAAGGGGGGCCCAATCAGAAAATAAGTCATTACTCCTGACTCTCTGGTGACAATTGCGGAGGTAATCCGAACACCAAGCAATCACTGCAGGGGTAAGGTTAAGCGAATGAAGGATGGCAAGGAGGATGTCATAATCAACGGAATTGAAAGCGCTGCTGAAGTCCAGTAGAACAAGAACCGTGAACATCCGGTTTTCCATGGCGTGGTGAATATCGTCAGTGACGTTTAATAGGGCAGTTACGGTGCTGTGGCCAGGACGAAAACCGGATTGATACGGACTTATCAAATTGTGATGGGAGACAAAAGAGAACAATTTTTGTGAACAGCGCTTTCCCAGGACCTTAGACAGGAATGGTAGGATAGAAATAGGACGGTATTACGAGAAAGCGGTTGGGGAAGCGGACTTTGGGATAGGAAATGAATGAATGAATGAATGAATTTCTTTATTTCTTAAATACGGTACAAAAATAGGATGTCATAATTAAGTAGGTAGTTCAGCGTATTTTGCCAGAAATCGGCGTAGAAACATAATCACAATTAAAATAATCACTTATTACTATAATGAATTAATAAATTATATAAAATCAATTGAAATTAACAATGTCATAAATATTATATTGAAATTAACATTAAGTATAAAAATTCAAGTAAAATAAATAGGTAATAATTTAAAAAAATGTCAAAATTAACTAATGTCATCACAATAAAACAAACGTTACCAACAAAAGACAAACAAAATTCAAATAATATTATTATAATAAACTAAAATGTATCATTAAGGAATTCATTTATGGAATAGTAACATTTCTCTATTAACATTGAACTCAGCTTCTTTTTGAATATTTTAATTGGAAGTGACTTTATACATTCTGGTATTTTATTATAAATTATTGGTGCCATACCTACAACGTTTTTCTTTAACAAAGCTGTATTGTAACCTCCTGTTAATAATAAATTACAATACTGTGATCGCATGGGTCTTGTTCTGACATCGGATAACTTTTTAAACAACTCTAAATTCAATTTGACAAATGTACTTATTTCTAATATGTAAATACTAGGTAAAGTTAAAATTCGGAGCGACTTAAACACAGGTACGCAACTTTCTGTCGATTTCATCCCATATATTGCTCTAACACATCTTTTTTGGGATCTGAATATTCTTTCTCTTTCACTACAGTTTCCCCAAAATATAATACCAAATCTCAGTGTAGAGGCTACCAAACCGTGGTACGCTACTACGGTGGATTCCAATTTGACCTTCCTAGACAAAGCATAAAGTGCATAAGCAGATTGGCTAAGTTTCTTGCAAAGTTCATCAGCTTGAGGTTTCCACGTTAGCTTACTATCTACTATTATGCCCAAAAACTTAGTGGCATGTACCTCTTCTATGTCTTGCCCTTGGTATTTAATTATGACGTTTTCAACTCCTATCCTCTGATGAAAGTGCATAACTTTAGTTTTGTCCAAATTTATTTTCAAATTATTAGCTTTCAGCCAAGTAATGATATTACCAAGAGCGTCATTGATTTTGCTTTCATGTTTTCGGGGGCTTCGATTTTCTGACTTGATTATAGCAGTACTATCGTCAGCAAATAAAACCATTTGATGGTCCATTAACGCCCTCGGCAAGTCATTAATATAAAGTAGGAATAGCATTGGGCCGAGGACGCTGCCCTGCGGTACGCCGTATTTTATTACCTTTGGTTCTGATAAAAACGACTCTTCTAGTTTTGACTGTAGACATATTCTGGTTATTTCGGTGTACTGTACTCTGTCTTTTAAATATGATTTTATCAATCTTAATATATTTCCTCTTATTCCGTAATATTCAAGTTTCTTTAACAACTTTATGTGATCGACAAAATCAAAAGCCTTAGTCATATCAGTGTATATTGCACACACTGGTTTCCTTGCATCAACATTGGTCATAACTGTGCAAAGTAATTTAAAAATAGCCATATTAATAGTTTTATTTTTTCTAAATCCTAATTGTTCATTACATAAAATGTCAAATTTGATAAGATAATTATTAATAGAGTCATAGATAATGTATTCAAATATTTTAGAAATAATAGATATTAATGCTACTGGTCTATAGTTAGCCATGTCCTCTTTATTATTCTTTTTGTGGAGGGGTTTAACTATGACCGTTTTTAGGTTGTCAGGGTAAACGCCCAGTTCTATACATAAATTAAAAATATGACTTAGGGGCTTAGCTATAATTTCAGCTACAAATTTTACAGCTTCTGTATGAATACCATCATGCCCTACACTTTTTTTGTTTTTCAGTTTTCTTATCGATTTCATTACATCCTGAGGAAGTATTGGTAACATAAACATTGACTGCGAGAAATTTTTACCGCTGAGGTCTTCCCTGTACTCTATTATATTAGTAGACTTTTGAACTTGGTCTATATAATGTTCATTACAAGCATTTGCAATTTCAGATGGAGTTGAAATTAAATTACCATCTTTTTTTATTGCATTTATGGATTCTGCATTTATGGATTCTTTTTTTTAGGAATGACATGGGCTAATTTCCAGTCGGAAGGGAAGACGTTGGTTGCCAAAGAGTGGTTTAGAATGTGTGTGATTATAGGCACAACGTCATCCAGCCATCTTCGCCCACACTTATGTCAGTTATTTCGATCGCGCGGCACCCCCTTAAGAACCACCTCTAACTCCACCTGGCTACCATATTATGGTAGCCAGGTGGACTTAGAAGCCCTACCACCAACCAAACCCACTGGGAATCAAACCCGGTACCGGTACCGTCTTAGACGGTGGCTTAACCACTGGACCACAGAGGCGAAAGAATTTGGTGAATGACATACCGTTTGGCGAATGTCATTGTCGTTAAGTTATATTAACATCTTCTAATGACAACGCCTACTTTACAGATAGTCATTTCGTGAACTGCCGGATCTAGGGTGGCGGCGTCTGCGATGGTAATCTGAGGAGCTACACCGGTCGGCTACAGACACGGCCTGCCGCTGTAATGCCTTAATCTTAGACGGACCCCGATAGTAAGCGCCGTGTGGACCTTCCGACGTGAAGGGAGCTGAGATGTTAACGGACTCTTTACCTCGAACTAGAGAGAAAACGTCATCTAAATTATAGCGGTAAACAAAAAGGCTGGAACGAAAGAAAAAGGGAATAATGATCACATACATTTAGATAATAATTCTTTAAATTGAATGAACGCTAATGCAATTTTTTTTGTGTATTTTGTAAGAACGTTTGAAGGATATCTTATTTGTGTGTGTTTTTCATGCATTGAAATCATACCCACAATGACATACACATCTATAAACAAATAATCGTATTCCTAATGAGTAGAAAAAGAAACATAGTGTTATATTTAGTGGATAAGCTAATATCAACAAGCGCATCCACAAAGCAAGCGAGCTCTTATCCACGCGAATCTCTCACCAGCGTCACCTTGGAGGTGTCTCCCCCAGCTATAACTCTTAACGGCAGCGCCCCCGCCGACACGTTGAGGAATTATTATTATGCGTATAAATACTGGAATGTCACGACTAAATGTCTCCCCCCACCCCCCTCTAATCTGGGGAGAAATGCCGTTCGATTTGCGAACTGTAATAGTTTTAAATGGCGCGACGTTTCGCTTTGTTGTCGAATGATGTCGCGTCTTTTGTTTAACGTTTTTTAGAAGTTGACTTTGATTTTTTTGGGGGTTATGTTTTATTTCTACCTGTCTTAACAGGCCGTTGTGCTTAGGGATTAAGGTTATGTTATTTAATGGTGGAGTGGAGTGAAAAGTGGACTATGACAGAGGACTGCTTTTACGGTCCTCATTGCTCTTGTCTCTGACTTACCCTTCGGGGTCACGACTATCAAGTCGTGATTATATGTATGTATATATACCATATAATACTAGGTATATAGGTAACTGTTGTGTTGTTGAAGGGATAATAAAATTAAATGTAAAAATATTATTCAAAGAATCACTGAAAAAAGTGATCGACGCTGTTGCGGAGTGTATGCTTTTATAATAATTTTAACTTTTTTATAATCTCTTTTCGTCTTTTGTTTTACTGTTTGTTGTACTGTTCATATGTTTTGTAAGTTCTGTAATTAACTTTGTATGTTTACCTAAAATTTATTATTTTACTATTTAAACTTTTCTACATAGCTCTTTTATTACTGTCCATTTCTATTTTCCTTACGCCTCCTTTACGAAGGCTGTTTATGAATTCAGATAGGTATTTAATATATGTATGGTAGCTATAAAGTTTCTTTCGAAATTAATATTTTGATCGCGATAGTTACAATCGCTACAGTAGGTAGGTAATTGAAATGTTTAAATTAAAAAATAAATCTTTCGTCAAGTGCAGTCTGCAGAGCTTTGCGTAGACTGGATTTTAAGTTAAGTGTTGGGGGGTTATGTTGGATTTGTTGTGGATTTTTTACCACGTTTTTTATTATCCAAACGACAGTAAGTAGGTACGTTTACTTAGTTTTTCTTCGAAAAAACTTAACAAACTGGTTTTCGCAAGAAGTAGGTGCCTAATAATGATTCATAATTATAATTCTCGTCAGAATTTATTCTTATTTTGTCACATCTAAGCTCCATCCTCCCTATCTCAGCATGGCGAGGGACGGTAACGTCTTGTTTAAATCAAGCACAGAATGATGGCAATAACAGTTAACGCCGAGTTACGCCCGCCAGATAATGGCGAGCCAGAGAAGATTTCGCCTAAGTAATTGCTAATTTCGCTGCCGCGGCCGGGATAATTGTTTGTTTGTTTCTTTGTTTCGAATTTTATCGGCGAACGCGCATCTGTGGCGCTGGCGCTCAATACCGCTGGCGACATCTGTCGTTGAAGGGGGAAGATAGTTTGGGTGTGTTAAAACTAGATGGCATTAGTGTAGCACCGATTGGTGCACAAAATAATTCTTCAATAATTTTGATAAGTAAAAAATTACGTATTTTTTATTTTATTTCGTATTTTTCAATAATAATAACTCGTTAAAATATAGTAACGATAAATGATTCTTAAAAAGCACACGAGTGACATCTAGCGGCAAGAAGGTAAAAATGTTGTTTATTGATTGATAAATAGATGGCTCTTGCTCTGAAATTACATAGATAAATCAATATCAAATAAGCCCTATTATCTAATTAATACTTAGTACTTTATAATTAGTGCCAAACTCAAGATAATTAGGTTCTGGTTTAAGTTACTACGTGTATTTTTGATGTTAATTAACTCATTAAAATTACACGAACACTTTATTTTATTTTACCTAAGTAATAAGTTTCCCTTCTGTGTAAAAAAATAGGATTGGTTTTTGGTATGCTGTCAGCTGCCAATTCAACATTTGGGTTATTAATGTATGTTTGTGTTTTACAGTTGTTATCTTAATTCAAGATTTGTAATCATATGTTAAGAGTAATATAATTTTAGGCCGTCATGAATGGGAGCGCTCGTTATCGTGCTTATTCCACGGTGGGGAGCGCTCTCATTATTCTGGACTGCATCGGCTGCTTACTATCAGGCAGGATTGTCTCTTCATAAATCATATTACACATTTCTTTTTTTTTTATAGTGACTCGTCATTATGACGCCATAAAAAAAAGAAAAAAGATGGAGAAGAAGTGTGTAATATGATTTATGAAGAGACTTAGTATTTGTTTTCTCATAAACTAACGTTAGTTAACCTATGTGGATAACCTCTTCATTTAGGAGCTCGATGGCGCAGCGGCTAGCGCGTTCGGTTTGCGATCTTGCCCGCTACGCAACTTTCGCAATGCCGGGTCGCTGGATGGGTGACCAAATTAAAAACATTTCGAGCTCCTCCGTGCTTCGGAAGGCACACAAAGCCGTTGGTCCCGGTTGTCGTCGAAAGATGGCAGTCGTTAAAACCCACCAACCCGCATAAGGCCAGCGCGGTGGGTTGTGGATAATAACCCCTGTGCCCAGCAGTGGGACATAGAGACGTCCCGTTCCCCATCCCCAGTCCCATCCCCCAGAGAGGCTGATGATGTGATTTTATGTGGATAAACGTTATTTGCTTTGTTATTATTAAGACATTATATTACTTTTAAGTTTTATGTTATAGTCAAATAATTTATTCAATGTTTGTTGAATTTGAATTCAGTTCAATTCAATAAAAATAACAGTTAACTAACACGTAGTTAGTAGTAGGTAGTTTTAGTAGTTAAAACTAACTAATCTACCTACCTAACTAATCTACCACTAGTTCTAATTTTGGGAGAGCCTTCGACTGAGAGGAAGTTGGCAAGAAGCTCAGGAGGCCTTTATTTTTTCTTCCTCTAAAGTTGTACTCGAACATGCACTATGTCCATACAAATTTGTCATTTACATAATCTTCCACTTTATCTTTAATCATGAGGGTTTTTAACATGTGTTTTAAATGTATGTAAAGTCTTTTCGTTACACATTACACATTTACCCAAGAATGAGCCAACAGCAAGCTTATTTTTCTTACCAATGATAAAATGTGTAAAGTTGTTATCCCGAATAAAATAAAAAACATATTAGGTACTTACTTAGTATTTGTCAGTGACCACAACTGCATTATCCTACTAATCCTACTGATATTATAAACGCGAAAGTTTGTAAGTATGGATGGATGTTTCACGTAAAAACTACCAAATGCATTTGGATAAAATTCGGCATACAGATAGTTTATAACCTGGATTAACACAAAGGATACTTTTTATCCCGATATTCTAACGGGAACGAAAACCACGCGGGTGAAACCGCGAGCGGCCGCTAGTTAGTCATAAACTAATAATCACCACAAAAGATACATCTCTAAGATAATATGCGGTGTTTAAGTTACTACTACTTGCCGCTGTACCCCAACCACACGCTTTACATGCCCCCACACTCGCAGACGTGCAACATAGACCTCCATACATCATGTCGGGCGCTGACGCCGCCGAAACTTATCCTAACTTTTCGCGGACACCTTAAGGCCATTAAGGCTTTAATGACTGCCTGTAAATTGGCCATAACTCAGGCTGGCCGTAAATAACTGCCTGTGATAAGGGCCGCTGAGTCGACACAACGTCCGGACGTGTCTGTCTTAGTTTAGCATGTGTGGATTTATACGAGACCGTTTGTATAGTGGAGTGACGCGGGCACTGGATGAGGCCGGCCGGATTGATTGCTCGACTGTATTAAATGTTCGATACGATTTAGTTCGGCGACTGTGGTTAATGGGACTGGGGTCTTCTGTGTTCCGTTTTTATGGGGAGAATAGTTTTCTGGATGGTTTGGAAATGCGGTGTGTCTTGCTATGGCCCTTGATAATATTTGTTTTTTTTAATGAATTTTGGTAGCATGTATTTTCCACATGGAACACTTCGGTGGCCGAGTAACTTAGCGTCCAGAGGTCCAGGGTTGAATTCCCGGGTCAGGCAAAATGGGCTTCGGATTTTTCGATGTATAGCCCGGGTTTGTGGTCAATACTCATATTTGACAAGTGTGGGGACTAAGTAAGTAACCATCAATTCAGTGGCTTTAAGGCTGCAGCTAGTAGTGTTCTTTAATCAGTATCCTTAAGGGTTTTCGGGTGGAGCAGATACCAGGTGGGGTGCGCTAGCTTCAACATCTGAGAGTTATGATTTATTGAGGTTAACTACATTGATAACCTGGTCATTTTATCAATAATGGTACCAAACAAAAATGTTATTTCTTGCATTTCGATGATTTTTTCACAGCAATTATGAAAAGTTATTTTTCATTAAAAAAAACCACCATCAATTTAAAGTTCTGACCACAAAAGCTGCTTGTGCCGCATTACAGCGATAACAATCGCATCGAATTATCTATGCCAATGTGATGCAACGTTAAAACCGTAAACAACTACAAATGGCCGCGGCGGTCCGCCGGCCGACGATAGCAAAATTCATTATAACAACCGACTCTGCAAATGATAACCTCATTTGTGAACGAAACGGGAATGAATCAAACGCACATTACAGCATTGTCATGTTGGAGAATTATTGTGACGCCTCTCGTTACTACCACACTTTGCCGCTGGTGCGCTGGCGGGACAGCGGCGGCGGTAGACTGGACCTGTACAACATTTTTTATGTGTTTATGCTGTTTTGTATATAAAAAATTGTTATGTAGCTATATAAAAAAACAAACTGAGGTAAGTACTTGAATGATCAGCACACACTGCTGGACTTAAAACGCTGAAATTTTGCAGGCACAAAAAGGAACCTTTGATGTGGCCTAGAGAAACGACGGTGTTTTTCTCAAAATCTCTTGGGATTCCGGGAAATCGGTGCTTTTATTAACCATTATTACCCTGATACATTTATCATTATTAAATAATGATTGCGGTAATTTAAGTTACATTACATTTTTGATTTTATTTTCATAGTCATATACATTTATTGCATTATCTCGGTGAGGTGGTTGGTATGGTTTTTACCGGTGTTCTTGAAATTAAAACACAAATACTTACCTACTAAATGTCAAATTAATCACTAATGAATTCGAATACGATTGTGGGGCTATTGACTTTGCCAATTATTACATATTGATATTGATTGTTCAAAATTCGGCAGATTAACTTAACTTTAATTTCACAAATCTGAACCGTTTTTATATTAATTAGATATCCCTTGCCAATTAGAAAAATTTCACAAAAGTAGAAACCGAAAAAACTAGCCATTTCTTTCATTTATTTTAACAACGAAAATATTTCTAACTACCAATTAGCCTCTCCGTGGTTTTGTAGTCCCGCAAATTTTGCATTATCGCCCACCAGTATGACAGGCCGTGATATATACTCGGACGTATTATAAAAGCAATAAATAAATAAATTTGGGGAAATTTAGAACGCCACCGATTTTATTGTAAGCGATCGAGCTTTGTCCCGGCGCCATTTTGAATTGTCGCGCCCTTTGTGGTTCCAATACGGAAATATGTAGTGGCGCGATTAATTAATTCAATTTGAATAGGCTTAGGCAGGTGGGCCTTTGGTGGAGTTTTGATGTTACCGACTATTTGCTTTGTGTAGCCATAGTTTTTTACGGTACACACCAAGTTGTTTGTGAAGTGTATTTTAAAGTATTCGAACCTCTTTGTAAAGCTGCTAGAGATAATTATAGCGACTTATTTAATGAAAGAAAATGTTGCGTTATGAAACTTAGTAAGTAATTTTCAAAAATCTTTTAATTGATAGTGATTGATAATTGATAACGGTTTTTTTTCCAACAGCTCACCCTGAACATTCTAACTCTACTATCTTTTAAAACTATCTGCAGCCTCAGTTTACTTAAACTATTAGGGTTTCTACATAACGGTGTGTAAAGTTAACTACGTGTTTAAGTGCGTTTAAAATATTACGTCTCTTTCTTACAATATTAGCTCAAAATTGCGAGCTTTAGATATAGTTTTGTGGTACCACAGTTACGATTTAAAAGCTTTACATACATGTCACCACAGCCTTCGAATGACACAATTGATTGGACGTTGTAGCACTAAATGTGACCACCGGAACGGTCACAGCTCCGTCGGTAACAAATTTGGGTTTTATCTAGTTTTTGTGGCGAGTGACGCGGGCGGGCGGGCGGCGGCGGGCGGGTGGGCGGGCGGCGTTGCGTTGACGGCTGCGGCGCGGGCGGCGCGCGAATAAATATAAACTCATTTTTGCTGATAATGAATTGTGTTTACTGCAGGGCTGGTGCATCGGTTGTGCTAAGTATTATTACCCAATAATTAGCTTGACGTGAGGTACTACTGTAATAATAAATTAGGCATAACACTATCTAGGACCCAGGAAGCAAGGGATGTGTTTCAGCATCTTAGGAAAGCTGCGCCTACACGTGCTGCTACAGTGCTGTCTCTGTGTCTCCGGGAAACGGACGTAATGTAATAGTCGTATTTTATAATGAAAAGAGGACAAAGAAATCGATAAAACACAGCTCCATATAACATAAATTGTATTTTTTGGTGGTTAACAGGTCTTATAAGTGGTGTTCAAAAAGTGAATATGAAATTGAAAAAAGCAAAAAAATATCACCTTAAAAGAGGCAAGATATTAGCAGTAATAGTAATAGTGTTGATGAACGTGTAAGATTTTGAACTGCATCGTATAGGCGATCATGTTTAATAATTTGGCTTATTATAAAGGTAACCTTTACACGGAGTGCGTGTAGTTCTTAGAGCCACCGCGCACACACGATACTTTTAGGATCGGCGATCGGCGTTTTACCGACTGGCATTGCATTTTGGCGACTCTCTGCGTTCGATTGTAGTATCGGAATCGCGAGTTTTAGCGACTCATTAGCTGCATTCAACTTCTAAAAAGCGTCTAAATCACCGATCGCCGCAGCTAAAAGTATCGTGTGTGCTCTGGCCCTTAGTAGTGAGTCCTTCAGTGCTACCGACAACAACAGCAAAAGAGCGTAAAATCGTGTGTCGTTCTGAAAAAGCAACAAATCAAACCATATCAAACTTGGCATTCAGTTGTTTCACTTTTTGACAAAATTTCTTGTTTGTCCACCGCTGTTTAAGCTAATTAGCGGCCACAGCGGCAGCCCTGTTATAATGCTGGCCTGTATGTGACTGCGGTCGTTAATACTCGTTTGTCGCAATCCGCACGTAATTATTATATTTAATTACGTACCTATCTGTCGCACTGTTTTTGATTTTTAGCTGTAAGTCGGCCGTTTGAGGGTGAATTTAACAATTGCAGCTCTTGAGCTCAGATATATAGATTACTAATTATTTCCTAAATGATGCAAGGCACGTGAACAAATAAGTTAGTAGTTAATTGGAATCCAATTATTGAAATGAATGATTTGGACTTCATATTGTTTTTTTTTCTGATCTGTTGGCGCTTAAGGCACCAACATGCGGCGGAGGGAAATGATGAAAGAGGATAGCTGGGGCTTACTTGGTTCGGGCTGGAGCTGGTTGGAGCTGAAGGCAGCTGGCGCTCTAGGCGCGGGGTCGCAGGCTTGAGGGCGGCAACACACAACACAGTTCACTCAGGGCACTGGTCGGTGGCGTTTTAGGGGTAGTTGAGCTGGTAAACAAGCGCTCTCAATGCACATACACTTAACACATGTCTGGCGTGTTCACGGGCTGATTTCTTGCGCGCGCGCGCGTGGGTTCGCCTGGAACGCTCGGAGCACACTCCGTGGGCGACCGCGCGATCCCGCGGTCTAGGAGGTTCGTCTTGTATATTTGTCACCTCGCTCTGATTGGCCGATCATTCGTTGCACATTCGTTGCACCAATATGCACTTTAATTGACCGGCGCAGTGACGGTTATCCGTTGCGCTGTGGCGCAAACATGATCTTTATAACTTACTAACATCGCAATCATAAAGTATATTTTCAGCCTCAAAAGCAAAGTGCGAGTTTTACTCACCATTTCTTTATATATTAATGGCCGTGTGGAATAGCTGCTCACTAAAAGAATAGATACTAACAACCCCTCTCTTGCCTTGGGTGTCGTATAAGGTGACTAATAGACTAAAGACTACACATACATCCAACAGCAAAGATGAGCGGCGATAGGCACACCACTTATCACGCTGAGCACATGTGCAGTTGCAGTTTGTTAAGAAGTGGACTATGGCCGAGGACTGCCTCTGCTGTTCTCATTGCCTATAATTATAGTCTCTTTTTTATTTTATTTTTATTTCAATGGCCTCGCGTATTATCCTAGGAATAAATCGTTGTTCTTTAGCGAGTATTTGAGGTTTATCAAATCTGATGTACTGGTTGGGTCCCTCGAGAGCATGTTCGCACACTGCAGACTTATTTACGCGCCTATGTTTGACGTCGGCTTTAAGGGTAAGACCGTAAATTTTGCCACTTTTTCAACAAATTTATTGACTCATACTTTGATTGAATTAAAAAAAAATTAGTTGATAATTTATAATTAAAGAACTCTAATTATCTTTTGTAGCTCTCTAGACCTTACATTTTTATTTCAAAGTTTCCAGTCCGTAAAATTGCGGACGTAAAAACGTAAACGTAAAAATCCGGAATTTCGTAATTAAAAAACTTGTTTTTTTTTTTATTGTAAGTGAAATATACAACATGAATAACTTAAGATTAAGAAACTAAATCATAATTTTGATCTTTAAAATAAACGAATTTCATGAATTTATCGCAATTTATAATTATCTTTGTTCCCGTATTTTTGCTTCTATGTTACAATTTTCTATGTTACCACAATTTTACCTCTAAATAATGTAAAGCTTTTATAGTAACATTTTGTATTGACTCTGGCAACACTGAATAACTATATGAACGAATAAAAATATAGAAGGCAAAAAATTTGTTATCTGCAGACTCAGCAAAGTGCACGCATTGTGCTTCGCCGGAGGATTTTATAGTGAATTTCGTCGACGACACATACAGCGTGTTAGTTAACACGAGGGACATATTTAATCCTTTGGTAGTTTATGTCTGGGTAAACATAAACAAATAAAAAATACTACTCGAAGCTTATAAAATAATTCAGAAAATCGATGTTAAAATTTCATATAATTTTCCATAATGTTCGGGCACCCTAGTGCTTTCGACTCATTTACGCGTATGGTATTGAATAAGCAGCTGTTGTGGTCGGTGTGACCCGTTTTTCCTTCATACTTGATCATGTTTGATCTATTCCCGCGCTTAGCGTATACGCTAACATTATATAATAGAATATTTATGCAAAAAATTAAGATTTTTCTAAAATGAATCTGATCGGGAATCGACGACCTAATGTCCTCCCTTAATATGTCCCTCGGTTTAACAAACGCGCTGTATATCATATAAAAACTTTCAAAAATAAAAAAGGAATGCGTGATGTGTGATTTTGTTTCAATTCCGGCTCGAATTATTAATTTATTAGCAAATTATTACCGAAAAATCTCGCTTCTTCGTTACCTCTGGTTACTTCTATGTTACCTGTAACGTTGGTTGCATGTTACGTAACGTTGAAGTGTTGTAAAGATTCTTACATATTGGAAAATTTATAGTATTTATTTTATTCTTTTAGTAACCAACACAATAAAATTGATAATCTGCCTTATTTTTAGGTATATCTGAAAATAATTACAAGTAGCGTAAGGCTGCTGTGTGCTGTTGATTTGTTGATTAACTTTAATGATTGACTATTTACTTTGAAAAATCATTAATTTTAGTAGGTATTTGTAATTTTATTGACTAACATAAGTACCTTCTTAAATTAATTTTAAGTTTTACTAGCTTGCCGCCCAGCTTTAGCGGTACAAATTTTATTTTTTGTTTATTTTAATTTAGTTTATTACTTATTTGTTGATAAAATACACTACGATTTTTTTTGTCTTCTGTGTATTTTATTACTAGAAGTTTTATAAGAAGAATGGCTTATAATAACTGTTGTTTTTTGTTTGCTTCATTTTCATAAATAACTAATTTATTTAATTGTTTTCTGTGTACTAACTTCTTGAATATTGAAAAGTTTTAGACAGTAAATAATAAGGTTGTGTTGTTGTTTACTTGGTTTTGACAAAAGACTAATTTTGTTAATTTTTTTATTGTTTAAAACTTAATATTTATTTAAAATTAGATTAGATTTAAAATTGTAATAAAAAAAAATACATTTTGGAGATTCAGCATGGATAATTTTACCGTTATTCAACGTAGGTACCAAAATCTTTTATTTTCAAAATCATCAGTTGATAATTCAAACCCAGCGTGCGTATCGCCGCCATTTCCATGTGCGTTACTCTCCCTCTGAACACATGATTCGACGTCTCTGCAACTCTCACTGGCCGGACGAAACACAACAGCACCAAATGCCATTATTTCACGCCGGATATTCGTTAGATATTCTACCCCGGGCGAGCCGGCCCAATGAGTGCTGCAATGCAGCGTGGCTCTACCACTCAGTCAGTGTCACTCATTTAGCACCACCCAGGGGTCACGTGTAGCTGCTAATACTGTCACTATCTTACAAGACTGTTAGATAACCATGCAATGTTAGTATAAAGGCATAAAGTCTCAGACATAATATGCAGTATGAAATCGGCCTTACATACTTTACTAGTTAATTTCGTGTTACTTTTACTGTAGTTTTTTTTTTTGGGTTGAGTTAACTTTAGGTTATTTTTAGGCAATTTTATCCTTTATGGTTAGTTTGGAGTTTGGGTATTTCCCCGCGAAAACGTAGGCTACTAGGGAAAAAGGGGGAAATTAGGTCGAAAGATACATTTAAAGGAACAGTTGGATATCGGCTATTTTGGGAAATCTAGGTAATTTGGGGAGTCTAGGGATGACGACGTTAAGATAGAAGATACATTTAAAAATTTTCTTGCTTTAGACTGAAGGCCTTTGCTTAATTTAATTAATTGCGGGGCACTGAGAGGAGTACAAAACAAAAGGAAGTGAAGAGGAAGAGAAAGGAAGAAATAAGAGAAAAATAATGGAAGACACTGGGTTGAGTTTTTATGACTTAAAAATTTTAGTGATTTTCTATTTTAGGAGTATAATTTAAGTTTATTTTTGTTTAGTTGTCTTTTAATTTTGTTTAATAGTTTATATTAGATATTTAAGTTTTATTTAAAGTCTAGTTTAGATTTATATTAACTTTTTTTAATAGTTTATATTCTCCGCCGATGCCTCGCTCTGGATAGCGACTACGGCGTTCATACTGTTTTCCAGCTTGTGGCTTAACTCCCGAACACTTTCCTCGCTGATCTGCTCGTGGGAGAGGTCCGTTACATCGGCTGCGTCCAGTAGGTTGGTCAGGCAGCGGTCAATTCCGGACGCGGCGTCCAGGATTACCTCAATGTTCGCCTTCGTGACCGACTTGCCCGACCGAACCGCCTCACTTATTCGGTTGCAGTATCGTCTGACCATAGTTTCAAATGATTCTATGTCCTTTATCCTCATATACGACCTCTCCACTCCAGGCGTCAATTCAGGATCCGGTCCACTAATCTCACCCGAAAACGGACTCGTAAAGTGCGCCATATTAAGTTTTTAAATTTTATTAATTTTATTTTAGGTTAAATATTCAAAATTTAAAATTTTTGTTAATTTAGTTTGGTTAGGTTTATTTTCTTAATTATGGTAATTTTAAATTTTTATTGAAATTTTGAATTAAAAAATTTTTTGGTCAAAAAAGAAAAAAAAAATTTTTAGAACTGATAATTTAGGACAAACGTATGGGCCAAATATCAATTTTAGTCTTTTGGTAACTTTAAAAGTTATAAGAGTTACTTTTACTGTAGTGGAGCGTGCCACGTCATCATGACTCAATAAGATACAACTGTTTTGTTATAAAGTAAATACGTGCTAAACATGTGAACAGGGGAAACGTATGATCGAATATTTATAACTAGCTTTAATTTGATCTATGAGACTATAAAAACCCTGTTTTTCTCTTAATAAAGGATCACTTAAGAATCGACATCCGTTGTGTTATTACATCGCCCGACGCCCCACATTGCATTACGTTACCGTAACATAGAAGTATCTATGTTACTAAGTGGCAAAGTTTACGGCCTTACCCATATATGTTTTTTAACGCGGGTTCCTTCACTTCTCTTTGTTTGCCCGATGTATGAGGGCCTACAGTCACAGTCCAGTTTGTACACGCCTGCATCTTGAAGGGGTATGATACACTTGACAGGTCGTAAAAATTGGTTGATCTTCTTTGGCGGCTTGAAGTAAGTATTGATTGAGGCTTGCTTCAAAATATGACCAATCTTGTCAGTGACACCTTTGATATATACCTCAATGGTGATTCTCACCACCATCTCAGATAGTTGGCTATTAAAGGGTAATCTTTGTTTCACAGAGCAAGCTGCATCTGTGACACCCATCACCTGGCTGCTGAACTTTAGCATGTCAAGCATGTACTACTACAGGATAACAAACTGCAAGTACCGCGGCTTCGTCACAGAAAACACAAAATTTCACCAATTTTCAACTTATCAATTTTCAATTTTCAACTTTAAAAATACTACAATGTCAGTATAATGAGTTAGCCGAAAAACAAGACATCGACATCTTTGCAAATAATTTGCAAGTGTTCAGACGGTGCGTTCTTGACGTTTTTTTGAGATTTTTCGGTCGCTTCCTGTTTACCGACACTATATAAGTTTTAGTTTTGTTAATGTTTAATTTGAATTATTTTGTTTCATTCTAATTTGATTCAATTTTGTATTTATTGGTTGTAATATATATTTTTTTAATTTAATACATATTCATTTAATTAATTGTTTTTACTTTATTTAATTCCCTTTATTTTATATAATTTGATTTGTTTAATCTTTATTTTAATACTTTTTTTTTTAACTTTATATAATCAATGTTAATGCGATTTATTTTTATTTAATTTTAATTCCCTTTTGGTTTGAGTTACTGTTCAACAAATATGATTGTATTTTGATATTGCATATCGTGACTACCTATAATTGAGACAGCACTTAGCATTAAGATAAACTTGTTTTTTGTAACATTCGAATTAGTGTATGTTTTGTTGGTAGTTCATTATAAATAAATAAATAAATAAATAAAAAGCCAAAAACAGTTGAGCGCCAACCTGCCATACTTCCATATATGAAAGGAGTCACTGACAAAATCTTCAAGATGTAACCAATCGGTCACATCTTGAAGCAAGCTTCAATCAATACTTACTTCAAGACGCCAAAGAAGATGAACCAATTTTTACGACCTGCGAAGTGCAACATACCCCTTCAAGATGCAGGCGTGTACAAACTGGACTGCGACTGTGGGCTTTCATACATCGAGCAAACAAAAAGAAGTGTAGGAACCCGCGTTGTAGAACGTCACACGTCGCCGTGTTTACGTATAAAATAGTGATAAGTTTTATATTGTATGTATATTAGTCTGTAAGGTATTTATCTATGGGCCTGCGTTGCCTGAATACAAATAAATAAATAAAAAAAATAAAAATAAATAGGCGCGAAAATAACCCCATAAAAAAACACCATAAGTCTGCAGTGTGTGAACATGCTATCGAGGGACCCAACAGTACATCAGATTTGACAAAACTCAAACTCGCTAAAAAACAACGATTCATTCCTAGGATGATACGCGAGGCTATTAAAATTAAAAAACATAGAAATTTTAATAGAGGATGGTTGGAATTTACCACCTGCCTGGGACCCCATCATTAAAGTCATCAAGTCCCAGTCCCAACAGCAACACTTTGCAAGACCTAAAAATATTGTAAATTCATATTGTGTAAACATGAACGCACCCGGTTAAAATGACGGATGGATGATTGACGCGAGTTAGTTACGAAAAAAGTGTTTCATTCCTATGTGTAGTGCTCGCGAAAACCTTAGAAAACAATAACGTATTCTCAAATTTGTAATATTCCGAAAATATTGTTTGTTAATTCATCCAAGCCAACGACAAATACATGCCTAATTAACAAAACAGTATCCGAAGTTACAAAGTCAGATTGGCCAAAAGGTCATAGAATACAACTAGAATACTTCCCAGCTTCTCGTATCGCCGGTGCTAACTCGCCAGCGGAATAATGCGGGCTCACCATAGTCGCATAGTCGTATAGTCGCATAATATCAGCAAAGAGATCGGAGTTAACTCAGTCTCTTAAACACTAGCCTATAAATACCACCTAAATACCTGGCCGCCTGTTAAGGGGACGGTGGTTCATTAGAAAGTTTTGGACGTTAACAACTTCCAAGAGCGTAGTGAATATGTTGGTTAAGATGGCCACTTTCTATGCAGTGCCTTGGCTTCTTTCTTCGACATAGAGCTAGATATTGTCTCATTTTCATCAAAATATAATATTATATACAGTTTTTAACAGTCTATCATCAATTCAAATTTGTATCGCTGAACATTATCGAGCACTTTTGTATGGCAATGGCTATAAGTTGATAAAAAGAACTAACGATTGACAGATGTAATTTTATAAAAAACTATGCCGTTGACATCCTTCGATATGTTTTATCAACTTTGCTAAGCGTCCGTTTAACCTTACTAAACTTTACTGTTCAGGTATGTTATTTTAAGAACATTTCAGAGAAAATCTTTTTCTAAATACGGAAGTGTCGTATGGTACGCTACCCCTTAACTATGCGGTGACCACGAGCTCACGGGACAAAAACTGCAAGTGTGCGGCCCTCTTTACGAGCAGTGTGCGGTGGCCCCCTAGAATTATAAGAGCTTTGCCCAAACAACTAAACAGATATTAAATTCAGCGCGCAAACTGAGAGATTTCAACGTTTTTAGCTGAAATTACGATGCGGCTGGCCGTTCTAAGCGATGCCATAGTTTCTGACACTCTTGTTTTGTTAAGTATTAGCGACGACTTAAAGTTCTTTACGGTTCGGTATTAGTTTGTCTTTGTATTGTGTCATTATTACTTTGGTGGGGTTGCAAGCCGAAGATTGTTTGCCCAGAGTTGTACTAAGCTGAGAAACATCAGTCGTCGATTGTTGAATTAATGTAACCTTATACATTTATTAATTATTTATGTAATATTGAGTAATACTGAGTAATATTGAGTAATACTGAGTAATATTGAGTAATACTGAGTAATATTGAGTAATACTGAGTAATATTGAGGAATAACCTTGTCGCGTAGCGGTGAAAGAATACTACCTCCCCCTCTCTTCTCTTGGGTATCGTAAAAGGCGACTAACGGACTAAAAACTGCACATACATCTAACAGCAAGCGGTGATGGGCTCACCCTGTCACGCTGATCACATGTGCAGTCGATATTTGGTGAATAGAGGATTAAAGTAGAGGACTGCTTTTGCGGTCCTCGTTGCCTAGTCTCTGACTTATCCTTCGGGGATAATAGTGGTGATTATGTAATATAGAGTTATGTTTCTTCTTCTTGTTTGTAATTTAGAGAAAAAATGGAAAAATAAACTAAAAAAATACTTCTTGGGCGAATCGCTGTAGACAGATAAACCATTATTGGTTTGTGAGCTGCTGCAGCTTTTGTATTATATATATGTTAAATTATTGAAATTTGTATTTAATAATAAAAAAAAAAAGAAAAATTGCAAAAAAGCAATTTTTTAAAAACACTTTCTGACATTAAGAAATATATATCTCTTAAATGTACCCTAAAAGCTAATGACGAATACTAAGATTAGCAGAGACTTTTAATTGGTTAGAATAATTTGTATTTATATTCATTTAACCATGATACATTTATAACAGTAGTACTTACGCCAGTTTAAGTATACAAAATACTTATTTATTTTCTCTGAAGTTTTTTTTAACTGAATTTCATATAGTACGATACGAAACTTTTGTGTGTACTGCCAGGTGAAAGCAATCGTGACTGGAAACTATCAAGTTACAAAAATAGAAGTCACGTGACAGCTTTTAAACCGTCACATGCGAATTTCAAAACCAAAAGAGCTTGCACTCAAAAATGTCAATATCTGGCTTATTGACTTTCAGCTCCGCTACCAAACTGTATCTCTTAGCTTGTATACTGATTTTTAGTCTGATAGAGCACGTTATAAACTATATCAAGGGTAAACGTTTAAGCATGGTTCGTATTTTTTTTATGTAACGATAAGCTTGAACTTTTTATTGTAAGTAACTGTTTAAATTCACATTATGCCAACGCGTGATAGGTTAAAGATTTATCTCCCAATGTGCTACGGTCTATTTGAGCGAGCACCCAACAGTGGGACGTTGAATAGCGGAAGTTTTGTTTTCTTTATCCAATTCTGATTTACTGATTGGTAGAGCCACGCTGCGTTGCAGCACGCATTGGGCCGGCTCGCCCGGCGTAATACCACCCTCTCACTAATATCCGGCGTGAAATAATAGCACTTGGTACTGTTGTGTTTCGTCCGGCCAGTGAGGGTTCCAGAGGCCCTTCACAATTCCTATTCCTTCTTAAAACCTATTCCTTGCATAAAGGCCGGCAATGCATCTGCGATTTCTCTGGTGCTGCAGGTATCCATGGGCGGCGGAGATTACTCTCCATCAGTCCTCCTCTCCTCTCATCCACCCTCCGCCTGCTCGTTTGCCTCCTTCTTTTATAAAAATAATCTGTCTCACTGCTGGGCAAAGACGACAAGTCATTCCATCCATCTCTATCCTGAGCCACCACATGCCAGTCGGTCTGGAGTGCGTCCAGATCGCCTCGCCATCTTTTTCTGGGCCGATTTCGGCGGCATCGTCTATCTCCAGAAACCCATTGTGTAGTGCTACCTTTACCCAGCAGTCGGCATGCGGCCAACGTGACCTTGGCCGCACTTGTGCTTGGCAGCTTTTTAGCTTACGTCGGAAGTAAAATTATAATAAATAACTAGGTACTTATTGCAATAACAACGTTACGCAAGAGTTACATGAGGCTACTCTTCCCAAGTTGCGTATAGGTACATTGTAAATCCCATCAACAGCCATCAAGTTCGAGTACATCAAACGCGGCATACGCCAGCTGCAAAGAAGAACTATCAGATTTACTCTCGAATTATATAATTCAACACCGTCATAACATCGAAACTGGCTGAGTCATGTTAGCGTGGCTGTACACTGATATTCTTGAGGAAGTTCCGTGAGTTATACCTAATTGGGATACAACAATCTTACTAACGTAAAATATAACTTAGGGTGGATTCGACCAAACTGGAATAAGACTTATTTCGAGATTAGTCTATCCAAATTCGGCGTTTAATCTAGGTATAAGACCTTATTCCAATTTGGCAAATCCACCCTTAATAAAGCAAACGTAAAACAAAAGATTCATTTTTTTGCCTCCTTGAAGCTCCAGGAGTCCAGTTTATGTAAAAAAACTTAACCCTTTCTTTTTTACTCAAAAAAGGTACCAACTGTTTTATTTCAAGGACAAGGGGACACGCAGGTATTCAACAAAAAATTACTTCAATGACTTTTTCAATAGATATACATTTTTAATCAATATGTTATTTCTGATATGCGAACTTCGGACGGACTAAAGAAAAGAAAAACTATGCAGACATCATATAGACAAATAACAAGGCCGAAGATAGAAGCGCCCTTATTAGGAATTCTAGACTGTTAAGGAACTGGTCATCTTATTTCAAAACTCTGTGCTGTTACTTTACATTGCAACAGACTAAAGAAAATTGTGGCTAGCCTTGCGGATTTAAAACAAGTCCGACCGAGTACAATAAATGCCCACGACATGCGGTCTCAGTCCCTGTGGTAGTACCACTAGAGGACAGAGGGTTATATCATCAAAAACTAAATAAAAATGCAGGAAATCAAACATACTGTGTGAAGCCGTTCTATTAACAATAACCATAAAGCAATAAGCCACCGGTGCCGGCATCTCATAAACACAGCGATCGCTCACAATGTGAATCAGACCGTTAGCGCGTATAAATCTGTCGCTGGTACACGTAAAACAGTACATATTTTGTTGTATCGTTTAAATCAAGAAACGTGCGCGAGCGCATGTAGGTTGGCCATTTCATTGGAAAATGAAGGAACATTTTCGTGTTTCAGGAGGCACGTTATGAACGAACTACCGAGAGGTTGTTGCTGTAAGATAGCAGTCGTTAAGTTCATCAATCCGCATTCGGCTAAGGGTCTCTTTCACAAGTTACCATTTGCATTTACTTTCCTTTAAAATACTTTAAAAGCTTAACTAAAAAGTTGTGGTCACGGGCTGACTGACCTCAGATAAGAGCAATTTGGCCCAAACGTCATGTGTAAAAAGTATTCTTAGGATGCTTTTACCAGGTAACTTTGCGTTATACACCGTTAAAATATTTATGAAACGCAAGAGTTTGATAGTGTTAAACTATGCTCAGCGACCTCAATATCGTATCCCAACAGGTGGGTCTTAAAATAAACATGGACAAGACGAAGATCATGTCGAATGTCCATGTTGAACCCGTACCGGTAATTGTTGGGAGCGATACTATCGAAGTTGTCGACCACTACACCTACTTAGGACAGATTGTCCAGTTAGGTAGGTCCAACCTCGACAAAGAGGTCGCCCGGAGAATCCAACTCGGATGGGCAGCGTTCGGGAAATTACGAGATATCTTTGCATCGAAGATTCCGCAGTGCCTAAAGACAAAGGTCTTTAACCAATGTGTGTTGCCGGTGATGACATATGGCACCGAAACGTGGTCCTTAACTGTTGGCCTTTTAGAAAAGCTCAGAGTCACACAGCGAGCAATGGAGAGAGCTATGCTCGGAGTTTCTTTGCGCGATAGAATCCGAAACGAGGATATTCGCCAAAGAACCGGAGTTGCCGACATAGCTCGTAAGATTTGCAAGCTGAAGTGGCAATGGGCAGGCCACATCGCTCGACGAACCGACAACCGTTGGGGAAGAAAGGTTCTCGAGTGGAGACCACGCACTGGAAGACGCAGTGTTGGTAGGCCTCCCACTAGGTGGACCGACGACATCGTGAGAGTCGCAGGCAACCGGTGGATGCGAGTGGCGAGTTGTCGGTCAGGATGGAGGTCAAAGGGGGAGGCCTATGTTCAGCAGTGGACGTCTTCAGGCTGGTGATGATGATGATGATGAAACTATTGAATTGAATAATTAAATTAATAGCCTTGTGTGTTTGTACAACACTAGCGCCATCTTTTTGTCTATGAAAAACTCCCTAAGCCGTTCTCTCTGATTTAGCTACTCGGTGTGACACGTATGTATAATTGTATTTGTGCAACAATAAAAGTATTTCCACAAGTATTTGCGTTCCACCTAATAACCAGATGGTTAGATAATAGATAGTATATATCATTATAAATATCATTATACCTTTTTACTAAGAGTGTCCATTTTAACTCCCCTGTGAATGTACTTCAAGTACCTATGAAACTCTTTAGGAGGAGGTCTTCTAGAGGTTACACTATGTCTCAGACCAGAGAATTAGTTAAGGGTTAATAAATGTAGTTAGATTTGGTTGATTTTTATGGTTATCCACTATGGTAGAGGACTGCTTTTGCTGTCCTCATTGCCTAGTCTCTGACTAACCCTTCGGGGATAATAGTCGTGATTATAGGTAATTATATAAGTAGAGTCTATACGCCATGCTTCGTCCATGCCCTATAACATGACAACTGGCCATGTGGTCGCCCCAGCATCGGTGTCTGGGTGTTTACGTTCGTACGCGGCGATCGCACGAACAATTCCTCATCGGCCGAATGAATCCGTCGACACCGGCTCAACTGTTTACAGCTGTCTTAAGAAGCGATAGAGCAGTCTACAAAAATAACGTTCGAAAAATACTATTCATGTACCCATGTCAATATTTTACGCATTGCTTTGTTGGCGATCAGTAAATAGTAAGCACTTTTAGACCTTATTATATTATTTACAATGTATTTTAAATTATAATTTACATTTCTTGCTCATTCAACATTTTCAAAATTGTAATTTTTTCGCAACAAAATTTTATAGTGACGTTTATTAAAATTTTCTGTTTTTTTTTCTAATGGTCTTTACAGCTTACTACAACTATAACTAAACCGAACACAATTACCTGCCAACAGCCTGCAGGGAAACGAACCCGTAGACCGTAAATCAAATGTTTAGTCGTGTCTTCTACCGTGTACATTATGAGGTCTGCAGCACAAAGGCTCGCAAGTATCTCAATCTGACTGAGTCTTGTCACTTCGCGCCCGCGCCGCCGCCGCCCGCCCGCCGACTGAGTAAGTAACGGGCTTGATGATACGCGGTACCCATCACTTGCGACGAATGTGAACAACTGTGCACTTATTATGCTAAAATAAAATACGTTAATATCCCCTTAACCCCTTGAACACCGCCACCAGACAACTGAAAACCAATTGCCTCGCGACCGCCGGCGGTCTTATGATGGTACATAATATTCAAGACTATTATTAGTTATTCTGTGCTATTATCACCGAAGGGTTAGTAAGAAACCAGGTAATAAGGACCGCAAAAGCTGTCCACTACCAACAGTCCATGTTTTACTAAACGACTACTGCACCTACTGCACATGTGCTCAGCGTGGCCATTGGTGAGCCCATCGCCGCTCTATGCTGTTGGATGTACGTGCAGTGTTTGGTCCGTTAGTCGCCTTTTACGACAACCAAGGGAAGGGTTAAGTCGGTAGTATTGTATGAATGAGCTGCCTCCATGTGTGGAGTTATTTGATCCTAAGCTCAAGGAGAAATCTTATGTCGATGTGGCGTGTTTTATTAATTTATTTTGATAAATAACATAAATAACGCTCTTAAAGCAAAAGGGAATCCGGTTCCTATTCCGGAACACGGCAGCGGAACCTTTCATTAATCGTTCTGTCATTTCAAAGGGGGTAACCCAAAGTGGCCTGAAGACGCCGCCGTGAGGTCCGGGAAGAGTTTTATCACACCTGATGGTAAGTGACGGTAAGGCCGAAAGTGGAAGCGCGCTTCACCCGGAATCCTCAACCACTGAGGAACTGGCTATCTTATCTCTAAAGTGTCGAAACAAAACTATGCTATAAACATCGTTGCTATGGCGACACACTTAGATAAGATGGTGGTAGCTAGCCAGGCCGACTTAACAGCCCCACTACAAACCAAACCAAGAGCACAAAGATGTACTTCCTGCTGGGAATCGAACCCGGGACAAGAGACACTAGACTACGCGCTTGGAGACTTTAGTTTTTGATCCACTGAAGCAGCGGCAGCTAGAAATTCTAGACGTACTTGTTTTAATTAAGTTATGTTGTATCAAATTTGCGCTGTTGAAGCAATTGCTACCCTATATCTTATTTTAAGGCTGAAAATACTGTACGATTTAACCGTATATGGTTGCCATTCTTACTAAGTCAGTTAGTTAGTTAATTCATCAGTTACTTACCATTTCATGTCAACAAATCTAATATTCAATCAATGACAAACTTCAAATCTCAGTTCAACAAAAGGCTATGTTGGCTAGTATATCTTGCACGTACTGAACGTTTTCCATATACACATACCTACAAGCGGAGTGGCGTATGGCGTATGTGTAGCTAGTGAAGTACGCCGCCGCCCGCCACTAAAGATTCCCACCTCGGCAAGCCGAAAAGTACCCGAACGTAAGGACTGGAGCGTCAGCAAAAGCACTTACCTGCATAATGTTTTTTTTTATAATACAACTCGTATCAATAAAAAACCAACCTTAGTTGGAGTAGCGTGGTGATTAGTTAATACTTGCCCATAAATAGTGCAGAAGACTTAATTCAATGATTGAGTCACCAAACGAGTCAAAGTCTTCAAAGTCTAATGAAAAGCGGACATCGCAGCATATAGATGATTGTAACACCATAAATGTTCAAGTACGCGTTGCTGATGTTGATGCTGTACCTATATGCTTCTATGCAATTTTATTTCCTATGAAAACCCGTTCATTTTTCATTTTTCATCTGTTGGTTACGATAAAGTTAGTAAGTAAAGTAAAAATAAATTTAATATTGTGTTAACAATGATCTATTTGATGTTTATCAAGACTAAAATGAAAAAATTACCTTCTGTGATTTTACCACCACCGGAAGACCGGAAGATTTCGATACAGGCGTGGCGCGGTTTACAGCAATATGAGTATATTGTCAGTTTCTTTCAATCATTGCAAAAAAAAGGTTTATTTTCTAAATTATACCAAAAAAATACTTTCCATTAACGCAAACAGTGAATTGGCATAAATGGAGTACGAGTTTCATTCATATATGATATTTAAATAATCATTTGTCATCAGTTATTTATTTATTTAGAATCGTCAACAAATCTCATTTTAAATAAGTATTAATTTTTAATTTATTTAATAGATTACCAACAAGATACAATACGATTAAAGAAGGTAAGGATACAATTGTAAATGTAAGCTTAATTATTAGGTGACAATTGCATGCAAATAACATTCAAATAACAGCAATAACAAAAAAAACGGAAACTAAAACGGTAAAAAAAAACAGACAGCAACAGACAAACAGTGGACACAAACCAATTTAATATGATTAACATCTTCTATTTTATATTCTCTTCTAAAGGATGTTGTTTACGAGAAAATTGCACTGTGAGCCATTTTTTTGTATTGAGAGACATAATACCATTACCTACATCACACCAGTTGACCAAGTTATCTTTGAAGGAGCAAAACTATTAATATAAGATTAATTGTTTTAATTTCTAATAATAGGAGGCCACAGCTCGAGTTATGAGAATTATATCAAACCACGGTTGTACAGATTGCAATAAAAAATATTAATGACAATTATATTTGGCTTTTGCTGTCCGTACCAACTGCAACTCTAGTATCGCAGATATCAAAAAGCTTACGGCGAGTTAGGGCACTCGATTAAGCGCCTTGTTTGCATCGCGGCCGCGCCGAATTTGCTGACCGTAAGCTGCAGTTAAGCTGTTTTATGATAATTAAAATTTTTGTTAACGGTACACGGTTATTTTCACCTGTTTTTGCCATGCACACTCGTGTTTCAGCTCTTTCGGTATCAGAATTAATTATAAGTAAGAAATGGATGAAGCTTTCAAATTAATAATTAACATCATAAACCTTTAATAAAAGCGGTCCTTATTCAGGTTTCTTCGTTCAAGCGTAACGAGTATGCGTAGTGTCTAACTTATGCTTTTTGTAAATGTAGTTATGTTTTTCGTAAACTAAAATTTACAACATTGGATTAGAACGCATTTAGCTGATATAGCCGTTGAGAAAAATACTTTATGAAATTTATTAATTAAAGATAAATAACTGTCAAATTAGATATGCTGCCGACAGTACGTAGCAATCAATTATCATCTCATCCCAACAAAGAACAACATTCCACGAAAAAAAACAAAAACCGACGGCCATTAAAGCCCCAACCAACAGACGCGGCGAACGTAAAACATCTCACATCAACATTGAAATAATAAATCTGGGGACGTCCAGCCACCCCCTGCCCAGTCGCCCCGCTCGTCCCGCTCGCCCCACTCGTCCCACTCGGCCCGCTCGCCCCACTTGCCCCACTTCACTCCAAGGAGGCAACCAGCGCTGTCACGGCATGATAGACGGCTGCGTATAAAACTGACGAGAGACGACTATCCGTGTCGGAATGGCTCTACGGAGCCCAGTATATCACTTTTATTACATGCCATCTTCATTTTCATATTTCATATTTGCATTTCTGCCCCGTTTCCCCACCCGTCCCCCTTTTAAGCGTTCCCGCGTTTTTCTATGTTGTAATCGCTTTGTGCGGACGACGCGAGTGGGCAGCGGGAAGTGTTTTAGAAGAAATGTGGGCTAGTTAGCTACGCGCCGGCTCCTGAATGTGCACTTTAATAAAGTTTTTAATTTTGAAAAGAGAAAAAACTGAAACTTCATTTGTTTACTTGCCTTTTTTAAATCGGAATTCAGTGTTATTCTTAAACTATTTGAATTAGGTGCCAGTAGCTTTGTTTTTTTTAAACAGGTATACTTTGTAGTAAAGTCACACGGTTCAACGTTTGTATTACATAATATGTCGTTAACACGAACTTGCGTTACTTTATGATCTTTACTTCATTCTTCAAAAACTGGGGAAAGTACACAAACGTAAATAGGGGCTTACGTAGGTCTGGTAGAAGATGTGCTGCTCAGAGTTTTAGAGGGTTCGACGGGTCAGACACGTAATTATAGTAACTTCACAAATTCACCAACTCAAAGTATATTTTATGATCACCAAAACAACAGAAATTAACAAAAATAAAATAAAAGTGCAAACAGACAAAACAAATCGGTAGAAAAAAGGAAATCATAATATTATTTTTAAAGACAGTATTTAAATGCAATGAATACAATATGATTGCCAGGAAGTAATGAGGTTGGATGATGAGATGTAAACACACACCGTTACAATTAAGTGCTCTTTATATGAACCTATTGTATATAGCACAAATAAGTAGTATTGAGTTTATAGTATACTTTATATCCCGTACTTTAATGCTCCGTAGCATAATAAACTGCATGTTATAACATGTGCATTGAAACTTTTTCATACATTCTCTGTAGGAAAGAAGTACAAAGTTCACAGCTCGCCGAGTGTTTGGATGTAAACATATTGCGTTAAAGGTTTTTTCCTTAACTTTAACATGTCTGGAACAGGATTTCAAATATAATTTTATTATGTTACCCATCTACTAACTTTTTAAATGCTTTATTTTATCAGCAATGTAAAAAGGTTAACCCACTAACCCACACTGTGGGTTATCGTTTTTCATATGTGCTTTTGTTTATGTGGGAAGGTAATCCGGTTTTGGACTTAAATAAATATAACATAATTACTATTTAATGATATAGAATTTAAGTTCAAAGAGTTTCACACAATTTGATTTCGCAAAAAAAAGCAATAGTCCCTTTAAAGTAATTAATGTCATTACACTTTTCCTTGCAAACATCCACGATTATTCGGTACCGCATAGAAAATCTGTCCAATCGATTGGAGCCGTCACATGCAATCGTCATAAACTCGAAAATATGTTTTCGGGGCGTCACTGCGGAACAAAGGTGCACATAATTCCTTCACGACGCTCGGACAATACTGGAATTAATTAACCCCCGCCCAACAGCAAAAACCTCTGGGCGGGCGCGCATAACTTACAACAACACTCGTTTGCATGACTTATTTATTGTTAGCGATTCGATTACAACTTTTTGGATTTACAAACATCAGCTGTTGGAGCAGTTCATTTGTTTCGTGAATATTAGTTTGTAATTTTAGGGAATCAATGAAAGGAAATTAATGGCTTTTTGGGTGAGGGTGCTAATATATATTTAAGCTATACGAGCAGCATGTAAAGTTAGAAAGGTGATAACAATTTCAGGTGCAATTTTATAATTTTATATAGTTTTATTAAACGTCTAACGGACATTTAAACGTTATCTAAAGTTCTAAGTCTTTTCAGATTTTACCAGCGGCCACTAAAACGGTACGTACTTAAAACGTATGCCAAAAAATATAACATTTGCAATGTAACACAGTATTATTCACAGGCGCAAACAGTAATATGTAAATCCAGCTCTTGACTTTAAGCAAATTAAATAAAAGAGGTTGTCTATAACAAAACAAATTAAACAAAACACCATCAACCCTTACTCATAACTCGTCACTCTGCCTGTGCGGTAACCCTAATCTCTAGACACGTAGGGTTCGCAACAAAATTATGAAAGGGTAAATAAAACAGAAAGCTTACACAAGTCATAAATTTGATTTATAGAGATTAAAAAAGGCGCTTTAGAAACGGCTCGAACGAAAATTTTCGGTGGGACGAATCGGGAGACGGGCGTACCGTCCGCACAAGCATGACAGATTCAATTAATTCCTGAATCGTTGTGAAATGTTTATAGTAATTCTTTTAGTAGATTGCATTTTTAATGAATGCCTCAAACAAATACACTTCACTTATACTTAAATATGTAAATGAAGTAATTAACTATAATGTAGGCGGTGGCATCATAATTGACTCATAAACAATACCTTTATTGCTATTCAAGTCGTTCAGAAATCTGATAACGTTATAGAATGTGACCTACCAGCAAATATAGCTATAAAATAACATAATATACTTATCAAGGTACAAATAAACAAAGTAACATAAACACTTAATATACTTAAGTCCCAATAAAACGACGTAACTTAAAACACGCGCTATCGGAATAATACAAAACTTAACAAAAATACTTCTCCGAAAGTAGCAATAAAATGTAAGCAATTAATCGTTGCTGACGGTACCCACGTCAGCGCGGTGTCGATGCTCGCGTCAGGGGGGGGCGTAAGAAAATTTACAGGCGCGCCGTATTTCACCGCTTTTTCTGCTAATCCACCCTCTTAATGCGTCGCTTTGTTTACCTGCTGACCCTACACGACTGATAGCGCTGCTTCGCGCTTTTGTTTCGACGAGTCGCGAGGCGCCACGCTCTTTTGTTAATTATAATATGTACGATGCATTGTGGCACGGGGCTTCTAGGACGGGTGTTCTATGGGTCACTAACAGTTTTGCCTGATGGCGCCATCTGTAACTTGCAATACGAGTATGTATATATACTTTTATGGTCTATCACCTACAATGATGTGCTCAGAAACATCAGGCAGCTGGAAACATGTTAACGGAGAGTTTGTGCACCTTTGTACTCTTGTGAGTTACTTATTCATTCAGATTTAGTTTTATTAAGTAGGAGGTATTAATTATGAGGAAAATGTTTGTTGTTTTATGGCTAATCTTAATTACCGTGAGAAGAGGATCCTTGTGATACCCCTAAAAAATGCATTTATGACTCTGTTAGAGACAGAGTCACACTCTGACTCTGTCTCTACCTTAATTAAGCTCTAGATTTTTTTTTTGCAGCTAGGGTCATCATCATACATTCTGTTTCCTTATTTCAAATCGTTTTTTAATGCATTATGTGCTTACGTACAACAGACAAAGACAGCAGAGGCGGTCATAGTCAAAACTTACCCAAATAATTGTTTCAATTCTTATAGAAACACATACACCATAACAGCCTCATTGCTTACCGACTACAACAAACAAGCCAGCCGAATATTATCTCTGAACAGGAGGACTCTTATTTAAAAATGGGATAAAATTCCTATAAGTTCCCAATACTTGTCCCAGAATGGTGGTCGTATAGAAAGTTGGGCCCGAGCCGCTCAGCCGCGACGGGCGGCGCGCGGCGGCCAGAGCGAACCAGTGAGCAACAGAAACGGAGCAGGATCGCTTCCGCGGTAACACGAGCGGTTTTTAAAAGCGATTTTGCTTTGGATAATCAAGTAACTAGAGACAAATGAACTCATTTGGCTTACCATCATCACATACTTTATGAATCTAATGCTGTGTTTTTTCTTTTTTGTTTCCTAGTACCTACTTACCTAGTAAGGTAAGTAGGTACTAGGTTTTTCACCGCACTACACGCAATCAACTGACATTTCATCGTCATCACCTTGATTATGTTCTTAACTGTGCGTTTTTTTATGTAAGTACCTTTTTACCACGAACAACAATGCTGTGGAACCAGCTTACAGCGTCGGTATATCTGGACCGTTACGACTTACGGATATTCAAGAAAGGAGCCTATTCCTGTATATGCGATTCGTCTGGTGTTGCGGGTGTCCATGGGCAGCGGTGATCGCTCTCCATCAGGTGACCCGCCTGCTCGTTTGCCTGCTTTTATTAAAAAAAAGGTAAAATAACTAAGCATACACGGGTGCCAGTGCAATCCCGGGTAAGTGGGACTCTCGTCGCCCTCCCCTATACCCGGCTACGAAAACCTCGATGGTAGGAGGGGAACCAGACCCACCTTAACAAAAACTCAATGTTATAAAAGTTGCTTATCGCTCCGCTCGCCGCTCAGCTTATAGCTGCAGACGAGCTGTAAGCGAGACACAGTGAACTTATGAGTTTAGCTTAGTTTTCGATTTGGCAAGCATTCGCAATAGCGCCTCTGTCCCGTGCAGAGTAATATAAAGCAACAGTTATTTCGTATGACGTGATATTGCGAAAAAGTACCAGTTTGTGTATCAGATGACGCGTTTTATGATACAGGATCCGTTGTGAGAAATTAAAGAGCCTCTTGTTCGTTGCGAAACCCTTAGAGCACATGATACTCGATTGCTAATAAAAAAATTACTTCCAAAGTTTTAAAAATAAATTATTTTTAGTTTTTGTTACTGTTTTTATTATTAGGTATTTTTACCTTATTTATTATGTCTTCTTAGGTTTGTACAAATTATAATTAATTTTTTTGATGAAAAATAAACGATCTTTTTACTATTTACGTACTTATAACGTCTAACTTATTCAAAATTCAAATTATTTTATTTGTAATAAATGTGGTACATTACATAGGTGGAACAGGTTAGGTTGAGCATCGCACATTTAGCTAAAGTATTAGCATACAAATATTCAATGATATAATAAAAGTTAAAATATAAAAATTAAATACATAATTACTTAATCATTACACATTAAAATCATAGTTAATAAATTCATCAATTGTATAAAAAACATTAGATACTAACCATTTTCTGAGCGTTAGCTTAAACCTAGTATTCGGTGTAAGACAAACCAAGGTAGACATCCAGGTGATCCAGAACACACTCTCCGTCATGATCCTATAAAACACGACATACGTACTATTAACGGTGCATAATTTTTTTCTAAACGTTGATGGTGTGTACCTATGGGCACTTCACTAATTAGCTTTAAGTCTTAACATTCTTTGGTAGCGAAGCAAACTTGTACTTGGTTAAGTCTCATTGTTGAGATAAACACCCTTATATGCTAAAACGCAGACTAAAGTTAAAAGTGGTTTAAACTAGTTTCAGTCCCATTTCTGCTAATAAAGGCAGTTAGACAGCATTGGCTTAAAACCAGATTACAATTTAGTCTACGTTTCGTTATAACAGGGAATAATGTATGTCGCAGCATCAGTAGCAGCAGCAGTAGCCCCTATAAGCTGTAGTATTATTCTTCCAACTTAGCACGCTATTTATTGAGCTATGTCAGATTTAATTAAACGGAAACGGCAAGTGTCTAATAGACACTTGGGTAAGGTCGATACAGCGGCGATGACATTGACAGTTGTCGCTGGCTGATAAGTGACAGTGACTGATGAGTGGGGGTTGTCAATTCGAGATGACATTAGGTGCGACGGGGGAGACAGCCATCATTCTTTTTATGGATGTACTCACGAACGCTTCTGAGTTTGGGTCTGCGTCGGCTGTATCGAACTTGCCGCGTTTCCTAAAAGTAATCTCTCTCTATCTGCTCAATCTTTAATTATGTTGTACCAAATTGTGTTGCATTGTGAAAATAGACGCCTGTACTTTATCGAGAGTCTATTATTTCTAATCCAATGCCCTCTCCGATATGTATGTTATTTCTCACTGCCTATGCTATGCATAAACGTATTCGGTATGTCCAACTACAAGATATAAAAAGAAAATAATTCCGCCTATAATATTTCGCTCGCATTATACTACAACAAACTCAAGTTGGTATCACATTTAAAAGAAGTCAGTAATTACCTTTGATCTTGCCCCCGCCTCCGCCCCCACCCCCGGGGGGCTGCAGACGGATCAACTGCACAATCCGAGCGATAGAATTTTATGAGACCGACGGACGCGACTCGGTAAGCAGTTGTCGTAAATAGTTGCGCGGAGTGCGCTTTACTGGATACGGCTATAACACCAATGTCTCTCTTACTGTACCTACTTACAATTATTTTATTTATACACATACGGTCAGTATTTTTTATGATAACTCTGGGGGGCTCCACTTGATGAAAAGCGGCAAGAATGCTATGCGCGCGTCGCCGACCCTGAAGTTTTAGTTCTTAAGCCGCTGTGCCCTGTATTGTATTTATACGATACATATGCTCACTTAATACCGCTTGTGATAAGGCCGCCAATTGTATGTTACTTTGTGTATGTCCTTTTGTTGTTAGTATTGTGTACAATAAAGAATATTTTATCCTTATCTTGTTGGAGGATATAGGTGGTTGTTAGCACCAGACAGTCTTCTTGCGAATCCAATTACAACAGTTGTGAAACATAGTCTATGTTTCACAACTGTTGTAATTGGATTACGTTTGGTTTAGGCCCATGTCTACAGATTCTCAATTCTACAGATTCTCATCTTAACAGTAACATATTTCTACTGATTCTTAATTAAACAGATTCCGAACAATACAGACAGATTCTCAGCTGTACCAATTCTAAAATATTAAGAACAATTTACCACCACTTCTGTCTTCATGTGACCGCCGCGCCGACCCTACAATTGTCAGTATAAAATATGTAAATTAAACGCGATTAGATCCGTATAAAGTGTTTCGTTTTATGACTTTTCCATCTGATGCCGCGTCCAGTGACCATTACATCTCTGAAAGTGCACATTAATGCAGTACGACAGTGTAACTATTACACAGTGAGTTGTGGATTTGTTTTGCTGGTCCGATGGCTGAAAATATGAAAATGAGTTTCAAGTTACCCTGAAGAAGTAAACAGACATGCATTTTTATTTTCCAACTTGTTTGTCTTTGTTACTCCGTGATATTAACAACCACTGTTGGGTAGCCGCCATCTTTAAACTTTTTCTGTTTGAATTTGTGTGTGGCGCCATCTAGATTGGAATGTGTCGATACAAGTTGTTGACGTCTTTGGCTGTTCGTTTAATTAATTATTTAAATACTAAACATTTCATGAAAACCTGAATCGTACTTTAATTAGTTGCTATAGATGTCTCATTTACTACTACACCTAACTAAACTAAACATAAGTAGTGTTTTTTTATTTGTTTTGCTAAATCTCTACAGCTCTTGATTATTTAATAAAATAATCTCATTAGTTTGACTTATGTCATTTATCTAAAATTTGGTGGAAATTGGGACACTAAGAACTCGAATTAAAGACGATCTGGTGTGGTGGTAGTAAGCCATACTAGACTTGGGTGTATGTGGCCGTAGATACCCATCTATAAATGCTCTATCTTTGTTACATAGCATCACGCCTGTAAGCCAGAAACCACTTCTTTCCATTACTGCGATCGTGACACACTGCCTTTGCTTTTTTTTACACTCATACATACATACATACATAATATAATCACGACTATTATCCCCGAAGGGTAAGTCCGAGATTAGGCAATGAGGACAGCAAAAGCAGTCTCTGCTATAGTCCACTTTGTTCACATGCACATGTGTTCTGCGTGACAGGTGGTGAGCCCATCGCCACTCTATTCTACTGGATGTGTGTGCAGTCTTTAGTCCGTTAGTCGCCTTTTACGACAACCAAGGGAAGAGAGGGGGTGGTAGTGTTTTTTTACCGCCACGCGACATGGTTATACACTCATAATAAATATCATACGCACATCTTTAGACAATTAAGAACGATTGACATTGACTTGTAAACGTATGATATCTACGTATATACCTACACTAGCTGTACTTCTAACGGCATCTCAGAAACTAAAAAACATGTAACCTTGAACATTGACTTGTAGGGTTCTTAAAGGTAGACTTTATTCAAGCTGATTTTTACAAAATTCTCTCTAGAAATACGGGTGTGTACTTGGAAGAAGTCAGTTCCTTAATAACATAAAGAGACAAAGTGCACACCAAAACAAAAGAAAACCAATCCGGCTTCTTTTAAACAATCTCCAATTGCGAAATAAATAGGCACCAGCGGGGCTATAATAAAAGCTACCGTGTAATAAACTTGATAGATACGGACGGACGGACAGTTCAAACACGAGCCCGTGCGGCGGGTGACGCGACGGACAAAAGGTGGCAGATTGCAATCCACCCTCTTAAGGGGATGGCTCGCGAGGCGCCGAAAAAAAACTTGATCACGTCAAACATTATTTTTTATATTCTACAGAGGGTAAGCGCTTGGCCTTCATCTACCTGATGGTAAGTGACGATAAGGCCGAAGGTAACCCGGAATCCTCAACCACTGAAGAACTGGCTTTCTTATCTCATACTTCAAAGGGAAACATTTAAAAAAGTAAAAAAGCGTTAATCTCATTTGTAATATATGATGTTTTGCGATGATAACGCTCGAATAACCTGGGAGATAACGAAACGCTGAAGAAATGACAACCTCAATCGAAACAACGCACATTTTTTTTCGGGTCGACAACGCATCGGTGACTCCTCTGGTTCTGGCCTCCTTGGGCAGCGGTGATTACTTCCCTTCAGGATGCTCGTTTGCCTACTTTTCACACAAAAATACATCCATACTAATATTATAAAGAGGAAAGATTAGATTTTTTGTTTGCATTGAATAGGCTCCGAAACCACTAGACTGATTTAAAAAATCCGTCACCGTTGGGAAGCTACATTATCTCTGGGTGACATACGCTATATATATTTGAAAAAAAAATAGGGATCCTTACTAGAACTCAAATTCCTTACATCGCGAAAATCGAGAAAACTATTGATGATATAATAAAATAATGTACTATGGCTTTTCAGAACACATCATTATCTACAAAAACTGCCGTGATAGCGTATGTCTAACTATTACAGTTACGTCACAATATGTATTCTTGGGAGGGAAGTCATTTTGAAAATTCGTCACGGGGTACGGGGTCCACGCGAACGAAATCGCCGGCGGTCTACTAGTATCTCATATACATACATAACGGCCGTTGATAATTGAAGTCAAATATTGAACAGTTGTTTCCTGCAGGCTGTCCCTTAAGTCCAGTTGCATCAGCCTTCAAGACGGCCGGGGGCAGGTGAAGGGTGAGCCGTCATCGATCGGCGCCGCCCGCCCTAATCATCGCCGCCTTGTTTTGTTCAGCGGCGATCGCACACGAATAAATGCAATTGCAAGTAAACGCGATGAGTGCAGACAACGCGAGACGCATTTCGTGTTGCCTTCCAAATGGATATTGGAGATATTATATGAAGTATGAGTTGTCATGTCGTTTAATTAAGGTTGAAAATAGCGAAAGATACACGACTGTTTATTTCGCAGCTTTGAATGTAACTGTTACATACATGTAACTTAAAAAAATGTATTAAAAACCGTATAACGACTGCACATACTTACATCCAACAGCATATAGCGGCGATGGGATCACCACCTGTCACACTGAGCACATGTGGAGTCGCTATTTGGTGAAAAGTGGGCTATGGTAGAGGACTGCTTTTACTGTCCTTATTGTCTGGGTTCTGACTAACCCCTCGGGGGTAATAATCATGATTATATGTATGTATGTGTAAATAATACAATCATAATAAGTGCTTGTTGCCGAAGTGGTCAGATCTTGACTGCGAAACCCACGGTCGCGGGTTCGGATCCCAAAAGTTCCAATTTTTTGTGTGTGATCCGCACGAGCAATTTGTACCCGGGTCATGTATGTTTATTATGTAGTTTGCATTCATAACTGGTGTGAATGTTGTGTGACATATTTATAATCATACAAATTATAAATTATTAATAATAGTTTTTGAAATAGTATTTTTCTTTTATCAGTCTTTCTGGTTTCCTCCATTAGTTTTTATACTCGCTTTCACTCATCAAACTTAAAAGCGTTTTAGATTTAGAGACCAGATTTCCGCTGTTCAAGTTGCAAAATCAGTGTTAGTTACTATCACAATATTGAATAGTTTCCAATAAAAAAAAGGTTGACCATTAATAACCAAATGTGTCAAATGTGTAAGATTTGTATTGCCTAATGTTAAGCAGGTAATAACTAGTGTACAAATTAAAGATAAGAATGTGAATCCTGTGGACACCACTGTGTTTCTAGGCATCACGTTGGATGCCAAGCTTCAGAGGGGCCCACATATAGCTAAATTGTCGAATAGACAATGCGGCTTATGCAGTAATGAAGATCTGTCAGTTAACTGACGTTGATACAGCTAGATTAGTTTATTTCAGTTACTTTCATAGTGTAATGTCGTACGCCATTTTACTGTGGGAAATGCTGCCGACATTCAAACTATCTTTGTGCTGCAGAAGAGGGCTATTCGAGCAATATATAACCTACAGGCTGGTGACTCTCTCAGAGTGAGATTTAAGGATATAAGTATAATGACAGTTGCATCACAATATATTTATGAAAATCTTGTGTATGTTCATAAAAATATTGAAATGTTTTCAAAAAACAGTGATATTCACAAATTAAATACTAGAATTAAGAACAAATTAGCAGTGCCTTAAACTAGGCTCCATAAAATAAATAATTCTTTTAAGGGTCTGTGTGTACGATTATACAACAAAGTACCAAATGATATTCAGAAATTAGATCTTGATAAATTTTAAATCAAAATCAAAGAAAAGCTTTATAAAAAAGCTTATTATAAAGTGTCGGATTATACAGAAGACAAAACAGCTTGGGTCTGAAATGCTCCAAGTACCTACTCCAACAGCTATTTCTAATTGCCTATAATTAATTTATATAGAGCACCATATTTAATTAAACTATTTACATTCAAATTCATATTTTGTATTTTGTGACCTGGTAACGACATATAATATATATATTTTTTGTAAATGTCGTTGCTTCTGTGCGCTATGGTTTCTTGCGCCCGTTCTTTGCCACAGTTTTTTTCTCTTATATATTGGCTTCGTGCGATCAGCACATTTAGCCAGTGTCAAGTTTTTAATAATAGGTAATTATTATTTTCTTCACATAAAGTGGATGATAATGAGTGATAATGAACGTTTAATGGTAAATGATTTTTTCCCAAACCCCTGGAAACTCAATAAAGCTATGGGAATTTATTGAGGTCCCACACGGACTTCTTGAGAGAATTTGAAAAGTGATGTTGCATTGTTTTGTTTTATTTGCTAACACTCATGCACGTTCACGAACACTTAACAGTAAATAATCCACCATTATTTCACATTAATATTCGACAAAACACAAATTATAGAAAATAATACAAAACTGCAGACATGACGCTTCACTTTCCCGCCAAGAAGTCTTTGCCACAGTTAAAAAATGATGTCCTGAATGTAATGTGTAGGTTAAAAAATATTTGGACGTTTCAAAGTACTTATTAATTGAGTTTATTGAATAAATATATTTTGACTATTGACTATTGACTATTTAAAATCGCTTTCTTGTTTTAATTTTAATATTTTTCTTTGATTACGTTTTCGGTACGAACTTGACTCCTGCAACGACTAAACATCAAAAGAAAAAAATCTTGTGAAGTGGAAATCGGGACGAAAGGTCTTTGCCATGCAGTAGGACGGACTAACGGTGGTAAGAAAAGGGACTACCAATTATTTAATTGGTAGTCCCTTTTCTTACATTATATAATTTTGGTTATTTTACTGATGCAAGGAAAACACTTCATAGTACCACAGACATTCTACTTCAAGACCTTCGGACTTCATACACAAAAGCCACATTGAGCTAGCATCTAGATTAAACGGAGAATAAGCACAAACAGACCGCAAGGTAGCAGATGTCTAAGGCATTCTTAGCGTGGCCATACCTACGTTATTTATATTCGAAATTCTAGCGTTTGCAAAGGAAATTCGCCAGTGCATACTGCTGACGCCGCGCAGACGAGTCAAAGAGGACTTAACACCTTACTTAGGCGCCAATGCATGTTTAATGGCGGTCACTTTGTGAGGACACACGTCCTTCCCTGAGGAGGGCTTTTGAAAACTGGCTGTATATGCCTCCGTCTCCATTGTGACGCGATGAAATCGTTCATAATTATCAGTTACAAACACGATTATACCATGAACATAGTGTGAGTGAAAGATAGTTAGTTTAATGTGCATACTTTTGAATGAATTATATATTCTGTTTTAGGTTTTTTTTTAAATTCAGCCTATGTTGTCCTACTATTGAGCAAAGGCCTAACCCAAAACCCTTCCACCCTTTCTATCCTTACCGCTTTCCCACCAGTTCCCCACAAACAGTTTTAGGTTTTTTTTAAACAATATTTTAATTTTAACAGCCTGTATCATTTTATTAACCACATGCTTTATCATAATAATATATCGACCGAAGTAATTAAGTAAAATATTATTAAAAATATAGCTTTACTTTTTTTAAATCTTTGTGTAAGGAGGATATTAAAGATTCGTAGTATTTTAATTACATAAGTTAATAACGCTATGTAGTATTAATACCGCTAACACACTAATTTATCAAGCTTGGATGCTACATGTCTGAAACGGCTACGTAGTCGGCGCGCAGCTCTCGACCAGTCAACAGCTCCTGAGGATGCCCCGTGGAGGGGCGGAACACGTGTCGGGTTTCGGTTTGCATGCCTTGGCATATTTAGCATCCATCGCTCCTTTTGCATGTGCATACATTGCGGACGGGAGGCGGTGCTTGCATGCAGCATCCAAGCTTGATAAATTAGTGAGTTAGCGGGATTAACACTACATATTTTTATTCCATTTTTGTATATCATGGATTTCCGCAAAGTAGGTAACGCCTGATTCCATTAATAATCTTAATAACGCTAAAAAATAAACACGAAACGGTGAAAAAAATATTATACTTAGTTAATCTCCAGATAATGGATTCCGTTTATATAAAAAAAAGCTTTTTAAAACCACAACTTAGTCTTTTAAATTGTTAAGCGTCGACCTCATAGACTGCTCCAAATTATTATTATTATTATACTTTCCCGATGTTATTTCTGTTGCCCGTTTCCCAGAGGGGTAGTAGGCTGAGACCAGAGCTACACAATTTACTACGATCTTCACACATCCTTTGCTTCGTCTGTAGATGATTAATAAATAAATAAATAAACTTTCCTACACTCACACCAATTATCTAGCCCAAGAGAAGCTTCGTTATAAAACTCGTTAAATGGTTACTAGACAACGGATAAACATACTTAAAATACTTAAATACATACTTATTATACATAGAAACACCCAGACCCGAAACAATTTAGAAAAACCATAACTTCTAAATAGACCCGACCGGGGATCGAACCCGGGACCTCAGAGATGGCGACACCATGAAAACCGGTGTACAAACCACTTGATCAAGGAGGCCGTCAAATAAACTTGATTGGACTATTTTGTCGTCCGTCAATGGAGCCGTACTGTCCACCTGAATGCACGGGGTGCGTCCACACGGACTGTCTTACACCGCTCCTTTGTAAAGGTCGCCCTCAATACCGTCTCTGCATATTTCAGCCGCGCCGCGGCCGCAGCGCGCTTCGTAAACGCTATCTCCGCACTTACGCGCCATTTTACATTCTCAAACGGCCCAACGGCGTTCCATTCGATATTCAAACTTATTCCTTTGCAAGTAAAGAAGTCTCGCTCGTTTCTGGCGGTAAAGTCACATTTTGTAATCAAGATGGCCGCTAGAAATATTAGCAGCTTCAGTCGGGGTGCATGTGCGGAGACAGATATCACCTATGAGATATTTGCGTTTTGATAGTCTTTGAGAATTCACGAATGAGTTTGGTCCGGCGTATTGACGCAGTAGGACTTTGGTCGCTCTTGGACAAATTACTTGGCTTTGAGTGTGGGTAATGATCAGGAAAATTGGAGAGCATTAGACTTTTACAAATAAAAAGGACACACAATTTTTAAACATGCAATGTTTTTGAATGACTGACGAGAACTAATTGTAAGTTCATCTCTTGTTGGTTATTATGTTTAAGTACCTTGGATTCCCTTATTTTCGACTAATTTTTGTTGACCTAATTTAATTTAACATAACTAGTTAGGCATATTTTTTTGTCATTATAATATTTTGGCATAATTGTTTTTTGGCATAGTACCATTTCAGTAAGCATTAATATGTTTTAGGCTAATGTTTTTGCCCTAATTTTGATTTGCATAAAGTTATAAGGCATATTGTTTATTCGTCTAATAGTTATTAAGCATAAATATGGTCTGGTAGATTAGACAAGACAGAAGGTAAGATTACAGTTTCAAAATCCGCTATTATCGATTGGTTTTTTTTCAGGATTAGTCTTTGAAAATTTTTTTTATTTTATCAATAGCTATTTGGATCTGAAAAACAAAAAGTAGGTATTAGGTATATCAAATATAACTTGGGTACCGTAGTGTAATAGTAGATCAGGGTGCGGCGGGGGTGGCCCTTGGGCCACCTCCAAGCCGCCAACATGTTTTTTAACTTACTTTTTCCCTACATAATTACAATGCATATAAAAATTATGCTTAAATACCATTATACGTAAGCAAATTTAGGCTTCAGAATAGTATGTTTAGCAATAATAATTATTATGCTAATAGTAGTTAGTTATGCTTTAAAAAATGCCTAAAAAGTTATGCTAAACTAATATTGTGCTTAACTATTATTAGGACAAGAAAAAGTATGAAATGTTAAATAATGACATAAAATTATATGGAAAAGGAATAGTGAACCGTCTAGCTTTGTTTTAGCGTAGTTTCTCTCAAAATTCTATTTGATAAAAAAGAAAAAAAAATGTCGACTAAGTAAAAGGAAGTTATTATTTATCATGTTTATTTTATTAATTTCCTGCAAATTTATAAATTCTGTGGTAATTGAGGCGCGCGATCAAAGCCTGCGAGCACAAAATAATACTTTCTATTTTGTGCCGTGAGTGCGAGCAATTTCGACGCCGCGGTAGCATTCAAACTATGAGCGAGCACGGCGGGCGTTGCTAAGAAGACGATAAAGTTAAGGTAAGTAATTTAACAAGCGGCGTTGACAACATTTGTTTTTTAATTAATTGTCACTTATATATTTTATTCATCAATCAATTTTATTTTTGATTCTGAACAAACTGATTTCATTTTTTAATTAACACGTTGTATACGTGCCACGTATGTAACTATGATTAAATAATCTTAAAGACTCCATTTTTCATACAACTTGCTAATGCATACTGTGACTTCCTGCAATTGTGACGATACTTAGCACTACATACTAATTACCTACTACCTAATAAATCAGTACATATTATTATTATAATGTATATTATTATTAAAGTAAAATAAACTTTACAGCGTTGCTCCAAACTGTGCTCAAGCCTCCATTTGTTTCGGACAACTCCAGACATAGCGGAGCATGATCGCTAATTTTCCAGTCGCGGGCCGCGGCGAACTCGCATTGTTCGCGAAAGACAACAAAAACTATTGTTCGCGGTGTGATGAGCTCACTGCGCACAAATCATTGAGATAATATAACTAGAGACGATACAGCGAAGCATGTTTTTGCGCACTGTGTTGCGGCCCATCTCCCGCAAACGCCACAGTGATTGTGAGTGATCCAAGCGATTGTGGTGAGTGCGGCCGGAAATCATTACGCAAACAATTGCTTCGAGGTGTCATCTCTAGTTATAAATACCTCACTGCGTCCCACACGCTAACACGTCACGGTTTTGGTCTGACACTGAGCTTGCAATTTTTGAATAGTTTTGTTTTTAATAAAGACCTTTTGCAGTCGACTTCGTGACACTCCGAGTGAGTGGTTAGTGATTGGTGGAAATAGAACATGTCTATACTTAGTTGGGGTGCCCGACGGCGCACCAGGTTGCGATCGAGCAAGTTAAGTAACTTTTACATGCACCTACCAGATGGGTGATCGCATTAAAAGGTTTCCAGCTTCTACGTGATTCGGAAGGCACGTTGGCCTATTAGCTTCAAGGCAACTCACCCGGATTGGGCTAGCGGGGTGTGTCATATTCCGTTATTCATATCTTTTTTCCATGTTTTGAGATCGGCGAACTAACTATCAAACTGCAGGCGGTGAAAGACTTGGACATCTTGGACAAGCCTATGATATGGTCATAACCCAACTAACAATATACCCTTATAAAATTAATGTATAAGGTCCATACTCTCTTACATGTTTTAAAATAGCAATCAATATGTCAATTAACCTTATAATGGTACATTATAAGAAGATTTAGCTAATACTACCATTATCCTTGTAATTTAGTTGGGTAAACTGTAATAAATCCTAATAATATAGCCCCAATAAGGGTTCAAAATGTTGTATTCTTAAAGGAGCTAGTTATATGGCTTATTCAAAAGCTATGTAAAGGTTTCTAATAGGGCCAATTATTCTTATAATTGCAATGCACAGAGTAACTATAATGCTTTTTAATTTATAGGAGCTTATTATAAGATGTCTATATGACAAAAGAGTAAAAGCATTTTACATAGTCTTTATAAGAATGAAAGCAAACCATATTCGATTAAATATTATTTATAAGAGCGTCATTCTCTAGATGCCTATATTCAAGTGTTCTACATAACTTTACAAAAACATGATTCATCATGGTTGAAATTATCTAGCTTTTACAAAAAACAGCCACGGGTTCCGTCGCCCTACTAAATCCAATGAAATTTTTGTGTAGAGATATAAAAGACTGGGCAATAAAAATCAATATTTCCATTATATAACTTTTAGCGATTTATTTAAAAATATTACAGCACGTAATTAGACGATTAGGCGCGTATGGCTGGCTGGCTGCTGAATTACCTACTTAAAAGACTGAAAGAAGTTTATTACTATTATTTCTGCGTTTTCTTAATTTCTTGTTTCAATAGTTAGGGACACATTACACTTCTATTACTTCGGCTTTATCAGCCGTAAAATATTATTATCCTGCAAAAGAAATAAGAATTAAATTATGAACAAAACAGTAAAGTAAAATTTTGAATAAAAATCTTCGGGCATTAAATTAAATGTGGATACGGGTTTTTACTAGTGAGAAATGAACCCTAAATATATACAAAATGGCAATAGCATAAGCTTAAGTTTCCTTATAAATGATTTGCGATACCTATTTCCCTTTAGCCTTATTAAAAACATGAATAAATAATTAACCAATTTTGTATCACAAAACAGCCTAAATTCAAGGGCGCGTTGATAATATAACACACTGCGTACCACATTTTGCCATGCATTTGAATTCCCACAATGTTTTCACTACATACAAGCATTTAATCAGTAACAACATATTATGATAAATTATAAACTTACTGTTCTTGTCATTAAAATGGTTGACAGTGACAGCGGTCACTTTAATTTTTCGCTAAGCTTTTAGGAAAATGTAAATCACTATCTTACTTAATACAGAATCATACATGGGCAAACAGCTTTAAAAAATACTTTGCTTTGCTAGTATAAATTTTACTCCCTTGTTGCTGGCTATAATGAAACACGTAAAAGAATAAAAAGCTAACAATAAATCCACTATAAGGTGGGTACAAAGTTATTGTCCTTATAATTTGTGCCCAAACGCAGGTTTATAGGAGATAATACGGCTATTAAAAAGCTATTAATTTTGGCAATGAAAGCCATTTTAAGAATCATTTTTGTTAGTTGGGAATTAGTAAAAAAAAAATCAAACGCACAGTGAACATTATATTTTTTTAAGTTACTAACTTATTTATAACTAGCGGCCCGCCCGCAACTTCGTTCGCGTAACCCTATATCCCGTGACAGATACAAAAAAAAATTAACGTTATCCTGACAATTATGAACACAACAAAAAAAGAATTAGCTGAATAGGTGCAGCCGTTCTAAAGTGATGCGCGTACAAACATCCGGCAATTGATTTTTAATTTTTATTAATGTAGATGGTTGTCTTATCAGATGGAAACGTATTTTTCTTAATCAAGTTTGATGTTTACGTTAAAGTTAATTTCCATTTAGTTGTTAAAGTTAATTAAACACAGCTCAAAGTTAGTAATGAGTTGACAAAACACAGCGGTAGGCGCGACGAGGCTAGTTGTTGCAGCCTGAAATATAGTTGGTATCAGTTGCAGCGCTGTACAGGGTGCTTCTTTTCTCAGTCGCTTCATTTAATATTTTTTTGTAAATTACGATTTTTTTATTTTTTATTTCTTTTACAAAAGACACACCTGTTTACAAAAAATTATAACATATATCTGATAGCAGTGAGCGTTAGTTTGCATGTTTTACTTTTCTCTCTAAGTGTCAGATTTTTTTTCGCGATGCCGTTAATTGCCAGCCATTAAAAATGGCGACGCGAAATTTTGCACTCGGAACTTCAAACAACGATTTGAGCTATTACTTGTTTGAAAAAATGTACAAAACTTAACATTTATGGTATTTTTATGAAATAATCTATCAAAATATGTAATTAACGGTGTATATAAACCATATGCGTATAAATACTAAAATGAAATATCACAAAATCTATTCAATTTATTTTTATCACAAAATATTTTTAAAAAATCTACAGATCTCGTGCTCTACACGACTTATAAGGGCATTGAAAATGAACGCGTAATTTTTCTTTCGTTATTTATAATTTTTTTTCAGAACCAAAAAAAAAAAACCAACTTTTCCAAAATATTTTTAGATCATCTTAAACCCCTTCGAATTCCGCGTCTTTTGAGCTATCACGCGGCGGGCGCCTCGCACGCCGCGTGATATTGCACCTTGCGCCGCCCAAACTCTACAGCCTCAACCATCACTAATATCAAAAAAGTGTAATAAAGTAAAATGTTCCTTAGTTCAATACCGAAGTGCTCTTCTTTTAATTTTTTTAATTCGGCCCCGTTCTCGAGATATCAGGAATTTTCTGGGAAAACACGATTAATCGGTCAAAAATAGTCGGTTTTTTTCTCAGTCGCTTCATTTAATATTTTTTTGTAAATTACGATTTTTTTATTTTTTATTTCTTTTACAAAAGACACACCTGTTTACAAAAAATTATAACATATATCTGATAGCAGTGAGCGTTAGTTTGCATGTTTTACTTTTCTCTCTAAGTGTCAGATTTTTTTTCGCGATGCCGTTAATTGCCAGCCATTAAAAATGGCGACGCGAAATTTTGCACTCGGAACTTCAAACAACGATTTGAGCTATTACTTGTTTGAAAAAATGTACAAAACTTAACATTTATGGTATTTTTATGAAATAATCTATCAAAATATGTAATTAACGGTGTATATAAACCATATGCGTATAAATACTAAAATGAAATATCACAAAATCTATTCAATTTATTTTTGTCACAAAATATTTTTAAAAAATTTACAGATCTCGTGCTCTACACGACTTATAAGGGCATTGAAAATGAACGCGTAATTTTTCTTTCGTTATTTATAATTTTTTTTCAGAACCAAAAAAAAAAAACCAACTTTTCCAAAATATTTTTAGATCATCTTAAACCCCTTCGAATTCCGCGTCTTTTGAGCTATCACGCGGCGGGCGCCTCGCACGCCGCGTGATATTGCACCTTGCGCCGCCCAAACTCTACAGCCTCAACCATCACTAATATCAAAAAAGTGTAATAAAGTAAAATGTTCCTTAGTTCAATACCGAAGTGCTCTTCTTTTAATTTTTTTAATTCGGCCCCGTTCTCGAGATATCAGGAATTTTCTGGGAAAACACGATTAATCGGTCAAAAATAGTCGGTTTTTTTCAATTTAAAAATATTTTTACATAATTTTAAACCCCTTCTAATTCCGCGTCTTTTGAGCCCTCATAAGTCTTCGTGGCCTTAAACCTCAATCACGGGTGAGTCGCACTTTCAGCGAAAATGGGGGCCCTACTGGAGCAAACGAAAAAACATTTTCAATGTAAAAATAAATTTATACATTGTGAACAAAGTATTTTACTATCATTCGATAGTGCATTAACTAAATTTACAGAAAACAATAACAATAACATAGTTTAATTGTAAAAAGACCATAATATTTATCTAAAAAGTCAACATGCCGTAAGAAACCGAGCGTAAAAAAAAACAATTTTGAATTTCCCCCTGTGAAGTTCAATGGACGCGTACTAGAGTGAAAAGGGTATATATCGGTGGCTTTTTCTTTATCTGACGTCAGTGCAGGTATCACGGTAAAATATGCTCTATTGTATTTAATTACATCACACTAATATTATAAAGGCCAAAGTTTGTGAGTGTGTATGTTTGTTACTCTTTCACGTAAAAACTACTTAATGGATTTGGATAAAATTCGGCATACAGATAGTTTATAACCTAGATTAACACATAGAATACTTTTTATCCCGATATTACCACGGGAACGGGAACCACGCGGGTGAAACCGCGAGCGGCCGCTAGTACAACATAAAAACCGAACCCAAAATTGCGTGTGCCCGCCACGGGTTCTTGGCAATCGTTACCCAAAATTTGAACCCGTGGCGGGATGTTGGCACTCTAAGGGATTGAGAAAATAAATAAAAGTTATCATACTATTGATAGTTATTATACAAAACATACAGACAAAAGGTATAACCAGTAAATTCATGGAACCATGCGCTTATGTATTGAAGTGACATAAAGCGCGAAACTTAAGACTGATCATGTTAGAAGTCTAATAAAGACGCCCCCTGTCCCCTAAATAATTTTTGAACAAATCTTTGAAGTCCGATTATCAATCAATAGACATTTTAAGTACCAAGGTACATACCAAATGGTTCAGCCGTGCTGCTGAGTTGCAAGCAGTTTGCGTTTAACTATGTAAAATATTATTGTTACATTTATAATAGTACCGTAACATTTTTCTAAAAGCATAAGCTATTAATTAATGACATATATGTTATCTTAGAGTTCTCATCAAAAGTCTAACGTTGATGCATTGAACTACGATATCTTATCTTCCCGTTCAACAACAAATGCTTACAAAATGCTATCGATATTTCCCCTCACGTTTATTTGAAAAGCAGCAAAAAGTTTTCATAACAGCAAACACTCTGTACACAGTTCCTTAAACCACGAAACAGACAGTAGACAGTGGTTTCGCGATGCGAAAAAATTAAAATAAACAATGGCGGAGTCCGTCCCACACCCCGCGGCGGTTCGTAATAAAGCTTTTGTCCTAAGATTAGCTTTCAAGAAAGCCTTTATCCGGCCCTGTGTGGCGAAATTAGGGGCGCGTTTTGTTTCTGTCGGTGCACTGAGGCCGGACCTGGCTTTGTGGCACGCGTGTTTAGTGAACAAAATATCAAAGTTCTCTTTGGTTTTAAGGTGTTTTTTTTGGGTTGTTTGTTATTTTTTTAATTAATTTGCATGCTGATAGCACCATGATAAAGGAAACTAAAGAACTGTTGCTACGAGAAGCTTGCCATGATGTTTTTGGGTATGATTTTTTAACTTGTGTATTATTGTAAACCTATGCGACAAAGCTTTGGAGCTTTTGCTTCTACAAAAGTTTAATCGACATTTAATAATTTAGTTATTTTTGTGTACTACTTAAATATACAGAATAATACATAAAATTAGAGTTTAAATCATTTAATTTTTGTAATTTTTTTGTGTCCTATTTTTGTTACATGTACATACCTACCTACTGTATGTGATTTGTGTGATTGTCAATAAATATCTACTTACTTACTTACTTACTTACTTAGTTACTAATATTATCTTGGAAACTGATCTTTATAGTCACCCTACTATTTATAATCAACTTTAGTAATTGTGAAGCCCCTGAATTTCTGCATCCCTGCACTCTGAAAAGAGCTTCTTTGAACGTATTTTAGTTAGATAGATTATTATTATTAGATAGAGAGCTAGATAGATCATGGTTTTCTTCTTTTATAATCGGATAATTCGGTAATAAATAGGTCTGAAAATTCTACTATTCCGAACTCTGCATAAGTACTGCTTTTCATCTTTAATCGTTTTAATAAGTTAAAACAAGTACCTACTTCAAATTTTCTTTCAGGAATAAAACATAAGAACCAACTAACAAAATCGCAGTACACCAGTGGGAGAGAAGACCCTCAATTCCAGCACCATCAAAAGGTGATTCCTCAAAACTCGCAAGGCACCGTTTTATCAAGTCATCAGGATCGAGCAAACGCGAAACTGAATCCCCGATACGGGGCTAAAAGGAATTAATGCAAAACAAAAGTCTTGGTATCTGTAAGTCTGGGGGGTGGGACGGAGGCACTAAATTACGGAATGGGCGTCAACCCACCGCCATGTATCAATCAGAGGCCCCAGATTTATGGGACAGTTCACTTCGGAATCGTTAGCCTTTGCGACGAAAATGTGTTACTGTTATGCCGTCTTTCCCCCCGCTTTTTTCGTGTTGGAGAAGGTTTCGGGGCGATTTTTGGATTTGCTACAAGTGCTGGGAGCTTCGCCGGGGGTGATAGTAAGTTTTTTTTTTCCACCTTTTTTGTCAAGCTTTTTAAAGTGTAGCTACTGAAACCTCTGCAATAGACCGCAAATATTTTGAATAGTAAGCTTATATTGAAATCTAAAAAACACGAGTAGAAATCGTGTCATTGCTATAGTTTATAGGCCTTGAACATAAATGTAATTTTTTACAAGGCATTGTTTGTCAAATAAGTTGTCTTCTCACCTGGACAGGTAAATAGTTAAGTGAAAGCCAAAGCTCACCAAGATGACTCTTTTTTGGTTTATGAGAGTCACGGAGCAGAAAATGTGTGAATCGTTCACAGTAATAATAATAATACAGTGATAACCGAAACCGAGATTTACTGGTAGACGAGATATTTAGCTTGACATGCCTTCCAAAGCACAGAGAAGCTTGAGATATTCAGTTCAGCCTACAATAATTGAACTCTTTTAAATATCGCCACGCCCGCCGGCGCGGGCGGATAAATCCAAATGGCGGAAGACCTTGTACTAAGAAGAGTAGATACATAGGACTGTATTGTTCATAATTATGTTTGAACCAAGTGATGTTCGCAAGCTTCCACTCAATAACAGTGATAATGGGAATTAATTTTTCGCATTTTACCGTGAGTGCGCTCGGCTTTGTGCCGTTGTGGACACGAATGGAAAAAGGGACGTTGCTGTGAGGGGACAATTTCCTCTGGACGCCGCGTCACGCTGACGTGACGGCGACGGGATGCATTTGAGCTTTGTCCGTTTTAATTTCAATCCTTTTTCGATGCTGCTTGCCGCGCGCTAGTTTCCGTTTAGTGCCAAAACTGTTGACGTACGTTTGCATTTGCTGAGCTAACTTTGTGGGTGGAATGAAAATGTTTGTACATTGGTGTTCGCAAAATTGTAGCGTTTTATTATGTCATAACTAATTATATATATTTTTATAGAGAAGCTCTATGTCGCAGCGACTATGGCGTTCGGTTTACGATCTTTCCAGTCAAGCAACTTTTGCAACCCTGGGATGGATAACCCCATTATGAATATCCACCAAACTAGACCAAATAACAAACAGATCTCCTTTGCTTAAGCATCCATCCGGTGAAGATGTTTTGAGTAGCATTAAAAAGGATACTCGAATTGGCACGGCCGCGGAGGACACTCATGCACTTATGTAACTTAAAATTAATTAATCTCGCACCTTTAATTAGGTTTACGCATTTGCGCAATTTTCATACAATAAGTTTTTTAGTTTTGTTCCATATTCTATAAGCGTTAAAATTAAACGTAGCTTTTCAACACTAACTCGAATACAATATTACTGGCAAGAATACACACACAATGTTTAAAATTTTTACAATAATTACATTGAACTGAAACACTTTTTTGGATCTAACTCGCGTTTATGACATTTAAGGGTTTTGATTTTAGTCCTGGACTCTTCGAACCCTTTACAGGGTCCGTGGCCACAGGGTCTCCCTGTGTATAGTGCTAGCGTAAACCTTAGAAAACAATAAATAATAGGAAGTGCATACAGTGCCACAAGCGGCACTGCATCTCGATCGGTTTCGAAACGTTAAGGTTAAGCTTTGCAGTATAAGGATACATTTTTAATTCGTTTTTGACTTTAACTAATGTAATTATGTATTAATGTAAATAAAGACTAAAACACTTTTGTATTCAACTTTACCTGTCTATTTTTTGTATGAGTTTAGTTAGGTAGATCTATGAGAATGGCACACGTAAATATTCGGGTGAAAACGAATCTGATTCATAGTAATTAAAATTTGTAATATTTTCGGGTGAAAATGAAACTGGGGAAAAACGCCACTAACCCATATAATAGTGACGCCGCCTAATCTGTCGTAAAGTTTTTGTTAGACAACAGAAATACCAGCTGCCCTACTCCTGTAGGTCACGTGATAGGTTAGAAATTTAAGACAATCGCGAAGCGCAGCGTAGCGATTGTCTTGAATTTCGAGGTTATCTTTTTATAAGACAACAGAAATCTAACTCCATACAAAATATATTTTCAGTATTATGTCTTCTGAACATTATGGCAAATAAAAAACGGCGTCACGACGGCATCGTAGTAACTGATCTAGAATGCCGCTTGTGGCACTCTATCAACAGCCTATATAATAACATTATAAAAAATATAATATATTTTCGGATTTTCTTATTATGTTATGTTTTTTTTTATAAAGCAAAGAATATGTGTTCTGATCGTAGCAAATAGAGAGCTGTAGCCTCTGCCTACCCCGCCGGGAAACAGGCATAATGTATTAAGTTTTAATTTCCTACCTAAATCTTGAGGTTTAAACATCCAAAGAAGTATAACGAAGCGGCGCATAATTCCAGTTTACTGCCGGTATCTGCCTACAAGTTGCGGACGGGGCCCGTCCGTGGCCGTCACGATGTACGAGCGACGTAACGATAACGACACGATCGCGTAAACACGCCACTATTCGCACCTGTGCGCTCTTTATGAGTAGGTCGTATGCTGGAGACAATAGAAAGGCTTTCAAAGTTTAATAAGACTGATATTTTTTAGTAAGTGACATGGTTCTACCGCCTGCCTGGACTAACTAAGGCCGGTGTCTCAGATCCCTCAGATCCGAGGTATCGGGTTTGGTTATTAGACATTCAGTGTAATAGCTTAATGCTTGGTTTGTTTAGTGACTTATTTTAAAATCGGCTGGTAAAAACTATTACCATATTGCCATTAAAATACAATAGGATATTGCTGGCAGTCAGTTTAGTATAGGTATGCGACATATACCCAACTACATTTTATTTTTAATAAATCTCCCAGATAATCATATAAATATATAGTACGTTTAAATAAATATTAAGTACAGACATAATATGAATAACAACATAAAAAAACATAAATTAATTGATTTTGTTAAGGAACCGCTTGAATTAAATATAAATTAAACTTTTTACTCGCAAGTAGGTCATATCCAACGATGTCGAGCGTTGCCAGCATCACCACCTGAACTGAGACTTATGTTAGTGCCCTCGGAAATTTATTTGATATGTGCCGAACAGTTTCAGCTAACGGCCGGGGTAATACTAATCAAAACAACTCGTTAATTACTATGTACGGGGGGCTGACTAACAAACGGTTAGTAATGCTATGTAGTATCTCTTAAATATAATTAGAGTTCGCATTCCAATAACACGACGGACTGTTCTGCCACATAGATTTGTTCCTTTGAAACACTACTTTTAAGATTTTGCCCATTATTTGAACTAGATGCCGATTTCTGCCGCTAAGCAGCATTTTTCGTGTAGTTTCGTGTAGAAGTTCTTCTAAATCAAGTAAAATGGTAAAAGCATAAAAAATTGTAGGTACATTGTCTATATAGGCGTTGCTGTTGCACGCATTATATATTAAGGCAATTTTATCCAGTGGTCTGGTTCCAGGGTTCCATTATCAGCGTGGGGTATAATTACATGTCTTAATGTGCCCGGTTCAGCTGTTGGTGTTCTTAGCTGTCAGTAGGTGTTCTAAAATCATATTAGAATAACGCCAATTAGCACATAACTTAACGGATAGAAGCGATACAGTTTATTGTACACCTCAATTGGATCAGATTACCTTCGCAGAAAGACCCAAGTGTCCTCAAGTCTTGTGTGCAGTGCATCAAAGCCATGCACTGAAGCGGTTCATCCTCCACAATAACTCGGCGGAGATTTGTTGCGCGAACACCTTATCCGCTCACTGTACTCGCAGCTCGTGTGTCTGTAAGAAGTTTGAATGTTTCTTGCTACATAAGACTGAAATTATTTAAATAGAACCTTAGAAACTTATTTCATTTTAAATTTAACTATTTTACATTGGTGTTTAAATTAATGGGTGACTGAAATACTGAATAAATATTTAGTTGAAATGAAAAATTTCAAAGTTATATTTGTGTCTATAATCATGTGACTTCATGCGATCACGAACAAAAGGTTTTGAACATTCGGTAGTAAAAATTGTCTTAACAATGAAAACAGTGAAATTAAATAGTGCCGTATATTTTAGAATGACCTTACGGATACAATAAAAGAAATATAGCATTACAAACGATTGATCCAAACCAATCTCAATACAAAGACAAAATCGTGCTATTATGAAACAGCCATCAAAATGCTGCATTGTAGTCTTAGAGCATTATTGAATGCTCTAAGATTGTAGTCGAATATCACTTTCGCTTATTAAAATATGAGCTTTATTTCACTAGCCAATGAACATATAATTACATAAACTTAGATTTTGCAATTACGACAATTACCCTTACTACGATTACCCTTAACTTTGATATCAGTCTTCTATTATTGTACATTATATTTTTCTACAGTAACATTATTGACTTTATTGCTTTAAAAGTACGACTACTACATAACCTTACATTTCTCACGGTACACCTATTTAGGTATAGCTAACAATAGACCAATTGACGTGATGACTACTATGGGAACTGTTATCTCATAAATTGCTGTAAGATAGGCACGCTAATCAGAATTTTAAAACTACTGACATGTAGTTGAACGAATAGTAAACAATTGTTTGGTGGGAAAACTGGAGAATATACAGGAAAACTTGTTACTTATAAATGCTGTTTTATACGCTAGGTTACCTGACACGTCATTTTAACAATATTTATAGGCTCGAGCGAGACCCTTAAGGGGCTACCAGACTGTTGTAAACATGCCTTCCCACCAGGTCACCTTGGTTTACAACTTGTTGTAAACAAGGCTTCCACTCGGTTTACAACCGCCGTTGATGTTTTCCATCACAAACAGTGTTGCCATTTTTAGCAGGATCCTGCTTTTTTAGTATATTTTTTTAATAATTTGATCTATTTGCTGGAAAGAAAACGCGATTAATTTTATATCTTTATTAGCTAGATATGAGCTTTTAAAGATGTAAAAAAATACCGCGCTGTACGTACATTAATATATACCTACTAACTGGGCTTTTTTCAGTAACCACTTAGTATGTAGGTTGTAGGTTGAAGATATTATTTAGTCTGTAAAGTAAGCTCTGCGGTTTGTGTGTAATGTGTGTAATTGAGAAGACGTGTGTATGGAATTTTTTAGAGAGGCAGTGTCAACACTGCTTGCGTGTTTTACAATAAACATCCACACAGCGGACCGCCAGAAGTTTTCAACGCGCGCCCGCAAACCAAGGTCGTAGGAAGGTCAACCGAAATTTCGTTGCAAACAACTTACTTACCATACTGTTGTAAACCGCTGTTGAAAACTTCGGTTTAAAACAGTCTGGTAGGCGCTTTAGCGCTGAGGCTAGAGCGTTTGTGTTGAGATCTTGCAAGTTAAATAAGTAACTTTCCAAAGCATCGTCAATTTAAATTGTAATTTTTGAATTTACAACGCAATATCAAATAAGTGTCTATCAAAATATACCAAAGGTCTAAGCGTCTTATTAAATTTAAAAACAGTCTACATAGGTAGTAAAACTTTTGGTCCTTCGAGCCGGATTGCGTTTGTAGCTCAATAGCAAAAAACAATTAGAGACGGGTCATTGTATCGAGGTCCACCTGAGGCAGTAGCCTAATTTTTATATAACACGACTATTATCCCCAAAGGGTTAGTCAGAGGCTAGGCTATGGGGACCGCAAAAGCATTCCACACCCTACGGTCTACGTTTCACCAAATGACAACTGCACATGTACTTAGCATGATAGGTGGTGAGCCAATAGCCTTTTAGGAAACCCAGGAGAAGAGATGGGCTGGTAGAATCATTTTAAAAATGAGCAGCCGCCACCCATTGACCTAAAAGAATAGACAAGAACGTTCATACAAACCAATTGTTCCAATTCTTTAACACGTTGAGTGCGAAACCAGGTCTAAAACACCTTGTATGTGTCTCGCTTACAGTGCGGCTAAGAAAACTATAAACTTCTTTGTAGTGCGAAAGGCATAACTTCAATTTGGTTTGGTGTAGGAAGGAGATGAATATATATTAATGTTTTAAATTTTAGCGTTTTATTAACGCTTAAATATACTTAAGTAAAATTTTAAACACTGAAAAAAGACGACAACCTCAGGCGAGAATCGAACCACGCACCTTCCGCATTCCGGGCGGCTACCTTAACCACTTGGGTACCGAGGTCTGGCTTTCAACCGTCGAAATTTGTCAGTGCTTGATGCTTATGTTTTTAGTCAACATTGCTTCATCAAATCTTAGATGTTTTCAACTCTGAGATCCGAAAGAAATATTTATACAAATATTTGAACATTTGGTTAAGATGAAGCTGCGTTTATAGATTATTGTTTTATATTTTAGCGTTTTATTAACGCTTAAATATACTTAAGTAAAATTTTAAACACTGAAAAAAGACGACAACCTCAGGCGAGAATCGAACCACGCACCTTCCGCATTCCGGGCGGCTGCCTTAACCACTTGGCTACCGAGGTCTGGCTTTCAACCGTCGAAATTTGTCAGTGCTTGATGCTTATGTTTTTAGTCAACATTCCCGCCGATGGTTCGATTCCCGCCTGAGGTTGTCGTCTTTTTTCGGTGTTTAAAATTTTAGATGAATATATATTTAAGATGTGTTATTAAAATGGAGTCCAGTGGTGTACCTACCTTAGTACCAGGTTTTTTAGACCTGGTACCGCACGGAAGAAATAAAATTTCATTGCAGTGCGAAACCAGGTCGAATGCACCTGGTACCCCGCGCACCTTGTACCGCACCTTGCGCTAGCTTCGCGCGGTCAGTGTTGGACCGCATTCGAGAAAAGGTGCCGTAAAAGAATAAATTTAAATTACGACGTTCGTGAAGAGAGTGATGTCAATATGCAATCGAATTATAGATTGATTTGTCAAAAACAGGTGAGTCATCAACACTATTTTTTTTTTGTTTACCTAATTATGTTTCCTGTAGGTAGGTAGGTTTTGTTCTCTATTTTATTACAAAAAAGTAACATTTAGTCTGCAGTCAAACGTACACAAAAAACGGTCAAGTGCGAGTCGGACTAGCGCATCGAGGGTTCTGTTATATACAACATGTCCCAAAATTCAAGGATAAGCTGGTACCAGAGGATGAACCTTTTCTTGACTATTAAAGAAAAAAAAAAGAAAAAAATAAATCTCAACATTCTATGAAAATACAAAAAAAAATTGAAATCCTTAGAAAATTTACACCCCTTAACATATTTTTAACTACCATAACCACAACTTTTCTAAAATTTCAGTTTTTTTTTTGTATCGGCAACTTACATAGCACTGCTATACACCACAATCCTTAAAAATCCTAAAACTACAGTAATTTTTATTCAAAAATCAATCATAATATTTTATTTCCCTAAAAATTTTAAAGTTTTATACTTTCAGTCTACTTTCACTCCTCGTAGCGTAAAAAAAACGTATGGTAACTACTATGGCAAGTTTTTTTAAAAATTAACGCAACTAACTATGATTCTAAAATGGTATAAGACTCTACGAAAACTAGCCACGAAAGAAAGTGCGTTCTATTTCTAAAGAAGAACCAAATTTAATGATTTTTTGCTGTTGATAGTAATCATTTTTAGTTAGGCCCAAAATAGGTTTCTAGTTGTTCAAAAATGTTGAATGAATTAAAACAAATAGTAGAAACATTTTTACAATTATTTTATTAATTTATTGTTAACATCAGAGTACATGTTCAAATTGTTTGCCACCGGCATTAATACAGGCACGACATCGCCTTAAAAAGGATCGTTTTATTCGTCGTGCATATCTTCTACCGTTGATATGATCCACAGCCTCAGCGATTTTTTGGCGAAGCTCGTCCAATGTTGCAATGGGTTTTGAGTAGACCCTGTCTTTGAGACAACCCCAATAAAAAAAATCGAGGGGATTTAGATCGGGTGAACGTGGTGGCCATAAGATAGGACCAAGTCGCCCGATCCAACGTCCTGGATACTCTTGGTTTAAGTATTCTCGCACTGAATGAGCGTAGTGAGCTGGGCAACCATCATTTTGAAACCACATGTTTTGTAAATCATTTATGGGCACATCTTCTAATAAATCTGGCAAGTCATTTTGTAAAAAGTTTAAATAACTATTGCCATTTAAGTTTCCTTGTAACTCAAAGGGCCCAATCACTTTTCCATTTAATATGCCCGACCATAGGTTAACTTTAAATTGATATTGGGATTTGTCTTGTCTCATCAGGTGTGGATTCTCATTGCTCCAGCTATGTAAGTTGTAAAGATTTAAATAACCATCTTTCTTGCAGGTTGTTTCATCCGACCATAGAATTTTATCTAAAAATTGGGGATCTTCTCTGTGCTTTTGCAGCATCACACGGCAAAATGCAACACGTAGCGGATAGTCCCGCGGTAATAATGTCTGCACACGCCTGTAGTGATATGGGTGAAGCCTGTGACGTTTTAGAATTCGATGTGCAGAACTTTTGGGAATACCAGTTACCGCTTCTATGGCACGTACCGAGGTAGTTGAATCATCTTCTATTTCATTGAGAACTTCTTCATCGCGTTCCATTCTAGGTCTTCCAGCGTTTCTCCTGTCAGAAGGTAAACGACCCTCCGAAAACGCTTGATGCACATTAGTAAATACTCGGTAACCCGGGTATCTTTGAGCATTCGGGTACCTTTCTCGATACAATCTGCTAGCAGCGCTAGCATTGCATCGGCATTCTCCATAGATGAGGTGCATATTAGCGTATTCCAGCGGTGTGTATGGTAGCGGCATTATAAACACTAAATAGTCCACAATACGCCAAAAGTCCAATTCACAAAAGACACAATCACAGTCCAAAATAATGCCAGGTCAGTTTAATTAGTGGGTCACTTTATCGGGTCCAAAAAGCCAAGCCAAAAGTCGTTAGTACGAGAGCCACGTCAATTGAATACAGAATGGTGCACAGTAAACAAAGGAGTAAAGCGTACTGACTTGCTCTTGTTATTTAATAAGGAACATACCATCTAACTCTCTCTAACGCATAATCTCTCTCTATCTATCTCTCTCTGACGTCTAAATTTTATTGACACGCACGCGTCATATTCAAATTCCAAGAATTTGCAACAATAAACCTATCTTGGGCCCACACTAAAAATGATTACTAGCAACAACAACAATTTATTAAATTTGGTTATTCTTTAGAAATAGAACGCACTTTCTTTCGTGGCTAGTTTTCGTAGAGTCTTATACCATTTTAGAATCATAGTTAGTTGCGTTAATTTTTAAAAAAACTTGCCATATTAGTTACCATACGTTTTTTTTACGCTACGAGGAGTGAAAGTAGACTGAAAGTATAAAACTTTCAAATTTTTAGGGAAATAAAATATTATGATTGATTTTTGAATAAAAATTACTGTAGTTTTAGGATTTTTAAGGATTGTGGTGTATAGCAGTGCTATGTAAGTTGCCGATACAAAAAAAAACTGAAATTTTAGAAAAGTTGTGGTTATGGTAGTTAAAAATATGTTAAGGGGTGTAAATTTTCTAAGGATTTCAATTTTTTTTTGTATTTTCATAGAATGTTGAGATTTATTTTTTTCTTTTTTTTTTCTTTAATAGTCAAGAAAAGGTTCATCCTCTGGTACCAGCTTATCCTTGAATTTTGGGACATGTTGTATATATACAAATAAGATACACACATACACATCACGTACACCACACAAGCAAACTCGTTCATAATTAATTTATCTTTTCAGACTTCACATCAAAACCAGATAAACATCACTTAGTAAAAGGAGTAACGAAAAAGAATTGTGTCGGATGTTATGCAAAACTCCGAACCTTATTGACGAGCCGCCAAGCTGACAGGAAAATGAAAAAAAATATTACTCAGTGTGTGGAATGTGAAAAACCTTCTGCTTACACCATTGATTAATTTAGTTTTTCTATTTCTCTGTTTTTTAGTTTTCTCCTTCATTAAAAAAATCTATAGGCGGGAATCGAACCATGCACCTTCCGCATTCCGGCGGCTGCCTTAACCACTTGGCTACCGAGGTCTTTCAGTGTTTAAAAAAAAAATTACATCCACTTAAGCGTATATTTATGCGTTAATAAAACGCTAAAATATAAAACATTAATCTAAAAAAATCTATTTAAAACTATCGATATTTTTATTTCTCATCCCTAAAATATGCGCAAAACTTCTCTTATTCAGGGCGGTACAGGGTGCATAAGACCCTGTAATTTATTATAGCTATAAATTTTAAACAAAATAAGCTGTTGACGAACGCCTTCAGGTTCATGTCAATCAATTCATAATTGTTAATATTCAAAGCAAAAAATTCTATATATTTTAACATGAAACCAAAAAAAGGATTTAAGTTTCTTAAACGTTACAGGGTCTAATAAGCCTGGTACCGCCACAATGAAAGTTTTATGAACAGGTGTGAAACGCCTGGTGCCGCAGTAATGGAAAGAATAGAAAAATCACTGCCGCGTCGAACGTGTTAATGAGAGACCTAAAGTTCGCTGCAGCCACTGCAGCGCTTAAACATTTACGTCGTCTAATCAACAGACAGACATTGCAGCGCCAGATTGTCGATCGGTCAAAGACAACGTAGTGTGTTACAAGATGGCGTCTATGATTTTAGAAGCCGTGGCACAGAAATGAAAAAATATATTTCCTATTGTATTATTACGATTAACTACCTAATAAAGACTCAAATAACAATTAATTTCACTTACTTGACAACTGAATGGTGGTAAACGTTGAGGTGTACACTTTAAATAATAAAGAATTATTTTCGCCGCTCCGCACGCGCCTAAGCCGTGTGAATGTCGAAGCCACACTAAAGCAAGGTGCTGAGTCGACTCCACAGATGGGTCCAACATAGTGCGTGTTCGGAACGCCCTATCCGCTCGCTTCACTCATCCTCGCAGCTCCCAAACCGTCAATACACCGCGCTATTGAAATACAAAATGGATCCGCGCCGACTGTCGATTGTTTTTCTGTTTTCGCCAAGAAATAATTGGCTATGACAATGGAATTTATAATTTTTCGGTTAATTATGAAACTAGCTTGCTATTAATAAATAAATTGTATAACTTTATAATGTACTTTAGTTAATTTAAGCATCTGAACTAACCACACTTGGATTTTTTCGGCCGAGTTTGTCTTATAATAGGCTTAGAACTTACCACCAATTTGGTAGCTTCACTTTTTTACAATCAAAACGTTTCTGAAGATTCACACTTTACAAATAAATAACTAAAATTAACACAGGTTCGCACATTTTTTATTTAAACCTATATTTATGAACACGAAACTTTTAGCTGACCGCCATTGCGAACTCAGTTCGCCAGGTTAAAACAAAAACACTTTTTTCAATCATGCTTTTATCTCTGTCACTGAAATAAAGGTTAACCCCATATTAAGACATTCTTTAGATTACTATTGTTAAGAAATAACTACACAGAAGCATATATTAAATTAATTAAATGCGTTCAAAAGTCATAAGGTGTCACTAAGTAGCCGCTCAACAATACTAACTATTTTGTGAACGATTTACAGTTAACTTCATGTGTGTTTATACATACATATTTGGTATCAATTTGAAGGGTAATATGTCATTTTCAAAATAAAATAAACCATATAGAGTAGAAAAAAGGTTCAGTTTTGATTACGAAACTGGAACGAAACAACTGGATGCCTAGGTATCCAAAGTGAATTTTAGGTTTTAGGCAATGGCACACTGGGTGAAAACGTTCACTTGTAGAAGTAATTCGAAAGTAGGTTATTTATTATGAGCTAACTAGCAATGAATATAAAAAAGAATATTTTATTTATTTATTGTCGTTTAAAAAAAAAACTGTGATGAGATCTCGATAATTTTATACCTGCTTAAAATTCTAGAAAGAATATTGGTGATAAGTGATAACATCATTGGTGTCAACGACACAACAAAACTATGTGATATTTGGGAAATTATTAGAATAATAAAGAAACGATACAAAATAGATATAAGTACCTATTTTTATTTGAAGTTTTTATAGACACAAATCAGTGAGTCTAGGCGAAGGCATCAAAATAATAAAAAACGAAATTCAATTTTTTTTAATTCAATTTAGGTTGAGGTGACAACACTTATGAGCGTTAAAGAAGCTACGCCATCGGCTCCCAAATCCTACGGCGGGAGACCTTGCTAGAAGAACCGGTAAGAAACTCGTCACGGGTAATCTGTTTCTCCCTGTTATATTTCATACAGAGTCGTCAAATTGAAAATTGACCTTCACACATTTATAATATATAAATGAATTAAACCTGCATTCAAATAAAAAAAAACTGTATTGCATCGGGCTTAACTACTATTGAATGTTAAAATCACCCAGTGTGCCCCCGACGCTATTGATTTTTATTGAAATCACTTTGGACACCTGTGCGTCCAGATGCCACTTTACAATTTTAAAACTAGTAATCCAGTGCTTTAATGAAAGGAAAGATGTTAGAAAAGCAAATAAATCAAAACAATAATTAACAATTAATTAATGTAATGCAATATCAAAGTTGGAAACATTATTATTTTCTACAAAAAACAATAAAACATTAGTGCGTCGATTACGCGTACTTCGGCACCGTATTTTGTTATGAATAATTTAATATAAATTAACTTACTTGGCCACTGAAGAACTGCTTTTAGACAATCCAGATAATTTTTTGAATGAAATTTAAACTTTCACTGAAGTTAATTGGTCTTTAATCACAAAAATAAATAGAAAACATTACACTATGACGGGCAGAACTATCATATGGTATCGTTGCCAACTTCACATCCAAATTGTTCACAAAATACAGATTAAACCAGTCAACGGTCGATGCGCAACTTCACAGTTAATAAATACAGAAAGGGACAGAACATACGCCTTATGCCTAAATTTACACGCAAGAGCAGGATGAAGCTTTTTTGTCGGCCGGTAGTTTTGGACGCTTAAGAATCCACAGTGTATTGACGGTCGAAATGCCTTAGATGCCTTAGTATCCACGGTGTATGGAGTGGTTAACTAGTGTAACGTATACATCGCTGCCGCCACCACACAGCTTCTATATTTTACAGTTTTTTTATAAACTAAGATAAAATATTTTTAATAACGGTAATTTATTATATCCTATTCAGTTACCGTGTCATGGTGCACTGTAGTGCCCCAAGTCAGTTATTAACCTGATAATAGTTGGCAACGTACCCATGCGAAGGCGGCGTGCATCGCTTTTATTTAATCTGCGGGCAGCTGAGCTAACGCCGTAATGCGGTTACCCGCGTGCGTACGGAATACGACATACAACTCCCAATCAAACGTGCACTGTAAGTAGTAGGAGTCTGCCCAGAATCCAATGGCGACCACCCTTATATAAATGTCTGCCGCTAAGCAGCATTGTGTACATTGTTGCATTTCGGTATGAAAGGTACTAGATCCTAGATCTAATATGTTATTATAATTTCAGCGAAAGCCGCAGGGTGCGTCGAGCACGTCCTCGGGCTGCGGCGGCGCATCACCATCAGGCAGGCCGTTGCTCGTTTATCCGATCAGTTTGCTGAAAAAAAAGCATAATTGTTATATACAGGGTCTAACAAAATCAATAAGCGAACGTGTAAGGGCGGCATCTATACACCATTCTGAATACAATGACAAAAAAATGAGCTCCAGTTTTATAGTGATTTTTCAAAGTTATGTTTTCTAACAAACTAAATCAATTAAAATAATGCACATCATGAAACATGCTGTATCTTTACTAACACGCACGCAAGCGTCAATAAAAAGATAGCTCAGTGTGCTCCGAGTTTAGTGTGCATGTTCGGCTATCTTTGTGTACGTGTGGTACAGCTGTACGGGTTTGGAAAAGGTGTATTTTTGGTGAATTATGATAATGTTTTGTTGATTATCTCGATAACGAGACTGTAGTTTTGGACTAAATTTGGTGAGCATACACAGTGTGATGTATAGATGCTCCCCTTAAACGTTCGCTTATTGATATTGTTAGACGCTTTATAGTATATAACCTAGCATTGTTTTAAACGAACATTCTCGTAGGTACTAAGCCTGTAAAAATAATAAAAGAGTTCATGGGTGCAATTTTTTAAAGTTACCGTAGTAGATGAGTATGAGGATGCGTCCCGCCTGACAATAATCAGCTTTCCCAGCCAAGGTCGGGCGCGATACCGAGGGCATCACGCCCGCTGCGCCACCGATCCTGAAGCTTCAGTTCTAATGCCTATGCCTCGTCATTTCTCTGGATCTATAACCAAACCGGAACGCAGAAATGCTGCCAATGTCCAGCAAGTATGCCGCTTGGCGGCAAAGATAGACGCCATTGAGTCGGATTGCGGGTAAAATTCCATTTCCATACCATTCTACTACAGTGGAACCTGGTCAGCCAATAAAGTACTTGACTTTGAGTGTCTTTGAGTACCTAAGTGTTTAAAACCCGAAAGTACGCGAGCTGCATTTCCAAAAGGTCTTAAACCTGAGCGCATTGCATCACTTTGTTTAAAGTAATTTTTTCCACAACCATAACTGGTTGTCTGTCTACTAAAACGATTATCCCACAGAAACCCTTGTACGTACCACATATTCTTAATCGATTCCTACATGTTGCAATCGTAGCTCTTTCCCGCACAACACGTCTCCTAAGTGCAAGCCAGCAGAAATGCCGGTCCCAGCTTAATTTAGTGACCGATAATTAAACACCCTTCCCCCCGCCCCCCGCCCCGCGCCGGACATAACATCCGAACATGCTGAGAAGTATTTTTGTCTAATAAGAGGGTGGGTCAAAGAGTAAACCTCGTAGATGGTATTTTTTAAGGTGTGTAAATTATGTGTTTTTTGACTCATGACAAGTTAATCGACTTTTTATTAGCTTATGACCCATTTAAGGTCACTGTACTCGATTGAGTACGGTTAAACTTTTATTTAAATACGAAAAGTTAATAAAATAAAGTAATTTATTTTAATTAAATTTAATAAAGGATAATATTAGTTATTTTTATATATTAGCAAACAAGGTTGTTTTAATATTTGAATCACTGTGAATCAATTAAAGCCGCGATTCTAAAGATGATACAGGTTGTATTACTTTGCTACTTTTGTATTATCATTATTTTTATATTTAATGTGCAAATACCGTTGTTTTGTGCTAAATATGTTATGAAATATTCTTGTTTATATAAACTGAAGTCGTTCAGCGAAAATAATATTTGAATAGGTTGACTTTTGTGACGATTTATAGAAGTGTACTCGGTTGAGGACACTGACCACATTGATGTATAAAAAGTCATTCATTAATTTTTAGAAAAGTTAGTAAAATCATGAGCTATAAACTTTCCAATCTCATTAATAAGTATGTTTGTGTTTAGGAAGCTATTTTAGTGGACAGCTATAATGACGGCGAATATGGCTTGGCAATCACACCACCCGATCATTTGTATCCTATGTATGGTTTCTTATGTCCGATCTATGATGTATGATTTTTTCATCGAATAACTCCTTAAAAAACCCGAACAGGAGTGAAACTCTTTTAAGCTCTTCCTTCACAGCATACTGCTTATCCAATAAAAGCAAATTGTCGAACATTTACGCCAAACCGAAGTCTTTGCTAGCTCTCAACCTTGATAGTGCTAGGTGATTATGTGTGAGTCTCCATGTCTTCATCAGCGCCCTCGCTTTCATCAGTGACGGCGCTCCGTCACTGATAAAGAAGAGGAATCACCATGAGATAAACCTAGCAATATCAAGGTTTTGTCCATAATAAAGGTGCTCCTTCTAGTGATGGTGATAGCAGTCATTCAGTAGGTACTAGCTGCAAAACGACCACGGCGGCGCCAGCAACAGGAAAAAACATCCGGCTTGGTGAAAAATTTTACCAACCCTCTCCTTCAGCTCTCAAGAGCCACAGATACAACAGATAAAAAAGATGCCGCAAAAGAAGAACTTAAACACCTCACTCCTACTCGTCCAAAAAGTCCATGACACAGTATTGCTCAGTACTATTGTGGCAAGATATTATAAAAAAAAGCTTAGCCGTCCTCGTCTTTAGCCGAAAGTTTATCCAAAGTGTAATTAATTTGCTTCTCATGTGTCCACTGGCAGTGCAAGAAATGCCCAAATACCCAATGCGTCAAGAAGCACTGCTTTGAAAAATTTCACCCTTAAGTGGTCAGTGTACTCAATCAAGAACAATAACAATCTAAAACCCCATAAAAAATATCCAAATATTTTTTCTTTTTGTGTTTTAAACTCCTTCCATTATCATAAAAATAAATAATTTTATTAAGTAACGTTTTTCATTTCAGTTTGACCTTTAATGGGTTAAGGTGGTCTAGCCAGGTCTAGGAAAGTTTCAGAAATACTTCGAGTTATAGGCCCAAATCATGATACAGTCATGAACTTAAGATAAAGTATGTGGGCCGGGAAGCGATAATTTATTTGTTATATGCATGTGTCATTATATTAATATACAGCTGTTAAAGAAATTAACGAAAATAATTTCCTAGTAGTTTTTCTCAATAGGTCATCTTTTTCTGTACATCAAATAAAGATTTTTTTCTATTACTGTAATAAAAATACCAAACAGACAGACGCAGCAAAATTTATTCTACTGGCTTTTATTTATTTAGGTAATAACTATGTTTTAAGAATTTTTTACATGTAAGTAAATACATAAACAAAACTTTTACAAAAAAACCAGCACCAACTACATAATATGTAGTTGGTGCTGGTTTACAATATTATTACAATATCAAGTATTCGCGTCTCAATAAAATACATTCAGCGTTCGATCCGCCATTTTTGAAAATAGTGTTCGGTAACGTCAATCACAATTTAAAATCGGCAGCGGCTAAAAAGTATTTATTTATGCAATCCACTCGTCATCTGACGCAAATGTGTCCCGATCGACCCGTCACGGCGAACAGATTTCCGCTTTTATTTATTTTTGAAAAAATACCACTTCTGCCCTATCAATAAAGCAATTAATAGAGGACATGTCAGTTTTGTAGCGACTGCGGTTTGGAGTGTGCGTTGTTGCCATTGCCTCTCTGCATTATTGTGACGTATTTGAGCGGTCTACTATTGACAGCATTGAGATAAATAAAGACGCTATTAAACGTTGAAAGTCAATGATGTTACAATTATTCTAATATCATTGTTGAAAGTGCTCTAATTTTAAAAGCAGAAGTTTACAAATGCGATCTTAAATATTTATAGTTGACAATACATTATACTAAGTACAAGGTGTACAAATTAACATATAAAGTATATATATATATATATATACATATATATAATAGTACAAGCAAGCATGCAAGTACAGTTTGAAGTACTAGTCTTTATAATACATTTCACAAGTTCCTTACATCGTTGGTTAGCATAGCTTGAACTATTTTTGTTGTAACCATTTTCGTTTTTAAAAATATATTTTTATAATTAGCTAAGTAAGCGCTGTTAACTCGTATCCCGTGATCGCTTTTATACAGCTTAAAGATATACCTAATATGTTTTTACACATTCTCATTTCGGTCCCATTCAGACAGCCGGCACTGCGTTTGCTTAACTTGCCAGATCGGCACTCCGTATGCGATAGCCGCTGCTCCATCATCGAGCACTCTTTAAATATAATTGCATGCTTGATACAAGCAGTGGCGTGCCTAGGGCTTCAGATAGGGCAAGCCCGAAATAAACAAATGAAAAAATACAAATCAATTTACGTAAATTTAAATATTATGCTACACCAACAATATAATTTATTAGAATCAATGACCTTTTATAAATAGACTAGTCATACGTGAACGAAATGCATTTAAAAAATGGCGAAATTTTTTCTATGACGTAATACACGTCGAAAGGAAAACAAAATAAATACAATCATCTCAAGCCTATTGTTAAAAAGAGATAAAAACTATTTATGGTAGTCGACCAATTGGCAACAGCGCATTCCCCTTTGCACGGCTATCTCGGCCGCTATTGTTTTCTCTCTTTCACTCTTACAGAAAACATAGTACATGCTTCTTGCTCACGCATGTCGAATTGGCAACAGCACAAATGTCATAACTAAATGAAAAATTTCTATTTTATACTAATATTTACAATACTTACACATGAAATTAAACACTTTTCTTGTCTCTTACTGTTGCAGTATAGTTTTTGAAATTTCTGTATACACAGGAAGGCATTTTATCTAACAAACAACATAAAAAACTATAAAAAGGTATAAACGTAATGACGTGAAGTCCAGACAATTACCTTGATTTGTCCTTGCCACTACGGAGGCCAGGCAACGTATTTATACATAAAATATCATTGATTAGAATGGGAGCAACCAACAGTCCCACAAGTTTTATACACGGATCTATTGAAAATCTTAATATGATTGCTAATTATATTACCCTGCTAATACTTTGCGAAATACACAAATCTGGAGTAGGTTTGTGTGATGTTATGAGCTGATAATTCGGCTTGGATCTTAAAAAATGGTGCACGAGCTTGAATACAACGAGTATTCCACTAGGTTGTAAAAAATCAGAAATTCTAATGCACATTTGCATTATCTAAGGAGACTCTTAGTTTTCCAAATGTAAGTCTCCAAAGTTTTAATATTTTTTGCATTGTTTACCTAAGTATCATTTTGACATTTTGACGTTTACTGATTGAGGAATAGACAACTTTTCGTTCTAAAACTTCGTTCAAAATTACAAGACTGTGCAAAACACGTTGATTGGTTTGGTTTTACTGATGATTTTAAATTGAAATCATGTTTTTTGATTGTTTAATTAGAATTAATTTAATAAATAATAAAATTATGGTCAATAACTTTATTTTTTTAGGTTAATTTTAATATTTAATAAAAAAACCTTAATATTTTACACGTAGGTACTTCCATACGTACTCCGCCATCTTGAGCGTCTGTTTTGTCAATTGTCATTATTGTTAACAGAGATACTAGCTGCCCTGCCCTACTCCTGTAGGTCACGTGATAGGTTAGAAATTTAAGACAATCGCTACGCTGCGCTTCGCGATTGTCTTAAATTTCGTGGTTATTTTTTTTATTAGAAAACAGAAATACTAGCTGCCCTACTCCTGTAGGTCATGTGTTATGTTAGAAATTTAAGACAATCGCGAAGCGCAGCATAGCGATTGTCTTAAATTTCGTGGTTATTTTTTTTTTATTAGACAACAGAAATCTAGCTCCATACAAAAATATTTTATTATAGCTCTTGTTGGATGAGGGGGGGGGGGGAGGTTCCCCCCTCTCGTATCTCTTTTTCCCCTCCTCTTAACCATCTTCAATGGCCTTTTTTAAGGTTAGTTTTAATGAGAATTCAATTGCTTATATCTCCATAACTATGTATCTCCGGTAAGTGGGAATGACACGGGGGAGTAAATGAATTCATTGACGAGCAAGCTAGGTTTGTGGAATGCTCATACAATCTTTATAAACTTACGTAAGTTTGTGAAGTACCACTTTGTTGACGTTAGAAGAGAGCGGATATAGAAAATTGACGAAGCCCGGTTACAAGCCACGTAGTGTGAGAGAGACGTAATTATGATTGTAAAGCATCGTGCGATATAAACGCAGTTTGGCGATTTGTTTTACGATTTTTTTATTGAAAATTGATAATGTAAATGTTAAAAGTGATATTTCTATTATAGTATATCTAAGAAATTAAATTCGAAAAAATATTTTGTTATTATAAATAATTGCGATTCACTGGTAGTGGTATTGAGTTTTGTTTAAGGCAAGCCGGGCTTTTTGGCTTCTATGGAAGTACCGCCACAGGATACAAGTACCTACTCATAACAAGAAACATAATATGACTCTATACAAAATTGAAAACTCGAAAATCCTACTAATGTTTGAAATATAAACGAATGTGACATCAAAAAGGCTCAGCAGTCCCCCACGATCGGTATGACGATTACAATTTATGTTAAAGACAATACATTAAAGCCAACAAAAGAAGTCCGCGTGTATCAAACAAAGATCGTATACAAAGTAAAATAATAATTATGAGACCCACCTCGGGCTAGGAAAGATAACCGCAGGTCGGATAACCTTTGTAATACGAAGATTTGCTTTTTATTCAATTAGACATTATACCGGCTCGGGCGTTCGACTTTGCTTGTCACGGACAGTCGGAGCGTAACTTGACAATTTTTTTTTTAAACTTATATTATTGGCTAACTAGTTGATTTAAGTTTAACTATAATATTTTCAGACCGCTATTATGATCAAGCTGTTCAAATGACAAATTATTTTAGGTTAAATCGGATGCTTTCTCAGAACCCCATTTTTCGGTTTGCAGGTTAGCATGCACTTGTCCGCTCCTTTTGAATGTGTAGGTATGCCTTTATGTCGTGGCCATATCGTAATTTGGTTAGGTTAGAACATGATTATTTCATGAAACATTTTGACTATTTCATGATATGGCCTATTAAACGATATGGCCAAGACACATACATTTGCGGGCGGGGCAGGCGGCGCATCCAATTTTGAAATATCAGTAACTTACGGGATCCAAACTACTTATTTTATAGCATTTTCGAATATTAAAGATTATGACGTATGACTTATTACGAGTTCTTCTTTTTTACAAAAATATTTTTTTAGCCTATATTGTCCCACTGCTGAGCAAAGGCCTTTTAATTATTAATTTATAAATATAATTATATCTGTACAGACAACAAAACTTTCATATTTATAGTAGCGATTTGAGCGTAAGCGAGATCGGTCCGAGTCGCCCGCCGCCTTGAAGCTCCTTTGATACGTTAGAGCGCATTATAAATTGAATAATTTATTTCTTATTTATGTGTGGAACATATTATTTCTGGAGCATTGTGTTCTTTTGAGTTTTCATTAGGTTTCTCACTGTGTTTCCACGTGGATGCATTGTTTTGATTATATGATAAAGGCATTCATCATTGGATTATTAATCCAATTAGATAAATATGAATTTAATTCCATATTTAATTTCTTTCTTTAGTAAGAAGTGACTTTATTCTGTGCGTTAGTAAAAGTTTTTTGTTTATTAATACACTTGTACTAAAACTACTATACAAGTAATAATGATACAAATTGGTCCTAAATAAAGCCAAACACATCGACTGCTGGACAAACTGTACGTGTATAAATTTGTAAAATGTAGAACTGGCTTGGCTGGCACAGACCATTTAGACTGACTGCCTCAGTGCTACATTATTAAAAATCATTTTTTCTCTATGACCCTGATTTCTGCAAATGATTCGAATCAAGGCAGCAAATAAACTTAAATTGACAATTTTTCGTCGGCTAACCTTGCTACAAGTATACTTGAACTCTATCGGCGCGGGACAATAATACCATACCAGATCTCTCTGTGTCTCAGATTAATTAATTAATATCAGAATTAAAGGCGGGTAAAATGAAAGGCCAAAAACCTTATCCGTGTAAGGTTAAAGCACAAATGATTGTACTGACATCTCATTAGCTTAGCGTGGAACGATTCGCCTCGGGCACTACTGCGGGGCCGCAATGCAGCGGCGACGAGCGATTTTAGTTATGGCTTACTTGTTTTGTGGGTGAACGTTTGATTACAGGTGATAATATTTTTTTTCTTTGCTACCTATGCTGCAATATTTTTTTATATATGAAATTAACCGTGACGCGTAGCGGTGATTGAATACTACCACCCCCTCCCTTGGGTGTCGTAAAAGGCGACTAACGCACTAAAGACTGTACATACATCCAACAGCATAAAGCGGCAATAGGCTCACCACCTAGCACGCTGAGCACATGCGCAGCGGCTATTTGGTGAAAAGTGGACTATGGCAGAGGACTGCTTTTGTGGTCCTCATTGCCTAATCTCTGACTAACCCTTCGGGGATAATAGTGGTAATTATACGTACGTACGTATAATTATTTCTTACAATAGGAACATAATAAAGTTATTCATTTTATTTGAACTTAAAACTTCACACATAAATTTAAAGCCACCTAGGAACCATCCGGTTTAGTCCATTTTTTGATTGTAATGCTGAGACCAATACTTATAACCAACTTTTAATGTTAATATTCCACAACAAAATAGAATAAAAAAATCTTAAATTTTCTTTTATATTTTTCATAATAATAACAATGTTACTAATATAAAGCCTACACGTGCATTTGTTTCATTACTGTAGTACCATAAAAAAATAAAACAAGATTATTTTATTAAAAAACCATATAATTTAATTAAAATCGCTTCGTCTATTAAATTGGACCCCAGAAAAAGGTAGAGCACACCACATATCTGTATTTTTGCCGATCAAAGGAGCATTGCGGATGACGTGCTTTTGAGCCGGTAATCAAATTAGCTGTGCTTCCTTTTCCAAACAAAAATGTGTCTATCAGGCTATCAGCCACTCGATAGACTATCTCTACTCGCAACTTGGGAGTTTGGCGGAAGCACTTCCTAAGCAATAACTTAACTGAAAAGATCCCAATTATGTTAATCAATTTATTGTATTATATTTTTTATTTTGAAGCAAAAATACTAAGAAAACATTGAGTTATTATGTACTACGTACTAGAGAAGACGTCTCAACTAGATTGTTTGTAACACGCGTTAGAGCCAGCTCGCTCCAACTGTAGTAGTCTGCGGCAGGCGCTAGACGCAACATTACGTACCTATGTATTCTCTATTTTATTAAAATATGCCTTTATGTGTGCTAAGGTACTGTTTAAACAACGCAGGAAATACAAATAAAACCAAAAGAAAGACTTTTCACCTGGAAATACGTACTTAATTGTCGATTTACATGCATTTGAATAATTATTTTATCAAATCGCCGAGACATGAAGCGGCGGCGATGTTTCGGTAAAATGCATAAAGTAACAATATTTTTTGTTTTGTTATAACTAGGTAGCCCCGCACCACGGTACAAGTATCATTGTAGCTGTGCACATTTATTGTATGGGACGTCTTCTCTAGTTTATTTACCTCAATGTAAGAAAATAGTAATATCATTATCAACTTTTAAATTACTACACTTCTCATCAGAAAAATCGAAACACCTTGCAAGTTTATGTTTTGTAAGGATTATCAGAAAAATGTGTATATTTAGGAATATATGTCAAATGTCGTTTAATAGTAAATAATACGATGTTTTCAAATCCTAATGTTAATGTCCTAAATCCAAATTAATTCTAAACTCTTTTGTGTTAGATTAGGACAGAATCATAAAAACGGAAGTGTTTCGATTTTTCTGATGAGAAGTGTATTATTACCTATATCCAATAAACTCTTTGTCCATGTTACTAAAAAGTCGTTTTAAGCATTTTATAACAACAGGCAACTAATTAAAAATAATTTAGGTAATAGTAGGATGTAACACATTAATTTGACATCGATCGTGTATAGACTTTGGTGAGACCAAAATAATACGTGAAATGAGAGTATGTAAAATGTTTTCACTTTAAGTAGTAATGGCATTGAGTCTAGAAATAATCCATACTTATTTGACATTTTAATAATCAAGCGTTTCAATTCTGTAGGTGTAAACCACAAATCCTGGCTACAAAACAGAGAGCTATCTTTAAGTTGTCTATTCTCGGTTAACGTAATGGAAAAAATAAACAATGTTTTAATAATTTGAAGTGGTATCACCAATACGATATAAAATAAGATAGGTACTTAAATGTTACCTGTAAAAGTAGTTGTAAGTAAAATAAATAAATAAATAAAAGGTATTTTTTTTATATGGTTCACCAACTCGCATTCAGCTAGCGTGGTGGGTGATGGCCTAATAACCTCCCATGCCCTTATCCATGTGGCCTTGCCGTAACCTAAAATTATAAGAACTTTTTCAGCTCTTCTAACTTCATTAAGTTTCTCGTAGGTATTCCTAGTTTAAAATTGCATTTCACCAACGATTCCTACTTTAAAGATGGCCTACACCCCGAGTTTCGCAGCGAAGGTACTGATTTAATGACGTCACACGGCGTCCTCTATCGAATGTCAACTCGTATTATTTTATAACCTGCCTCACCTGACGACGTAACTATACAACTGGCACAGCGAAGTAACAACTTTACTGCTCTCTTATTTAGAGCAGAAGTCGCATGGGAGTTACTGTTACTTACGGTAGTCTAAACTGTGCTCACAACACATAGGTTAGATATTTGAGTCACGAATCCATTTTATGACTAATTCCATAACTCGGTATGTGAATTCGGGATCAGGTATGTGGGAGTGTTTACTGTGTCGTATCTACCTAGGGATCTCGCTCGGATAGGCCTAAGGGTTTGATTTAACGGCGCGATTATGCGTTGGGTGCAATGCCCGAGAAGGGGTGCAGAGTTTAAGGTGTTATGTTCGTGGGATTTTGATAATACACATTTATTTTAGACGGACTTGTGTTTCTATTATTGCCTTTGGAGCTGATTCATCATGGTTGTCCATCTGAAACTGCTTGGAGCAGAGCGAATAGAGTTTGATCGCCTCTCTAATTACTTCTTCGAAGTGAAGATTGGTTTATACAATCAATTCTTTATTCAGAAAATTTATGTTAATGTTGTCGTAACGCTGATCTTAATATATTTCTGCAAGATATTCCCTGTATCAAAATTGAGTAAATATGTACCTATGTATTGTCAATGAAATATTATTGCAAATTATTTTCAATACATACTGTTATGGTTGGATTAAGACCTCTTGTAGACATAATTTTACAGTTGTATATTATGTCTTGTGATATGTCTGTTTTAGGTATGCTTTCTATATTCTAATTAAGATTTATTTTAAAGTTTTTTTATTCGTCCTAAATATTAGTTTAGTTCTGTCTAGTTTGGTCGTTGGTTTTATCGACTTTGCGCAGACCAATATTTGTGACTCTAAACGACCGACAGACCTTGTAGAGCCCTAAGTTTGTATTGACGGAGAAGCTTCTGAGAGAAAAATAATGTTATAAAAAAATATTACAACTCCTAAGCACTTTTACAGGAAAAGTCCCGTCCAGTCCGTCCCGTGACCTTTGCATGAAATCCTGGTTCTGACCACTAAGTATTTTCATGTTTTCCTCATCGCCGATATTCTAAAATTCTAATAATACGATGTGAAATTGCGTCACGCGTTACGCGCCGGCTTGTCACTGTGTTTATTACCGCAGATCGCCGGCTCCTTTATAAACGAGTAATATTTACTTTCACCAGACGGATGTCTGACCTGCCGGCCTTCAACTAAGCTCTTACCCGATCCAAAGTCGGTTCAACGGTTTCAACTGGAAAATGGCTATTGTTTAGAATAAACGGGATCCGATCAAAGACTCATGATCGTACGCTTCTTGTGACGATCTTAATTGGCTATTAGACAGTTGTAACAATAAAATATGAAATATGTCGGAAATGGTAGTTTATGATTTAAGGATAATTATCCAATAGTTTTTTTATTAAGATAATATGTAAATATTTTATTTTTACATAATAAATTTTCGATTTTTTTTATCTATGAATTACCAGACCCGAAACACGGGCGGCCATGATTGAGCTTCATATGACGTCACATTCACAAAATTATCAAAAACTATCTGTCAGGTTTCAAGTTAAAGGACATCATTTTTTTTGGGCCTTTTCTAAAAGTGCCATGCAACAAAAAAAAATAGTACGTATTGTTAGAACTAGCCATTTGGAGAAATAGTTATTATGGCACAAAAGTTGTAGGATTGCTCCGAGACAAGTTATACAAGTTCGAAGATTCATCATTTTCATACATTTATTGATTCCTAATTTTTTGTATAAACGGAACAGATGATAACCCCACAGCTTTTGCGTTGCAATGACAATTGCTTCAGATCATTAGTTCTAGCAATATTTTATGTTTCCCAGTCCCAGCACTCTCAGAAATCAATAAATGTATGAAAATGATGAATCATCGAACTTGTATAACTTGGCTCAGAGCAATCCTACAATTTTTGTGAAATAATAACTATTACCCTTAAATGGCTAATTCTAACAATACGTACAATTTTTTTTGTTGGCCGGCACTTTCGGAAAAGGCCTAAAAATGTATGGAGCCTGAATGATCTCCTTTCTGTAGTGAAATGTGAGGTCACACAGCAATATGTCACGTGACTTACCGTTTTCGCACAAAATTTGAAATGAATAAAGAAAAATATGTTTTTTTCAATTAAATATAGCTTTTTCGAGAAAGAAAAATTGTACGAGGTATAAAATAAGCGTTTGCAATTTTTTTAATACTTTTTCGAAAACTCAATTAGCGCAAAAACTTTTTACTTGAACTTGCAAATATTTACTAGGGACAGAAAATATTTCCTTTTTATTAGAAACGAATATAACTGCATTTTAAGTAATTTTCATCACTGACTGACTTTTATTTACAAACATGTTTTTAGAAACATAATAAAAGTCAAAAGCTCTTTATTCAATAAACTTATAAAATAAGCACTTTAAATCAGCTAAGTAAATGCGATATCCGCTGTGTTGGATAAGTGTTGGTCAAAGGCATTTCAACTTAATTCAAATAAGATGCTTGGTCATAACAGTTACCTACAATTACTTATGCATCTAACCAGAGGAAGTCGAGTAAGCACGTTTCCCTCGTGCCATTCTTTTGAGCGCCATTCACCGACGAGTTCAACTTTAACCTTTCGCGGTTATCTGTCAAAGTTACTTTTGTTGAGCACTTTCATTGAACGGTCGCTGCTTACCGGAAGTAAGTACTTTAATGTACAAAATAATATATTTTGGTTTTATTAAAAACTCTGTTATGTATGAGATAGACTTGGCCTTTTGTAAGTATGTTGTATTTTTACAAACTGTCTTGTATAGAATCCAATTATATTCTACTAGCTTTAGTGAATTTCTAAAACTCCCGTAAATTTTTACAAACTGTATATGTAAAGAATCCGATTATACCTATAATTAGTAGCTTTTGCCAGCGTCTTCGCTCCCGTAATTTTTTCGGGGTAAACATATAATACATAATACACATACAATAAATATTCAAAGGAGCATTGCGGATGACGTGCTTTTGAGCCGGTAATCAAATTAGCTGTGCTTCCTTTTCCAAACAAAAATGTGTCTATCAGGCTATCAGCCACTCGATAGACTATCTCTACTCGCAACTTGGGAGTTTGGCGGAAGCACTTCCTAAGCAATAACTTAACTGAAAAGATCCCAATTATGTTAATCAATTTATTGTATTATATTTTTTATTTTGAAGCAAAAATACTAAGAAAACATTGAGTTATTATGTACTACGTACTAGAGAAGACGTCTCAACTAGATTGTTTGTAACACGCGTTAGAGCCAGCTCGCTCCAACTGTAGTAGTCTGCGGCAGGCGCTAGACGCAACATTACGTACCTATGTATTCTCTATTTTATTAAAATATGCCTTTATGTGTGCTAAGGTACTGTTTAAACAACGCAGGAAATACAAATAAAACCAAAAGAAAGACTTTTCACCTGGAAATACGTACTTAATTGTCGATTTACATGCATTTGAATAATTATTTTATCAAATCGCCGAGACATGAAGCGGCGGCGATGTTTCGGTAAAATGCATAAAGTAACAATATTTTTTGTTTTGTTATAACTAGGTAGCCCCGCACCACGGTACAAGTATCATTGTAGCTGTGCACATTTATTGTATGGGACGTCTTCTCTAGTTTATTTACCTCAATGTAAGAAAATAGTAATATCATTATCAACTTTTAAATTACTACACTTCTCATCAGAAAAATCGAAACACCTTGCAAGTTTATGTTTTGTAAGGATTATCAGAAAAATGTGTATATTTAGGAATATATGTCAAATGTCGTTTAATAGTAAATAATACGATGTTTTCAAATCCTAATGTTAATGTCCTAAATCCAAATTAATTCTAAACTCTTTTGTGTTAGATTAGGACAGAATCATAAAAACGGAAGTGTTTCGATTTTTCTGATGAGAAGTGTATTATTACCTATATCCAATAAACTCTTTGTCCATGTTACTAAAAAGTCGTTTTAAGCATTTTATAACAACAGGCAACTAATTAAAAATAATTTAGGTAATAGTAGGATGTAACACATTAATTTGACATCGATCGTGTATAGACTTTGGTGAGACCAAAATAATACGTGAAATGAGAGTATGTAAAATGTTTTCACTTTAAGTAGTAATGGCATTGAGTCTAGAAATAATCCATACTTATTTGACATTTTAATAATCAAGCGTTTCAATTCTGTAGGTGTAAACCACAAATCCTGGCTACAAAACAGAGAGCTATCTTTAAGTTGTCTATTCTCGGTTAACGTAATGGAAAAAATAAACAATGTTTTAATAATTTGAAGTGGTATCACCAATACGATATAAAATAAGATAGGTACTTAAATGTTACCTGTAAAAGTAGTTGTAAGTAAAATAAATAAATAAATAAAAGGTATTTTTTTTATATGGTTCACCAACTCGCATTCAGCTAGCGTGGTGGGTGATGGCCTAATAACCTCCCATGCCCTTATCCATGTGGCCTTGCCGTAACCTAAAATTATAAGAACTTTTTCAGCTCTTCTAACTTCATTAAGTTTCTCGTAGGTATTCCTAGTTTAAAATTGCATTTCACCAACGATTCCTACTTTAAAGATGGCCTACACCCCGAGTTTCGCAGCGAAGGTACTGATTTAATGACGTCACACGGCGTCCTCTATCGAATGTCAACTCGTATTATTTTATAACCTGCCTCACCTGACGACGTAACTATACAACTGGCACAGCGAAGTAACAACTTTACTGCTCTCTTATTTAGAGCAGAAGTCGCATGGGAGTTACTGTTACTTACGGTAGTCTAAACTGTGCTCACAACACATAGGTTAGATATTTGAGTCACGAATCCATTTTATGACTAATTCCATAACTCGGTATGTGAATTCGGGATCAGGTATGTGGGAGTGTTTACTGTGTCGTATCTACCTAGGGATCTCGCTCGGATAGGCCTAAGGGTTTGATTTAACGGCGCGATTATGCGTTGGGTGCAATGCCCGAGAAGGGGTGCAGAGTTTAAGGTGTTATGTTCGTGGGATTTTGATAATACACATTTATTTTAGACGGACTTGTGTTTCTATTATTGCCTTTGGAGCTGATTCATCATGGTTGTCCATCTGAAACTGCTTGGAGCAGAGCGAATAGAGTTTGATCGCCTCTCTAATTACTTCTTCGAAGTGAAGATTGGTTTATACAATCAATTCTTTATTCAGAAAATTTATGTTAATGTTGTCGTAACGCTGATCTTAATATATTTCTGCAAGATATTCCCTGTATCAAAATTGAGTAAATATGTACCTATGTATTGTCAATGAAATATTATTGCAAATTATTTTCAATACATACTGTTATGGTTGGATTAAGACCTCTTGTAGACATAATTTTACAGTTGTATATTATGTCTTGTGATATGTCTGTTTTAGGTATGCTTTCTATATTCTAATTAAGATTTATTTTAAAGTTTTTTTATTCGTCCTAAATATTAGTTTAGTTCTGTCTAGTTTGGTCGTTGGTTTTATCGACTTTGCGCAGACCAATATTTGTGACTCTAAACGACCGACAGACCTTGTAGAGCCCTAAGTTTGTATTGACGCAGAAGCTTCTGAGAGAAAAATAATGTTATAAAAAAATATTACAACTCCTAAGCACTTTTACAGGAAAAGTCCCGTCCAGTCCGTCCCGTGACCTTTGCATGAAATCCTGGTTCTGACCACTAAGTATTTTCATGTTTTCCTCATCGCCGATATTCTAAAATTCTAATAATACGATGTGAAATTGCGTCACGCGTTACGCGCCGGCTTGTCACTGTGTTTATTACCGCAGATCGCCGGCTCCTTTATAAACGAGTAATATTTACTTTCACCAGACGGATGTCTGACCTGCCGGCCTTCAACTAAGCTCTTACCCGATCCAAAGTCGGTTCAACGGTTTCAACTGGAAAATGGCTATTGTTTAGAATAAACGGGATCCGATCAAAGACTCATGATCGTACGCTTCTTGTGACGATCTTAATTGGCTATTAGACAGTTGTAACAATAAAATATGAAATATGTCGGAAATGGTAGTTTATGATTTAAGGATAATTATCCAATAGTTTTTTTATTAAGATAATATGTAAATATTTTATTTTTACATAATAAATTTTCGATTTTTTTTATCTATGAATTACCAGACCCGAAACACGGGCGGCCATGATTGAGCTTCATATGACGTCACATTCACAAAATTATCAAAAACTATCTGTCAGGTTTCAAGTTAAAGGACATCATTTTTTTTGGGCCTTTTCTAAAAGTGCCATGCAACAAAAAAAAATAGTACGTATTGTTAGAACTAGCCATTTGGAGAAATAGTTATTATGGCACAAAAGTTGTAGGATTGCTCCGAGACAAGTTATACAAGTTCGAAGATTCATCATTTTCATACATTTATTGATTCCTAATTTTTTGTATAAACGGAACAGATGATAACCCCACAGCTTTTGCGTTGCAATGACAATTGCTTCAGATCATTAGTTCTAGCAATATTTTATGTTTCCCAGTCCCAGCACTCTCAGAAATCAATAAATGTATGAAAATGATGAATCATCGAACTTGTATAACTTGGCTCAGAGCAATCCTACAATTTTTGTGAAATAATAACTATTACCCTTAAATGGCTAATTCTAACAATACGTACAATTTTTTTTGTTGGCCGGCACTTTCGGAAAAGGCCTAAAAATGTATGGAGCCTGAATGATCTCCTTTCTGTAGTGAAATGTGAGGTCACACAGCAATATGTCACGTGACTTACCGTTTTCGCACAAAATTTGAAATGAATAAAGAAAAATATGTTTTTTTCAATTAAATATAGCTTTTTCGAGAAAGAAAAATTGTACGAGGTATAAAATAAGCGTTTGCAATTTTTTTAATACTTTTTCGAAAACTCAATTAGCGCAAAAACTTTTTACTTGAACTTGCAAATATTTACTAGGGACAGAAAATATTTCCTTTTTATTAGAAACGAATATAACTGCATTTTAAGTAATTTTCATCACTGACTGACTTTTATTTACAAACATGTTTTTAGAAACATAATAAAAGTCAAAAGCTCTTTATTCAATAAACTTATAAAATAAGCACTTTAAATCAGCTAAGTAAATGCGATATCCGCTGTGTTGGATAAGTGTTGGTCAAAGGCATTTCAACTTAATTCAAATAAGATGCTTGGTCATAACAGTTACCTACAATTACTTATGCATCTAACCAGAGGAAGTCGAGTAAGCACGTTTCCCTCGTGCCATTCTTTTGAGCGCCATTCACCGACGAGTTCAACTTTAACCTTTCGCGGTTATCTGTCAAAGTTACTTTTGTTGAGCACTTTCATTGAACGGTCGCTGCTTACCGGAAGTAAGTACTTTAATGTACAAAATAATATATTTTGGTTTTATTAAAAACTCTGTTATGTATGAGATAGACTTGGCCTTTTGTAAGTATGTTGTATTTTTACAAACTGTCTTGTATAGAATCCAATTATATTCTACTAGCTTTAGTGAATTTCTAAAACTCCCGTAAATTTTTACAAACTGTATATGTAAAGAATCCGATTATACCTATAATTAGTAGCTTTTGCCAGCGTCTTCGCTCCCGTAATTTTTTCGGGGTAAACATATAATACATAATACACATACAATAAATATAATATATAGTAAACATACCTACATAACAAAATATGCCTAAGACATTTAGGCCGCCTGTGTACAGATGTGCATAAAGTAATAAATAAATAAAATAAAATAAACAACAGTTTTAAAGATTTAGTTTACAATATGCATGGTCCTTATAGTCTCAAATCATTGAATCAGCAATCTCTACCACTGAGAACCGTCTTACCAAATCTCTAACTGTTGGAAGAGTACTTGAGTACTTCTAAAGTAGCACAGCTGGGCAGGACGGACACACAACCTACCAAATTCGAAGTTTACACGCTTAATTTTTATTAGTTTTTATGAAATTAAGGGTAAGTTCCACCCATGAAACTGAACAAATTTCTCCAAGAAACCTATGTGCAAAAATGACAAAAAAAATTTGACCTCCCAGCTAATCGGACAATTTTGTATGGGAGGTCGAATTTTTTTTGTCATTTTTGCACATAGGCTTCTTGGTTTAGTTTCATGGGTGGAACTCGCCCTTCATTTCATTAAAACGAATAAAAATTAAGGGTGTATAATTATAGTAGTATCTAATAAAATTATGTACACACCGCTGCTGGTAGTAGGATTGTGTTCCTGGCTGGAATTTCACCACTATACCACAGGGGCTGGAGGTTAGATTTTAATCTGACAAAAATCACTCGCATTATTGTGATTCTGATAAATGGATGAACTTTAAAAAGCTTTTTACCTTTAACGCTCGTCACAGGTTTGATTAAAAATGTAATATTGAAAAGTGTTAATTACTTCAACAGCGATACAAATAAATTAATTGTATCATACCGGCCTGCGCGCGACATGTGTTAATGTATATTTAATCAACTATTTTAATTTATCGTTCGTGATTAATTTTTGCAATGCCCTCATTATAGCTTTATTAAAGCAGTAAGTTTAACATGTTTTATGTGTGCGGTGTAATAATTGGAAATTATGGTTTATCGAATTGTTTAATCAGGTAAGTGAATTGAATGTGATATGATGACATGGCCCTGCAGTGTGCTGGTAAATGGCCAGTTTTGTAACAAATGTGGAGATTCCGCATATGCGGACGAAGCGCTTTGCGTCTACTTTCATCATTCGTACTGCAAAGCTGTGGAACTCTCTGCCAGAGTCGGTGTTTCCTATAAGATACAATATTGGGGTCTTCAAATCACAAGTGAACAGGTTACTTTTAGGCAAGCATGTTCTACCGTAGGCCACATCATCACTTACCACCACGTGGGATAGTAGCCAAATACAAGCCTATCACACAATAAAAAAAAAAACAAAAAAACAAAATTAAATTAACTAATTAACTTCAAATACTTAAACATAGTTGGTTTGAACTCGCTCTATTTATTGCATATTAGGAGGTCCTGTGTTCAATTCCCGGTTAGGGAAAAGTGTGTTTTAGATTTTTAGATCCATGCCCGGGTTTGTGATTTTTTGTACATACATACACGACTGTAATCCCCATAAGGGTTAGTCAGAGACTAAGCAATGAGGACAGCAAAAGCAGTCCTCTACCATAGTCCACTTTTCATCAAAAACGACTGCACATGTGCTCAGCGTGACTGGTGGTGAGCCCATCGCCGCTGATTTTTTTGTGACCCGCATTAATTGGCAAACGTAGTGTATAAGCTTATTTTAATAAATAAATCTCAATAAAATAAAAATGACATGGAATATTATAAATAGTGAAACAGGAAAGGTCAAAAGTCGTAATAATGAGTACAATTTAAATTGTGATAATAAAACCTTGACTTCTGATGCTGATGTTGCTGCAGCATTTGAGAGGTTTTTTACTGACATTCCAGTTTCAACTACAAAAGCCTTGATTTCCTCCCCCACTGTAGCTGAATCTGTTTTGAAGGAGAATGTTAAAGATTGTGAAAATAATTTCAGTTTTCAAAAAAATTGTGTTATAGATATAATAAAAACATTTAACACTCTCAATAAAAAGAAAACTGCTGATCTGTGGGGTAATTCCGTGGACGTCGCTAAATCTGTAATTATGACAATAGCTCCAGTTTTAGCTTGCATATTTAATGAATGCTTTGGTCAGGAAGCTTAACCACTATGGAATTAGGGATGCTTCTTTGAGCCTTCTAATCTCATACTTGAGTAACAGGATTCAAAAGGTCGACATTAACGGTAAAAGATCTCCGGGATCAGTGGTTAAAATGGGAGTTCCGCAGGGTTCAATACTTGGTCCATTCTTGTTTTTGGTTTATATTAATGACTTACCTTATTTTGTAAAAGACAGTCATGAGATAGTATTGTTTGCTGATGATACTTCACTTTTATTCAAAGTGAAACGACGACACCCAAATTATGACGATGTGAATAATGCGGTCTCAAATATTGTTCACTGGTTTAGTGTTAATAACTTGCTATTAAACGAGGGAAAAACCAAATGTGTAAGATTTGTATTGCCTAATGTTAAGCAGGTAATAACTAGTGTACAAATTAAAGATAAGAATGTGAATCCTGTGGACACCACTGTGTTTCTAGGCATCACGTTGGATGCCAAGCTTCAGTGGGGCCCACATATAGCTAAATTGTCGAATAGACTTAGCTCTGCGGCTTATGCAGTAATGAAGATCCGTCAGTTAACTGACGTTGATACAGCTAGATTAGTTTATTTCAGTTACTTTCATAGTATAATGTCGTACGCCATTTTACTGTGGGGAAATGCTGCCGACATTCAAACTATCTTTGTGCTGCAGAAGAGGGCTATTCGAGCAATATATAACCTACAGGCTGGTGACTCTCTCAGAGAGAGATTTAAGGATATAAGTATAATGACAGTTGCATCACAATATATTTATGAAAATCTTGTGTATGTTCATAAAAATATTGAAATGTTTTCAAAAAACAGTGATATTCACAAATTAAATACTAGAAGTAAGAACAAATTAGCAGTGCCTTATACTAGGCTCCATAAAATAAATAATTCTTTTAAGGGTCTGTGTGTGCGATTATACAACAAAGTACCAAATGATATTCAGAAATTAGATCTTGATAAGTTTAAAATCAAAATCAAAGAAAAGCTTTATAAAAAAGCTTATTATAAAGTGTCGGATTATACAGAAGACAAAACAGCTTGGGTCTGAAATGCTCCAAGTACCTACTCCATCAGCTATTTCTATTTGCCTATAATTAATTTATATAGAGCACCATATTTAATTAAAGTATTTACATTCAAATTCATATTTTGTATTTTGTGACCTGGTAACGACATGTAATATATATATTTTTTGTAAATGTCGTTGCTTCTGTGCGCTGTGGTTTCTTGCGCCCGTTCTTTGCCACAGTTAAAAAATGATGTCCTGAATGGGTGGTAGGTTAAAAAATATTTGGACGTTTCAAAGTACTTATTAATTGAGTTTATTGAATAAATATATTTTGACTATTGACTATTATATCATTAGCTCAATGTAGAGATGGCTTTATTTCAATGGCAATAGGCTACTTAGTTCAATGTATTTTTTTGTAAATCTCCAACAACTAAATGTTTGATGAAGCACTGTGTTGCGTCGCGTAGCGGTTAAAGAATAAAACCACCCCCTCTCTTCTCTTGGGTGTCGTAAATGGCGACTAACGGACTAAAGACAGCATTTGACATGCAGACATGCATCCAACAGCATAGGGCGGCGATGGGCTCACCACCTGTCACGCTGAGCACATGTGCAGTCGCTATTTGGTGAAAAGTGGACTATGGTAGAGGACTTCATTTGCGCTCCTCATTGCCTAGTCTCTGACTAACCCTTCGGGGACAATAGCCGTGATTATATGTATGTACGAGTGTAACCCAATGTAGCGATATGGCTTGATATCAATGGCAATAGGCTTACTATTCTTATTTTTTTGTAAATCTCCAACAACTAAATGTTTTGATGAAACACTGCGAAATAGACTTATGTATCGTCGAAGTAAATAGCGTGGCCGTTTATGGCCCGCTCTTCCCATGTGCAGTATGCTCATCTCTTAACTTAAGCCGTAATTTAGTTGAGCGAAAGTACATTGAACTGCTGGTTTGCTTATTAAAAACGAATTTTAAAATAATCAAACTAGCGGTGAAATTTACTTGCGTCTACCAAACTAATAGCTGAACAAGGCTTGATGTTGCTCTTCATGGAGAAAGGTCCGCAGTCCGTTGTTAGCAGTGGAACTTTCATAAACTCATGGTGGAAAACTACCAACGACCATAGTTGTTACCCACCATAGCTACTGCGAGAAGTACAATGAGCTGGACAATACGTATTTGGTAAAAGAATGTCTATTATTCATTTTACGCAAGCTCATGCATTATCGGGCAGTTTAAACAATAGCATCTTAGCCTTGAAACCAAGTAGACTGTAAAAGATATTTTTTTCTCTTATTGTTTTACGAAAGGTTGGCAATATGTACTCTCTGATACGATTACGAAACTATTTGATGGTCGTTATTACAAAGGCTTTTATCATACAATTATTGCAAATCGGTGATTGAGATTTTGTGCAATTGTGATTATTGTTACATATATAATCACGACAATTATCTCCGAAGGGTTAGTCAGGGACTAGGTAATGAGGGAGAAAAGCAGTCCTCTAACATGTCCACTTTTTACCAAATAGCGACTGCACATGTGCTCAGCGTGACAGGTGGTGAGCCCATCGCCGCTAAGTACATGGGGCACACTAAAAGTTTTGCACTTCTAGCTAATCGGAACTATTTGAATTTCGAATGTTATATTTTTTTAAACGTTGCAATCTTTTTAGTAATAAATAAACAATTGGCGGGAAATCATTTGTCAATTGTTTTTTATCACACATCAAAGTTCTACGTTCGCAACGACAATGGAATTTAGTCGAAAAGATTTTGAAGCGATGATATTTTATGATTTTAAAAGTTCTCTCTCTCCGCAAGACTGTGCCGCTCGTCTTCAAAATGCTTTAGGGAGAGAAGCACCTTGTTTGAGCACCGTGAGGCGATGGTTTGCTGAATTTGAGAGAGGTCGAGTTTCTTTACATGACGAATTTCGTGAAGGGCGGCCATCAACTGCCGTCAACGAAAATAATGTGGTTACTGCTAAGTGGCTAATTGAAGAAAACCCGTGGATCACCTATGAGACAATATGAGGACTATTGGGGATTGGTATGAGCCAAATTCAGAAAATTTTACACGAAGAATTGAAAGTTCGGAAACTTGTCATTGAAACCCCTCATGAACTGACAGCGGAGCAGAGGCGGGCTCGCGTGGAATGGTGCTCACAGATGCTACTGAAGTACGACCATGGACATTCTAATGCTGTTTATGACATTGTCACAGGAGACGAAACGTGGATTTATTGTTTTGAACCCGAAAAAAAACAGCAATCTTGTGAATGGGTGTTTGAAAATGAGAACAAGCCAACAAAAGTGAGGCAGGCGAGAAACGTTGGTAAAAAAATGATTGCGTTATTTTTCTCAGCTACGGGTCTCATCTGTACAATTCCACTTGAAGATCAAAAGAGTGTTAATGCCGAGTGGTATTCTACCATTTGTTTACCCAGGGTGTTAGAAAAAGTTCGCGAAAGACGACCCAAAAGCCGCGTTCTCCTACATCATGACAACGCTTCTTCACACACGGCCAACAAAACAAAGTCATTTTTAGCTTCCGAAAAAGTACAACTCGTCACCCATCCTGCGCATAGCCCCGACCTACCCTGTGATTTCTGTATTTTCCCCAAAATCAAAGATTTGATGAGAGGTTTCACTTTTAGCAACTCCGAAGAGGCAGTGATAGCGTTCAATCAGCACGTAAAAAACATGCCTTCAGATCTGTGGTCTTCCTGTTTTAAAAAATGGTTCGATCGCATGAAAAAATGTTTAAAATGTTAAAGAGAGTATTTTGAAAAGCAATGAACATAATATTTTGGTTATAACATGTTGTTTTTTTAAGTTACGCAAAACTTATAGTGTGACCTACGTATATGCTTTTTATTGTTATAATTATTTATTTTGGTAACGCATAGAGTTCATAAATTTGTAATGAATGCTAATTTATAAATTGAACGACAGATTGTGTCACGCCGTTTAACTAACATTTTAGTAAACGTCGTAATTAACATTTAAAGATTAAAATTTTATACAAAAACAACAAAAATAAATTGTGCTCGCATAAACCTTAGAAAACAATAAAGATTTTTTATTATTGAAATGTTTGCATTCAAAATGCTATATAGACATAGGATAAAATGTTTACTAGAAAAAGACGAGCTTCCTGAGACTGGTTGATTTTTTTTCTAGTAAACATTTTATCCAATAAAGATTTTCTTGGTAAAAGTTTGTGATTACTAAAAGTACATTTAATTTACCTACTTCATATTAATATATAAAAGCTCAGAAAATCATATAAATTAAATAAAAATAAGTTATAGGAAAATAACATATTAATTTTAAAAATAAACAACATCACACTATTCTTAAGTTTATATTATCTTGATAATACGGCCAAGAATGTGTTACACAATCTCAATAGCCGCGTCGCATCCTTTTTGGTGAGATTGTACCATAAAAACTGCCAAATGCAGCATAAATCATTGCGACCTCGTCTAAATTTCATTTGCAAAAGCTTCGTACCAAAACTGTTGTACATCGTTGCGGTCAAGAATCGAAAGTGAGGCAGTTTATGTAACTCCAAATTACTCACATATTTGGCGTTATTGAGAGGAGCGATAGCAGATCTTCGCATTGAAATACGAGCATAATAGAAACTGGACGAACAGGTACTTGTTGCTATGTACGTTTGTTGATATTACCTATGTACTATAGTCGACGTATAATGCTTCTGAGATAAGTTGTGGAGACTTCCATGTTAGATCGTAAGCAAATAATGTTTTGTCATTATTATTATTTTTAAATAGAGAATTTGGATTTTCTAATGTACCTAATAAGTTTTGGTGTAATGGATTATTAGACAATGAAGTCAAATGTTGTCAATTTAAAAAAATAAAAGTTTTTACTTTTAATATAAATTTCAGTTAATAGTTTTGGCTTTATGATTAATAATGCGTCAGTGAAGTCAAAAGACCTTGCGCCTATTACAGACAATAAATAGCCAAGTTCCTGAAAGTCTACTGTTTTAGTTGCTGAACAATATAGTACATACAGCGCCACGAAATAAACCAAGGTCGGTGTTATCAACTCAATTGTTCGCACACTCAACCTTGAAATACTTAAGTCACAAGCGCACTTACCACATTACCATTAAACCATGTAAAAGCATCGCCCCACAGAAACACCATAAACACATAAACCTACTAGCAATGGCGGCCAATGGCACAAACCACCGCCGCACATACTAAAAACATTACATTTCCCATTAATTATGGTCCAAGCGTCAGGAATTTGCGGTTACAAATACTAAAAGTTTTTTGTCCACTCGAGACAAGGTTTTCTGGTAAAGGCTTCTTTCTTCGCACCATATCAGATTAAAACATTTAGTTAATGTTTCTTTCAGTTAACTTTTATGTGTGTGTTCTAAATTATGTATATTATTCATTTTATATCATTTCATCACAAAAGGATCTGAAACCTTGACAATCACAATGTAGAGGCACTACATAGAGGTTATTCGAAACCAAACGTAAAATAAAAAATATATAAAATTTAAGCCACGAATCTAATGCCAAGAAATCAACTCCAGGAGTTACCCAGGTGCGTTCTGGCTTACTCTATTGTTCGTGCTTTTTTTTGTTTCATTTTATGTTACAAACGTTCATAAACTACGGTTACCGCTTACAATCAGTGCCGTATGCCTGATTACCAACTTAACGATATAAAAAAATAAAATAAACAGTATGAAGTATCGACGCAACGTCGGCGTCGTATATTAACCGCTGTCAGTCTACACCTCGAATCGCATGCAAACGACTTTAATATTATAATCTAACGTTACATAATGCGTAAATGATCTACTTATCCCGACACGTATCAGTGTGACAGAAGAAGCGTTACGCAAGCGTGTGGCGTTTACGCGCCTTCTACGTTATGTCTTCATCCACTCTTGCGCATTGTGAAATGCAAATGGCCGTAAAACAAAAGCGTGGTATACAAAAATCTTTGAATTAAGAAGTGAGTCGTAAAACCACTTCATTATAAAATAGGTTTTAGTATAATTTTACTTGAATGTTTGTTTTATAATTATTGAACATTTATTATTTTAAATGAAGTACTTATGAATTTCAATAAAAAAAAACTATGCATTTCTTTTACAGTTTCATAAAATAATTTTTTTTTATAAACAATAATAATAAAAGGTTGATGGATGTAAGAGAAGCAAGCGAGGTGGGTCACAGGACCGCACAAAGTGGAGATCCACCGTCTCTGCAACCCGCCCCCCCCCTATACTGTAGGGACTAAAGATTGAGCATTAGGTACGTATACGTATGTAATAAAATACTTAGCCCTTTTCATTGTATATGATTACTACTATTAAACTTTAAAATAATTAAAAGTGTTTAAACAAAAATATTTCTGGCTGGATTTACCGATTAAACATTTTGGTGTAGGAGGTCGGAGTAAGAGGTTTCTTTGTAATAGTACAACTTTTAGCAAAAGTTACATTGCAATGTATTTTTATGTATTTTTCTCATTCAATTAGTCTGAGACATCATCAACGTACAAAACAGTTTATCAGTGAACCGATCAGGCGGAATGAGCAGACTGTTAATGTTGGCTTAGTGTTTCGCCAGGTGGCTGTCGGCAGGGGGGCTACCTTCACCTCTCAAAGCTGTGCCGCTGTTACCTCCAGATCTATAGCAAACTGGCACAAATGAATTACACTTAACTATTGAGATCATTAAAAAAATGCATCACATATCTCTGAACTCTCAGCAGAATAAACCTTTAGAATTTAGGTCGTTGGAGGCGTGAACTTAAGGTCTCATCTTCGAAAGGAACAAAGTTGTAACAAGAGCTGATAACCGTGCATTTTAAATATTGGCCTTTGGTGAATGCCACACACAACTTATTTCTTAAACAAGGCTCAGGGTTTGAAGCTAGCTTTTGCAATTTCCCGCCGGTTCTGTCGAATTCATCATTAGCATCAGCCTTTAAACGTCCCACTGCTGGGCACACACCTTCCCACATGAACAACTGCTCATGGTTATATTGGGATGGCTTAATGAACCCACAACGCTGGCCCAACGCAGGTGGGGGCGTTAATGCAAGTTGGTGGGTTAGCCTGTTGAATTATAAGATTAAAATACTCAGCGCTGCCTAGGGAGGCAATAGTAGGCACCCAGATTTTATCGTTACACACGTAAGGTATAGCGACTTCACATGTTAATTCAGTGAATGTTTCTATGTAACTTGGTTATAAAATATTTTATTTCACAAGAACACAGCCGATGACAATGCACTTTCCACTTGGACAAATTATTCGTAAGAGTTTTTTCAATAAGCCATTTCGTCGTTGCCAAAATAGCAACCCGCATTGGGCTACCGTGGTGGGTTATGGCCTGCCCATGTGTTGTTCTTCTTGTAGGAAGACCTTTACTCAACAGTTGGACGTTTATAGGCTGATTCTGATGAAGAATTCAACAGAACTGGTGGGAAGTTGCAAAAGCTATCTTCAAACTCCGAGCTTTGTTTATGAAATAAGTTGTTTGTTGCATTCACCAAAAGTTAATATTTAAGATACAGGGTTATCAGCTCTTATTACGCTGCCCATTTGCTGTTCTTCATATGGCCTGAGCCTCGCAGCGGGACGTTTATAGGCTGATGATTAGCATTGAGTGGTAATTATCAATGTTGGTGCCATGGTTGGTTGGTGGAAGCGTAAATCGTTTTATCAACTACGACCATCTCATCTGAGCCTATCGCAGTAAATTTTCTAATAAGTTGGGCAGAGATAAGATAGACAGTTTCTCAGTGTTTGAGGTTTCGGGTAATGTGTATTTTATCATCAGGTGAAATGAAGATTCTCATCCTCGGTTAATTATTTCACAACAAAAATATCCAGAGGCTCTGATTTCACTGCCAAAATTGTTCAGATGTGTATAATAATATTCTCTATATTACGAAAATCGATGCGTAAAGTGAGCGGTCGGTAATATTGTTATTTTTAAAGTGTTTTCAGATACGAAACGAAACATTGAAAAGTTCAAAATTGTCTCATCCCACGTGCATATAAATGCGAGGTGGCGAAACATTCGCTCAGCCACAAATAATAAAGATGCAACTTTGTTACCTTGTTTGAGATTATATAAGGTACACCGCGAGAATTATAAGTAAGTGCAAGAAATTGTTGTGAAATGTAAACATCGCAAAGGAACGTATCAGACGTCCTCATGGCCAAAATATTATCATCCTTTAAGTAGCCACAGTACATCATATTTTACCCATACACACATACATTTAGTTTTATGACTATTGTTCCCTAAGGGTTAGTCATATACTAGGCAATGAGGACAGTAAAAGCAGTCCATTGCCATAGTCCATGTTTCACCAGAATACATTATACTCATTCTCAGTTACTTCGTCTAAGTCAGCAAACAGACATTGTTATTATTAATTTTAAAGCAGTCGCCGTGTAAGGTGTTAGTTATTGTTTATATACCAAGGTATTCAATTCATCATCATCATCATCAGAAGTCCGAACACTAGGCGCAGTGCTTGAACACGTCGACTCGCGGGCGCGGTGGCGGGCGCGGTAACGAAATATGAAATCAAATCAACCAAAACATTATTTACACATAAACATATTACAGCAACAACAACATAATACATATCAAACATATATATAGTCCATTTCATCGATTTCGACGACGGCTACCCTGACTATAATAATTATTATATTAATTAACCTAAATTTATATATCTTTATTATTGAATTTTTGCATTCACAATGCTATATAGATAACGGATAAAATGTTAACTAGAAAAAAAAATCAACCAGTCTCAGGAAGTTCGAGTGGGATTCGAACCCACGACGACCTTTGGATTGGCGGTCCACGGCCCACTCGAGCTGCCTGAGACTGGTTGATTTTTTTTTAGTAAACATTTTATCCTTAATTTATATCTAAATAACATGTAAGAAGAAATTATTTTCTCATGTGTGCTCAAATGTGGCTCGCTAGACCGAACTTTGTCTTATAGACTCGGTCGCAAGAAATACAATAGAGTTGCCCTTGTGAATTATATGTATATGTATAGGAGGGATTGTATCTCTCTTTTCGGATTTGGCGTTTTAGGTCGAGTGAGTTAAGACGATTTTTCTCAAAAGTTTTTATATTTTTGAAGATGGTAGAGCGCACTGAAGACCTATTAGAAGCGAGCTCTTCCCAACCTGTAGAGTCAATAGCGCAGGCGTTTAGGTGTCTTTTGAAAACGTCTTTATAACGCAGATGCTGACCGCCGTGTTTCCGTTTACCCTCTGCGATCTCAGAATAAAAGACAACTTTGGGTAACCGGGTGTCATCCATGCAAAAGACGTGTCCATGCCACCCGAGCTGACGCTGCATGAGAAGAGCTTCCATGCTATAAATTCCGGAGCGACGCTGAACCTCAATATTTGGCGCTTGACGTGATATCCAAGTGTTCACGTACGAAACTCACGTGCGGTGTAAGTAGAGGGCGGAACACTTTTATATCACGTCAGATGTTTGATATTTGGTGACCGCGCCCGCCAGCGCGCTCGCGAGTCAAAGTGGGCAAGCACTTAGATCTTACACCTTCGCGCATTTTAACATCGGAACATTGACAACACTAACCGTAAAATACACATACCTACTTACTTACATGTATACTAACATCACGGCGCTCGCTTCCCAGAGGGGTAGGCTGTACCATTCGTTACGATCGTGACACATCATCATCATCATCAGCCTATAAACGTCCCACTGCTGGGCATAGGCCTCCCACGTGAACAATAGCACGTGGGGATATTGGGCCATAACCAGTGCGGGTTGGTGGGTTTTAACGACTGCCATCTTAGGACAACAACCGGGACCAACGGCTTAACGTGTCCTCCGAAGCACGGAGGAACTCGAGATGTTTTTAAATTTGGTCACCCATCCAGCGACCCGGCATTGCGAAAGTTGCTTAGCGAGCAAGATCGCAAGCTGAACGCGCTAGCCGCTGCGCCATCGAGCTCCTCCTCGTGACACATACTTTGCTTCATTTACTTTCATAACGTTTTTCATACATGCTCGCCGGATTAGTGTACTCTTGACTAACTGTATTTTTTAAGGATAAAATATTTACTAGAAAATATCAACCAGTCTCAGGAAAGCTGGAATGGGATTCGAACCCATGACCTTTGGATTGCCGGTCCACTGCTCTAACCGCTAAGCTACCGAGACCCCATCTTCTGCAGAAGATTCGTTATTTCAATAATAGAGATATGTAATTTTTAACTAAAAATTTGCATTTTTCATACTTTAATTCTTTTTTACACTTGAAGCTTACCTTCGACACATTAAGATATCACCAACAATCTCTCAGTTTAAAGTTAGTTGATCAGAAATGACTAGTAACTTTAAAGCACAGTATATAAAGAAGATGTCGCTCGGTATCTTCTGTACAATATTTCGCAAACTTACAAAGGCTTTTACGATACCTTTCGAAGTACACTTAAACAGTTACAGTAAAGTAGATTTTACAGATTCCATTTGCGAATATGTTACTTGTATAAATAGTACACAGAATGTCAAGATTACAATAGCGCATATGGATTTATTTATATAGGTTTTCAGCACATTCACTTTTAGTGGCAAATGATATTTGTTGAAAGTAGCCGCCTATTATCCATATTACAAAATGTGTAATTTGAAATAAATAATATACTTTAGTCATGAAACAATTTTGTATAAAATGTAACATAAATGTAGTTATCCTGGCATGGGCCAGGAATACTATTGCATAAGGTCAACAACTGTCTAAGTGCTATGTACTAGTACTTTGTATTGATAATATTATTACTGTTTAGATGATAAATATGTCTTCTTACATATTTATTCCTGTTATCAGTAATTCTACAGATGGGGACCGTCACTGAGAAGAAGCAGCTTGAAACTCAGCAGTTCGATTCTTCCTTTCTTTTAGATACTGAGCTAGCATACGGCCTGCCTGCTGGAAAACAGCCACCTTAGCCATGGCCGCTTGTGACACCATTCTTTTAGAGTCAAAATATATTGAAAATACCCAAACTTTAACAGAAGAACACTTTCTTTTTTTAATCTATTGATGATGACAAGTACTTTAAGTACTATCGTGGTGTGCGAGGATAAGATACTGTGTGCGTCTGTTCATGCAGTTGGTACGTAATGAAAGGGCTTGCCTTAATCCGAATTATGTAATGTTATGACCGTATTGAATGCTATGCATCGGTTATGGATTACGCAAGCGGCCAGGCTTAGCCGTTATTACCGCTGTAAGTAGTTCAGAAGTGCATGATCATACTGCTAATTATGGGCGAATGCATTATTACCGTTGACGAATCAGATTTGGAATGGTCTCACAAGGACTTAATTACGATACATATTATTGTTCTAAGATTTTATATATGTAACAAGACCACGATGGTGTCATAGCAACTTGTAATTTTTGTTGTTACTTAATCTCATAGCTTTCTACGAGTATAATATAGTTTGAGTTTGAGATGAATGCGACATGCATAAAAGCGATAAAATTACAATATTTGAAAATTCTTAATGTTAGTTTCGGACAATCACAGGGTTATAAATAAGATACTCTCTTGTCTAAAACAAGTGTGATCTAGGCCTTTGAAACTGGTGGTATTAGCAGAAAATCACAAACTTTTGTGATTTTCTGGTTATACCACCAGTTTCAAAGGCCTGGATTGACAGAGGGCACAGTTATTGTACTATAGGTTTGCTAGCCGCCTCGCTAGCTACACTATCTAAGAAGGTCTGTCGCCGTTACAACAATGTTACAGTCCATTGTTGTGTTCCAACAGTTTAAAAAAAGATGGAGGATTCCCGGTAATGTACGCTTCATACGCCTTCTTGATCATTATTAACCATAAGGCAAGAAGTAGGCCAAGCACTTCCCTTTTAATAAAAAAAGCAACATGCACTATTTTCAACGATTCAAGCACCATGTATAACGTGCAACATCTGACAAGTGTGAAGCAATAGACTCTGTTACATTATGGTTTTATAGCTCAATAAAAAGAACGAAAGTTGTATTGTTACTGATGCATTACTGGTGGAGCAATAGTGACATTTGAAGTGCACAAAAGTAGGGCTGCCAGACCCCAGAAGGCGGTCGCAACCATATTAAAATATAATTGAGGCGTTTATTGTACTTGACATTTGTCACATGGGTCATTAAACAGTTACGTTGTATGGTAACGGCCAGCTGTGAAAAAGTTAAATACCAAGTTTCTGAAACAAAAAGTACGAGTTCTATTCCCGTTTAGTGACGATTTCATTTTATATCCGGTCATTGGGTTGCCTGAATATTCGATCGTGGCTGATAGAGCTCTTAAGCTTATGAAGTTGTTGAAAACTAACACTGAATACATTGTAGTTTGTAGCTAAGGGACCTATGAAAGGCTTATTTACGAGAAAAGGAGTCAAACGAGTTGGCGGGTCACCTGACGGAAAGAAATCGCCGCCGCCCGCAGAACTAGAGGAGTCGCAGATAGGATAGAAGGAAGGAGTAGAAGGAGTGTGAGGGGGAGGGGGAGAGGTGGACTTCTGGTACTTTCACTCACCGGACGTTGCGCTACAACTTAATTACTAGGTAGGTCTTATAACATAACAATAAGCACAATTCTTAAACATAAATGTTACACACTGGGTGTAACAGTTGTTACATTCAAAACTACAAAACTACAAACACTATTCGATACAAATGTATGGAACAACTTTTTTTTTACATTTATAGTTTTTTCTATACAAATAGTTGTTCTTTGCGCTTAATAGGATGACCTAACCGAGATTATACACCTATATACAAGTATAAACCAAACATCCGGTATAATAATTCAAGGTTCGGTCATAGAATACATAATAGTACAAGTACAGAAGATTTACTCCCCTAAGGCTGGATTCGACCAAACTGGAATAAGACTTACTCCGAGATCAGTCTATACAAATTCGGCGTTTAATCTAGGTATAAGACCTTATTCCAGTTTGGTCGAATCCACCCTAAGTCATTTAAATAAATAGCGACTCTTGCTAAGACACAATAAAGTGCAATTCAGGTCGCACACCGCTCCCATACCTACAGTTAAATTCACCTGGAAGTTGCCTCTCTTTCTAACGCGTACTATCGCGTAGCTCTTATCTCTTCTAACGACTGCAGGGTGTTTGCGGGCGACCGTCCGGTCGGCTACTTGTAGTTTCATACCTAAAACGCGGAGTGCGCCAGGCCTGGCAGAGGTGCTTAGCATCTTTTGACATCCCCCTCACCACGTACGGATCACCACGGCTCATTTTACATTACGATGCAGCGATACTTCAAAGCATAAAATAAAATGTACATGCGCCAGCAGATCTAACTACCCAAAACTGCTAAATACCTCTATTTGATATTGTTCCTAATAATACAATACACAAAGTTAAAAATCTATTAATTTCCTACCTCCTACATCAGGTGAGAATCGTCTTCCGCAATCCTCTTTGCATTTATATCCTAAGAGACTAAACCGTTGGTTCGATTAACACCTGAGTTAGTCATTTTTTTCAACTGTTCAATATGTTAAAGTACGTTTCGAGCGATATTAAGACGTTAATGTTTCTGAAGACGCCTAATAACTTTTAAGACGTCTTCAGAAACATTAAGTAGCTGGTTTAAAAAAAATCAAACATACAGACACAGAAAATCTCTTTCTTTAACCGATGCTGAAAAAGGAATAAAAATTGGCCCTGTCCTGAAAGAGGAAACAGGGGACTACACAACGACGTTTTTCTGTGTTTTCTATGAGAATTTTGCAATAGTGTTTCCTCTTAACGCAAATACATTAAACATTACGAACTAATATTACGAAATTGATCATTTGTGGTACGTTGATATGCTGTCGTCTGTACACGCCGTGTAAATCAGTCGTCGATGGCTGGACCTTTGGACAAGCCATCGAGCAACCGGGTCACGGCGCAACTCCTATATAGATCATATCAACCATAAAGACGTAATGGTTAGGATCATTATTGGCGTTGACAAATTGAGCAATACTACCCGTATACAATGCTGACGGTAAAGCCAAACTTGTTTTGAATATTAATATTTTTTTTATCTTCCTTTATTTATACCAACTAATTATATATAATGCTGATAGCCTTAATTAGCTGGAATTAAATACTACTTGTAGCCTTCGTTTGACTTGTGGCAAGTGATGATAAGATAGAATGCGGGAGCGCACTTCACCTGGTACTCTCAACCACTTAAGAGAATCCAAATCTTATCACTATCTCTCGAAACACAACAATGTTAGTGGAACATACTAATAGTAGTAGCTGGCTAGGCGGACTTACAATAAGCTATATTACTTACCAAAGATAGTACATGTACCCCGTGCTTAGAATCGAATCCAGAACTTATAGGTCTGAGACTGAGCCTGAGCCTGCTGATTTCAGATAGCCTGATGACAGGAGGTCTACACATTATTTCAAAAGCTGTTTGTTGATATTTGTATTTTGTTGAGCATTTGTTTTGTGGAATATTACCCTCCCTGTCATCTCATGACATGACATTTTTTAATATAAAACCAAGCTTGCGGTGATCAAGAGTAGCTTGGCAATATAGACTAGAGCAAATTTTGCCACCGCCTGTGCAGCCTTCAGTGCACTTGCGTCGGAGTAGCAAGTTTGTTAAACGTTCGTTTGGGTCAGAGAAACCCGACCAGACACGGGGCTATTTTTTCACCTATAGTTAGATGCATTTTTAATTTAAAATGAATCTTTATTCTGAATTGGTTAATGAAGCTTTTTGATACATATTTGGTTTTATTTTGTAAATATATTACTAAAATAACAGAAAATATTAATTGAAATATTTCTATAGTAAGTATTAATTTATATTTATATAATATTTTTATAAACGGGTCCATCAGACCCACCAGGCACGCCATCTGAGTTTTACCCACCAGGCACCCTAAGGGTTAAACCCAAGCACACTAGAAGTTAAACTGTACTTAAGAGTGGCAGTGCGCGTAGTGAGCGCAAAGTATCCAACTTTACATATTGCGCGGTGAGCGGGTGCGCCGGCGCAGGTCGGCGGTTATCTGCTTTTGGACGGATGCCAGCTCAGTGTGAGCTGTGTGAGCTATTTCCATTGTTTGTTACGGCACGGTTACATTTTCTGTATAGGAGCTCCATGTATGGAAATTAAGATGTATGTGTTGCATTGACAAATTTAAGACACATGTTAGGGACAGACTTTTAGCAAAGGGCTATTTACACTGCAAAAATGCATGGAATTAACATTCCTCTAATTCAGCACACAATATAATTGTTCTAATGCGTTAATAGTGCCCAAGTAAAACTTTTTCGATACACTTTCGTTTTTATCTTTTTTTCTATTAAGTAAGTATACCTAAGTATTAATAATTTCTTAATTTTTGTTGTTGCTATCAATCAAAAATTAAATCAAAATTTCTATATTCAGTAAGCTTAAAAGCTTAAATCCATTCATATAGAGAAGTAAATTTAAGTATAAATTTACTTCTCTATATGGATGGATGGGCACCCGCCCACCCATCCCACCCATTTCGGACGTATCTTTTAGCTGTGGAGAAGAACGGGAGCAAGAAACTCCACAGCTTCATAATAATATAGAAGTAGGTAACGACATTTACAAAACAATATGTCGTTACCTAATTATACAATCAATAATCATAAAACAATCCTACTAATATTATAAACGCGAAAGTTTGTAAGTATGGATGGATATTTGTTACTCTTTTACGTAAAAACTACTGAATGGATTTGGATGAAATTCGGCATACAGATAGTTTATAACCTGGATTAACACATAGGATATTTTTTATCCCGATATTCCCACTGGAACGGGAACCACGCAGGTGAAACCGCGAGCGGCCGCTAGTTATATAAAGAAAAGATAAAACAAAAGTGAATCTAAAAGCTTTACTCGGACACTATGAACGCATTAGAACATTATGTGTATGCGAAATTATAGGAATGTTAAATCCGTGCATTTTTGTCATTGATGTAATCGCTTACAGTGTAATAGCCCTTCTCTAAAAGCCTGTCCTTAACATGTTCTTAAATTTGTCAAAGGGCAAAATTATAATATCGGTCGGGATTTTATTGTAATTTATGACACTTTGTCTCATGAATGATCCATAAACTTTCTGTAGTCGAAATTTATACTTATTATATGTTATTGATATTGTTGGTATGATTTGGTAACGACATAACATAATAATGTTTTGTGAATGTCGTTACTTCTATATAAAGCTGTTGAGTTTCTTGCGCCCGTTCCTCTCCACAGCTAAAAGACGTCCTAAACGGGTGTTGCCTACCCATCCTTATATAGAAAATAAAAATTATTTAGACGATTCAAGAATACTTTTATAATAATAAGTTTACTTGCATAAAGAGATTATGATTTGATTTGATTGCTGAATTTTGTAATCATTAATCCATATAATTGATAGATAATATCTCCTGATTAATATTATTTGTCATGTTAATTATTTTATGATCTTTTTTATTATTTAACACTTTTATTTTTAAAGTGCTCACCTTAATAGTCAGAAAAGATGAATTAGGTAGAAGAAGAAATAATTAAATATATATATATTTACAGCATTGAAAACAATATAATGGATAGATAGATTATTTTTAAACAATGCCTCAATATATAAAATAATCGATACTCGTAGGTAAATTGGCATATAGAGCCATTAACCACCAAAGTAGTAAATTGCAGGTTGTTGTTGTTGCTGTCCGTGTGGAAAGGAATGAAGTGTGGCTTGACCCTAGCTTTGGGACGATCTATTATATAAACGTTGTCCTGGTGATGATAACATAATAAGAACTAATACAAATAATGAAACGATTATGCCCATGCATGTCTACTGATTCTCATGTGTACTGATTCTCATTTCTACAGATTCTCATGTCTACAGATTCACATTTTTTCAGATTTCTAATTGTCCAGATTTCCATATTCTAATTATCCCAAGTTTATGATAAGTACCTTTAAAAAAGGATTAAATAGTGAATCAGTAAGATTGGTAATATGTAATTGTAATGAATATCTGTAGAACTCGGAATCCGTAATGTTAGGGATCTGTGAATTTGGGAACCTGTTAAAATGGGAATCAGTGAAACTAAGAATCTTTTAAAACTGGGAACCTTATATATGAGAATCTGTAAAACAGGGAACCTGTAGTGTTGGGAATCTGTTAAACTGGGAACCTGTAGATTTGGCAATCTGTAGAATTGGGAACAATTCAATAAAATGCCGCAATGGACATGAACACTAATAATAAGCGTCGATGCCTTTCTCTGTGAGCGATGAGCAATGTCTGACATAGTCTGTGGTAGGTATTACATGCACTCAAACGTGCCGCAGAACGAAAGCAATCGCAACATTGGGAGCGGTCTCGAATCGCATTCGGCGCGATCATTAGCGGAGACGATCGAAAAATTATTATCTTCTTAAATTACTTTAATAGTTTCGAAAACATTGTGACGGTTGTTGCTGTAGTTATCGAGCTGTTTACTTTCGTCAAGCATGAAATGATAGGTCACTTTGTTTTATTGAGATGGTGCGTAACAAATTTTTAAGTGAATGTCAAACCTTCTTTTATTATTTTGCGCATACGTTAATTGAGCATACTGTCTGCCTGAAAGAGATTGGCTACTTTAATGCGTTGTTGACCCCCAGCCGACCCTGAAGCGTCAGTTCCACTGCATTATATCATACATTACTCTCACGACGAATGAAGGCCGCAAAATTAGTCCTCTGCCATTAGTCCATAGACATACATATAATCACGACTATTATCCCCGAAGGGTTAGTCAGAGACTAGGCAATGAGGACCGCAAAAGCAGTCCGCTGCCATAGTCTACTTTTCAGTAAATAGCGACTCCACATGTGCTCAGCGTGACAGGTGGTGAGCCCATCGCCGCTTCAAGCTGTTTGATTTATGTGCAGTCTTTAGCCCGTTAGTCGCTTTTTACGACACCCAAGGGAAGAGATGTGGTATTGTTTCACCGCTACGCGACACGGTTGTCATAGTCCATGACTCACCACATAACAACTGCACATGTGCGCAGCGTGACAGGGGGATAGTTGCCTATACGACTAGATGACTCGGTAGTAATTCAAACTCAAACTCAATATATATTTATTCACTAAACTCAATTAATAGGTATTTTGTATCGTCCAAATCTTTTTTAACCTAACCCATTCAGGACGTCATTTTTTATTGTGACAAAGAACGGGCGCTAGAAACCACAGCGGACAGATGCAACGACATTTACAAAAAAAACAATGTCGTTACCAGGTCTTAATATACAAAATATGATTAATGTTTCTTATATAATATTTTAGCGTTTTATTAACGCTTAAATAAGTATACTTCAGTAAAATTTTTAAACACTGATAAAAGACGACGGGACGGGACCTCAGGCGGGAATCGAACCACGCACCATCCGCATTCCAGACGGCTGCCTTAACCAGACCTCGGTAGCTAAGTGGTTAAGGCAGCCGTCTGGAATGCGGAAGGTGCGTGGTTAGATTCCCGCCTGAGGGTGTCGTCTTGTTTCAGTGTTTAAAAATTTTACAAAATATTGCAAAAATAAAAAATAATCAATACAATACTACAATACAATGTATCAATTAATTATAGATAATTAGAAGTAGTTGTTGGAGTACTTGGAGCATTTCATTCCTTGAATGAGCCGCCATCACACAGCTCTATATATTATAAAATGCTCTATAAATTTAATGAAGCACTCGGTCCGATAACCCGGATGTCCAGGGTTCGGTTCCCAAGTCGGGTAGAATGTATTGTTGTTGATGTTGCATATATAGCCAAGGTTGATGATCACTAGCCCGCATTTGAAGGCATGGTAATTAGCCCATACGCATTGCCCAGCAGTGAAGCTGTATTTAATAGGCTCTATTTTACTCTTACTTTAGTATCTTTAATGCAAAACAATGTTTGCTTGACTAATTAAATACGTGTCTTTAAAAAAGAAATACGAAGACGTTATCGTCAAGATCACACGTAATTGTGCTAAATGGCATACCCAATAAACATGAGGCAAATGTCAGTGACCCGACGACCAGATAAATACAGCAGTAGGGGTCACGGCTGGAGCCTCTGCACTTGTTGCTAGCTAGCTATGCATATTCGGACGTTTAGATAAACACACGGCCGTGACTTTGCGAATCTTTTGCTATTATCGTTATGTGATCTTTGCTGTTGTCTATCCAGCCCACACTATCCAGCCCGATTTGTATGTTATTGCATCAGTAAGTTCACTATAACTGTGATAGTACTTTGATTAAAACTTATTTCTTTTGTATACCCCGGCATAATAAGTGAAAGAATACTACCACCCCCTCTCTTCCATTGGGTGTCGTAAAAGGCGGTTAACGGACTAAACACTGCACATACTTCCAACGGCATAGAGCAGCGATGGGCTCCCACCTGTCACGCTGAGCACATGTGCAGTCGCTATTTGGTGAAAAGTGGACTATGGTAAAGGACTGCTTTTCTGTCCTCATTGCCTAGCCTTTGACTAACCCTTCGGAGATAATAGTCGTGATAATATGTATGAATGTTTTGGATAGCAAAGACCTTGCAATTTAATACATTTAAGCATTTTAAGATAGTTACTATTGACCATTAAGCGATAACTATTTAGTGTATATATTTTAATTCGAAACACACAAAATACAAGTCAAGCAAGTTTATTTCAAGATTTTTAAAAAGTCCTTGATCGAAAAGTGCATGCGAAAAGAAAAAATGCAAAAAAAAATATTAGTTTCCACACTTTAATCGTTGACCTAGATCACATATTGATAAACCAATTTAGTCCAATTTTAAAGTGAACGTCTTACAATGTACAAGTCTAATATATCATTTTTGAAACTTGCAAGGCCAGCATCTCACTAGCAGATAAAGAATCCCAAACAACATTTGCTTTTAAATTATATGCACTAATTATAATGTTTATTATAATCACAATCGGACATTACACGCGCGCGGAAAAATGGCAGTAGTAAAACAATGTTCCTATTCTTAAAAACTAAAGAATAATTAGGCAACAATGTAGATAGGGTTGCCACATCTTGTGTGACTCTTTGATAATTGTTTTAATCCAAATAAGGCAAATCTTCTTGAGTGTAAAGACGTGACAACCCTAAAGTAATTATATTGCTTTCAAAAGTTAAAAGAAAAAATCAATTAAGAATCTCTTCTGTCTTAAACAAGGTAAGTAACATAAACGATAACCGTATATAATCGCACGGTACTACAAGCGCTTAAATAAGGGGTAAAGGAGACCTACTTTTTAAATTGGAAGGTTAACGTGTCAAATAATATTGTTAACGTAAACTTCGGAAGTGAAGCGGTGAGGTCGTCGCGCGGCATTGCCTTTATTGAACTAGTTTTTTTTCAAGAGTACGTGCAGAGTGCAGGGTAATTATTGATCTTGAGATGGGACCGATCGAAATGTCAGCAAACTTGTATTTTGGTTGACAATATGGTGTAACGACGCTCCTTTCAAGTCGTCGAACGTAGCTTTAAAGTAGTTAAGTTGGTTAGTTTTTTGATTTTAAGCTCGCTTTGATAGCGACTAACCTTTTTCGATAATTGTGTCGCTACAATAACGTTGGTAGCATTGTTATGTTCCGTGGTGGCCGCTCATTAATAGAATACCACCGATCCATCTCTTCCTTGGGTATCGTAAAATACGAGTAACCCTTCCGTTATTTATTATGGTCGTAAAATATTTGAACTAATATTTTTATTTTTTGTTATAAAAAGGTTCCTATTAATCGTATTACTACACACGCACTGATAATTTTAAAGATATTTATAATTATGAATAATCTATGGATAATAATTTGATTTTAAAATGTCCAAAATAGGTTTTTTAATTATTGTAAAAGGAAGAAAATATACACTTGGAAAACCGGCAGAAAAGAACTTACTGCACCTACTGTAGGTACGTTTCAATTTGCCGTCACCCCTACTTACCTACTGTATTATAAAAATATGCAAATTTTAACTTCACGTTTCACATTGTATTGATTTGGATTACCAACCGCCATTACTGAGCTCGTCCACCGCCGTCATCATCATTAACCTATAAACCGACCCATGCCACATCCCCACGACAACAAGTATACACTAAGGGGATAGGCCACCCACCACGGCGGTCTAATACGTGCTGGTGGGCTTTAACGGAGCCCAATGGCATAACATGCCTTTCGAAGCAAGGTGGAACAAATACTTTAAGTTTGGGTAAGTAATTTGCTTATGATTGGTGTTTAATCTATGATCCACATACTATCGACAGCATTCTATATTGTGTTAATTAGTGTGAGGCACTAGCCGTACGTGCTAATTAAATAATTATGCAAATTTAATAATTATGGAGTACAAAAAGTAGCTCTTAATCATTTCTTAACACCAAACAGAAAGAAAAACAACAAACCATGATAAACTATAAACAAAAACTAAATAACTTAAAAACTAAAAACCTATAAATCTAGGTATATTAATAAAAATCAATTGCCGAAATGTTTTTACGCGCATCATTTTAGAACGGCTAGACCGATTTGGCTGATTAATTTTTGTTGTGTTTGTAATTGTAAGGACAAGGTTTGTGTGAAATTTTTTTTGGATATGTGGATACAGGGTGTTCACGCGGACAAAGTCAAGAGCAAGCTGCTATAATATCTAATAAATAAAAAACATCTCTAAGAGAACCGCTGCCGCGCGGCAAAGTCCCCGAAGAAGAGCTTAAATAGTATTAAAAAATGAAACACTTTTCCCGGCTAAGGAACTGAACCCCGGGCACTTAGTCACTAAGGCGTCCTCTTACATAAAAAGTAGGTATTCAAACTATGAAGTCACTTAATGACCTGTACATTTATATAACAGCAGTAAGTGTCAAATGATCATCCTTCGACCTTCACGGTGACTTTTAACCAACAGGTGTCAGGTTCCGGCAAATCCGAGGTCTGATATCGGTTGCCGGGTTGTAATTACATGCCGGCGCAATTTTTTTAAATAACATTAATACTTAGTAGGTAATTAATATCGTGAATAATGAGAGAGTTGTACTTCAGGGGAGTAGTCACTCGAATTGCGAAAAGTAGTGGGCTCGAGTCCCAACTGAGGTAGTTTTTTAGTTTTTGTTACAAATAAAGACCACGGACGATGTAAAGGGTTCGAAACGTCAGGATTAAATAAATACATAACCAAAACCTACTATTTATATGTGAGTTTTATCCGTACAAAGCGTTTCAATGTGTAGTGAAAAAAAGAATTGAAGGCTAATAATTATTAATATAACTTGATTTTTTTTAAATTTTAATTAACAATTACATTTTCAGTAGTTTAAAGCCACGATCTATACCATTTTGAAACCCGGGATAAAGATAACCATTCTATAGTACTTCGGTATTATGTATTAACAATACGTAAATGGTTGGACGATGTCAAACAGTAGACTGGACTTGGCTATTGTCAGTTAAAAGGGGTTTCCTACATGAAATCGAAAGTTACCTACATGAAAGGAGTCACACCGAATATCGCGACAGCAAACACAGTGCGTCGAACGATCATCAAACCGAATGGTAGGTACGCCACATCGAATGACGCGAAATCGAATGGCTTCATGTCGAACAATTACTGCATCGAATGGTTAACACAACAAATAAAGCGCAAATGTAGGTAGTTAGACGTATATCTTGTTATTGCGTACTTATAAAACACGTAGGCGTACATATATACATATATAATATAGTCACGACTATTATCCCCAAAGGGTTAGTCAGAGACCAGGCAATGAGGACAGCAAAAGCAGTCCTCTACCATTGTCCACTTTTCACCGAATAGCGACTGCACATGTGCTCAGCGTGACAGGTGGTGAGTCCATCGCAGCTCTATTCTATTGAGAGTATGTGCAGTCTTAAGTCCGTTAGTCGCTTTTTACGACACCCAAGGGAAGAGAGGGGGTGGTAGTATTCTTTCACCGCTACGCGACAAGCTTATAGGCGTAGGCTTAGATGCAGTTTATATTGTCTATTTAAACCTACCAATTACTTTATTTATCGCCGTCTTAATTAGTCGATATCATAAATTTTCGATCGATTTCAGGACATTCACTATGTTAACCATAATGAGGAGCGTCTGTTCAAAGGAGATAATTCCACCTTAAAGGAATTTTCAGAAAACACAAAAAACTGATATCATGCTGAGTTTAACTTGTAGGGTTTTCTTTTTAAAAGTGATAGGTAGGTACAGTTCAGAAGTAAGTCATAAAATTTGAACGTCGTTTTTCTATTGGAAATAACGCCTTTTGAAGCCAATTTTAAGCACTAAGTTGTGTATTCGAACATAGAGAGCAATAATACCAAAAAAAAACAAAAAAATGGAAAGTGGATTTATCTCCTTTTGAACGAACGAACAGACGCTCCTCCATTATACAGTAAGTTCGACATGGAGCCATTCGACTTCGCGGCATTCGGTGTGACAACTTTCGATTTCATGTAGCGAACCCCTTTAAAAGCTACTTCATCATACTTTTGTCGACTGACCTCCAAACTTCATTATGAAGATGGCACCCAGTGATGATGGTGATAAAAATAAGGAATAATTAGTCAAACAACTTTAGTAATCACATAGATACCTTCATCTGATTGCAATTGACAGAGCAGAGAGAAGCGTCTTTTTTGAGCAAGGACAACATTCCTCAAATACTAGTCCCGATGAGGCAAAATGCTGAAGGCTCGGAATTCGGTTCGGTTGCCTTATCGAGACAATCAACAAGGCCTCCTTGTCATTGCCAATTGGTAACTGTACTTTTTAAGTAAACCTCATTTAAAGGGTAAATTATCATAACCGAAATATCTTCATACCATCGATGAAGCCAATCCATTAAAAGTAAAATTACAATAGTCCCGATCAAGAAGGTTAAGACCTAAGGCTGACGACCTCCGTGTTCGAGTGGTTAGCATGCCGGTTCTGGTGTCGCCATCTCTGTGGTCCTGGGTTCGATTCCCGGTAGGGTCAATTTAGAAATAACTGATTTTCTAAATTTAATATGGGTCTGGGTGTTTTCTTTTATAATAAGTATGTTTATCCATCTAACCAATAAAACAAGTTTCAAAAGAAGCGTAACTTGGGTTAGATAATTGATTTGATTTATGTGTGAGAGTATATATATACAGCTCAGTCGTCATTCTTAAGCACATGCGGTGTTTGCATCTAGAAGGTCTTACAGTAACTGGAGTATATAATATAAGTAAATTATTAGATTGTTAAAATTGTAATAGCAGTTTTGCAAACCAAACAATAAAAAAAAAAGAGTAGAAAAGGCAAAAAAAAAGTAAAATTGTAAGAAGCATTTTTAATTCAACCCACCAACCCGCGTTGGGCCAATTTTCACACGTGGAAAGGCCTTTTTTTAAATAAGGTGAAATCCTTTTATGGATAAACAGCGGACCTGCCGAAACCCGCTAGTTATATGGGACTCTCCCCTTAGCGCCTGCTTCCCTGTCTAGGTCCGAAGGTCTCGACAGGGACTCTGGAGAAAAGGGAACGTGGGAAGGCCTGTACCAAGCAGAGGGATGTTTATTGGCTGATGATGATTTTTAAATAGTCATAGACACACCTCGGCGATGTCTACCATCGAAAACATACGAAACGAAATTCGATAATTAAAGAAAAGTACATTTTTTTACATCAAAGTTAGCGAACATAATAACTTAAACAAAGAATAAAACGTATGCTTTTTAAAATATCATAGTCTGTGGATGTATCTCTGTTAATAAGCTGCTTGACGGAAATTATGCGTCTTCTTCAACGGCACGTCAGGTGCCATCGCTAACGACTGCCTCATTATGTTAACGCATTTTTGTTTCCAAGCAATCAGTTAAACAAAGTAATGAATGATAATAATGACATCGGAAAAAATGTTTTATTGATGTTACTCGGCGCGATGACGCGTCTCAGTCGAAGAGATCGATTCAAGTTTAAGTAGTGCTTTAAGATATTTACTTGCAATTAAATCTACGTCTCTCTTCTTTCGCACTTAATCAGGTTTTGACTTTTACTTTTTACTTGTCATTATTAGTTATGATTGCGGAATCGAAACATATTATGATGTAAAGTTTTTTACTTTCTGATGAACCAAAAACGGAAATCAAAAACGATTGAATAATTTTCAGTCTCTCTTAGGCGAAATCGAATATAGTGTAAATTGAAATCTTTGCTTTTACTGCTATTAAGCTAGAATTAACTATTATGAGAGAAAAAAGCAACTATTTAATTGTTTTCTAAGGTTTACGCGAACACTACACATTGAAATGAAACACTTTTTACGGATTTAACTCGCGTTTATTAGTCCATTTTATAAGTCAAAGTATAATTTCTTAACAATAGTACTAGGTTTTACAATTATTTAATAAAAGTTAAATAAATCTAGAGAGAGATGCCAGACAATAACAATTTGTAGACTTTTCTATATAAATGGTAAAAAATTACCTAAGAATGTAATTATAATAACTGTGTCAGTTTACATTAAATTATAAGAAAATTAAAATAAAACTTTAGATTTGAACTTGAAACGAGCAGAAATTTACATTAAAACGAGCCTATATTAAAATAAACATAGGTTTAGATTTTTGATTTAAATATTAAATAGAGAGGCTGCTCATTATTACATAAGCAGACACTCTAGGCAATATAGAATGTAAAGTAAATGTGAGTGCTTATCACGCCCGGAATCCGTTTACCAGACTGGCGAATAGCATGCCATCTGTTCAAATAAGTAAGCAAATAAATAAATTTCAAAACCATGCTAATGACGGTACCTTAATGTTTTTCTTTACTTAGATTTTATGTTGGTACCTACTTACTTTATGATAATTATCTTAACGCTAGTAGAAGAGAACAAATAAAAGAACTGGTGGTTAATAGTGCATCTTTTTGAGTGGGCTACCTTGACATATTTCCTTTCATAAACTACAAATACTTTCAACAAATATTTAAAACAAACTACGAAACAGTTTGCAAGTCAAATGAAACTATGATACCAAACTTTTATGTTTTTTTTTTCGAAATAAAATAAACGAAATATATAGTGTTTGGTATAGAATCAGTTCCATCCCAAACTGCAAATACTATTCGACCTTAATGTGTGGAACTGTTGTTTTATTAAAGATTTCGACGTGCACCAATATTTTTGCACGTTTTTTGCACTTCGTCATCATCAGCCTACAAACGTCCCACTGCTGGGCAGAGGCCTCCACATAAACAAATAACCCACCACGCTGGCCCAATGCGGGTTGGTGGGTTTTAACGACTGTCATTTTACGACAACATCAACTTTTTGCATTTAATAAAGAGTAAATATAGATATAATAATATTATTATTTTCATATTTATTTCTTTTTCATAAGTCTAGGTTTTTATAATATTCCATATAAAAATAATAAACAAAACTACTATAAAACATTTAACATTATAAAAAAAAAATAAACTTAGGGTGCCCCCGGCAGCGGGGCAGGGCAGGGCCCAAGCTAACGGTGGTTAGGGCTGCAGAGAGAGGAATCTCCTGACGATGCGTGCCGTGTCAAGAAGTACCGCCTTCTGTATTATTATTATTATTATTACTGCTAACAGGACGGCCCTGTATGTTGCGGGATTACCCATCAACTTGTATAGAGGCTCCTAAATAAACTAAACGTAAGTGGATCCGAAAAATTTCATAATTGCAATGTTAAATGAGCATGTGATAAGTTCAAGTTTTAATTTATAAAACAGCATTGTAGCTTATAGCCTTTTTGCACATAATCTAGTTTAAGATAATCTAGAACACTGATCTAGAAGTGTGTTAATTGTCTTTTTATAACTATTTCTAGACACGACTGTCTTCGGACATCAATAGTGAGGAAATAGCTAACACATCTACTGTTTTGAAATTTAAATCAAATAGTATTGCGTAAGTCTTGTTTTAAGAACCACAAGAGAATATTTAGTCCCAGGGATTGAACCCAACTCAAATCTCAATAAGTTCGTCTTTGAATCAAAATTACCAATTTTACCTATTTAAGTAGTTTTATTAACAAAAAGCAAAAGTACAATGAGGGGCGTCAATTTAGTTATCCGAATTGATGACGACCTCCTTGGTCCGAGTGGTTTGTTCACCGGTTTTCATGGTGGTGCCATCTCTGGGGTCCCGGGTTCGATCCCCGGTCGGGTCAATTTAGAATCTTTTGTTTTTTTCTAAATTGTCTCGGGTCTGGGTGTTTTCTGTGTATAAATTAATAAGATGTTTTAGTATTTTAAGTATGTTTATCCGTTTTCTAGTAACCATTTAACGAGTTTCATAACGAAGCTTCTCTTTTGCTGGATAATTGGTGTGAGTGTAGGAAAGTATAAAAAAAATTATTGTAGTATTACTAGTTTCCAGCCGCGGCTTTGCTCGCATGCAATCCAGTTCGTCGGGAATTCCTGGGACTCTATTGTCACCTCTAAAAGCATTGTTACTTTAATCTTACTATGCAAAATGGATGAATATTTGCATAGTAAGATAAACTGTTGATGGTAACGCCCATGTCTTTATATCCTCCAAGTATTACAGTAAAAACATTTTATCAGTTACGTACTTTCACATTAAAAGACTACTTATTAGAATAATCAATTTGATAAAAATCTTGCATATTAATTTGTCTCTTTTTTTGCATCGAATCAGTAATGCACAAATGATTATAAACACGTGCAAAGTGTCACACGGTGCAGAATCTATTTCGATTTTGGTACAGCATAACCATGGATACCGTCCTGCTATAGAGGATAAAGGACTTTTTGCACAGGTGAACTTGCAAATGGTACCTAGTTTAAAATGTAAGTAAAACAGTATCATCATCAACCAACAAGTTTCCTGTCCAATGAGTCATTTATGACTCACAGGAACGTATTAGAATAAGTTCAGGTGACTCATTTCTCTATACATTTTGAGGTATCTTTTTCGGTATGAACGTAACGTGATATTTTTCAAATCATACGTGGACGTATAGCAAAAAACCTAATATTTACAATGACAAAAGAAAATTTCGCTATTTTTTTTTATATTTGTCATTTAACATTTAAAAAACCTGTGGACGTGGGGTATTATCAAAATGAATTGCATGGGGAGTTAAATCGTCCCACTGCTGACATCAAGTTCACACATGTCACATGAAGAGGTCAGGCCATGACCGACCATGCGGATTAGTGGGTTTTACGACTGCTATCATACGACAACAAACCAGGACCAAATACTTATCCTGGTACCGTTGAAAGACCGGTGCAAGATTTAAGATGTGGTCACCTATCCAGTGACCCATCATTGCGAAAGTTGCTGGACTTGTAAAACGGCGTTGATAAAAATCCCCTAATTTGTTGTATGTTGTAGTTTTGTATTACGTTATCTATAAAGTTTGGTTAATAAAATATTGAAGAATACCAATATGAAATAAATAATTACATCCAAATGACGAAGTAATTGAGATAAACTATTTGAGTGTACCCAAAATCTATTTGGAAACATGTATTTATTGCTTACCTATTTTGACAACAGGAAGCTTTGGCAAACCATAGATCATAGCGCTCGGGCGAACTATTAAAAGTAATTGATGGTCGGCCGCGCGAGTGCTTTCAAATTGCTTTCCTTTCTTAACTGCAAGTTGTTTTAATTAGCTTCAACTTTAACAGGTGACATTACCGTAGAGACCAAATGTTTTTACAATAGCAATAGGTACTACGTTGAACTCAACATACCTTCAACATTAGAAAAATAAATGATATACTTATGAATATCAGAATTGAGGTCAAAATTATACCTAAAGTAAGAGTGTTAGGTACTAACGTTAAGTATCCGTTGATGCTCGAAATAAATTAAATAAGACCACCTTTCGCCGTATATTTACTTAAAATAATCATTAAACAATTAATCATAATTTAATATTTAACCTTTGCCCTGCAGTGGGTCACATGATGCTTTTAATAATAATAAATGCTTCGAGTCAGCATTGCTTTAAGTACTTTACATACGGTAGAAAAATATCTAATCAAAAATTTACATAAATTTGAATGTAAAATACTAACAAAATCATGTTTGGTATCGAAAATTATTTATTTTTTACCGCAAAAATTAATGAGCAGCGATTAAAATTAAACCAATCTGTAAATAATTTTAATTATAGCTTGTAAGAATCCAAAAAGTTCATATATTAATAAAAATAGTTAATTTGTAACCCGCGTTCGTCCTCGCGAACCGCGGATGGTCCAAAGTAAAAGTTGATGGTAGACTCCCCCGTATAAAAGCGCGTGACCGCCGACCCAGCATCATACGTCCTCCGAGTATTGTGCTGATCACATCCCAAAATGGCCAAGTGGAGCATTGTAAGTCGATTTTCGAATCCGCCGAAATATTTGGAGTGCAGTGTTGGAACCCTAAAACAAGTGCATACATTACGCAATGTGACGGACTCGTGTTATTTCAAGAAAATCCGGTTCAGTGGTTGACGCGACGTAGACAAATGGAACCGGGAATAGTGCCGGACCATTAATTATAAAAAAACAAATTGACGATGCGAGCGCAAACATCGTCATGCAAAATTTAATAGCAAATTAATAACAAGGATTGATTAATGCAATAGTGACACATTTGTTCTATAACACGCAAAAATATTGTAGATCACATGAGCGATGTCATTGCAGTCAAATGGATTACTTAAGTGTCAGATACATGCGCGTGATAAATATTCATCAGATTACGTATTTGTTTTAACATCTGCGTGAACGGATCGTATGCTCTACTTAGTCTCGAGCGTTTGGTCTTTATGAGTTTTTGTTTGAACCGTGTCCTTTTTCCGCAGATCGCGTTAGCGCTGGTCGGCTGCGCCGTCGCAGAGCCGCCGGTGGGCTACAGCTACTCCGCCCCCTCATCCAACCTGATCGTGGTCGGAGGAGGCCACAGCTCCGGCGGCCTCAGCCACGGAGGTCACTATTCACGAGTCCCAGTCGGACACCAGACCTCAGAGGGCTACCACGTGGACCCTCACCTACTTGAGAAGATCAAGCACATCATCCTTAAAGACGAGATCCAGAACCAAGCTTACCAGTCGGCCACCTCCCATGGTCACGGCCACGGCCACGGCGTGTCGTCGCACTACGGCCCCCCCGCGCCAGTGTACGGTGTACCCCACGAACGGATTGTGGGCATCGAGCTCGACCACGTCCAGCAAGGTATCCAGGTCGCCCAATACCACCAGGCTGAGGAAGGTTACGCCGGCGGTTACTCTGGCGGTTACTCCGGTGGTTACTCCAGCGGTGGACACGGGGGATACTCTGGTGGTTTCTCGAGTGGTGGTGGATACTCCGGCGGTGGTGGATACTCCGGCGGCGGCGGTGGATTCTCGAGCGGTGGACACGGCGGCGGCGGCGGCGGTTCCATCGCCTACTCCGCGCCCTCCATCTCCTACACGACGATCGGCGTGCCATCCGGCTCCTACGGCATCCCATCACCCTCATCCTCATACGGCTCGCCTCACCATTAAACGAAACACGAACTAAGTCATTTCACCCCATTATTGTTAAAAACTCATGTGATCGCATTCTAGAGTAATATTGTATTATATTGTTGTTAATGTAAGTTTCTGTAAATAAACCTCCTTTTTGTAACAACATTAAAGTCGTTTTACTTGGCACGTAAGTACGAAACGGTCGAATTGTCCGGCGAAGGTTATTGCGTCACTTTCACATCTTAAAATTGACGGTTAATGAGTGTAGGTTACAAGAAACGCAACAGTAGTAATTTAAAGCGTATGAGGCAAGCGAGAACTCAAACACTTCGAGTTTGAGCAGCTAATAGGGGTAAGTGGATGATAGCACTGCTCCAAAATCGAAAGTGGATGCCATCGATCGACTTCACGACATGTCAATGAGTGAAGGTGGCTGACGTAACCCCATGACGGAGCTTCTATGAAGCCTGGAAAGTCAGCGCGATCACTTTTACTTTCAAGGCGCTTAAGACAAGTAGTCTTAAGTGCCGTACACTCAACGAATTCCAAATTCAAACATTGAATAAATTAAACTGCAAAGATTCTTATTTCAAATTTCGGCATTTCGTCCTCTTCAGATCTAGAACGGCCAGTTAGAAAGCTCGGAACAATAACGACACATGTCTATTGCGTCAGTGTTAGCAATATTAGCGAATATTCGCGCGGTCCGGCTGCACGCTGCACTTTCTCCGCATCCCCGGTCCGAATCTCGTTGCGCAACCGCGTGCACCTCAAATTCACACCATCTGCGCACATCCGTTATAGCATTATAATACGTAACAGTGTAAATAAGTGTAGTGACTGGTCGTAATTGGGAAAGAATGTGAACTCATCATTACTCGATATACAACCAATTATTTGTGCATTTAACGTTTTGACAGCAGGGTTATAAAAAAAAAACGTTAATGCAAATTTTAAATAAACGTTTTTTTGATTTTCTAGTATGTTGGTTAATGTTAAATCTGGTTTTACCTGAATTGGGTATCGCTATTTACAAGTACAACACTGTATTAATTTTAAACCGGGTTTAATTTAGGTTACGTTTTGGAATAAGATCGCATTCGCAACGCAATCACAATTACTTTTTAATTTAACAATGTAAATAGCATCATCACTATTTTAATGCATAATAATATGATGAGTTAGAGAATTTTAAGTAATCTACTTTAGCGAAATCATTTATTTACTTATTCATTTAAAAAATGAACACATTGATAGATTACAGAGACTTTTAGGATAGTATTGCCTAAAGATTTGTTTAAGTACCTATAACCCTTCAATAGTGTACACGAAATAACGTCTTAATCTACATACCACTGTATGTAGATTAAGACGGCATTTCGTGAGTGTGAATTTATTGGAACTAGACCAAAAAATACTTTTTATTTGTAAAATTTAAAGCTTTTAAAGTTTAAATGCAATTTGTAAATATAGAATATCCGATCCATAATTACAGTGGATAGGCTGGAATCTTAAAATAAATAAAATTAGTTCCATACAACAATACCTAATAAACGATCATTTTTGGAATTGTCAAACATACAAATATTTGTATGCAAGCATTTAAAGTCGCCTTTTTTAGCGATGCTCTAAGTAGATCTTTTATAATTTAGGGATAGACGAACTTTAAACAAACAAAAAATTATTAATAATTTACCTTGTACCCTAGATAGAGACATTTCCCAGATATTTAAAGACTAAAATAAATATTAAAAAATAAACAATTTAAGTTTTTATGGTCGTTAGAATTTATTCATATCACAATTCCCAGGTTGGTTTAACTGTTTAATAGTGGAAGGTTAAAACAGATCATGATTAAAGTAACTTTAAATAATTTACTGACCGACTAACCGTAACGATAATTAGGTATCATAAAACTTCGTTTCAGAGAATTTTAAACTCTGTTTTTGAAGTCTATAATATAACGATTGTTCAGAAGTTAGTAATAAAAAATAATAAATAAATAAATCTTTCCTACAATCACACCAATTATCTAGCCCAAGAGAAGCTTCGAAGAAACTCGTTAAATGGTTACTAGACAACGGATAAACATACTTAAAATACTTAAATACATACTTATTGTACATAGAAAACACCCAGACCCGAGACAATTTAGAAAAACAATAATTTCTAAATTGACCCGACCGGGGCTCGAACCCGGGACCTCAGAGATGGCGACACCATGAAAACCGGTGTACAAACCACTCGACCAAGGAGGTCGTCAAAGTAGTAGTTAGTGGTGGTAGCTTGTGTGTTATGTGGCAATTAAGCTCTAGTTACATATAAGGAAATTAAATGACCACGAAATGGCGATCCAGTTTTGACAAAACTTTTTGTAGACTAAATAAAAGTCGTTCGTATCGACGTTAAAATCGTTTTCTGATTTTCAACGAAATAGGTATTTGTTCGAGGAGCTCGATGGCGCAGCGGCTGGCGCGCTCGGCTTGCGGTCTTGTCCGCTAAGCAACTGACCAATTAAAAACATCACGACCTCCTCCGTGCTTCGGAAGGCACGTTAAGCCGTTGGTCCCGGTTGTTGTCGTAAGGTGGCAGTCGTTAAAACCCACCAACCCTCATTGGGCCAGCGTGGTGGGTTATGGCCCAATATCCCCACGTGCTATTGTCCACGTGGGAGGGGAGGCCTATGCCCAGCAGTGGGACGTTTATAGGCTGATGATGATGAAGTATTTGTAGGTATTTATTTACTTAGCAAATTTTGTTGCAAACCAATTAATGTTAATAAATTATACATGGTCTTTGCACTTACCAGGATGGCCCAGTTGCGCAGGATTATATACCTTTTATAAAACACCTTGTATACTGGTAGACGACTTTATTTGTCCGTCCATATACCTACCTAGTTTGTAGTTTGTGACAGATTTCGTTTCCAGTTCCTTTTTTTTAAATACCAACGTAGTTACCAAGTACAAACACACCAAATTAATCTTATCAAAAGTGAAACAGATACTAATGGATACATTTACGGCAGTTCACTAGGCCTACCATTAGTAGAAAAGAATATCTATAGATGACAATAAGTTATAATTTGTATCAAATTACGGCCGAAATTTAAAATAATTAATCATCGGCTGTTTTGCCTACTACAGCTAGAAATGTGACATAATTTGTACGGAGCTTGAGTTAAATTTGCACAACAATACGTAGATTAATCATTACCTTCAGGCGTAAGACACATGCATTTACATGCCCGATTGCTGATAACCAATACAGCCGTGTGCTTTCTATCCGTAGATTGTAGTAACGCTAGTTTTGCGTGGATTGTATAATATGACGTACACGTTGTGTGTCAAGTGCTAAGGGTCGCTGTACACCGACGAAGCGATGCTAAGACTGGTAATTTAGCTATACGTCTAATCTTGTTAGTGTGTGTGTAAAAGAATACTACCACCCCCTTTCTTTCTTTGGGTGAGGCATAAAAGGCGACTAACGGACTAAAGGCAGCACATACATCCAACAGCATACAGCGGCGCTCACCACCTGTCACGCAGAGCACATGTGCAGTCGCTGTTTGGTGAAAAGTGGACTGTGGCAGAGGACTGCTTTTGCATTCCTCATTGCCTAGTCTCTCACTAACCCTTCGGGGATAATAGTCGTGATTATATCAATGTATGTTGTTTGTCGAAGGGACACGCAATTGTAGCAAAATTTAGTAGCTTATCCTAGTTGGAGACCACTATTATTATATTAGCACTATATTATTTACACTATATGATTAGTATACTATTCAAAGTCAAAGTTAAAGTCAAATTATTTATTCAATGTAAAACTTTACAGGCACTTATTGACGTCAATACTAATAATAATAAAAAAACAGTTAACTAACTTATAGTTAAGACTTAACAAATAATCTAACGAGCTATAGTCTGTGCCAGACAAATGCGCATCGCTACCCCCAGTACCACTGCACGCCGAAACAGAATCGCGAATATTATAATAAGTATAAACTGGATTATAAAACAGGTGATCAACTCTTTAAAAAGTAGCATCTCATGTATATCTTGCATTGGATAACAAGCTAAAATATTATAATAGGATAATAACGTTACGCTTACTAAGTACTTAATCAGTGATAAAATGTGCTGAGAGAATTTGACGTTACTTTAGAGCGCATCATAAATATAACCGTGTATTTGGTTGCATGCTCACATAAATGTTGATTAATGACTATTTTGGATAACTTGTTCAATTAAGATATGTCCTTGTCGATACTTGTTCTTGATATTTCCTAAGGTACTTTTACTTGAAGGTTTGTTAATCGCATTATAGATTGATCATCTCAATTTATGTTATGTAAAACTGTACCAAAATTAAGTACTGCACATAAAATGTTATGGTGGTTGATATTTTTACTTGTGTATTGGTATTTTTTTTACTTTATGGTCACTAGCGTTACTTTACTGCATGCAACTGTGCCGAAATATCTGTGTTAAAAGGTAAAAAAACATGCTTTAAGTACCTACGTGTATTTTTATTATTATTTCAAGAAAAAAAATAACGTTATGGCGGCTCCACATTAGTGCCGTGAAGCTCCGTAAAAAAGGCGTGAACGTGAATGTGGACGGTTTTCGCGGACGGGCTTCTACGTCCATTTCGCGACGGATTTCACGAACAATTGTGAGCATCCCGTGAATGTGGAGGGCACGACTTGTGCCGTGAATTCATGGTATGAATTCGAGCGTGAATTCACGGCACTAATGTGGAGCCGCCATTATAAATAAAATTAACGTCTTCAAAAAATGCACTTCATTTGACATTGAATAAATAATTTAGTTTTTAATCAACAACGCCTCGGTAGCTCAGTGGCGAAGCGCTCAACCTGATATCCGGAGGACCTCGCTTCAATTCCTAGGTAAGACCCAAGTGTCTTTATTGGATGCATAGCCCGGGTTTGTGATCAGATCACAAACTCACATTTGACAAGTTGGCGACTGTTTAAGCCAATACTCATCAATAATAGCAATGACATTATTTTAAACGGAGGACGCTTATTCCCAAGAGTATGTAGGGTAATTACTACTTTAGGAATTGTGCAATTGAATTTAAAAAAAAAATCATTAAAATTCAAAAAAATGTACTTTTTTTCTCTTAATTAATGTACGCCAAACATCCATTGTCTTTAAACTCGACACAAAGTAGAGCTCCAATAATGACGTCATTTGCACAACGGACCGGTCCGAGGTCTGCGCAGGCGCAGGCGCAGTGCGCTCATTACTTTCACTGCGGCTCGGACCGTACGATTCAATGCAAATAAGTCTTCAAACAATAAGTGGATAAGTTATAAGAAATTAATGAAACTGTGTTTATGGCTACATTGCTACATGTATAAAGCCAGACATTTTATTTCCCAAAAAACGTTGTGTTTCTAAGACAAAAAACGATTGCACCATGTTTATACTCGCGAGGGCAATAAGTGTTTTTTTTAAATCTTATTCTAATTCTATCTTTTTACTATTGTTGGAAATTGACTTAATCAATTGTAGCGATAATTTTGATGATGTAGTGGTACAGTTTTAAGAGCTAAGAATACTTTATTAATTAAAAAAGTGAATTATATGACTTGACCAATTAATTCACTTTTCTGGTATCATTTTAATATTAAAACACACGTTAACGGTCTTATTTAATATTGAAACTTTAAATAGGTTTCCGTAAATAATTTTATAATTTGTAGTTTTATTTTTAATGGCTTTGACATTTCGATATCTCTCTACTATTAATAACTGTTCTCAACTCGTGGAGTCCTAAACAACACATAAACAGGAAGTTTAAAATCTAGACAAACTGATAGACAATGGCGAAATTAATGTTAATTTACGGTAATGCAAATAAAATGGTATTAACCTGGTAACAATGCAGTTTGTGAAATTTATTAGTTGTCAATTTACATAATTCTTGTTTGGAATACTAATACGACTAGTTGCATAATATTGACATTAGAATCTAATTTGCTATTAGAGTGACGAGTGATCTCGTCACAAATCGAGATGAGCAAAAGCATTTTCTATTATAATAATTAGAAACAAGATATTATTATGTTAAACCGTTTTAAAACCGTGTCGCGTAGAGGTGAAAGAATACTACCACCCCCTCTCTTCCCTTGGGTGTCGTAAAAGGCGACTAACGGACTAAAAACTGCACATACTTCTAACAGCATAGAGATGCGATGGGCTCACACCTGTCACGCTGAGCACATGTGCAGTCGCTATTTGGTGAAAAGTGGACTATGGTAGAAGACTGCTTTTGCGGTCCTCATTGCCTATATAGTCGTGAGGGAGGGATGATAGTTGTGATTTTGTGTATATTATTATGTGTATCAAAGACCGTAATTAAAATTCAGAGTCATGGAAAAGCCTAATGCGTGTATTCAATTATCACGTTTCATGAAACGTAATTATGTATGTAGTCCATATATTCAGAATGATAAATAAATCATTTATTTGTGACGCATTCCTACACTACACACATGCACACAATAAAATTTACTGCCGCCGCCACTGCTACAAATTGCTTGTTTCAAACGTATTTTAACATCAATAGATTAAATTATCCTTTGCGGGTGGATTTTTGTAAGGCATTAGGGTAACCCCTAATGCCGGAAATGTCTGACATTGATGACCATGGGAATGATTAAAATTCAAAATTAAATTTAATTAGTTTAGTTAGTTTGTGCTACAATAATTGAATAGGTATTAAATGTCACTATATACGCCATCAGTTCATAAGTCAGGGCGGAAGACTTTGTACTAAGATCCGGCAAGAAACTCATCAAGGGTACCTATATGGTTATCGAAACAAAATATTATTTATTTAGGGATTAGTATAGTGCTTCTTAATAAACACTGAAATAAATTTTACAATTAATTAATGAATAGCGAATTATTTTTTTATTCTTGTCTCTTAGGCAACAAGATTTCGTACACATCGCCATTTGAAATAAAATAATTAAGTAATCTCTTTTAAATAAGTTATCATTGTTCGCGATGATAGATATCAACGAATTTAATATGTAAATACGTATTAATGACGTAAATAAGTACTAACCTACTTTATTTAAGGCTCGTATAATGTAAATGGCGACAAGGAGATAGTAAGTATCAAAACGTCTATAAAACACTCGGCGTCTCGGGGCCTAGTATTACCAGTTACTACAAGTAGCACTAAAATAAATTGAAGATGTCTTTAAAACTAGGGTTTATGTAACAAACATCACTTACGCAACGGCGAGTCCAATAAGTATGGTCATATGTGTCGCATCGCGGCTCCTAAGTTATAACCTGAGTGCTTGTAGGAATGTTGGTATGTCCGCTTTAAGTTACGATCTGTTCAATGGTCAATCGTCAGTTGAACTTTAAACGTTTTTACTAATGGAATAGAAGTCAATTTTAATGAAGTTTGCGGAATATGGTGTTGCGGCTTAAAATATGTCTTTTGTGTCCAAATAATAGGTGGTGTAGTAATACTGTCCACTATGTATCTAACAATGTTACGGAAATCTTATTTATAAATAAAAAATTGCTATATCTGTTAAAGCATTTCATTGGTTTATTCAGCACCTGACACATAATATTATTATGTTAAATTATGATAACTTATATTTAAAATCAAAGAACAAAATGTTTAAGCATACTACATCTGCATTTAGGATGAGGTATTTATCGTTTTCTCATATAAGTCATGACCTTTAGGGATAAGATAATGTGTAAAGTGTTTATTTGGTATGTATTTTTATTCAGATTTAAAAAGGACAATCATTCATTAATATTGTTCACAATATTCGTGATCACCGCATCCACAATGTAGTCAGTGTCAGATGGGTGTAGTATTTCAGATAAGTGACCAAATTATAAATGCCCAAAGCTCCTCCGTGCTTTGGAAAGCATATTCAGTAATTCATTCTCGTTGTTGCCGTAATATGCCAGTCGGTAAAACCAACCCTCTGGCATAGGACCAGTGTGAAGGTATAGTTAAATTTTCCCATGTTTTATTTATTGTTGATATGGGAAGTCCTGCATTGACGGTACCAAATATATCTATAGGTAACAATTCAGTTCCACACATAGAGTCACGACTATTATCTCCAAACTAACCCAGTCAGAGACTAGGCAATGAGGACCAGCAAAGCAGTCCCCTGCCATAGTCCATATTTCACCAATTTACAACTTCCCATGCGCTCAGCGTGACAGTGGTGAGCCCATCGCCGCTCTATACTGTTAGATGTATGTGCAGTCTTTAGTCCGTTAGTCGCCTTTTACGACACCAAGGGAAGAGATGGGGCGGTAGTATTCTTGTAGTGAGCCGCCACACACACGGCTCACACAATTCAGATAAAATTACATAATTATTGACTTCTTGGCGGGAAAGTGTACCGTCATGTCTGCAGTTTTGTTTTATTTTCTGTAATTTGTGTATTGTCAAATATTAATGTGAAATAATGGTGGATTATTTACTGATAAGTGTTCGTGAACGTGCATGAGTGTTGGCAAACAAAACAAAATAGTGCAACATCACTTTTCAAATTCTCTCAAGAAGTCCGTGAGAGATCTAAATAAAGTCCTGCAGTTTTATTGAGTCTCGAGGGGTTTGGGGAATATCATTTACCATTAAACGTTTAATATCACTCATCACTCATCATCTACTTATTGCAAAGAAAATAATTACTATTATATCTTACTTGACATTGGCTAAATGTGCTGATCGCACCAATCCATAGTTTATGAGAGAAAAAAAATCATTATTATTATAGTCACAAACTGCATAAGTAGTAAGTGCTCACACTTGAATACCTGCTCGAACTCTCTCGAGTCACGACAGCTACACAACAAGACGCACAGTACCCTTTGATAAAAAATCATCTTCTTATGACTCTTCCATAAACAGTACTATTATTAAAATTTTCTACCAAAATATGAGAAAAATAAACTGTGTTTTAATATATTCTGTTGATAATTACATGACTGTTGATAATTACATGACCTTATGATTACAAGGTTTTCGGGTAGCAACAAATGTCGCTGATCACTTTTGTTCTTTGGCAAATGTAGTTTCTTTAAAATAGGGGGAGGTTCTTTCCACCAGAGTGCACAACCGGCTACAATACAGGTTTGTTTCAGTGCGTCTGTATGAGAAAATAGGATAAAATAAAATGTATAGTCATAACTGTGTACATTGGTTGTTACAATTAAATTGGTGTTAAAACTGAATTAACAACTTTTAAGAACTCCTTCTGTATTTAGTATTTTACTGTGAAGTAGGGTGAAGCGAATTTACCAAGATGGAATAATACTTAGTAGCTGCGTCCGCCATGACCGCTGTGTTTCCTTTTTTAGATACAATGACATATAAAAAAGAGATAGACTGGTTTCTTTTTACTAATTACTTCAAAAGTGACTATGCAAATCTTTTGCCCCAATGACCACGGATACATTACGCAAAATTTTAAATTTCTTAAAAATCTACCATTACCCAGTCTCTTTACAAAGCTCTCTATTTTTCGTAGTTTGTTACAAGTACTCACATAAAATCATATTAGCCTAGTATAAACTAACATATTTCAACTCGCACAGATCTGCTAAAAGTGATTAATCTTGATCATGCGCGTACGCACGCAAGCGACAATTTAAAGAGCGTCGTGACAGCCCTGACACCGCCACCGTGACTTCACTTGAACTTGGCTTGAACCTCAGCATCTGGTATAGATCTTCACACGATCTTCATTCGTTTCCTTGTGAGGGTCTTAGCTCGCACCTTTTTTAACTAGGTAAATTGTTTTAAGCTTCCACCTTGGGTTAAGGCGACCTCGGGTTATAAATGGGATGGGACTCTCCTCCACCTCCCCGCCCAGTGAGAAAAATTGACGAAGAAAAAGGAAGGTCAACCCACTAAAAACCTAGTACCTTTCATAACCACGGGGATGGCTCGGGACCACGAACGACAAGCACCGAGTTCCATCCTCGTAAGCCTAATTCGCGTTGTGCTAGTAATTTGGTTAAGAGAAGTACATTGCTTCGCTAGTTTGATTTAATTTAAAATTTGTTACAAATAAGCAAAGTAGCAAACATTGCTTTGTAACTCGAGTAAATATAGATTTTTCACACCACCTGCTTGACAATGTCAATTTATATGTCATGCAAACCTAACCTAAAGTAAGTCATTAAAGACCTGAGGTCTAGCAGAGCATTAATAATGTACTGAATTTAATAATGACCCGCTGGTCATTGATGTGATTTGTATTTGGAACATAAATATAAATCGCATACGAACATTTAATAAATAGGTAGTAGACGTAGGTGTGCAGTCTTTAGTCCGTATACTTACGCATTTTACGACACCCAAGGGACGAAAAGGGATTGATAGAGCCCATCGCCGCTCTATGCTGTTGGATGTATAAGAATAAGAATAATAAGAATAAGAATAGTTTATTTCTGTATAAAAACTTAGTCTAAATACATCAAAACTTCTAAATATCATTCGTCCACATAATAAAAATAATGCATAACAAGAGTGCAGCTATTAATGTAAATAATTTAAAATTAAGGTTAGTATTGCAAAATAATCGAAATGATACCTAAGCTAAGTAAACTAATTTACCTGTCTTTTAGGCATCTAATAAGTGAATGTAGGTTAGTGCTTACTTAACATTTTATTAGATAACAATAAATTATAATATCTTATTAACAATGCTATCATGCTATTAAAGCTACAGTACGTATGTTTTGTAAACAATGATTATAATTATGCTTAGATACTACTAGAATTATGTAATTGAAGAACATTTTAAGAAGCTCACTGATCACTGATTTAGGTTGATAGGAGTAGATTATCCTTCATAGTCAATAGAGCTGTGGTACCTAATTTCAGCACTTTTTCTCGCTGGGCATTGTTCGTCTCCGGTTTTGTGGTGGCTGGACTTGTTAAAGCGCTTACATGTAGCACACGCGGCAGGTTCTTGGCGTTTGCTGCATTCCTTGATAGAGTGTCTAACACATCCACAGTGTCCACAGGTAGAGTCTGACTCACGACAATACTTAGAGGAGTGGACATACTGCTGACACTTGTAACATCTTGTTACAAGTGTGAAGTCTCTGACTGAGCAAGATGTCCAATTAATGATTAGTCGCTCCTGTGCTATTAGAACTTTCCTCAATTCAGGTGGTAATTCTATTATGTAATTACAAAATAAGGCATCTTTTTTACCAGATTTGTGGCTAAGTCTAATAGAGCTAAGGAATTGGTCTCGATGTATGTGTGAATACTTGTCCGCGATGTTCTGTTTATACAGACATTCGAAAACTTCTTGTTCAGTGTTATTGGCGGGGACTCCTAATAAAATTATTTTTGGCTTCCTTTTTTTAGTCTCTTCGACCTTTAGCCCTGATGTTTTGAGCTGTTCTGACTGTTTCAGTTTCTCAAGGTCTTCTTTCCCTTGTGCGCTAATAATAATGCCTCCATCTTTGGTCTTCCGCATGCCACGGATATGTAATTTGAGCTCTTCTGGCTTAATTACGGTCTGAATGAGCTGCTTTGTATCTTCGCTCGTTTTTTCTTTGTCCTGGGGATAAATAACGACACTGCTGGTGTTAAGGGGACGGACAAGAGAGTGGTTTCTCTTCATAACGATTTCGGCAAAAGATGTGTTCTGATTTGTTGCATTTGGAGCAGAGCGGATACACTCTTTTAGATCCTCCAGTTGGTCTTCTAGTTGGGTGGTTTACCCCTTTTGCTCGTTCATGTTGCTAATCGTAAGCTTTGCTGGAATATATTTTTGTTTCAGTGACTGATATTGAACAGCCAACTGAGACACACCTCCCATGACGCTCCTGCTGATGCTGCTGATTTTAAGCTTTTGTTCTGAATTTAGCTTTCCTTCACATGAGATCGAACAAATATCATTCAAACAATGCTCGTCATGTATGTGCAGTCTTTAGCCCGTTAGTCTCTTCACCGACACCCAAGGGAAGAGAGGGGTTGGTAGTATTATTTCGATAAGCCCATCATCGCTCTATGCTGTTGGATGGTATGTGCAGCCTTTAGTCCGTTAGTCGCCTTTTACGACACCCAAGGGAAGTGAGGGGTTGATAGTATTATTTTGATGAGCCCATCGCCGCTCTATGCTGTTGGATGTATGTGCAGTATTTCCTCCGTTTGGGTCATTTTATCTTCTTGTGTAACAATCTACTATTGTTTTACTATTACTTTTTATTGTCTCGTAGATGGTGTGGAAAATAGAGTATTCTCCTCGGGGATAGAGGTATCTTCATCTTGGGCGACCTTGAATCCCATTCTGTACTCAGGATTCTTGTATAAACTCCCTCGCATTACTCGGAAGTTAACTCTAAACACCCTCGCTACGCTCGGGAGTTAACGCTAGAATCCTTCGTTTCGCTCGGGATTCAATACGGAACGCCCGCTACATAAGACACTACTTTATCCCCTTGGTGCATAATCTACTATTACAACATCTTATTTTATTATTACTATTGGTACCCAAGTCGTATCGGATAGATTTTGATCTTGAACACAAATCCTTTAATCCGCAGTTCATAATTATTTTTTATCAACTGATCAAGTGAGGGCAATATTTTCTCACTCATACAAGGGCGTTATACTTACTAACTACTTATGGATGGATTTTTTTTATTTCGTTTATTTTTTCTTGAATACCTAATAACATTTACGCTCTACGGCACAGCTTCGAAGAATAAGTAAGTCTAAAAAACGATTCTCGTCTTGTTCTTCAGGGCGATCTCGCGTTGATGTCTTATTTGTTGCCGATCGCCGGGAGCGTGGTTGATGAGCGATCCGCTGTTGGGTTTCATATGCAATATTATGTCGGTAACGCGTTGATACACGATACAATATTTTTGAGTAAGAGAAGAGAGAGAAAAGGCAATTAATACACTGCAATAAACTTCAATTTTATTAATTAATTGAAGCATACCATAAAAAGATCCTAACATTTTGGTAAAATAAGTTTTAATGTCTGCGTTTTATGCCTATTTTTCTTTGGCTAGTTGTTGGCTTGTTTTAATTTTTTGGAAACCTTTTTTGGTCAGGAAGATATTGCTAAAAAGTCATGTGCCTCTCTCCGGTCGCTATGGGGTTGCGTAAGGCGTCATCTTCTTGAAAGGGGCTTGTTCTAAAGCTGACTATAACTATTCTATCTACCTAAGTATGTTGCCGTAACAACATCGTTGTTTTTAATAAAGGTTTATTTTATATTCTGCCTTAATGCAGGGTCCGTGGTCACAAAAATGGCTGGACACTAAAATAAAACACTGTTTCGGAAAACTACGCGCTGATCCATGTACAGTGTTCACAGGATAAACCCGGTTCTCATACAAACTGTGGTCTGCATGATAAGGGCTAGAAATTAGTCACAAATTAGAACATATAAAAAGGTTACATTTGCCCAATTTCCACATCAGCCAGCTTTGGCCAAATGGGTCAAAATCGTGCGCGAAAGGTAAAGTCCAAGTTGTCATGTAGTTAGCGCAAAGGTCAATGAGTTGTAGGGTACAGTATCCAGTGTTCAAGCAGACGGTCAGCCAGGAAACAATCAAACCCGGAGTCAGGTATTCGAGCCCAATTAGTCGTAAAACACAATCCAGGAAAAAACAGAAAAGAACACTCAAGAAATACGAATAACATTAAATGACAGGACTGACAGTGACATGAACATGACGTAAGACATAGACAAATAGACGGCTGCGTCCCACAATCGATACTGATTGATCCATCGATTATCTGATCGATTTCTTTAGGATATTTCTAACTGATGATGAAGTAAGAAAAAATAGATATTATTAAGATATTTATTTCGAATCATAAATGCTTTTAGTTTTTAATATACCTATAGTTAAAAGATACTTACTAAAATAATGTTGCGTTTCGTTTAATCTCTTCGTATCGGTTTTTTCTTATCGATAAACTAAATACATAATTACCAAATTAACATTTGTTGGCCACTACCAACGATGCTGTTATTTACAGAGGTTAATCAGGTAAAATATATGATTTTTTTGGTATATGATTTATTCAATTCAGGCCCAGAACCGGACTTCTCCTTTCGATGAGTAGTGGCCGCGTAGAAACTGTGTGGGAAACCAGCGGTGGGACAACCATCAGATGAAATCTTGCTAAGTAGGAGCTGTGTGGTGGCGGCTCGTTAAAAGAATACTACCGACCCATCTTTTTACTTAAGTTTTTTTTAATAATAGAAGGAGGCAAACGTCACCTGATGGAGAGTATTCTCCGCCGCCCATGGACACCCGCAACACCAAAGAAATCGCAGATGCGTTGCCGGCCATTAACTAATGCCATATTTACATTAAAAAAATACCTACCCGCCACCCGGGGGTTAAGGAAGGAATTGTGAAGGGAGGGGGGGGGGGGGGAGAAGGGCCTCCTGAACCCTCACTGGCCGGACGAAACACAACAGCACCAAGTGCTATTATTTCACGCCGGATATTAGTGAGAGGGTGGTATTACGCCGGGCGACTGCAACGCAGCGTGGCTCTACCACTCAGTCAGTGTCACTCATTTAGCACCACCCAGAGGTCACGTGTAAGGTCTCAAGGGTAAACCTGCGGACGCGAGTAACTTTAACCCCCTGGGTGTCGTAAAAGGCGACTAACGGACTAAAGACTGCACATACATCCAATTTCAAATTTCAATATCATTTATTCAATTCAGGTTACAATCAATGAGCAATTATGAATGTCGCTATGCCATCGTTTCTAAAGTCCTAACTATGGGGCGGGAGCCTTGTACTGAGAAGAACCGGCATGAAACTCAGCAAGGGCAATTCTTTTCTCCCTTTCTTTTACAGCGTCAATATAAATTGAAAAATGCCCTCCCTATCATAGAAGAACATTTTCCATTACAACAAAAAACATTTAATACGATTACAAGACAACACAACACATACAAAAGAATATCCAATAAAAACAGATATTGATCAATTTAAAATAAAATGAACAATGTCTTTCTTTGAAACGAAAAAAAGAAAGACTATTTTTACTACAAATTAAAAATAAGATTGCAAGAGCAGACCAGCCTCCACAGGCGACACTAAAGAGCATGACATGTGAATCAGCAATAGCTTGGTTCAACCATGTTTTAGGGAACGTAACGACCCGACGCACTTGCCACTACCGCAGAGTCACTTTGAGAGAGCATCCAACAGCAAAGAGCAGCGCTGGGCTCACCACTTGTCACGCTGAGCACATGTGCAGTTAGTATTTGGTGAAAAGTGGACTACGGCAGAGGACAGATTTTGCGGTCCCGCCAAGTCTCTGACTAATAAGATCACGTGTGCGATTCCATCGGTGCTATCAATTAAAACCTGTTACTGCCACCGCACTCGGACCAACACTGTGTGAGACAATACGGTCATGCGTTACTTTCACTGTCATCTGGGGCCATTCTAACTGCTTTATGAGATAACGAACAGATTTTTTTTGTTAAGATATTGTTGGAGGCCACGTTTGGCCTTTACAGCGCAACCGGGCTTATGGGCGCCGCGGCGAGAATTGCTTGGCGGTCTTCACACCAACCCCAAAGACGCAAGTGAAAAACGCTTTATGTCTATTTTTGTCAATCGTAAAATGGCAGACAAGTTTACAGATGCTTGGCGAGTGCACACTATTCGATCGCTCTTTCGATATAGTAAAGAATAATTAAAAAAGAGTAATGTTATAAAAAATAAGTATAGGTATAAAGTTTTAAAATACCAATTTAATTTCGCTAAATGACGTATCGTTGACCAAAATAAAATCCAATACATTAATAAATCTATTCTACAAACGGGCATGCCGCTTGTGTAGGTCCTGTGATGGTAATTCAGCTACTGAGTACAGCTACTAGTTGCTACTTTAGTTATCGTAGGAACACAGGTAGTAAAGTAGCAATGTCAAGGCATTACTACACTATTGCTGCTTCTGCTATTAGGAGGGTTTACGCATATCGGTTTCCCATACAAACTTCCAAGTCGAAATTTTTAAAAACCATTAAGCCAATTTCAATAATACTTTGCATGCTATAGTAACATACAGAGATCTAAAAATTTTTTGAAAACATTTTTAAAAATAGTTTAAATAACTGAGTTAATGCGATTTTAAACTTTCTATAGTGGACTTTAAAAAATGTTTTCAACAAACTATTTAGATCCCTGTATTTTGCATTAGCATTCAAAGTTTAATTAAAATTGACTTATTGGTTTTTAAAAATTTCTACTTGGAAGTTTGTATGGGAAACCGATATGCGTAAACCCTCTTAATGTTTCAGGCAGTTATTGTTGATGTTGCTGCTGTCGTTGTTTTTACAAGTACTGCTTGTTCTAGTTATTACCACGTATTACTACGCCGCAATACTGGCAGAGCCCTAACATGGTCCTTGTTTGAACTGATTCACACCAACCTTTGTGCCCCAACAATAGCAAAATAAAACAATATGAATTTGCATTCGAATAATAATAGTGCTGTACTACCAAAACCAAATAAATGTGGGTCAGTACAACATCTTACGTCGCAACAGGTGCCCGCTAATATGGCTAACTGTTTTACCGCGTAATACGTTCTCTATGTTGCGTAAACCAATTATCAGGTGGGCTGTTAACTACGAAACAAAGCCGTGGTAGGAGGGCCTCGTGGTTTATGGCGCACACAATATATCCCACCAAAAACCTCATCGAGAACTGTGTGGTAGCAGCTCTTCAATAAAAAATACTAGCAACGTATCGCTTCTTTTAGGTGTCATAAAAGCCGACTAAAAAAAAATAAACACGGCTCAAACATCCAACGATAATTACGACTATTATTTATCCCCGAAGGGTTAGTCAGAGACTAGGCAATGAGGACAGGAAATGCAGTAATCTACCATAGTCCATTTTTCACCAAATAGCGACTGCACTCATGTGCTCAGCGTGACAGGCGGTGAGCCCATCGCCGCTCTAAGCTGTTGGGTGTATGTGCAGTCTTTAGTCCTTTAGTCGCCTTTTACGACCCCCAAGAGAAGAGAGGGGGTGGTAGTATTCTTTCACCGTTACGCGACACGGTTAGTTTCATATTGACTTAATTTATGGTATGGTCCAATTATTTATGGTATGGTCCAATTATTTATGGTATGGTCCAATTATTTATGGTATGGTCCAATTATTTATGGTATGGTCCAATTATTTATGGTATGGTCCAATTATTTATGGTATGGTCCAATTATTTATGGTATGGTCCAATTATTTATGGTATGGTCCAATTATTTATGGTATGGTCCAATTATTTATGGTATGGTCCAATTATTTTGCATTCTAACTCTACTGATAGACAGATTCATTCATTTTGTTTATGGGTAAAGGATTTAGTAACATTTCTTTGTAACCAATCCTACAAACCCTCAACTATAAACGCCTCAGAGACCAAACATCGATTGTAAACAAACATGACAGGTTAAGATTACATGCTTACAACCGAATGAAAGCACCATGTGGAGTGTGCTAATTTATACCCTCATAATTAGGCAAGAATAAGCGTGCCCACCGCATTCAGGTATTATTATAAATAGAGACTCAACGCCAGTTTTTTCGCAGTAAGTTGCGACCAATGGACTGTTTATTATTTAGACATTAATGTAACTGTCTCGTGTAATGTAGCTGAATAATCTAGTTTCATTTAATTCATTCATTCATTATAATATGTAAATATGTATATATATAATGTCTAAGCATATATAAATATATAAGTAAGTATATGTATGATTTATGTACAAGCTTAAATCTATTTACAATGACTGCCCTTTCAATTGTTAACTGTTTCTTCTATCCAGTCCAACATGGTTGCCTGGAAGAAATTGCTGTTTAGCGATAAGCCAATTGTATGTACTATGTTTTTGTCCTTTTGTATGTTTTCTGTGGTGTACAATAAAGCATATTTTATCTTTATCTTATCTTATCATTTCATCGAAGTGACTGTGAACCTTTGCGGCCTCAAATCAATGACCAAAAAATTGCTTCGTGGTGGCCCGAAGGGTTAGGGAATTGATACTGAAACTCAACATTCATAATCTCAACAATCAAAACATCAACACCGTAAGAGAACAGGCAATAAGTAGTTACCCCTAAAGCAGTCGACTACCACAGTCCACGTTTCACCAAATGATAGGTGCACATGTGCTCAGCGTGACAGGTGGTGAGCCCATCGCCACTCTATGCTGTTGGATGTATGTGCAGTCTTTGGTCCGTTAGTCGCCTTTTATGACACCCAATGGAAGAGATGGAGCGGTAGTATTCTGTTAATGAACCGTAACCAGCACAGCACAATTCGCGTTGTCATCTCTAGTGATAATACCGCAACGGCAAACCGACTGTCGGAATGACATTCACTTTGGATCGCTTGCCCAACCGGCTGGACCGTTCATTTCTCAAAACTTACCTTTCGTTTCTTACTAACATACGTAATTTAATTTAAAACATAAATAAGTATTTCATATTATAAAATTCTGCTTAACAAAATCGGAATGTCCAGGATTATATCTGATTAAAAATAAGTGATAGTAATTTTAAGTAAGTAAAAGTTAAATTTACAAATTAATTGACTACTAACTAGCTAGAGGTCTAGAGCTTATCGCTTACACACAAACCAAATAACAAATTAACAACCTCTTGATAATAATATAGTGTATTAACAACAACAAAGTCACACAGAGATAGTTTTTAACATCATACTACTTATCGACAAGGCACGTGCTTTTATTTAAGATACGATAACATATAGCGTACCCATTAATTCTCGCATGCATCTCAGTAAATCCATAAATAACAACTTTCACATTGTAAATTACTCGAGTTCAATTCACATACGGCACTTAGGTACAATTCGTTTTTGCCTGTTGGTTCCGTAATGGCATTGTGTATATCGCTATTCTCAACTTTGTAGCAGATCTGACCTCTTAATACTTTATGTTTTTTATGTGAAATTGAGACAAACGAGCAGTGTCACCTGATGGAAAGTAATCATCACCGCCCATGGATACCCACAACATCAGTGGAGTCGCCAGTGGAGTCGCAGCTGGCCTTGATTAAGAAGTTGGATATTTGAGGAAAGAGAAGGTATTGTAAGAAGAGAGGGGAGAGAGAGATGAAACCCCTATAGTTTTATAAATCCTGACGTTTTGAAACCTCTACAGGCTCCTTATTCCCAAATACAGAGCCTTGTGCTTTGACAGAGAGAATAAACATATTCAACATATTTCTTACTAATAGCAATTGTTACTTAGCTTGATGTTGCTAAATATTTCCACTTATTGGGGACTAATATTGCTTGCTTACCGCCAAGTTCCTGTGCTAAAGCGATCCCCCTTAAAGAAGTCTTTTTAGAGTCAAGAAACCTAATTAATTATTTCATAAATTAATTGGCGTAATATAACTCCAAAACAACCACTCAAAGATATAATCAATCAGTTTAGTTTTATCTGGTTCAATTTACGTTCTAAATCCCTAACAATGGGGCATTCAATTCTTTAATAAACACAATATCTTGATTAATGAATGCAGCATAAGCAATTGTTAGATCTCCACGCAAACACCTAATCGATTTCACCTAATTAATAAACGATCTGTTGACTGTTGTCAATCGCTTTACATCAAGCTCTGCGTGTGACGTTGATATCATTAAATATGACTTTCATTGCAAGCTGATTGTCGGGTACCGCGCTGTGGTTGCCTCGAGCTAAACAGATGTTCTTGTTGTATGGTGATAGGTGTGTGAACCCGTCTGGACAGATTTTGTAATTATAGACATTATGTGATGATGGCTTATTAGATAATTGGTCAATCGCCTACTTGTACGTTGAGCAGATGCGACGTCTTATTAGTTTCACAACAACAATAAAGACGTTGTTTGACTGCTGGAACTTGGAACTGGAGCTGGTATTTGATAAGGTATGCTTATGATGCATAGGTAAAGATGTAGTAATACTCGTAGATACATAGACAAAATATTTATTTGGTAAGTACTTCATCACATATACACACCATCAAAATACACATACCTAGAGACGTTGTTTTAAACCCCGAAGGAATCATTATGTTTTCCTGCGTTATAGACCTATATTATTCAGTACCTATCAGTTTAGTAGTAAAATTTTTAAAACTGAAAAAAGTCGACAACCTCAGATGGGAATCGAACCACGCACCTTCCGCATTCCGGGCGGCTGCCTTAACCACTTGGCTACCGAGGTCTGGTTTTCACCCGTCGAAATTTGTCAGTGCTTGATGCTTATGTTTTTTAGTCAACATTACTTCAACAAATCTTAGAAGTTTTCACCTCTGAGATCCGAAAGAAATATTTTTACTTTAATATTTGAACATTTGCTTGATGCTTATGTTTTTTTTACACATAAGCATCAAGCACTGACAAATTTCGACGGGTGAAAACCAGAGCTCGGTAGCCAAGTGGTTAAGGCAGCCGCCCGGAATGCGGAAGGTGCGTGGTTCGATTCCCGCCTGAGGTTGTCGTCTTTTTTCAGTGTTAAAAATTTTACCCAAATAGTTTTCATATATTAAGCGTTAATAAAACGCTAAAATATATAAAAATATTAATCTATAAATGCAGCTTCATCTTAACTGAATGTTCAAATATTTGTAAAAATATTTCTTTCGGATCTCAGAGGTGAAAACTTCTAAGATTTGATGAAGTAATGTTGACTAAAAACACAAGCATCAAGCACTGACAAATTTCCAGATCTCGGTAGCTAAGTGGTTAAGGCAGCCGCCCGGAATGCGGAAGGTGCATGGTTCGATTCCCGCCTGAGGTTGTCGTCTTTTTTCGGTGTTAAAATTTTAGCTAAGTATGTTATTAAAACGCTAAAATATATACAAACATTAATGACTTTAGTAGTTTTAGTGAGGACGCATTTTTTCGCATAACTTTTTAAGTTCTAATATCGGAAGTCTGAAAATATTTCTCATACCATTATACATCATAATGATCACTCTTCATAAAAATATTTAATACTTACGATCGAAACTCATAATCATCAGAATTCATAAGATCACTAATCATACACCTTGTTTATACTAATATATTTTACGTACTTTTTCTTATACTAACGATCGAAACTCCTAATCATTCTAATACATAACGCCAATATTCATAAATTAGTTTCATAATAATATTTGTTTTCATATATTATTATTCTTATTCATAAATGTTTCGATGAGCCACCCGCTATAAAGAAAAAATTAAGTATGCAAAACTGTAGTTCCGTTGGTTAGGTTAGGTTAGACTTGTGACAAATAACTTTGTAATTTTTATAAATGCTGTGTGCTTGCATGCATGTTGATGAAGGAATGTTGCATGTTTTTTTGTAATACTGCATGCATGCTACATGCCTGCATGCTGCACGCCTGCATGCTGCATGCCTGCATGCTTGCTTGCATGCTGCACGCCTGCATGGATGTTGCATGTTTGCTCACATGCTGCGTGCTTGCTTGCATGCTTAAAGCTCCATGCTTGCTTGCATGCCGGGGGTGCAGGGGGCTGGCCCCCCTGCTTGGGGTGGTCGGGGGGCCTGAGGACCCCCGCTTTAAAGGAAAAGTTAAGTATGCAAAACTATAGTTCTGTCGGTTAAGTTAGGTAAGACTTCTGACAAATAAAAGAGGGGGGCCGCAGGCCCCCCGACCCCCTCCCCCTCTCTATTTCTTAATCATAAGTGTATAATTTATAAAAAAAACAATATTATGAGTTCAAATATTTTCTTAGTACTTAATGACATTATAAAAATGAAAATTATGATAATTGTCTGTTATGAATGAAACAATTATGAAAAAAAAGATTATTAGTTCAAACTTGTTCTTAGTAATGACCGTAAGTATTAATAAAGAAAATATGATAATTGTCTGTTATGAGTTCCGATAGTAGTAATAAAAGTTTATGAACAAAAAAGTAAGAGGATAAAAATTAGGAAAAGTGATTATTATGAACACAAATCGGTAGTAAAACAAATAAGAGGAATAATAGTTTTATGTGAGCCAATATGGACCCGTTTTAGTGAGATATGGAGAGGCACCAGCGAAACAATTATGCATGTATATACCTATTTAAACTCTGTAGAGTTAGTATATACGTTTAGTTGGAAAATCAAATGACTGGGAACCCCTAAATACACACATCATTATCGTGCTTAACCTTGACCGTGAACTAGCAATAATTAAAGAAAATCCACTTCACCTTTTTTTAGGTACAGTTCATCATCAAATATTTCGAGACATCCTGATTGGTTAATTAATCGGTCGGACAATCTTTACAGTAAGATAATTTAACTCATAATGAGGGGAAGAGTGAAGGGTCCATTCGACGACATTCAGAGTATAATATTGATTGAGTTAAAAATGTCGTCAATGTGCCAATAACATACTCTAATGGTTTTAACAATAACATTAGCGGTTTTAAAATAATGTCGAAATTATTTCGAACGTTTTATTCGGTGACTGTGTACATTGTGACTGTGAATGTACATTATGAGTTATGTAAGTAACAGATCAGGTTTAAAAGCAAACTTTAACTGGTCCACGCTTGAGCAAACCATTGTAAGTAAACATTTAACGTTTACTCGTGAAAATATGACAATGAACTTGTGCTGTGAGGTATTTTAGACAATGATTATAATTGGCATTTATGGGTTTCCTTACATAGTTTTTTTTTAGCTGGCTGCTCCAGATTTTTGGCAGGTTTTTGTTTATCTGCCGTCCGGTCGATGGGCATCTTCCTCACAGTGTGGAATGCCTCCACCCCATTAGGGAAAAAGACCTTGGTGGTCGCGGCTGTGGCTTCTGTCCTATACCTGCAGTCCCACTGCTCGATCGTTTCCGCCCGTAAATGAAGTTTAACGAACGAGATGGGGCTGCAGTCATAGTCCGCTCTGGTCTTCAGTTTGAAGGCGCCTTCCTTCGCTAACTGATCCGCTCTCACTCTGACGTGGGCCCGTATCCAAAAAAATTGAGACTAGTTGGTGGTTGTCTCTCAGGAATTCAAGGTTACCCTGTATCGCCTTCGTGATCGGGTGCAAGGAGTCTGGATCCATCAGGGTCTGGAGAGCCGACCTCAAGTCGCTCAGAATAGCCGCTTCTTCGAATTTTCTGCCAAAAATAATTTCCGTCGCTTGGAGGATAGCGTATAGCTCGGCTTAGAAGACCGTACAGTACGGTTCCAGTCTGAATTTTCGGGTACACGTCTCAGTCGTCCCCTCCCAACCAGGGCGTTTCCGACTTTTCCCTCCAGCTTGCTACCGTCAGTGTAGATCTTGACCAAGCCTTCGGCCAGCGCGCTATACTCTTCCGCGTTTTCCAAACAGGTAAATTTTTAATTTAGCAACCTACTGGGGTGGGTGTTGTCTGTGAATGGTGCGCGCTGCTCGACCCTCCTGCCCCTTACTGCCTGGGCTTTCCCGCGCTTTGCCCCAAAAAGCCGGGATGCTTCTTGGATCCAAAGATCCAGCGGAAACAGCCCCGATAGTATTAAGGCAGCGTTGAGGGAAACTGTCCTGTTGCTCTTGGTTATTTTTTGCGCAAACAATCACAGTACTACATCGAGGGCTTTCCGGGAGACTGCTTTCTTCGCTTCCGCGGACCATACGCTTGCTGCGTACAAGATTACAGGTTCGATTACTTCTTTATAGATCGTTTTTATGATCTCCAGGTGCAGTCCCCAGGTAGCCCTCGCCGCTCTGCGAACTCTTTCATATATTTCCTTACATAGTTGCTATGGAGCTGAATACATAGATTAGCTTATACGTTTTAAAGATTAGGTATTAATTATTATAATAAAACACGGCATTGGGCTTACCACTTGTCATACTGAGCACATGTAAAGTCGCTATTTGGTAAAAAGCCTATTCTCTGACTAACCCTTCCGGGATGATAGTCGTAATTATATGTATGTCATCATCATCATCATCAGCCAGAGGACGTCCACTGCTGGACAAAGGCCTCCCCCAAGGATCTCCACCACGACCGATCTTGTGCTGTATTTATGTATATTATATGTATGTATGTAATAATAATATAATATCTTGTGATGATTAAACTAGTAATATTTTTCTTACATTCTGCAACGTTACTTATTGAACGCTTTTCAAGTCGTTTTTTTGTATGATGGTGTCTCGTGTCGGCAACGTAAAGCATCTACGTTGGCGCAGCATCTTAAACTAAACACCCTGTAATACCCATAAAACTGTCGGTAGAAAAACGGGCCGCTCTGGTTGAATAGATCTTGATAGTTGACCAAAAACCGCAATTGGTTTTAAAATTGATCAACGGCCTTTATACATCCCACTGTTGTGCACCGGGAAAGAAAGGGTCCCACATTGACAAAAGCACATCAAGCTCCCATGAGCTCCTACTAGGTCATAACCCACCACGATGTCCCAATATGGGTTGGTGGGTTACATGTATTACATCGCACAATTAAAAGGTTTTAAGCTAACGTTAAAAATGGAATCACGGACACCGCGCCGCGTAAATCAGCGGACAGACAGAAATGTGTGTAGCGGCGGATGATCTACCGCTCATGCCCGCGTGAAATATGGACGTTATTACGGTAAAATTATAATAACTTCGGTGCCCTGATGCCTTTGCTGCGTCACGGTGAAGAGTTGCTCGGTTTAGGGATCTGATAAGCATTAGTGCTCTTTCATAAGAGATGTTTTTAAGTTACGTTGGCACATACGTATTTTACTCGAATATTTTCCTCGGAGCTGTGTGATTGCGACTCCTTTTTATTAGAATATTTCCAATCCAATTCTTCCCTTTATAAGGCACGGAGGGGTGTGTCCTGACCAGATCTAAAAGATAGGGACGTAGAAACACCACACCCCGCATTAGACACACTTCACCCAGCAGAACACATCACCCGGGAGCTCAAGCACATAACAGACAACACACACGTAGCTATAAATACAACAGACCTCCGTATTTACACCGACGACAGCAAGATTGATGGCAAGGTGCGGGCGGCTCTGTCCTTATGCAAAGATGCCGCCGAAACCAGAGCCATTTAGCTGACTCTGCCGTCATACGCTACTGTCTACCAAGCAGAGCTCCTGACACTACACAGAGCCTCAGAGGTAATGCTTAGTAAGAAGGAGACCTCTTTTGGAGTTTATAGTGATTCCATGGCAGCCCTACAGACCATCTTGGATGTGATCTACCTCCACCCCTTGACCGTAAAATCGCGTGAGAACTTAAAGCTAGCATTTGAACAGTGCCAATCTGTATATTTTCACTGGATCAAATCATATGCCGGTTTGGAGGGTAACGAGAGGGCCGACCTATTAGCAAAGGAAGCAGCTATGAACTCCATGAGAAAACCCGACTATAACAAGTGGTTTCATTCGTCGAGCAACTCATTCGTAATGGGACGCTTGAGAAATGGGATTCGATATACAAGAATGGTACTACAGCTGATACTACAAAACTGTTCTTCCCTGACGCCATTACATCATACAAGACAACACGAAAGCTGACACACATACAGGCCACCATAGAAATACTCACGAACCACGGTGGGTTTGCTGCAAAGGTACTTGAATCGTTTCAAGCGCAAGGATAACCCATCGTGTGCTTGGCCCTTATATTCCTGAAACAGTACCACACATTCTCTCCGAGTACCCTATATACACTCTGGAGAGATATAACATACAATAGCAACTGGACACGGATCTCACCCCGGACAACTACGGTAGCATCATAGCTGGCAAATCCAGAAAAATATTTCTGGATTACTGTAATAAAATTTGTAAAATAGTAAATAAGAGAAACAAAGAAGTTCTAGATAACCAAACAAACGTACTAAAGATAAATGTGTACTAAATATACTTTAAATTATAAAAACAACTAGTATTGTAAGATTAATTAATAATGAGTATATGTAATAAGTATAACCAAGAAAATGTTATATAAGAAAAATAAGCACTTGCACAATGAGCCAGCTTAAAGGTTGTGATAGAAATAAGTAAAATGTAATAATAATAATTTGTATATTGTGTATGCGTATCGTGTTCGGCTGCTGTCTTTGTTTCAGACCCTTGAACCGACCATCGACGTGTCTGCCCAACGATTGTCGGATCAAGTGCGGGTAATCCAGCGTAACAACTTGCTGGATCAGTCAGTACTTGATCGGCTACGCCTGGAGTCACTACGTATTTGTACGGCTTCTTCTTCGGTGCAGGATCGCCCTGCCCCACAATTACCGGCCGTGACGCCGGTATTGGTGGCGCGAGTAGATCCGGTACCCGACGATGAAGACTATATAAATACGAATGTAAGTACACAGGCGAATGAGCAAATGAGGAGCGCTTTGAACGATGCCATTCTACAGTATCGTGACACGCGTAACTCTAGGCCGCGTATACCTTGTTTACCCACGAATAGGCATAATTTGGCGTTAATGAGTGCCTTGAACGATTTACTGGTTCCTTTTCTTGGAACCAGTGAAAATTTAATTGATACCCACTCGATTCTTTATTGTGGGGCCATCGCGGTGTGTCGCGTTGCTCGTGTCAAATTCCAGGATTCGGACCGAGTACCGCGGCGAACCGGGACTGCCCCTGCTTGGCAATTGAGGATCGAGGGGCGTATCAATAGGTTTAGGACACTCATTGCAAAGCTAATTTGCTTCAGAAATGGCAATAATCGGCCTCGCGTCATGCGATTCGTCACACAAGCCTTTGTCGGGACTGATGTTCGACCGGAAAACTATATGGCTTGTGTGACGGAACGTATTGACTTTCTGAAGCAAAAAGTCTATGCATGGGCAAACAGTATACGTCGCTACAGAGTCCGTGTGGACCGATACCAACAAAATCGCCTCTTTCAAAGTGACCAAAGAAAAGTATACAGACGTTGGGAAGGAGCTGATCAACGTGTGGGCGACGGGCAGCTACCGGATGTTGATGCCATGACTAATTTCTGGCGCAACATTTGGTCGGTGCCCATCGAGCACACGGAAGGTGAATGGATGAGTGTTATCAGTGAGGCGCGTGAACCTATCGAGACCATGCAGCCTATTAATATTAGTACAGCTGACGTAAGTTGTGCAATCCGTACGGCCCAAAATTGGAAATGCCCAGGACCGGACGGATTGCACAACTTCTGGATCAAATGGTTTCGATGTTCACACGAGTTACTGGCAACGCAAGTCCAAGAAGCCATAGAGCTCGGCTCACTCCCAAGTTTGTTGACTACTGGTGTCACTTTTCTGCTCCATAAATCGGGTAGTACCACGGAACCGAAAAATTATAGACCCATCACGTGCTTACCTACTTTATACAAGCTCCTTACATCCATTCTGAGAACAAAAATTAACGCGCACATTGTTGCAAACAATATTTTGGACAAGACTCAGAATGGATGTAGGGTTGGGTCCCGTGGTACTAAGGAGCTTCTCCTCATTGGCATGACCATATGCCAGAAGGTCCGGCGTGGCAGAGGGACTCTTTCTACAGCCTGGATTGACTATAAGAAGGCCTATGATTCGGTGCCGCATTCATGGTTGGTGAGGATTTTAGAGTTATATAAAATTGATAAAACTTTAAAATCCTTTTTGATATCATGTATGCGGCAGTGGACCACGGTCTTGAGTCAACCAGGATGTCGAGATAGTGTTTTTGCCACGCAGGATCTTATAAGGATAGAGCGTGGCATATTCCAGGGCGACAGTCTGAGTCCTTTATGGTTTTGCCTTGCTTTGAATTCTCTCAGTACTTTGTTGAGAAATTCAAAGTTAGGCTGTCAACTGCGGAGAGGGGGTGAAGTTATGTCGCACTTGTTGTACATGGATGACCTCAAGTTGCTCGCAGCAAACCGCCAAGACTTGGTGAAACTGCTGAAAATTAACTCTCCGAAACGATAAACTTCAGATTTCTCTCCGAAGTTGAAACATATAAATATCTCGGTATGTCACAGTCTTTGGGTGTTGTGGATGGGGACATAAAACAGTCATTACGGGAGCGATTCTTTTGCCGCCTAAGAAAAGTACTTAACAGTCTTTTATCGGGTGGCAATAAGACGCGTGCTTTTAATGGCTGGGTTATGCCTCACATACTCCTTTGGCATACTAAGATGGACTCAGACCGAATTGGACGCCTTGGATAGAAGAGTCCGTCAAATGCTCACGACTTCCAGAATGTTACACCCGCGCTCATCTGTTATGAGGCTGTACATCCCGCGGAGATGTGGGGGTCGCGGCTTTTTAAATGCCAAGGACCTACATAACCGTGAGGTGTGCAGTCTCAAGGATTATTTCCTTAACAGTGAGTGCGGGATGCATTTGGATGTCGTGGCAGTTGATAGACACTTTACGCCGCTCTCCTTGGCAACAGAAAACTGGCGCAAACCAGTGGTGCTAAGCACTCTCGATCGCAAGGACATATGGAAAAGCAAGGTGCTACACGGGCGCTACTATCGGGCTCTAACTGGGCCTGATGTAGATTTGCCTGCCTCGGTGAACTGGCTACGTTTCGGTGACCTTTTTGGGGAAACCGAAGGTTTTGTCTGTGCTATTGAAGATGAAGTTATCAAGACGAATAACTACCGAAAATATATAATGAGGGACGGTACGGTCGACATCTGTCGGGCATGCCGCCGTCCGGGAGAATCACTCCGACATATTATTTCCGGTTGTTCTCATCTTGCTAACGGAGAGTATTTGCACAGACACAACCAAGTAGCCAGAATAATTCACCAGCAACTTGCTCTTCGATATGGCCTTGTTGAATCAGAGGTGCCATACTATAAGTACGCACCTGCGCCAGTTCTCGAAAATGGTCATGCAACGCTCTACTGGGATCGCTCTATCATCACGGACAGGACTATTGTCGCTAATAAGCCTGATATCGTGGTGATCGACCGATCTCAGCGCCAAGCAATATTGGTTGATATCACCATACCTCATGACGAGAACCTTGTGAAAGCCGAGAAGGACAAGCTCAGTAAGTACCTTGACTTGGCTCACGAGGTTACCGCCATGTGGGATGTGGATTCAACCATTATTGTACCGATAGTCGTTTCGGCACACGGCCTTATAGCGAAGAGCCTCGATCAACACCTAGAGAGGCTCTCGCTGAAAGGTTGGGTCAAGGGTCAGATGCAAAAGGCAGTACTCCTTGACACGGCACGTATTGTCAGGAGGTTCCTCACTCTGCAGCAATAACCACCGATAGCTTGGGTCTATCCCCGCTGCCGGTGGCAACCTAGGTTAAGTTTTTTATAATATTTTATATTGTAAATAGGTTTTTATATAAAATATTGTAAAAAATTAAACTTAAGAATAATGTTAAACAAAGAGAATAATAATTATTATTATATTTATTTATTCATCCACAACAATATACACAGAAAAGTGAATTCCCTGCAGCCTGTAAAAGTTATTACTGTGCTACAGGCCACAGTATCTTCCCTGGATTTAACAAAAATCACTGTTATGGTGCTAATATTTAAAACACTTACAAATCAAAAAAGATAAAACTATCACTACATTACCTTAAGTGTGGGTAATGGAATATAATAATTATAAAAACAGAAATAAAACAAATGTATATAGAATAAGTTAGAAAGTTAGAAAATTTGTCAAAGAGAGAAATGTAAAAACAAAAAAGGTGTCCTGAAAAAACTGATTGCCCACTTTTATGAAATAAAAGAATAAAGGATTGGAAGCTAGCATTGGTGGAGGCGGTACTCCCAACCGCAAAAGCATAAATGTGGAAGAATGAATGTGAAGTATGAAGAATGAAAGTGCGAGAGGCATACAAGGTAGAACTAGAGTGAAAGAGTAAAATAGTAATAAGAAAGTCCTCAACCATCCACCCTGGGGAAATAGAAAAAAAATCTCTTGGGTGTCCTAAAAGGCGCCTAAGCACATACGTCCAACGGTATAAAGCGGCGATGAGCTCACCACATATCACGCTGAGCACATGTGCAGTTGCAATTTGGTGTAACGTGAACTGCGGCGGTGCACTGCTTTCGAGGTCTTCATTGCCTAGTCTCGGACCCTTGGTATAATAGTAGTAATATAATAGGACCTTTGGTATAATAGTCGTGACTGTACGACTATGTATGTATGTATGTATTTTTCTAACTGCTAAGGCGTTCGGTTTGCGATCTTGCCAGTTAAAGCAACCTTCGCAATGCCGGTCACTGGATGGGTGACCAGATTAAAAGCATCTCGAACACCTCCGTGCTTCGAAGAGCACTCATATCCGTTGGTCGCGGTTGTTGTCGTAAGATGGCAGTTGTTAAAACTCCCAAAACCGCATTGGCCCAGGGTGGGGGGTGGGTATGGCCCAAGCTCCCATGAGTCGTTGTCAATGTCGGAAGCCCAGTGCTCAGCAGTGGGAGGTTTATAGGCTTATGCTACTTTTCTTCTAAATTGCCCCCATGAGAAAAGGCCTCATACCATTGAGATCACTCATTCGTACTATAAATACATACATATTATCACGACTATTATCCCCGAAGGGTAGTCAGAGACTAGGCAATGAGGACCGCAAAAGCACTCCTTTACCATAGTCCATTTTTTACCAAATAGCGACTGCACATGTGTCCGGGTGAAGGTGGTGAACCCATCGTCGCTCTATGCTGTTGAAAGTATATGCGGTCTTTAGTCCGTTAGTCACCTTTTACGACACCCAAGAGAAGAGGGTGGGTGGTAGTATTCTTTCACCGCTACGTGACTCGGTGGTCAATTATCACAATTAATAAATTATAGATAGGTGTTAGTCTAATCACGTTACGCTTTTAACACAAAGTGGGAACCTAAAGGTAGGCATCAAAAAATCCGAAACACACTTCACCAAACCTGGGAATTTAACCTAGGACTTATTAACATCCGGCCGAAGGCTTGCCACTGTTCCGCCGAGGCGTAGTAATAATATTAACCAATCTAGAATTCAGTTAAATTTAAGAGAATTAATATATCCAGCGAACGACACGTTCCGTCGCGATAGCACGGCGCGCCACCCACAACTTCAAATAATCGTAACTCCAATCAAGTTCTTAATGTCTCGCAAATATTCCCCCAAACCCATAACGGCCATCAGTCACCCGCTCCCACCAACTATATATCCTCAGCTCAGTTCCAATGTCGCAGTGTTATTAAGAGAACCCGTTGCGGTGGAGTAATTCAAATGATTAGGCAGATTTATGTGCGGCGGATCGCTGGGGCGGCATCGACTGGCTCCCGGCTCCCGGCTGCGAGGCTGCGGGGAGATGGAACTATCGGAGATAAGTGCTGGATGAATTGTTCTGAAACAGTGATGAAACATATGGCGAGTATGAAACTTAGTGTTCTTTCTAACAGTTTGTATTTCATGAGCCGTGTGGGATAACGGGTCACTAAAAAAATACTGCCAACACCTCTCTTCTCTTGAGTGTCGTAAAAGGCGACTAACGGACTAAGGACTGCACATGTCATATTCGTAAACGGGTGCCGCCTGTGGAGGCTGGTCTGCTCTTGCAATCTTATTTTTATTTGTAGTAGAAATAGTCTTTCTTTATCTTGTTTCAAAGATAATGTAAGACGTTGTTCATTTTATTTTAAATGAAGCAATACATGTTTTTTAATGGATATTCTTTTGAATGTGCGGTGTTGTCTTTCGTATTAAATGTTTTTTTTTATGTTGTATTGGAAAATGTCCTTCTATGATAGGGAGGTCATTTTCCAATTTGTATTGACGCTGTAAAAGAAAGGGAGAAAAGAATTGCCTTTGCTGAGTTTCTTGCCGGTTTTTCTCAGTACAAGGCTCCCGCTCCACAGTTAGGAATAACAAACCGTTGGCATAGCGACATTCATAAGTGCTCGATTATTGTAGCCTAAATTGAATAAATGACATTGAATTTTGAATATATTTTTTTAAATTATATCCAACTGCATAAAGCGGCAATGAGCTCACTACCTGAGCATACAGCAATTGTTTGGTGAAACTTGGAGTGTGGCAGTGGACTGATCTTGCGGTCCTTATAGCCTAGTCTCTGACTAACCCTACGGGGATAATAGTCGTGAGTATGTGTACGTATTATGTAGGTTCACAAGCCCCATCATGTACATCTAATGTGGGTTAATGGGTGCTGACTGACTGTATAAAAAGACGAAACTTTCATCATGTGTATAAGGATCGACCGTTTCAAAAGCATCGTCGTTCTCGCGATTGTCAATCGAAAATAATTATTTTGTTTTACCCAGAAAAAAATCTTGAGACTGTATGCAATTTATCATCATCATAATCAGCCCGTGTCTGTCCACTGCTGGACATAAGTCCTTCCCAACTCATCTTCTCTTCTTCTTCAGCTTCGATCTTCAGCTCTTCTTGTCCAATTTCCGCCACTTTAAGTATATTGTCACTCCGCCTAGCGTCGCAGGTATGTAAATTAGCCAAAATATACGATAATATTTTAGGAAGTTACAAAAATAGATTATGCCAGTGAATGAAAGTTTAATTAGTGCAGTAAACTTAACTCTAACTTAATTCGTTTTTATGTTTTTTAAAACTTAGAGTTTAAAAATATAGATTGCCCTAGTTATCTTACAACTACAGTAAGGAAACATATATTACACCCAAAATCTTCCAACAGTTGTTCAGAGCACATAGCTCGGAAAGCAATTGGCAGAGTTCACCGTCTAAAAAAACTCATCTGCTAAAAGCAACAGGAAATGCAAGTTGCTAATTAGCGCAATAATATTTAAAACAGGCTACAGCCGAAACGTTAAGCGGAATTTATACCAAGACAATATTAGAAGAGAGAAATGAGCAGAGCGAATGCAATAACAATAAATAGCAATAAATAAAAGGATTCACTCGTTGCTTGTATTGTATGATACTAATCCTGCGGGATAGGGTGCGGTGGAGACGCCTCGCATGCTTTATTTTTCGAGATTCTAAGTTATAAAATTAAATGTCTAATAATTTTTGTTTTTTGTATTAATTATGTCACTACTAATAAGTTGAATCATTGTCACATGAATAAGTGAATTATGGATATGAATATTATAAAATAGTATTTTAATAATTTGTATCCTACATATAAATCTTACATGGTCACATAAATGTTTTGACCACTAAATTACATACATACACATACATCACGTCCAGTTCCTGGAGGAGTAGGCAGAAACCTCAACTTTCTATTTCCTACGACCCTGGCACACTCATTTTTAATATTTTTTAGTATTTTATACATACTTATTGAAGATTCAGCATTCATTTTTACATGTGTGCATTGCAGTGCCTTAACTGCGCTCATGTATTCACTATTATCTATTTATACACTAATTTTTTTAACGCATGAAGCAATGATAATCCGAAGACATTATAAAAATCAATTAAAAAGTCACATTTCAAGTACTCGGACAAATCACCAACAAAACCATAGCACTCCGCATTCTGCGAAACAACGTTCCCTATTTCTAGAAAGCGACTCGGCAGCTTTCCTATCCACAGAACTAATCCAAGGCAACGCCGACTGTTACGGCGATTACTTTAATTGGCTCAATCTCCATTCAAAACCACCTCGAGGGGGGGAGGGGGGTCACCGCCAGATTTATGGCAAAAGGGTAAGGCTCTGATCCCTGTTTATGAAGGAAGATAGGGAAAAAAGAGATAGTTTCGGGCTCGGATTAGCTCACAATTGCTGGAGAGTTTTCTGGGAAACCATTTCGAGTTTCATGCGAGTGTATGAGCTTTTCTTTGATCGTTTAAGGTCTCAAGAAGTAGGTCACTTTGAAATTCAAGTGTTTAATGTACCTACTTATGATTTATAGATATTGTGAATTAAGTTAGAACTACTTCTCTGTTTTAAAAACCATAGACCTGTGCCTGTGAAATAAATTTGTTACACTACAGTTTGTTTGATATCGACAAAACCTAGATCATTTCAGTAGAAATAAGAAGTTTCTGAACTTCTCATCTACTTGTATATTACTCGTATGATGTTTAAGTACATATTGGTTTCACGTGTATCATTTTGTAAGAAATTATTGTGATGTATGTTTTGTGCGCTGTTATTATCATTACTGCAATACTATACTGTTTTGTATGTAGAAATCTTTTTAAATATGCTTATTTTTACATTTGTACACCAAAATGCTAACAGGCCATGTTAGCATTTTGGTGTTCCATGGTCAGGTCCATGCACTACAATCACGCGCAAGTTACTCTGAAGCTTCAGCGCAGGAATACAATACAATGTTACTTTGCGGCAGAAATAGGTCACATTCATAGCAGTATCCTACCAGCAGGCTATATGAGGAGCGACGGAACAAAAATAGTTAACTACTCAAGAGGCAGAAAATGACATGACACATGTTAAGGTGTAATTTTTTTAAATCCTACCCCGATATTGATTTTAGTCCAAACAAAATCATATTTTCGATACAAAAGTACCCCCAAATCCGACTGACGGAACAAAAATGGTTAATAAACTATTTTGTTTTAACAAAACTGGTTAATTCCTATACAAAATACTAAGTATGTATCAAAACTAGTTAAGTGCGAATTGTTAAATCAAAATTGGTGAAGTAAGATTTTGTTGTATCAAAATTGGTTAACTGCATTTTGAAAAATCTAGATATAAATGTTTAATATTTTAGCGTTTTATTAACGCTTAAATATACTTAAGTAGAGAGAGAGAGAGAGAAAAAGAGAGAGAGAGAGAGAAAAAGAGAGAGAGAGAGAGAGAGAAACATTTATTGACACACAAAACAATACGATAATAACATAATTTAAATAAAAAACAAAGGTCAATCAGGACCCCGCCTCAGCTTGTGTTGTTGCGAACGGGACGTGTCACAACAACGCTGGTATTCTGGCGGTGCACGGTGCACGAACAACATACAGACATACACATTTACATTACACATTTACATGACACGCGTACACATTACATAAAATTAACCATACAATGTACAATAAAAGACAGCACTACAAGAAAAAAAAAAAAACAAACATTGTCAGAATGTTCTCGGCTCCTTAGTCCTTAATCCTTTAATAACTAAAGGGTGAAAACGGACTTCTTGGCGGGAAAGTGAAGCGTCATGTCTGCAGTTTTGTTTTATTTTCTAAAATTTGTGTTTTTTCGAATATTAATGTGAAATAATAGTGGATTATTAACCGTTAAGTGTTTGTGAACGTGCATGAGTGTTGGCAAATGAAACAAAACAGTGCAACATCACTTTTCAAATTCTCTCAAGTAGTCCGCGTGAGACCTCAGTAAAGTCCCACATCTTTACTGAGGACTCAAGGGGTTTGGAGAACATCATTTATCATTCATCTTAATCATCACTCATTATCATCAAGGGAAAAAACAAATAAAAAACTAATGACTAGGCAGTATGGCTCAGACCTTAGCCTGTTCCTTCACGGAACAAATATATAAAAAAAAATGGTGAAAACAAAAAGTAAAAAACCACAACCAACAACTGTCAATGTCATTGTCATGTTGAGTCTCAAAACCTCAGAACATTATGCTTTAGTTAATGTTCTGAGTTTATAACAAATCTACTTATCATAATCTATCCCTATTACAATTATAAGCAGACGCATCTCTAATAAGTCTGTGAAACAGACGAAGAATGGTATCATCAATGCAATGGTACAATCAAATCCAATGCAATGTTACAATGTTATGTTCACTTGTTGGTAAGAAAAGTGAAAATGTTTTAATTTCACTAACTCGCCCAACTGATCTGCTCCCCGGCCTCACTCTTGCAAGTATAATTTTAAACACTGAAAAAAGACGACAACCTCAGGCGTGAATCGAATCACGCACCTTCCGCATTCCGGGCGGCTGCTTTAACCACTTGGCTACCGAGGTCTGGCTTTCAACCGTCGAAATTTGTCAGTGCTTGATGCTTATGTTTTTAGTCAACATTGCTTCATCAAATCTTAGAAGTTTTCACCTCTGAGATCCGAAAGAAATATTTTTACAAATATTTGAACATTCGGTTAGGATGAAGCTGCGTTTATAGATTAATGTTTCATATTTTAGCGTTTTATTAACGCTTTAATATACTTAAGTAAAATTTTAAACACTGAAAAAAGACGACAAAATTTTAAATCTAGGCATACTCGTTGGTACTATATTTAAAAAGCATATATTTTTTTAAGAGCAAACATACAATGCTTCTTTTCTACTATATTTCCTATCATAAAGTAAAATTCATCATTAGTATGGTATACAACTAACAGTTTTTTGCATTTAGCCACAATCTAGACATTTTGTACTTATCTATTTTTGTTTCGTCGCTCCTCATATACTATTTAACAAACATACACACATAGCTACATAAATACTTAAAAACACTCACGATGTTATCCCCGAAGGGTTCGTCAAATACTAGGCAATGAGGACAGCAAGAGCAGTGCACTGATGCCACAGTCCTCGGCACACCATTTATAACTACTGCACATGTGCTCAGCACACCCAACAGCATAAAGCGGCGGTGGGCTCACCATCTACAGATGTGTGCAGTCTTCAGTCCGTAAGTAGGTTTTTACGACATCCAAAGATAAAATAGTTTGCTCTTTCATCAATGGGCCGCCATCACGACGACCTCCTTGCGAGTGGTTTGTACACCGGTTTTCATAGTATCGCCATCTATGAGGTCCCGGGTTCGATCCCCGGTCGGGTCAATTTAGAATTTATTGTTTTTCTAAATTATCTCGAGTCTGGGTGTTGTCTATGTATAATAAGTATCTATTTAAGTATTTTAAGTATGTTTATCCGTTGTCTAGTAACCATTTAAAAAGTTTCTTCGAAGCTTCTCTTGGGCTAGATAATTGGTGTGATTGTAGGAAAGTTTAATGTTTAATTTAATCACACTCTTACTACTTACATTCCTACATACATATTATAATCACGACTATTTTCTCCGAAGGGTTAGTCAGAGACTAGGTAATGAGGACCGCAAAAGCACTCCTCTGCCATAGTCCATTTTCATCAAATAGCGACTGCATATGTGATAAGCGTGACAGGTGGTGAGCCCATCGCCGCTCTTTGCTGTTGGATGTATGTAGTCCGTTAGTCGCCTTTTACGACACACAAGTAGGGTTACCATCCGTCATCCATTTTAGACTCTAGTCCAGGCTTTGTCCGGCTCTTTAATTTGTCTGGATTTTGGAATAGGAGTAACAAGTTATATCAAATAAGTCTTGAATCTTTATTAACTTACTCATTTATCTAAAAAACAAAATATAAAAAGTGAGTAATGTTTCTATTTTGTGACTAAAAAGTCCGGACTTCTATCGAAATGTCAGGCTTTTTGTCAGGACTTTTCAAATTGCTAAATGGTAACCCTCCACACAAGGGAAGAGAGGGGTGGTAGTATTCTTTCACCACTACCTGACACGGTTAATTTCACGTAGGAACATATAGAAAAAAACACTAATAACTTGTATTGGTTCCACGGCCTTAAATGTCCATTAGAGCAGATCCTGGTCTTAAAGTGTGAGGCGACCTGGCCACTTCATCACGCGGCGTGTTTTCATTAGCCGCCGTAACGTATGACGCGGCCGGGGGCTAAATCTTCATTTTTGACGTCCCATGGGCATCTTTGTAGAGCGAGCAATAATGGAAGTGGCAGAGGTGCATTGTTTTGTTTTATTGTGTTTTTTTTATCATTTAATACATAATAACTTAGCTGTCGTAATACCAGACAAAATAGAAATGCAATTGTTAGCAACCTCTAGTAATCTTCGTGATAGACAGACAGGTTTCAATTGAGAGTGAATGAAACAAACGTAATGTGACAGGAACGTAGCAAATAAAAATCATGGGTTCTTCTTCCCTACTTCAGGAAACGCGTGTGATATAATGTTTGGATACTAATATTTAACGGAATATTCTTACTTCAAAGCCCGAGCCCATGGACCTAGAAAGATGAAAATTTGTACTTAAGTTCCCTTTACGATTTAAACAAGATAGGTATAAAGCCAGATTTTGCAATATTTCCACGGGACACGCTTGTACGCGTGATTTAATAATTTTTAATTCAGGTGTACTTACCTAATTGTTTTGTAAATATTAAGATAAACTGTTATTGCCGATGATGATCAGCACATTAAAATAGGTAAGTTTAGCCCATATTGGTAATATCAGTGTACTCGTATGGGGGCAGTCCCACAGCTGGGCAAAAGTCATTCATTATTGAAATCAAGTCACGACGGCAAACGCGCCAAATGCTGTGGAATACGGGTTGGTGATCACAAACCCGGGCTAAGCATCAATGAATCCGAAACACACTTTGCTTGACCTTATGTTTTTTCCAAAAAATCCGTCTTATGGATACCCTACCTTCAGGCCTCCCTAGGCAAGGTTATGTGGGGCTCCATCCGTCCCCCTTTTCACACTGAAAGCGTTATAATCAATCAAGTATGAGAGGGAAGTTTACTCACTAAACACTGGAGAACAGATAATTCCAGACTGTCCACTCCCCAGTGGAATTGAACCACGGGATACATTTTGCCTGACCTGGGAATTGAACCCTGGACCTTCGGTTATCGGGCCAAGCGCTTAGCCACTATACCACTATTGTTCACTATTTAAAAAAAACTAACACATGGCTGTGCTTGCTACATCCAGTGAGCGCACATGCGTGCTCGCGTCGCCCACCGGACGGGGGACATCGCTAATGTTGATATATCGGCCGAGTTCGGACGGACTGACACACGAATTTTGTACTGAGATGTTAAATAATAAGGACGCCTCGTGACCGCTTATTTATGGATGCGAATGAGCAAGGAGACGTTGCGGTTCTGCCTCACAGGTGTTTTTTTTTGTTTAGAACTTGTGGCGTAGTTTTTTTATACCGTTGTCGTGTTAGACTTAGGTGAACAATGTATGTAATGTAATGTTGAAATTTTTGCGTTAATATTTAACTCTTAAATAAACTCGAAGGTAACGAAACGTTGAAAAAGGTGAGTACTGTTCCCACTTCCACCTGAGGTAGTAATTTTTTTTACGTTTCATTATTATCGAATGAACATTTTTTATACTACATTCTTGTACTGGCCACCTTCCTCTATTCTATACTCTAGTTAAAAATATTTTATTAATAAATAGCCCTACCCTCTTATTTCTAAACGAGAACTAAAATTAAAATAGGTTGAAACCTCATGCTGTCTCATTTTTGTTAATAAGGCAGATAGAGGGAGCATCAGTAATTTTAAACGAGTTTTAAATTCAGTCCATGTTTCGTAATAACAATGAGGTTATAAAAGTTATATAATTTGGTTTTGATTTAATCACAATTAGTGACTTATTACGTATATTATTGATATAACACACTGTAACACTAATACGAATCTAATCTTGTTAATATCACATATTACTTTATTCTGACATGGCTCCTTTCTGTCTAAGAAATCCCTCTATCGTCAAGGCTAGCCCCATCTCTAAATGGTTGCTTATTACTAGTAACACTTAACCAGTTATTTGCCAGTCATCCTTCCCGCCAGCCGTAGAGGCGGCAATTTTTCAGCATTACAAATTAGAAATGGAGCTGGATATCCAAATGATGTATGCCCGACGGACTGCGTGGCTATCGACTCGATATTTCAGTCTGCGCTAAGTTGCCGCCCCGAGAAAATTATCGTGGTTGATGCACTACATGGGCTGTAGGGAAGAGAGCTCTACGCAGGCACTAATGCATGGATTTTATTGTTACAAATTGGAGAATGTTAAAAATATTTCCACGACTACGATTCGAACTTGCACCCATCTGACATTTTAAGTCAGTTGCTCTTCCAATAGATTTTGTTATGATTTTGTAAACTTTGGCAGGAAATTGTCTAATTATCCACCAACCCGCGTTGGGCCCAGACCAATCTCCCCATATTTTTTAAATTTAATTCTAGTTATTTGAATTCACTACATTTCTTTAGGTTGAAAAGAGGAAAACGAGCAGACGGCTCACCTAATCGAAAGAAATCACCGCCAAACATGGACATCCGCAAAAACAGAGGAACCGCAAATGCGCTGCTGGCCTTGAGGAAGAAGTAGGAACTTTGAGGACGGAGTAGGAATTGTGGGGGGAGGAGGGAGAACAGTTGGGCCTACGGCACTTTTACTCACCAGACGACAACAGCAGCAACGGGCGCCATTGTTTCACGCCGATATTCCATGGGAGGGTAGTACAATTTTTGGTGAGTCGGTAAGGGGTTCTTCCAATTAGATTACCGGGTATGTATCCAACAGATTGTGCAAACTTAGTCAACCCTCTGCTGCCAGATTTTTTTTCGCGATGCCGTTAATTGCTAGCCATTAAAAATGGCAACGCAAAATTTTGCACTCGGAAACACGGTAACACGGTAAAATATGCTCTATTGTATTTATTACATTATAAAAACCGAACCCTGCGTAAACCCGCCACAGGTTCTTGGCAATCGTTACCCTTGAACCCGTGGCGGTATGTTGGCACTCTAAGGGCTCAACAGTGTAACCTGCATTGGGCCAGTGAGCGTATTGGGCTATGGCCTAATATTTTCATGTGCTGTAGTCTATGTAGAAAGGATTGTGCCAACAACAACTTAGCTAATCAAAGGACAGCTTTGATGGCATATCACGCATATGTGGGTGCTATACTCAGGTATGGGCTGATCTTGTGGGGAAATGCAACGAACACAAACCGTGCTTTCATATTGCAAAAAAAAATGTATCAGAAGTATTTGCGGAGTAGGACAACATGAATCATGCAGACCTCTTTTTAGAAAGTTTAATATACTTTCATTACCTTCGCTATACTTATTTGAGGTATTGATATTTGTCAAAAAAAACTTACATCTCTTTAATAAGAAACACGAGACGTGCAATTTCCGAACAAGATATCCAAACAAGTTATGTATACCACCTTCAACAACAAACTGTTTTAGAAGAAATAGTAACAATATGTGTTGAAATGAAACACTTTTTTACGGATTAACTCGCGTTTAATTTACTATTTACATAGTTTTTATATTATCCTGACGTTTCGAACCCTTTACAGGGTCCGTGGTCACAGGGAGACTGCGTGTCCCTGTGACCACGGACCCTTGATGAAATTTCTATGATAGTAAAGTAGTATTCCACGTTTTATAATTTGACATTTTAATTAGTGACCTTTTAGATTTTATTTGAACTTACCATATTTTGTTTTGACGTACTTATTTGGACATTGTTTTGTTGACATTTTGTTTTTGTTTTAACATTGTTATTCTATGCAAGACTGGACATTTTGAATTTTAATTTGTATTATTTATTGTTAATTTTAATTTTGTTTTATATTGAGTATTAATTTCTTAAAATAGTTGGATATTTTGTAATAATGCATGACGACTGAAATGTTTGCATGTCGCAAACATTTCAGTCCATATTGTACCATGTTTTCTGCAAATAAACAAATTCTATTCTATTCTAACATAATCAAAAAAATACACAAACACCCTCACATCCTCACAAATACCTACACATTTTCCCCCAAATTAGTTATAACCTGCGTGCAAGAATTGATCTTTCTTTTTTTTCTATTTTGTAACTTTTAACATTTTTTTTCCTTTTTTGTTTGTTTGGTAATCACCCCATGACTGTTATTATTATAATTTTACGTTAACGTATATAAAATCTGTTATTGGCTGTTCTGTCCATTGTTTCAAGTAATGTTAATAAATCTAATAAGACCTGTAGATTTTGAATAAATAATAAACATGACATTTATAAGATAAAAAAGCTTTGATGATGAAAAGGCTTACCTGAACAAATGGAAAAGGTAGGCAAGTCTAAAGTGCTCTATATTTTCGTTTTACGGCGCGGTGTGTCGCGTCGCTACGCAAGCAGAGCCTCCTTCATCACACTCTGACAGCAAGTAGCCAATCTCGTTCACAGATAATTTATTTGGCAACATCACGAGAGGGTTTAGTCTTATGTAGGCCAGCTATTACTTCATATTTCCTTCAGACAGACACCGCGATCGATATCCTGAGTTATACGTACACTTAACCTCACATCAAACACAACACTTACATTGAGAAACAGCTCTTAAAACAATAGAGGATGGCTTAGGTTACAATAAACCTGTAAACTGTGTGTCTGCTTGGGTTGTTGTTAGGGATGTACCTACTTTACGCATGTGTGTAATCTATGTAATTGTCTGTTGGCACAAAGTAGGGCACTCTACTTATCAGTAGTCATAACATCAGGTAGGTCATGTAGGTAAGTGGTAGAATTCAAAAACAGCAATTAATTACATTTAATAAATAATTTTACAACTATCACACCAATCATTCATCCGAAAACTAAGCATAACTCAAACTATGGTGACTGAATCACGGATAAACATACTTAAATACTAATAAACATCCATGACTCGGTCACAAATGCTCGTGCCGACCACTTCTCGACCACCCGGCCGTCATACATAAGCTATGTTTTAGTTAAATTTAGCTGAAACTAAATTAGCATATTCAAATCCCCACTAACCAACTCGCATTGGGCCAGCAAGCGTGGGGGCTTATACTCAGCCTAGTCTCCAGGTGTGGCGTTATACTCAGCCTATAGTCTCCACGTGTGGGGTTACACTCGGTCTAGTCTCCACGTGTCAGGGTTATACTCAGCCTAGTCTTATCTTATCTAAATCTGTCGCCATAACAACGATGTTTATAGCATTGTTGTGTTCCGACTAGTTGAGATAAGGTAATAGCCAGTTCCTCAGTGCTTGAGGATTCCGGGTGAAGCGCGCTTCCACCTTCGGCCTTATCGTCACTTACCATCAGGTGAGATGAAGGCCAAGCGCTTACCCGTTGTAGAATAAAAAAATCTTCCTTTAGTGCGTTTGAAGAATCGTGTTACCACCTCATGGTCTAGTGGTGATGATGATGATGAGGTTAGACCACCAGTCTTAGACCTAGACGTTTCCAGTTCGATTCCTAGCTGCATATTGCATTTGCATGTCCTAAATACTTACTTCGATATAAATCTTTGTTTCCGTCACGGACGAGCTGAAGAAATTTTAAGTTGGTCACCCATCCGACGCAGAGCCTACGGGACCCTCCTACTTGTAAACAGTGACGTCATAATTTATTTACTCCTACCTCAGTGTTTAAACGAAGTCACATCAGCTTTGAAGGGAGGCGTACCGTTCTGGTTTGGCCTCGTTAGTTTTAGGTTAAATATATTAAAAATTACGTGGTCATGTAACGCAATACTTTAGAAATTGCTTTTGTCAAACTTGTTAAATAATTTCGTAAATCGTATACGAACTGTAGAAGTACATAATTTTGCAGGTATATGCATAGGTACATACATAATCACGACTATTATCCGCGAAGGGTTAGTCAGAGACTAGGCAATGAAGACAGCTAAAGCAGTCCTCTACCATAATCCACTTTTCACCAAATAGCGACTTTAGACTTAAGCGACTTAGCACATGTGCTCAGCGTGACAGGTGGTGAGCCCATCGCCGCCCTATGTTGTTGGAAATATGTGCAGTCTTTAGCCATGGCATGTAAATGTCCGGCATAAGCTGAGTAGTAACCATTTCGGTTGCATAAAGCCTACGTTTTTTTATGTCTCATAACTTCAATTTGTCAAATTATATAAATACACTTCTGAACACATCTATTGGCCCACCTTGCATTTTCAGTTTCTTTTAGTCCTAGCTAAAAATTTATGTTAGGACGAGCAAAAAGTTTTTATACAGTTTTGAACCAGGCACATTCATAATTTTATTCAATAGTCTTTTTTTAAATTTCTTTACTTGGATAAATGGTTTACTTGGATTTCATTCTTGAAAGTGTGATTTTTCTCTATGGTTTTGCAACAAACATTACTTATTCTTAACATTAAGGTGAGGTTCTATCAATAATCTATGGATACTTCGCCTGAAGTCGCCGCCCAAGCTGTGGCACTTATCCAGGCTGGGCACAGCCAAAGAAATGTGAGTGTTCAACTTAATTTAAGTCGATCTGCGGTCCGAAATGTTTATCGGAGGTACCTAGAGACTGGCGGTTTTGTTCGTCGCCAAGGAAGGCCACGATCTCGGGTCACAACTGAAAGGCAGGATCGATTCATCGTGACGACCAGCTTGAGAAATCATCACCTTACCTCCATTGAGATACAAAACCAACTTCGCGACTTCCACGGAGTATCTGTGAGCACTAGGACTGTTCGAAGAAGGTTAAAAGAACGCGATATGGTACCACACAAGCCAGCTAATGGTCCCAAACTAACGCGAGCCCACCGAACAGCGCGTCTTCACTCATTAAAATTGGACTCAGCAGCATTGGAGCCGTGTACTCTTTTCTGATGAGTCTAAAATTGCGTTACATGGCAATGATGGAAGGAAGAAGGTCTACCGACGTAAGGGAGAGCGTCTTGCACAATGCTGCTTTGAAGAGAGGGTTGCTTATGGCGGTGGCTCATGGACTGTCTGGGGCGGTATATCCGCGAGCGGCAAAACTCAACTTGAGGTTATTACAGGACCACGGCTGCCAACATTAAATGCTGAAAGGTACATTCGTGAGTGCTTAGAACCTCACGTGATGCGATACGTGGACCATGTGGGCCCAAATTTCCTTTTTATGCATGATAATGCAAGAGCCCATACGGCTGGCATCGTCAGGAAATATCTTCGGGATGCGAACATCACAGTTATGGACTGGCCAGCCAGAAGCCCAGACATGAACCCGATTGAGCACATGTGGGACGAGCTAAAAAGACGTGTTAGGGCTCGTCAGCCAGTTGCCCAGACAATGCAGGAGTTGAAAACTGCCATAGAAGAGGAATGGGAGATGATCCCTCAAAATTTCATAGAGCGGTTGATAAACTCTATGCCTAATCGTATGTGAGCTGTCGTAGATGCCCATGGAGGCATTACGCGTTATTAAATTAAACCTTTATTTGATAAAACATGTTTTTATTCAAAAATCAACTGCCTTCATCAAAGCGCATACCCGACTTGTTAGGCGTAACTCCATGTCGTGTGGTATTCTGAATTCAAATTTAAAACAATACGATCGAAAAAGACGGTAAAATGTATCAGGTTTAAAACTGCATCAATAGTTTTTGTTCAAATCTTGTAGGGGCCATAGAAACCTAAACTCTAAGGTGAATGAAGGCCAATAGATGTGTCCAGAAGTGCATTAAATTTAATTTCACAATTAGATATTAGCTAATTACACAATTTAATGATACCACCTAAAAATATCGAACGTCATATAAATCAAGACAATTTTGATTTCTGCACATTGATTATTAGTACGAGTATGTAGGCCTACGAGTACATTAGTGTGTAAAGTATTTATCTATGGACCTGCGTTGCTTGACAACAAATAATTCATATAAAATTATATGTTCCTATTCTGTTAGTGTCCTTTATTATTAAATAACATTACCTACCTACTTAGTACCTAACATAATATCTTCTTGAACGTATTTCAGCTTCCTACTACCCCGGCTGTCCAGATTCAAAGTAAACATTGCATTTTAAACCCGCCCGGGAGTCGAATCCGTCAGCCGCGGCCGTGAGTGAGTGATGAGGGACGTCCCTGTGGGCCGTTTCGTCAGGCTCGCACCTCGGACCCGACCTGGGCCGGCCTGGGCCCATCATTTTAGATACACACTTTTGTTTAAGAACTTGTGGAAATTCCACTTTGGATAAGGTAGAAGAGCCCTTAGTCTTGGAAATTTTTTGACATAATTTTTGGCACAACTGTCAACGTCAAATTTGACAGAATCGAGCATAGACTTTGCGATATTTTGCGATAACAATACATAAGATGTACCACAGAACCGAAATAACCAAACTTGTTCATACTAAAGTAGTCTGTAAGACTATGAATACACGGTACAAAGTCAAGTGTGTTTTTGTAGGTGCGGTCTCATGCGACCGCTTGGGGCCTGAGGGGTTGTACCTAATTATAATTATTTTTATTGTGTTTTTTCCTAATTACAATAATTATAAATTTTACTTGATCCATTTTGAATCCCGATAGTGGTTTATTTTTAACACTCCCATGGTTTGTGTTTTATAAAAAAAATGTTTAAATAATTTTAATGATAGAAGAGAGAAAATAATGTCACATTAATTACAGTAGGTAGTATTTCTTTGTAATTAATCAAAACTAATCCCAAAACTAGTTGATTGCGTTTGTACAGTCAGTCTTTTCAATGTTATTTAAGTTAATACAATGGGTACAATATTAAATATTTACTTTATATAAGTAATACATATTTTGTGAAAATGTAATTAGCACTTCCGAAAATACGACCGGTCTCTGTTACCCTCCCGCCAGACATTTTTTATTAAAAATTAAAGTGGTTCTTTCCATAAAAAAATATTTTTTTAACCAATTATTAATTTAATAACATTCGTCGTCTCTCGAGTTCTCGAGTTCACATTGTACAATTATTTTAACGATACTAAACTACTTTGCTTCGCGCCAAAGGCCATTTCACGTGTTTTTCAATTGCCACAATTTGCAATAACGTGCTCATGTGAATGTGATGGCCCATTAATCGCTTCGCTCGCCTTTCTATCAAAAATAAATGTTTCACGGCACGCGTAACAGCGTTACACTAATTCATAAACAATCCTAAATCAAAATCTCTAAACAACACACCTTTGGATGCGCTCGCGCATACACCACTAACGCCATCTATCAATCACCGCGTTACATTACACCTTCGCGCGCTTCCCGCTATCTTTGATAGATGGCAGCACCTGTAGATGGATTTATCGTTTGCTGAAATCTTTATGAGCCATTCAATGGTGGACTAAAATTTAGTTTCTTAGATGCAACTGAGTCACTTTAAAATTGGTTCAAAGTTCACCTTTACTTGATTAACTTACTTAATTATGAATGGTACCTATCTTATAAAAATAGATTGGTACCTACTGAATCATATTACATATAGGTAATATTTGTGTAATAATGACCCAGCCCCCACGTCCGTGTAAAAACTTTCCACTACCATGACGCCAAATTACATTATCATTCCATATTGGTACAGTCGGTCTTACAAGTAGCTTAACACTTTAGTTTGTACTTTACCCTTTAGTAGTAGATATGCTATTTTTGATCCCCAGCCTACATTATAATACCACTAACATATACGGTAATTCCTAGGCAACCATGATATAAAAGTAAATGTAATAATAAAAAACAATAAGCTAAAATAATTTACCTTCCCAGATTTTGGGAATGAGGCACTAAGATATCCAATAAGAAAAGTGAATAAGAAAAACAATTTCTACTGGATATTGTAAACATCATACTAAAAGTGAGAATACGAGTATAGGATGGTAAAGGTTTATGAATCAGTTACTTACGGTTATTTATGAATGACCTAAACTATTTGTTTCGCCCTCTGGCTGGGCTCCCGTCTGGGCATCGAACCTGTAAACTAAAAAGTGTGTTAAACATATAGATTCAAGACTATTATCCCAGGTTAGTCTAGAACCGCAGATGTAGTCCTCGGCCATAGTCCACTTTTCACCAAATTATAACTGCACATGTGCTCAGTGTAACATGTGGTAAGCCCATCGTCGCTCTACGCTGTTAGATGTATGTGTAGTCTTTAGTCCACTAGTCTCCTTTTACGACTCCCAAAGTGAAGATAGGATAGAGGGGGTGGTAGTATTCTTAAGCCGCTACGGCGTTATTATGTACGCCATACTTAGGTACTACACGATTCATTAAACGAATAGGTACCTACTACTACAAAGTGTGTATCTACATAGTTACTATATTATAAATAAAAATAAGTGTATTTAATTTTGAAGCTATCGTAATATTTTTTACCGGGTTCCTAGTACTAATTTTACAGTAAAATATCACCCGAACACTGACCAAATAAAATCTTTTTCTTGCTTTCGAAGGCCTAAGCCGTTAGTCCTTGTATCTTGCTGTATTAAATCTTCATCATCCACTTACATTCAAATAAATAGTATGTTATGATAACCCGAAGCACTGTAATGCTAAGTGGTTGTCCCAGCAGTGGGACGTTTAAAGAATTATTTCTCATAATTAGATTTTTCACGAAATAAAAACACCCTTAGCTACTTTTCGCGCAGAGCCTCCACGCCGCTAAATTAAAACTTCTACAAAAAAAATACCATAAACTTATTGTCATAAAAATTATGCCAAAATGATACGCGATAGTAGGTACCTTTAATTATAAATAACAAAATCGAGGCAAACTTTATACCTAACTCAGAGATCGATTTAAACGTTATAAAGTGTTTCATCAACACAGTTCTTCAGTGTTAGCGTCTAAGAACTGCCACTAGCCACGCCCCCCGGCCCGGCCGAATTGTTCCAGTATTAGATTTATAGGCGACGAAACAGCAACAAAGGCAGTATCTCATTCGACGACAGCTTTATGATCCCAACAGTTTTTGCTAACAACCCCCACCCCCCCCCTTTATTTATAGCTCAAGTTTTATTAATTAGCAGTTTTCGAAAGACATTGAGATACGGGCGCTCTTGGATTCGGCGATCGGTGTCGTGATAGGTTAAGTGCGTTCGGTATTAACGAAGTCATTAGAGGAGAAAGACATTGCCTACCTCCACAATACCTACTTTTGTTACAACAATGTTATTTCAATTTTCGTCTTCACACTTTTCACCTTCGGCCTTATCGTCACTTAACATCAGGTGAGATGATATGATAGTCAATCAAGCGATTCCTCGTCGAGAAATAAAAAAGAACGAATATCACATTAGTCTTTACAAGAGTGCTTCTATATCAAGTAGGTATTCACTTGATAAGCGTTGAATGAAAGTGACACCATCCCAAATTGTGACTTTAAAAAGTTAACCCTAAACTGTGAAATGGGACAAAAACGCGACCGAACCACACCAAACGTCGATCCAGCCGTCCCGCTGCCAAAGATTTGACGGCAACGGTTGCGAATCGTAAATTACCATTATCTGCAGACGCGCGGTACTAGTATTTATTATTTATGGTCGGATCGTCCCGCCTCGGGCCGATACGGGCTGTTTTTCGGGCGAGCAGGGTTCAATCCGATGGGTAATGTCGTGTTCTTAATGCTAGTGTGTGGATCACTTAACATTGGGATTTGCTTCGTTAGTTACTGTTTTATGCTAGTATAAAACTCGTAAATAGATTTTTATAGCATCTACCAAAATTAACATATTTGTAAAAATTACATTATCAATCAATAAACTTCCCACTGCTGGGCTTTAGATTGGGTCCTATTATTATCAATCTATGATATCCTAGTAAGATAAGTATATGCTATTACAAACGTTATATATAATTTGTTTTTACTGTACGCAACAAGTTTCAATGTAAATAGATGTTCACTTTGCGGTCAACCGAAATAAATCAAGGAACCATTAACGCTTTCACAAGGTCACGCGTACAGCGCAGCGTGAAGCAATAAGATATCCCCAAAATATCATCGAGTAAGCAAACAATGTACTTACCGGAGCTGATGTCAAAACAAACAATTTTCATTAGAGTAAGCAATATCGGCGTATTTTCCGAAACGCCGTAACTCACCGTCGATCTGCTAAAATACGAACAAACGGTGTCGCAGGCGCCGCCGATCGAATAAATTACAAAGATATATTATTATTAAAATTTGGCCGCGAACTTTGGAGCATTAAGTTGGTATCGGGATTGTGGTACACCGGGAGCGGTTTACAGATAATAGGATGTAGGAATATAATGTTTGTTATCTCAGCATCTGTTATTGTGTTATGTGGACACTTCGAACAAAATAAAGATTTATTCGAACCTTTTTCTGTTTGTGGTATCTGGTACAAAGATATTTTATAATATTCTCAGCCCTGTAAATCGCTGCTAACAATCTTTGACATGATTGGAATAAATTCATAGCATTCCAAGTATTGGGCAAGTGTGGTAGGTTATGGCCAAATCTCCCCATGTGCTGTTGTGCATGTGGAAAGGGCTGACTACACTAAGCTGATGATGAATAATAGGTACTTTCAATAATTAGAGTACCTTTTGTAACACCTTAGTTTTTACGACAGAACAGAAGAATTTTATCAATTTTAGATTCGTTTGCATGTACTTAAGTATTTAAATATATTATTTTCGTTTGTATTGTAATTGATTATTGGTGGTTCACAGGTGCTCCCGCTGTGCCACCGCGCCGCGGAGGCCGCGGTTTGCGACATCCCCGAAATTAACGAGTAAAGCGACGTGCGATGCGCGCGATAACGGCCCTTCCGTCCCATCGCGATACCGGGACGGAACCGCACTAAATCAAACTCGCCCTTAACTGGTGATCAATTATGGGACACTCCAGATTTGTGTATTCGATTGCAGCCGACATTACAGGGTTGATTAGGCTCATTATGGGGCAAAAATCTGTCGGTGCATTCGCGGGAAGCCGAGATAGTAGAAGGAAATGTTGGAACGAGTGGAATTATCATATTATCAGCCTTCGAAAGTCCCACTGCTGGTCTCAGGATTTCCCACATGAACAAAAGATCGGAATATAATATGTTATATTATGCCTCCATAAGGGTATGTCCTAAACATTGATGTAATTGTACCTCAATGGTCCTAAATCTCAAATGTGCATGATGGGTTTTAACAAATGCTGACAACTAAGGAAGTAACTGAGTAAGAAACAGCCTAACGTGTCGAGGCAGTTCCCGGTCGATCACATTTCGGCGAGTATTGTCGAGAAGTGGTCTACTGGAAACTTCCTCGACTGTACCTTCCGGAACCGGAGAAAATCGAGATATTTTGAAATAGATCTTTCCATCCTATGGCCTGGCGCAATGCGAAGCATAAGACGCTGCGCAATCGACCTCCTATCGAGTGACTGAGACGACATTATAATATTATTGAGTTTTTACTATTTTGAAATTAAAAAAAGATTCATGCAAAATTAACAAAATATGAGTAGGTTATTTATTTGTTTCTCTAAAGTAAAAGTTCTTTAAATATTGGATGGATTGATTTATGGCTAAATATTATTACTTATATAAAATGCTATTTTGTATTTTGTAAAATATTATAATTAATTAGGAGATAGTAGCGCCATCTCTGAGAGTTTTCTTTCATTTTGTCTTCCGTTCATGGTCTATGACCATATCGACCGTAGCGCCATCTACTGTTACAGTGACAAACTTTAAAACAAATCGATTATTCGAGCACCACAAAACGATTGATTTAAAACTGAGTTTAGTGTTAAGTCTAAGATTTGAGTTAATAAATAAAATTGCTCTATTAAAATTTAAACTCTTAAACCTCCGTATAAAACATATCGACGGTTCTGCCATCTGTTAAGAGACTTAAGAACTGTTTAAGCAATCATTGTTAAGTTGTCCTTCTTATAAATCATTTTTATTAGCAAAGACATTAAATTTATTTTAGTACTAATTAAGTACTAATATGTCATTTAGCATAAAAAAAAATCAGTACTTTAATAAATATGTTTATTGACCATAATTAGTTACAAATTATTTCAACAGATGGCGTTAGAAGAAAAATAATTACGATGAGACGTGAAAAACATTCTACGTTAGCATAGTATGAATATAATGTAGGTATATTTTTTTTAATTGTACTTTTAGCTAAGCTGCTATTATCTATTAAAATTTTGTACCTAACTCCTAGCTAGTACAATTAATTGTCACTTACATTGTATCTATCTTGTGATTTACATAATATACAAAATATATTTTTATTCATCTACAATTAATTCATCTACAGAAACCGTAGGCGAGTTGATGAAAAATTGCAGCCGTCTTGTGCTTTCAGTGTCCGGAGACACTGAACTGACTAACATAAGCCATGGTTTGACGGATCAAACCATGGCCTAGGTTAGTCAGTCAGTTCTAACTTAATTCCTTCTCGGTAGCCTTACATAAATACAAACATTTTACATGTTTATCAATCTGTTGGAGTTTAACCAAAGACAACTTCGGGAGGAGTGAAGTCAGCAGACTTCACTCCTCTCGAAGTCATTCGAATTGGAATAGATCACTGATCGGGTAGAAGTTTAATCCTTGTTTTTTTTGTAGTTACAATGTGTTTTGAGAGTATTATTAAATATTTTGTTAGTAAGTACTTAAAAAGCCTTTTGCGCATAGCCATTTCATTAAGATAGAAAAAAATGATCGTATAAAGAACGTTATTTTGTGAATTTATCTAGGTACCTATTAGATATCATGACTGTTTGGAATGTATAAATTCTTTGTAGTTCAAATAAACATTATACACATTATTTTGATGAAACATTTTGCAAGTTCGGTGCCATACCAACCAGCCGAAATTGCACAGACTAATCAAAAACAACAGAGGGTGATTTATATTGTTTTATCCGCCGGTAGATGGCGCTGGCCGGCTAAGTGGCGCCATTTTCGTTGTACTTAAAGCGGTACACCCGCTTTAAGTGTGACCGCGTTATTTATCGCACCATTACCGCGCGGACCTTTAAATCATCGCATGACGTCGCTAGCTTGTACGTGAGCGTTAATGAATGGTGGGACGTTCTCCTAAAACTTCTTTTTTTTCTTTATGAAATTGTTCACAGAGCACTTAGCGGGAGAATCTATTAGACGGGGGTGGAGTGCGTTTTCGGACGTTTTGAGTTGTGTCTCGTCTGTCGTAATTTTATTAGCACTTGAGTTATGGCTTTAATAATGTTTAACATCTTGCACTTAACAATTTACTGTCGGGAATATTGCGTTGTTACAATGGACATCTCGCATTTTCTAAAATAAAGAGGCAAATTAGGCATAAACGATTTTAATTGCATTTTATGTCTAGGTTTATTACTTGAATTTTCACAAAAATCTTTTAAACCCAGCCATTTGCGTAAGCTCTTTAAGTTTTAAGTAAATCTACCCTAATAACATCATTTTAATACCTTAGACTCGAAAGTTGTTCCTTAGCATAAAACATCTTGATTATATAGTCAAAGTTTTTAACATAAAAACAATAATCATCCATACAAAATATATTATTTAAATTATTAAATATATTATATAATATATTATACATAACATCAAAAAGTTTAATATTATATGTAATAATCTCTCGTTAGTATTCTTTTAACTATACCTTCCACACAAATAGAAGGTTGTTTAATTTGCATGTCCTTGTTACTCGTATTCAGAATATTTCAAAACACAATCGCCGCGTCTTCAATCCACACGCGGCGCTATCTACGATTTTCCGGCTGTTTAATTCTAGGGGCCGATAAAAGAATCGCTCGCCTGTTCTCAACATTAAAATATTTACTCCGTTTTCTTTGACACACAAAACGCTCGTAAATCGTGACAAACGCAAAAATACAACAATGCGCATACGGCGCGTATTATCGTCGCCCACAAAAGGTTGGAGTCGCGTCGCACGTATCGCGTTATCGCTGGTCTGTTCGAGCCCTTACTGTGAGGGAAAGTGACGCGTCGGCGCGAGCTACTCACTTACAGCGATCGTGAATAATTAGTAGATTTTGATTAAAATATTCAGAAGGCACTAAAAATTACATTAAAAGAATGAGACAGACACATTTCTAAATGAGCAGTCAGTCAATGAAAACTAGCGATCTTGACAAGTCAATTTTAATGTCTTGTTGATTTCAAGTTGGAAAAAGATTCTATCGGGTTTTAAGTATGTGCAACTGCAGTAGGTACTGTCCCGACGATGCACGATAGTTGCGCGAAACTATTGTTTAGATAGCACCGTCTGTAAGTACCTACCTGTTGCAACTGTGTGTGTAAGTAATTACCTAGGTAAGCAGATTCACATGAGGCAAACGACAAAGTGTCTAGAGGTTTTATTGGCTTCAAGTAGCCATTAATAGACATCCATTTAGTTTATCGATTCTTAAAGAAGAATCACTTAAATTTAAAACCAGACGCGACGTAGATTATAGGTAAGCTAAGTTCAACGTGAATCAAAACTCAACCCTATATTCTAATTTAATACATGCGTAAAACTTCCCTCCACTGTCCACGCCTCCGTTTGTGCCTTGCACCACCCATTTTCGCAGGAGGGAGAATTATCAGGAGTCGTTCAAATGATTTATGTACACAATTATTGGGTTATTCAGGTACGGTGTTTTGTGAGATTCGATCCCGCACGATAGAAGTTTGGAGACAATGAAACTTAATTTAATGCTGTTTTGAAGGTTCGGCAATCAGATGTCGTTAGTTGGTTTAGTTTCTAATTTATTTTCCGAGTGTTAGCAATGAGTTTGTCCTGTTTCTGTTCCGAGCTAACACGTTTTTCAATGAGTTTTGTGTGTAGAGAAGTTACTACGAGTAGCTTCTTTCGGTACTAAGTTATTTTTCAGCTTTTTCAGCGAAGCGCTGCAGGAGCTCAGTATGCGGTGAAGACCCTGAATATATTGTGTGATTTCTATGGAATCTCAAGGTTTATGATATATTGGAAACCAGATGATTGCAGCGTATTTTAAGTTGCTATCGACTGACTAACGGGCTAAAGACTGCACATACATCCAACAGCATAGAGCGGCGATGGGCTCACCACGGTGAGCACATGTGCAGTAGTTACTTGGTGAAATTTGGACTGTGGCAGTGGACTGCTTTTGCGGACCTGTGTGTATGTATATGCTGTTTATGATAGTCTGATTGCAGGTTGGATATTTCTTACGCAACAATAGTATTACCTAAGCAGCGCTGAAAAGGTACCATTTTGGGTTAAAAAGCTTTGATTGCTCTTTTAAAATTAAGAAGTAGCTCGTCGACTAAATCAAAAGGTACATCAGCTGTCCCCGTTACACATGACACATTGGAGGCTAAAAAGGTAGGTACGTCAAATGTGTACAAGTACGCTAACGGCAACGCTGTACCTAAGTGTCTAGCCTTCATTCATCTCTCAGGAAGGGCTATAAGGATAAATGTAAAGGTGGACTTCTCCCGATATCTTTAACACCTACTGAGAAATTGACTATCTTATTTCTAACTGTTGAAATACCATAATCCAGTCATGGTAAGCAAAATAAGACTGTGGTAGCTAGCCAGGCGGCATTGAACCAGCTCTGCCACCAACCAAATAATAATACTTAGATACTTCTTACCAATCGCTGAAAAATGGACCCGAAACTGCTGGGTCTGAGACCGGCGCTCTTTATCCACTAGACCACAAGCGGTAAGTTATGTTTCAAATCCATTTCGTCAGGGCTTTGGCATTTGACACTCACGAGTTTGACTCCACACCAACAATAATTATTTTGGAAATGAGGCGCACCTCCGCAACAAGAATCGGATGGCTAGACCAATTCTCGCGCGCTGCACAGTCGTAAACCTGCCGACGAAATGTCATGAGAACTCGTTAGCCCGACGCGACAACTTCGGGGCTGGTTCGCTAATTTCGATTTGACTGGAAACCTTTCACGTATGGAATCGAGTGACTTTTCTAAAACAGTAAATGATGATATTGATATATCGTTTGATGATGATGATGACTCATTAACCCATAAACGGCCCACTGCTCGGCACAGGCCTCCACACGTGGACAACATCACATGGGGATAATAGGTACAGGTTGGTGGGGTATGATATATAATATGACGACATAATACATACATATCTACATACTTACACATAATCACGATTTTATCCCCGAAGGGTTAGTCAGAGACTAGGCAATGAGGACAGCAAAAGCAGCCCTCTACCATAGTCCACTTTTAACCAAATACTTAGCGATTGCACATGTGCTCAGCGTGACAGGTGGTAAGCCTATCGCCTCTATATGCTGTTTTAATTATGTGCAGTCTTTAGTCCGTTTTCGCCTTTTAAGACACCCAAGGGAGTGAGAGGGGGTGCTGGTAGTAATTCTCTCACCGCTACGCGTAACACTTATATAGGTAAGATATAATATAGTTGCCGTTTATGTTACTTAACTAGCAGCCCGCCCGCGACTTCGTCCGTGTGTTCACACAGTACACGTGAACACCCCGTATTCAGTGACGAATTTCCAAAATTTTGTTTCATACAAACCTTGTCCTGACCATCACACACACAACAAAAAAAGAATCAGTCAAATCGGTCATGCCGTTCTCGAGTTTTGCGCTTAGCAACACATTTGGCTATTCAAATTTATATACAGAGTGTAATCGTTAAGTGTGCACAGGCGATTATTCCGAAACTATGAGAGATATAAAAAAACTTAAAACTGATAACGAAAGTACGTTATCTAATGAGTAAAATGGCATCAATAACTTTCAAAAAATCAAACAAGAAGTATCCAAAATTTTGATATTAAGCGCTCCCATACATTTAGTATGAGATTAGTAGAAAGGTTTTAGTTTCCTTGTTTTATGTGGTCTAGTATTCAAAATCTTGATCGCGGGTCGGAATTTTGAATTCAGAACGAATAACAAAAACTTACTTTTTTTAGTATTTTTGTAGTGCGTTGCTTTTCAGCCAGTTTAAATTAATGCGATATTGAAACAAGGTTTATTATTAGTTTGAAGTGGTAAGATACCTTATTAATCTACACGTGTATCTACTTGAAAATCATAATAATCATAACATACGTAATCATAAAATATGATTAAGGTAAAATTAATACTAGGCCACTTAAAACAAGGAAACTAAAACCTTTCTACTAATCTCATACTAAATGTATGGGAGTGTTTAATGTCAAAATTTTGGATACTACTTTCTTGTTTTTTAAACACTTATTGATGCCATTTTACTCATTAGATAACGTACTTTCGTTATCAGTTTTAGGCTTTTGGATATCTTTCATAGTTTCGGAATAATCGCTTGTGCACACTTAACGATTACACCCTGTATATAGATAGACATGACGTTATGAAAAAAAATATGAGATGTTCAACGTAGCTAATTTAAAAAGGTACCGAAATAACTTGTGATTGGTGGTCTCGGGTCAGGTATTTGTGTAATTAAAGCCATAAAATAGAAAACAAAAGAATTCATAAAATACTTGGACTAGGTAGTACAGTAAAATTAGGCCATAGATAGCCTACCACACTGGCCAATTTAAGTCTATGATCAAAACCAGGATGCCACTAATGAAACTATAGGTTGATATTCTTGGTGTGCTTTGCGATGTCTGAGAAATAAAAAAATTGTTATCTATTTAAAATACACGAAGCATTACTGCGTACCTATATAATAAGTAACTTTTATGTATTTTATTATAACATTCTGGTTTTACTACTGCTACTCAGTTTCTCTATTAACTTCATCATCCACAATGCAATACCCTAACATCATTCCACTCAGCCGCATGGGAATAACCATCTCCAAGAATCTGTCACTGTCGATTGCTTACGGAAACTACATAAATCCCATAAGTACAAAGCGATTTTGACGTATCATTGATCTAACCTGGTCTATCCCGAACGGGGATCATCTCAACACCAGCCTCCCCCAGGACTTCAACCTTAGCTCAGGCGTGTCATCGTCATAACTAATCGCCATTTCACTCTGCTAATATTCTACGGAACGGTTGGTTCACAACACCTGCCTTATAGTTCGCAGTGAAGAAGCAATGCACGAGGTGTGAATAATTTTGAACGAGCCAAGATTTCCACAATAGCGTTCAGCATAAAAACAGCGGAAGAGTGTATATTCATACAACAAATTTGAGACTTTAAACCGATTCGGTTGGATCACTTTTTGCTTGGCACATCCGTTTCATTTACATTTTTATGAAGTGGATAAAGACAGATAGTTTGAGAGGCAGCCCCTATCAACTGTTGACAACTACATATTGGTACTGTTTTAGTCGGAGGTGTGATCTCTGTTCGGAGACGCAGGAGCTGTCGGGAGGTATATCGAGAGTATTAGTCACGTGGCGGGCGTGTGTTAACCTGTCAAAGTGTAAGAGGTCACACTGGATATTCCAATATGTTTCGTATGTTTTAAGATTTGTTACAACGCGACACTTGTTTACCTGCCAATATATCTTTTCAGAAGTGTAGTCGTTTTTTTTCTGAAATAATAGTCAAAATATTGCACTGGAGGAACTAAAGCGTAGGTCTGTACCAATATTTATGTTTTGATAAACTTTTCCTGTGAAAAGTTTATCAAAACAAAATATCGGCTGTCTTATTTCGATGTTATCAAACCCCAGTGCCCCATGCTCAATTTAATACATTTATTAAAGTCTGATTACAGATTATTATAGTCTTAAAAATTTGAGAAGGACGGCAAAATATACTTATTTATAATAAGACAAAGGCAATAAACGAGTTTTAACCGTCATAATATTACTATTCTCATTGTCATTTTTTTACTTATTATAAATTGTTATCATCCCCCTTTGACCTAATTTATCGACGTGACACGACTGCATTACTTAAACAGAAACACAATGAAAGATCTTTGGCAGATGATCTCGAAAGAGCGTTATCAGAAAAAATAAAAACTCTACTAAGTCGTAAATTAAAATAACTTATCAGATTGGGCGGTGGAACTTAACGTTTTAATAAATAACTCGTTCGGGAACGGCCGTTTGTTGTGTTTTTTTTCTCTTTAAATTAATAATAATATGAAATAAATCAATAAAAGAATGGAAACGTTTCAGAACTGGCCCCGGTTGAATGATTTGTTGTAATGCGAGTGTTCGGTGCCGTCTGCTGCTGCCGACGCGGGGACCATCTTGATACTTTCGTCAAAAAACTCATGTTTCTATCAAAAATGTATGTTTATGCATTTTTGTTAAGATTAAGTTATGAATAATAAACTAATAATGATTATCAATTATTTACATTAATAATAAACATGGCAACAACGTAAAAATGGACAGAGAAATAAAAATAAGAAGGGGGAAAAAACTAAAATAGACTTTTACATAGTATTTTGTAGATGTGAACAGAATTAGTTTTCCACCATCAAAATAAATAACATTTTTTTGATTCTTTCAACAGAACATAATAATAAAGACGTGATCCAATGAACTAGCTCGCGATTCCATATTTTAATGAACACTATTATCTCATTTACTAATAAATTTAAAAATAATGTAAACATTTCTGTTACATTGAACAAAGTCAGTTCATGCTGACCTACGAATTAAAACATTATTCTAGACAACAACATCTATTCTGATTTAAAAGATTCAACTTACGTGCTAAGTACCTAAGTGAAACAAAAGCATTCATTAAAACTTGTTCTCCGCCCAAGTACCAAGATCGCTCACGACGACTCCCGCGGCTAGTCCTATATCAGTTGATATCGACTCGAGTCTAGATCCGAGTCCCTCCTCCAATAAAGTGCAGCCATCAATTCCACCGCTGCAAAAAGACAGCTCACCTCAGGCGGGTCCAATGACGGATGGGTGGGCACGGCCGGCTAAAGTTTCTAATTAATTGTAGCGTACTACAAATTGTTCGGCCATTTTGAGTAGGCTTTGTTGCACTACTACATGTTATTGTAGACGTACGTTTAATTAATCCATGAATAATATTAAAGACAGGTTAGTTGTTAGTTTGTTACGGTTAAGGTCTTACCACAAACAGTATTTGAAACAGCTCGCACTTTTTCTCTAATACTTTTAGACACAAGTAAGAATTAACATTATAAAACACGACTTTAACTAAAATGCTTACCGTTTTGTAGTTAATTAGTTTCGTTTTGTGGCTGGCCCGAGAGTCTGATTACGTCATTCATGGCAATTCAACATTTTTTACCGTAGTAAGATCATACTTATACGAGTTTATATAGCAAATTAAAATAAAATACTTATGTAAATAATTTATTTTGTCAAATTTTGTGCTAACATAGATCCTTATATTCCTAGCCCCATTTTCAAGCAGATGTTTAATAAAAAAATGACTACTTACACTAAAACTTATCGAGTGTCATGTACATTGTTCAATTAATGTAAGTGTAAGTGTTTGCCTTGTTGGTGCAATAAAAAACTTAACAAAGAAAGTTTGAAAGTGGTCCGAGCTATAAAGTATAAATCTATTTATATAAAAATGAATAGCTGTGCGTTTGTCTCGCTAAAAGTCGAGAATGGCTGAACCGATTTAGCTATTTTCGATTTTGCAATATTTGTGGAAGCTCAGGGAAGCTAATATTCCTACGGTGAGAAACTTATATAATACCTAAGTAACGAAAAATACTAAAAACGACAAATTAATTTTCCAATATAAAATGTTCTTAACTGTGAAACATTTCATGAATTTTCTCTTTTTAAAAATAAAAATTGACACGTCTTGGTTGTTACATATTTAGAATTGCGTTCAATTTATCTGTTTCATAACAGCTGTTGTATGAGGTCCGATCTCTTTGGTCTGTTTTGTTGGAATACAAAACAGTTCTGTTTTAGAAATAAAAAAAAAATGAAAAAGTGGAGCGAGAAAGTGAAAAGTCATGTCTGCAGTTTTGTTTTATTTTCTTTAATTTGTGTTTCGTCGAATCCAAGCGGTCGCATGAGACCGCATCTACAAAAACACACTTGACTTTGTACCGTGTTTTCATAGACTTACAGACTACTTTAGTATGAACAAGTTTGGTTATTTCGGTTCTGTTGTTCATCTTATGTATTGTTATCGCAAATTATCGCATAGTCTATGCTCGATTCTGTCAAATTTGACGTTGACAGTTAGTGTCATAAAAAATCCAAGAGTGAGGGGGTTAATGTGTAATAATGGCGGATTAATAACCGTTAAGTTTTCGTGAACGTGCTTGAGTTTTGGCAAATAAATCAAATCCGTGCAACATCACTTTTCAGATTATCTCAAGAAGTCCGTGCGAGATCTCAATCAAGTCCCACAGCTTTAAGGGGTTTGGGGCAATATCATTTGCCATTAATCTTTATCTTATATTATTACTCATTATCATTTACTTTAAGCAATTATATAATTTAACTTGACACTGGCTAAATGTGCTGATCACAAAATTGTGTACTTATTAAGTTTTGACCATATTTTTCACAAATATAATGTAGCACAATTGCTGTTTGTTTGTCTCGAAAAAACTCGAGAATGACCGAACCGATTCGGCTAATTTTGATCTTGAAATATTAGTGAAAGTTCAGGGAAGATTTAAACGGTGTGAAAAAATAGTAAAAAATCCTTAAAAAAAACTATAAACTTAAAAAGACGTCGTGCAATATAGGTATTAAACATTAGGTAGTTAGTTGGTGAAAACTTCTTGCAGTTTTCTTTTTCCATTTATCGTTTTTCTTTCAGTTGAGTGTCGTTGTGATTTGGACAGGACAACGTCTGTCGGGTCTAATAATGTTAAGTACTTACATAAATCCACAACTCTTAAAAAATACATTTTAACATTTAATAAATCTAATGATAGTGGTTTTTCTATATAAAATGCTCTCTTTATGCCTTTTTGTATGAAACAATAATTCTCAATGCCACTATTAGTTGCGTATTCATGTGTCTGTGAACTAAACGTGTTTTGAAAAGATTTTGCCTAAGTGTAACAAGCAATAATGTTAACTAATGCTAGATAGAATAGATAGATATATATCTATCAAGATGCAATATCTAAGTACTTACCTAACAGATATTATTAACTACCTATACTAATGCAAGTAATCTCATTTTTCACTATCACGTGATACTATTTTTCATTCAGCATACAACACACAGACATGAAATATGAGAGATATTTTATTTGGAAGCTTGAGCTTCAGTCAATAACGACTGCAGACTTCTTTTTCTGTACATCGGAATAGGAATTAAATAAATCACGGGAAAGGTTTACATAGATCGTCATACCAAGACGGAGGGTCCCGGGATCGAGTCCGCCCGTGTGTCAACGCAAGCTGACGCAGATGTGCGTCTAGCATTTAGAGTCACGCGTTGTATATGAATCAATAAAATCAATAAGTATAAAGGTAAAGAAATGTAATTTTGGTTTAAAATATGACCACCGACGGCGCCATTTTATGTGTGGACTTTGTAATAGACGACTCGGTTTAAGACTGACTATTTAATCATCTTACCATTATTATAATAATAACACAGTAAAGACTGTTATTTATTTACCTGAACAGTGAGAGCTTATCACAGTCATCACACCTATGTATCTATTATTTGTACACTAGAAACATAAATAATACGATTTTAATATAAAGTCCTGGTTGCAAAAAAAATATATACTTACAGCTGACACCTACCACAACAAAAAAGGTTTTTAAGGACATTCTCGCTATTATCGGTCCAGACGGGTTACCTATCAGTTATCAACCTAGTAGCTTTGCTTTTTATTTAATACATAAGCATTGCCAATAAAATCATTCAAAAAATTAACGCGCCCACTTACTAACCAGACAATGTAAGTGTTTTTGTCTAACCCAACCCAACCCAAGTTAGCAAAAATATCAAAATATCAGTAAAGATATTAATTATTTACAAACAAAAACCTTTTAAAAGTACCATAGATTAGCGATACATTTAAAAGTTATCATATTATAAGTAAACGTGTATAGATGATCAAACAACTAAACCTAAGCCGAAACCATACTTACTACGAGTATTCGTAACTTAAAGCCTTCACTATTCGGCAATAGATGTCGCTACTGGTACGCACAGTAAGATGACAAAGGGTCACAGAATTTAACACTCAGTTTCAGAGTTCCTGGAACGTTTAGCCTGAAGCAAGAAAAAACTTCTATACAACCGTGTCCATACGTTTTTTGTTTCTTCACATACTCGTTTATACTATTAGTACACTACTAGTACTCATAGATACTTTTTTTTTATAAACGTAGTAGAAACCTTTTCATGTGAACTGCTTGTTCAGGTCGTTTATGGCTATCTCTTTCCTTTTAACGCCACTGAAAGACGGAAAGACCAAAACCACCTTGACAATAATGTCATAGGAAGATTGCAAAGCCTTGAAGAACTATTTCTTACCAATGGTGACTCTACCTATACAATGTACTTCTAACCCGTTAAGGCTAAGTACTACATCTAAATTCATCGACAAAATAAAATAGGGGGGTCGTACCCCCCCCCCTTAAAATTTATGACCATTTTAATTTTTTTTTAATGTATGTACTGCGGCACTTTGCGATATGAAAGGTTTCATATGTCGTAGAAACATGAAAAAAATGGCAAACGGTAGCTAATGACATTGGTTAGCTAATCAATTACTTTTTTGGTATGTTTGACATTATTTTGGTGAGAAAAAAATCATGACTAAATTATTTTGTGATTTAAAATCACTTTTTTATGTTTTCACAGATTATTCAAAACTAAGTTGGACCCCCCATATTACTTTTTTTGTCGATGAATTTAGACGTAGTACTTAGCCTTAACGGGTTAGAAGTACCACCCCGATCACATTGTATAATGTTTAATAATAAAAATAATGTTGTTTCATTCTGGATGTGTGTTAATGAAAATAAACATGACGAAATCTGGTAGGTACTTATCTACCTACCTTCATATTTTATTTTAGCTGTCGTGCTGTTTTCGGACGTGGCCCAATTATTGAGACAATGACTTCACTTTCCTATTTCCTCTCTTCTATTACCCAAATCGAACAAGAAAGTGTTGCACCAACACGTATTAGTAGACCCTACAATCGTACAATCGCAATCAAGTATCATGCACTGGCCATCTAAAATTTATAATCGCGAGATAACATCTCCAGCTACAAAGGTATGCGCCTGCGATCATCGGACCTAATGATAATGCGGCGAGCCAACAATTAAGTTTCATTCGTACTGGGCAGAACCTTGTCACTATTGATTTGTGATTGATATTATATACAGAGTATATCTTAAAAATGTTTTTCTTATAATCAAATGAATATAAAACTTAACCTATTAAAGATAAGGTGCATAATTCTTTAAAGTACTTTAGGGTTGTATACGTTAAGCCGTTTGGTGTAAAACGTCGTATGTGCTATAGTCGACTTTTGAACGTCGGCGGAGCAACCTGCATTCCCAGTTTAAAACGAAGTCAACCTTCTTTACTATAACTAAAGCCTATTTTACGTTATAATACGTGAGAGGTAACAAGCTGATCATCCTAATGGGTTGTAGATCAAAACATAGCAGTAGGTTGAGTCGGTCCCGGAGGCATTTCAAGTTTTTGTGATAGATCTCGTACGATTTTGTACCTTATCGCGAGTTGAAATGAAGTGATTTATGTCTGTTGATTCTTTATTATTGCCATTGTGAACTGTAATAATATGTTTTGTAAAAACGGCAATTAGCATCAAAATATGTTTGGAGGCGTGACGCTAATATATGAGTTTGACGAATCCCACTCGGATACATTTGAAGTAACTTTTTGTATCGATAACGTCCGACTTCTAATATATTGGTAGCGAGATAATTGTAAATCAAATTTTAATTATGTGTTTGAATGACCAGTGTGCTATAAATAACTTTTAACACCCATACAATAAAAAAGCAGATTTATGCGTTATCTAATAATTGATGTAGCAATAGGTAACAGGAATAAGACCATTTAATAGTAATGTAATCACCATCATATTGATTTAAAAAAAAGAAATCTTGGATGGTTTTGTGTGTAGGTATATCTATTTTTGTAATTAATAGTAACTAACAGAAACGGAAATTATGAACGGGAAAGGGATTCCAGGCAGAAGTCCCTATGGTGTAAACGGTGTCCCTCGCTTTGTAAGTATAGACCTATTACTTTATTGCAGACCGTAATGGTTCCTGGTAAGTACCTAATCATCAAATAACGACGACCTTCTTTACCTCTAATACTTTAAAGGCAATTACAGTGTTAAGTTAACTAAAAATAAATTTGGTCTATTTTGTTGAAAGTTCTCACAGTGTGTCATTGGCTCTCCAATGACCTTTAAAATTAATCACTATTCAGTTCCGCCGACCATTTTAATGATAAATGTTCATTCACTATTAAATGTTGTCGATAACATGATCCGCCCAAATCGCAAAAGATTGTTTGATCCACCGTTTAAATTGCATTGCAGAAGGTATCCCCAAAATTGTAAGGTAAGCACAGTCAAGTAAAAAATAATAACTGCTAGATAGGTATTTACGTAAATAGATCTCGGGTTGCATCACTGACATGTCCGGGCATCGAAAGTTGGTAATTAACGAACCGATAAATAACCCTTGAGGCGGATCGGAGTAAGGGTTAGAATATAAGATACATATTTAGTAACTACTATTACTTGAATGTAAAAAATAATGTTGATTGTCTAGTTTTTCACATTCTAATGTGCTTGTGCTATGTAACATACTAGGTACAAGGTATAATGTTGCATATTTACCTTGTCCAATATGCCCAATTTAAAAGACGACAAAACTTCTTATGTGTTCAATCAATCCTATTTGATTTAATGAAAAGTATAAATATAGCCAAATACTTTTGAAGTAAGTAGGTAAGTACCTATTTAATTTAACTGACTTACTGACACTACAGACTACAGATTTTTTATTGTATTACGTCAACAAATATCGTCTCTCTTTTATAATATTTTGCTTTAGCAGCGGATCGTGCAACTGCCAGCCAGTGTGTACCCTCCCTAACGTATTAACAAACTCAGTTTAAGAGTGATGTGACGCCCGGGAGTTAATTGCCATAAAATATAGCAATTTTCCTCGGAGCCACCTGATTTACGACCTTTTGTTTACGTTGGCAAAAGGAAAAGTTTCATATCGACTTCTGCTTTGATCTTCGCCCAGTATTTCAACAGTTAACGCCGATTCTCAGAGAAACAATTGTGGTATACCTATTGTGTGTTATGCCAATTGATTTAAACTAGACTCATGGCACTATGGGTGGGGAAATGAAGACATGCATCAAATTATTTTGTAAGACTTGATTTTATGACATTACTTATTATTGTGAATCCTGTTTTTTACTTCAGCTGACATGATTAGGTAATTTATAGCTCGTGGGTAGTTTGTGGGTAGCATAAAATTGTACGGTGTTTCATTATCCCTATGTGCAGTATTTGCGCAAATTTTTGGAAAACATAACCTTTTAAGAAATATTAAATTTTCAAACAATATTGAAAATCTAAGCTTTGGTTAAAATTATTCAATCTCTTTCTGCAAAACAAAAACAAAAAAAAAGTTTAATTTAGAATAAGAAAGGTGGTATTCTACCAACGTTCAATGGTCAAATTGCAATTGCATATTCTTTGATAAAACAAAAGTTAAAGATCTCGGTGTTACTACAATACAATGTCTAAATTTAGACAATGTCTATAATAAATGCTTTCACTTTTTAAACTATAGCACTTGCACTTTCATACAACATTTAAAACACGTATTTAATTTTAAATACTGTTTTGTAGTAAATAGTTTAATGTTTAACTAAGTGTCATACAGCTTTTATGAAACCTGAACTGGAGTCTTTTATGAGATAAACTAGCAAGAACCTGAGCAACGATTCTACTTATCTCTTCCACCTACCTTTTACAGCTTCAAAACATAAACATAGTAAAAATATCGAAGCTATTTTTACTAAAAGCTAAGAACACAAAAAATCTAAAAAAAATCCATAACAAGTCTTGGTAATCGAGTCGCACCTCACACAGATTCCCATAAAACTTGATAAGCTGGTATCTTAATCCCCACGAGATGAGCAGCTGTCACACGTGACGGGCCCAATCACAGTATTATCTAGATTTATCGCCGGCCAGATTTGTTTGCTTGGGCTGGTTCAGCTATAAGACGTCGTATATCTTCTGGGCACATGAACTGCAAGACTCTAAGGGCTTCTCCTTATTAAGCGACCAACTATCTTTTTTATCAGAATCAGTGAGATATGTGAAGTTGTGGGATGATTGTAGGCTGATATTGATGAATATAGCTGTGAAGGTACTTTAGGTAAAAGTACATTGCATAAAATGTTTACTAGAAAAAATAAACAACCAGTCTCAGGAAAGCCCTTGATCTTTGGATTGCCGGTCCACACCGCTGGCTTGCAGCGTATCAACTACTAGAAAAATTTCTACGAGTCTTCTGGGGTCTCATTGGACCGGCAATCCAAAGGTCACAGGTTCGAATCCCGTTCGAACTTTCCTGAGACTGGTTGTTTTACATTTTATCCTATATCTATATAGCATTGTGAACGCAAAAATGTTAATAATAAAACAAAGTACATTGAGGAAATTGTGTCGCGTAGCGGTGAAAGAATCCTCGCCCTCTCTTCCCTTGGGTGTGGTAAAAGGCGCCTAACAGACTAAAGGCTGCACATACATCCAACAGCATAGCGATGGGCTCATCACCTGTCACACTGAGCACATGTGAAGTCGCTATTTGGTGTAAAGTGGACTATGGTGGAGGACTGCTTTTGTGGTCCTTATTAGTTACCTAGTCTCTGACTAACCCTTCGGGGATAATAGTCGTGATTATAGTAGGTATGTATGTAAAATACATTGTGTAAACTATCCCAGTGCAGTGCAAGGGCCTTCGTTAAAATCAAGTCATCGCTATAAGATAGGTATTTGGCTTAATCACGATTGCCAAACCCGGGCTAGGCATCGAAAAATCCGAAAACACCCAAGTAGCAAAATGTGGTCATGTATCCTATATCAAGTATCCTAAGACCAGATATTCGTTTTGTCCTAAAGAACTCCTATTAACGTTTATAGGACCGCATTTGGGCGCACTTTACAAGACCATTGCGACCTATAGTTATTTTGTTACGTGCAAATTGATTTTATTACTATTTTATTGAGTGCTTCTACAAGATCACTGTGTCCTATAAGCAGTGGTCGGAGTAGGTATATTGATTTTAGATACTTGCGTCATGATATCATAACATGGACATGCATTTCTTCCGGAATGTACCGGAGTTTCCAAAAATTTGGTAAATAGAGTAATAAAATAAAAAACCATATGTAAGCAAACAAAATTGTTTATTGTTAATACAAATAATCATTATTGCAGTTTTATTAAAAATAATTATTTTTAATCCTCATCGGTTACAAGTTCTACATTTTGATTTTCTGTCTCTATACAATTAAAATAAATAACTATAATTTTTTCAATATTTTCTAATTTTAAGCTATTTCTTTTAACATCTAAGATCCATTTGTAAGTGGAAAATGATCGTTCAACATCTGTAGATGTCAATGGAGCGAATTTGAAATAAAGTTTCTGATTATTTGCTACGCTTTTTTCAATACTCTCGCTGTATTCTCTAATTGTATCTAAATCTGGATTTCGTTCCATAACTGATTCTATTTTATTTTTTATATTCTCATTATTGCACTCGTTAAGCGTAGCCCTTACTTGATCAAATACTAAAAGTGAATCAGCTAGAGATAAATTTTGTTTTTGTAACTCTTTTAGGGCTAGTAGTATAATAGAGTAATTTTCTTCAATATATTTTAAATCATTTTCTAAATTTTGTTTTTCCAAAATGTTTTTTGCGTTTCGTATGGCTATAGCATCAGAACTGCTCAAGCAGGACAAAACTTCTTTTATTTTATCTAAATGTTGAGCGTAGTAAGATGCTGCCTGTAACCAAGTACCCCATCTGGTAATGACTGGTTGCGGAGGCAACGGTAAGTCAGGATATTTTTCTTTTAAAATGTTTACCCTACTAGGAGCCTTTAAAAATACTTTTTTAACATTTGATATAAGAATATCAACATCGTTGTATTCTGACCTTATCTGCTCACTTACACGATGAAGAGCGTGCGCCAAACATGTCACATGCTTCATTTCAGGTAAGTAATGTTTTAAATTTCGCCCTGCAGATAGCATGTACGCTACACTGTCAGTGCAAAGCATTAAAATATTGTCAACTTTCGCTTCAAAAGTGTTTTGCCATAAATTTTCTAGACATTGCAGTACAAATTGTGTTATTGTTTGTCCATTTACTGCTGTTAGCATTTTACAAGCAATCAAATAAGGCCGGCCTGCACTATTACTAGGATGCAATGGTTTTATTAGGAAATTGACTATGTATCGACCAAAAATGTCTGTTGTCTCATCCAGCGATATCCATAGTTTCTCATTTTTATTAGTTTCATAAATCGAATTGATTTTATTCCTATAAAACTTCTCCAAATAAACTTTTCGTAACTGTGATTCGTCAACCACTTTACGATTGGTACAAACGCAACAACAAGTACTGCACATATATTTCTGAAAAAACTCTTTGAACGCTGGATTTTTCATTTGCGACCAAGGAATATTGCATAGAATCAGGAACTTAATGAGGTCGAAGTAAAATTCCTCTTGCGGTCTCTTAAATTTTCCTTGATGTACAGCGCCTTCAATGTGTTTGGTAATGTTGCCTCTATTCACAGCTTTCAAATGACTTTCACACTTTGTACAGTATATAGTGCCACTAGCGTTATCGTAAAGTAGCTCAGGATAGTGCAATAACCACTTTTGCACTGTTTCAGCCTTGACCTTTGCCATATTTATTTATATCTCACCTAAAACAATGATTTAAATTTACAATATATACATACACAACTGTAAAGTCGATAATGAAATTCTGTTTCATATAAAGTGTTTTTTTTAACTGAAGCGGTGATAGCCCTGCGGTGTGCGTACCGGACTCTCATGCGCTGTGATGATTGCTATAAAGTGATTTTTTTAACTGTTTCCAAGTTCTAAAACCTTCTTAAATAGTGAAAATAATTAAAACTTACCCGTACAAAAACAACTTCAAATGGGCCCAATCCAAGAGTAATAAATCGATGTCCGTAGTTATAAGCCAAATTCGTCGTTTTAAGTAGATTTCAGAAGACAGTAAACAAGCCAGGGTCAAGTCAAGATATTCACAACACATAAAATAAGCGCACTCCACGAACCGAAATAAGTGAGTGAGCCACTTGGTCTGGATGTCGGTGCGAGCGCATTGTTTTCGAACAAACAGTCAATGAGTCATCCTGGATACTTGATTCTAATTGGTCAGATGCGTTGAGCATAGAGATAAGAGGACAAAAGACCCTGTTTGCCGGATGTCGTGTGTTGAAATGAATATTATTATTATATCATTTTATACATGCTTAGGCTTTTACTCCAACACTTTTACTACAACAAGGTTTTTACACACCAGTCATTTTTTACTATTAAATTCTGGTCATCTACGCCACTAGCAGCATAGCGTTGAGAGTATTGATACATTTTTAACTAGTTTCATGTAATAATTTCGATGTTTCGGTATTTTTATCATAATAATCCGGAAACTCGGAGGAGTATCCATATTAACATATACGTTTGATGTCAGTGACCTTAATTCAATATACCTACTCCGACCACTGCCTATAAGTATCAGTTACACGCACTGAATCAGCGTGATTAGTCCTGTAACGATCTGGCGCATGCCGCTACTGGTGTAATTTATCCAACAGTGGTAATTGTGGTGCCATAACTAGAGCATTTATTTTTTATTAATTTTGTAATGGAATTGCAAACCGTAATCTTTTTTACTATTCATTATCATAAAATAGGTTGATAACTTTGAATGTTTTCACTGTTATATAAAGGAATTAACTTGCGAAATAAATTTTACTGATGAAGTATTCGATGATTATAAACCTAAGTTTATGCGCCTTCAAAAGTAAACATAATTATTATTTGTATCTTCATTAATTATTAGTAAATACAGCCGTCATCAAAGCGGATCGCGGTCCATATTGTAATACATTTATCAGGAGCTTTACTATGCATTTTAGTCAAAGTTAATGTTATTATAGGATCGTAGTCATGGACATCATATTGTTGAATTGTTGTGAACAGCCGATCACTCTAATAATAGCAAATGCAGGTCACATATAAGTAAAATCTTACCTATAATTGTAGCAGGACGTGCAACTTTGGTGCTAGAAATCCATTAGAAGTCACGACAAAGTCAAATCAATCTTATGATATGTTCGACCTATAGTAGCTATACCCAAAACGTTTACAGAAGAACTTTTCTTTTAGAAGATTATATAAAACGTTAACAAAAATACAATAAATAGTCTTATTAAATGCATTGATAGGAGCTTTGATATTTATTCTTATAACATGCACTTAAAAAAAGACTTAAGTTCTTATAAAAATCATATAAAGTAATCCTGTAAACGTTTATAAGATTACGTAGTAGGAACGGAAGTGATTGTAGCGTAAATGGTCTAATTAGATGTTCTCGTAAACGTTTATAAGACTGCGTAATAGGATCGAAAGGGCTTGTAGCGCAAATAGTCCCTTATGCTGCTTTTACAAGATCAGTGGTTTTAATCAAAGCGTCTATTAGTGTGCTATAAAATATATAGTCGTATAAGTCAACAACTATAGGAGAATTTTGGTACTACACTTTGCTCAACCTGGGAATTGAACCCTGGACCGGATACCGAGCCTTGCGCTTGGCCACTCAGCTACCGAGTGACATGGTACTCAAGTTTTAAGCTATTGTAGGCAGGTTGTGGTAGACAGCAGATAAGTCATGACCTGATGCACCACAGCAGTAGTCTGGCCCGAATGAACCACCATTAAAGTTTTCTAATTCGTATATTTATACCACCGCGACACTAACCAAGTGAAGCAACCTTTATGCTGGTGTGTATGCTGTCACGGGGACGATTGACATCACAATGACAGCCTATCGGCTTACCTTTGTGTAAGGGTGTGCCGTAAAATTACAACAATACTGGCTTACTTTGTGCGCGTCACTGTTTAAGTACGTAACGCGGAGTCCATCCTGTTTTATTCGTCCGTAATATAAACTTATATTTGGATTGGGATTTATTTTATTATTTTGGAAAAGAAGTATGCGACACCAGCTATCTATTTTTTAAAACCAAATACAATATATTTGTCGGTATAAAAATATTTTGTACACAAATGGGCTAAAATAAGAATAATTACTGCCCAGTTTGGTAAAGTTATGTTTATTATAATTACGAATTTTAAAAATAGCTTATCTTAGGCATAACTTTTTATTAACAGACGTCTTGTCCGTGTTGCACCGGCCGTCACGTGCTGACTTCCATGTAAGTACAAAAAGTTTACTAATAAAGAGGAACTTTTTTGTATTAGCCGACAAGTATTAGTTCCATCGATTAGAATGTATACTATGTCGCTATACTGACTCACGATCTGGTTCGCATCGGGGGCTCATATAAAAGTTATAGCGACGTGAAATTTCGCGTACGACATATTTATTTATGAAGATTGTTTTTTTCGGAATTTTTAAATTTTATAAGTGACAGCCTTTTACGATCCCCCGATCAGCTATAAAATTGGTATCCGTAAATTGTTATTCGGCACTGGGCTGATCACTCGAGAACACGTCGGCGGTTTATGAACAATAAAATATGGTACTCGGTGGGCTTGATAAGTGACGTCGTCGTAAATTATGATGTTATGGATACAACTTACATTAAATAATTATAAAAAAATAATATGCATTATAAACAGAGATTTCTTTATTAAGATTAACAAATAGAACTATATAAAAACTATGTAAATAGTAAATTAAACGCGAGTTAATCCGTAAAAAAGTGTTTCATTTCAATGTGTAGTGCTCGCTTAAACCTCAGAAAACAATAAATAGAACTATGTTTAATACATACATATAATAACGACTATTATTCCCGAAGGATTAGTTACAGACTAAGGAATAAGGACCGCAAAAGCAGTCCTCTGCCATAGCACAGAATAACTAATAGTTTTTCACTTTTCACCAAATAGCGACTGCACATGTGTTCAGCGTGACAGGTGGTGAGCTTATCGTCGCTCGTTGCTGTTGGAAGTATGTGCAGTCTTTAGTCCGTTAGTCGTCTTTTACGACTCCCAAGGGAAGAGTATTCTTTAAGCGCTACGCAAAACTGTTAGTATGTTATGTACGGCAAGTAAGTTTAATAATTTATTTATGGAGCTCATGGCGATGGCGCAGCAGCTTAGGCGTTCCTAGTTAAACAACTTTACCAATTCCGGACCACTGGATGTTTGACCATATGAAAGTCATCTCGAGCTCCACAAGCCGGTTGTTGTCGTAAGATTGCACTCGTTGAACCTTCCAGCCGCCTCTGTGGTCTAGTGGCTAAGCTACCGTTTTCAGACCCAGAGGTCCCGGGTTCAATTCCCAGCGGGGGTACATCTTTGTGTGCTCGGTTTGGTTGGTGGTAGGGATGTTAAGTCCGCCTGGCTAGCTACCACCATCTTATCTAAGTCTGTCGCCATAACAACGGTTTTTATAGCATTGTTGTGTTCCGGCAGTTTGAGATAAGATAGCCAGTTCCTCAGTGGTTGAGGGTGAAGCGGCCTTATCGTCACTTACCATCAGGTGAGATGAAGGCCAAGCGCTTATCCGTTGCCAATAAAAAAAAACCTGCCATTGGGCCAGCGTCAAGGGTTGTGGCCCAATCAAGAATAGCTAAATTGTTATTTAAGCCCGCTCATGTCCACTGCTAGTTATAATGAAGCTTCTTTATAACACACCAATCGGTACCGTGCTAGCGTCACCCCCTGCCTCCCGATCTCCTGGACGATATCGTCTGACTATCGTAGGCGACGGCCTTGGTCCGTGTCACACTCGTAGAAAACTTTATTGTTCATCTGGTCCCCTGAGCAGGTCTGATGAGCGAATGCCTCTCCACCAATCCTTTCCACGCACCTCGATTTTTTTTCTTCATTATAGAAATAGTTTTAAAGTAAGTTAATACAATGTTGCGTTAAAGATTAAAAAATCCCTACACTTGGCAAGTTTCAAAAAAATAAAAATCAATGTTATTACAAAAATATATAAATTAATTTTGGCACCGTGCTGTCCCACAGCTGGGGAAAGGTTTTCACAGTTGAAGTGAAACTGATGGGTGTTGTCATAATTACCACTTTTGCCAAATGCAGTTTGATGATCACAAGCCCGGGCTAACAGGGCTCGTTTTTCCACAGGGGGTTAAAGTTACTCACGTCCGTAGGTTTACCCTTGAGACCCTACACGTGACCCATGGGTGGTGCTAAATAACTGACTGAGTGGTAGAGCCACGATGCGTTGCAGCACGCATTGGGCCGGCTTGCCCGGCGTAATACCACCCTCTCACTAATATCCGGCGTGAAATAATAGCACTTGGTGTTGTTGCGTTTCGTCCGGCCAGTGAGGGTTCCGGAGGCCCTACCCCCCACTCTCACAATTCCTATTCCTTCCTAAAACCTATTCCTTCCTTAAAGGCCGCCAACGCATCTGCAATACCTCGGTGTTGCGGGTGTCCATGGGCGGCGGAGATTACTCTCCATCAGGTGACACGCCTGCTCGTTTGCCTCCTTCTATTATAAAAAGAAGCCTATTGTTTTTCACCAGCCTATCGTTTGTCCAATCAGCTTTCAAGAAGTGGATTTTCATTAAACGAATTTAATTTTTCTTCTTTCAGACAAACCTTGTCCGACTTCTGGCGGGAAAGTAAAGGGTCATCAAGGGTCTGCAGTTTTGTCTTATTTTCTATAATTAATGTTTTATTAAATATGAATGTGAAATAATGGTGGATTATTTACTGTTAAGTATTCGTGAACGTGCATGAGTGTTAGCAAATAAAACAAATCAGTGCAACATTACTTTTCAAATTCTCTCAAGAAGTCCGTATGAGGTCTCAGTAAATTCCCACAGCTTTAGGTACTGAAATTCAAAGGGTTTGGGAGGGAATATCATTTATCGTGAAACGTTCATATTATCACTCATTATCATCTACTCAAAGAAAACATTTACTATTATCTCTAATACTTGACACTGGCTAAATGTGCAGAAAGCACGAAGCCATTATTTAAGAAAGAAAAACCTTGTCCATGGATTACAAACACAACAAAAGAGAAGTCGTTCTGAAGTGATGCACAAACACAAATTCGTAGCAATTCATTTTTATTTATAGATTAACTAAAATTAAAATTTACCAAAGCACCAACACTTTATATCGAGATGCCATCTAAAGAGCGCCTATCAAAACTTGGCAAACATTATCGAGAACAGTAAACACCTTAGTATAGTGAGAACTGATAGTATCAGCATTGACGCGCACATTTCGGAATTGGCTCGGTTATCTCACCGCATAAGTCGGGGAGTTTAGTCGCCCGACCTCTCACTTAGTCCACCGTAACGGCCCAATCATTAAGAATGACCGCGGCCGATCCTTTCGCTGCCGATAATCGTAAAGGAGTCGCCGACGTGTCGTAATCGCTCGCCAGTGATGATGGGTCGGGTGCGCGGGCGCGTTGTCTCACGCGTCACACTAGTGTCAGAACTAAAGAGCCTTACACCAATTTCTCTCTTCAGACTACTGTTATCCACTGCTGAACGAAAACCTCCCCTAATGAGTGAAAACTTTTTCGGTCTTGGGCAGTCCGAATCTATCCACTGCCCGTTGTCTTCCTTAAATGTCGTCGGTCCTTTGGGCAATGTAGAAAAACAGGGAGTTGAATTGAACCCGGGACGCCAGAACTAGCGTGCTAACCATTTGTCTACGGAGTCTTATTCCAATAAAGGTTTAACGATGCCTCCATCATGAAACTCAAAGGTATCCTATTGTTGTTCATGTTACCAACACGTGAAGATTGCTATGACGTAAAAAGTGTAAATAAATATTAAACAATTAATAATCGTGGTTAGGAAGTTAGTTACAAGTTACTTCTGGTAAGTTACATCTAGTTTGAAGTTGCCACTGTCTCGTTTTTGTTTATGAAAATAGATATGAAAAAATAACTTGGTCTCTTAGACACCACGCACGGCTTTTTACTTTAAATTATAAACTGCTTCGAATTCTAATTGTGTGCAATGGAGCCTCACAACTATCGGGTCAATGAAAAAGTGTCAAAAGTTCGAAAGGATCGATCCGGCGGAGTCAGGCGTCAATTTAAACGTCGTAAAGTTTTTTATCGCGCGCGCGAAACGCATCAAATCGACTCCTGCGCCGAACTTAACGCCGCACTAACGGCGCTTGTGTGTTTACTGTGAATTTTAATCGATATGCGGCAGGCACTTCAGGAATTTGGAATAAGTTTTAAAATTACTACATTAAAAGGTTTGCTGTCTTAGAATTATAATAATTGAAAACCAATTCTTATGTATTACATGTGATTCATTGGACAGAGAAGGGGTTAAACTGGACAAAAGCCCTTTCGCTTGTTACTGTATAGTTCTTTGTTATGGTAATATTCGCACATCGTCCAAAGTTAAGTCCATGTCTTAGTTTAATAAATAAATCAATACTAATAACGTAACATCGTGTATTACTTATTTATTTCTTCCTGAACATTATGTATATTTGATACAAAGGTTCGTAGGCATTCATGATACAGTGATTGTGATAAAGTTAGGCTTATTAGTTAGGATGATAGTATTTTAACAAACACTAAAAATATTCAAGTTATTTATTAAAATCACTATATTTACTTTTTACCTCTATACGACAGTGCTGTGCAGTGTAGGTATTTTCCTATGCAAGACCAAAGGTTATTAGCTATTTTTGAAAAAGTCATATTTGTAAGTTGACCCGCGACATTGAAATAGCACATTATTGTTATCGTGTAAAGTATCGGCGCACTCAGCGTAATGTGGGTTAATTACGGCAACCGCTGACTGTCCAAGGAAATATTTATTTTAAATTAAATGCAACGCTTGATGCTTACATTTTACTTCGTATCACTATCGGGCTTACTTAGAAATGGGGAATAAAAATGCTAATGGAGAAAGCATTTGCAATAACTTCAATGTGTGTAAGTCAAATTAAGTTAAATTTATCCTTGCATCGTTGTAGATGCTGGTAATCTGTATTCTGTTTTTTTTACAACTTCTTTTTAGATGGCAGAGATAAGTCAAAAATTCTCCATAAACTAGTTAAATATTAAAAGAGCTTTTGAGCCATCTAAAGTTATTTAGTAGTATTCTTTCTACTACCCAGGTGACGCCAGAAAGCCTCCTTGTCCCATTCCTGGGGCATGGCATCCATACCCTTTTCCACTTTTACGGCTTAGAGCTGTAACTTGTCAGTCGTTCCAATAGAAGTCCACCTCGCTCCACCACGTCCTTCTCAAAGTCAAAGTCAAAGTCAAGTTATTTATTCAATGTAAACCTTTACAGGCACTTATTGACGTCAATACTAATAATAATAAAAAAACAGTTAACTAACTTATAGTTAAGACTTAATAACTAATCTAACGAGCTATTATAGTCTGTGCCAGACAAATGCGCATTGCTACCCCCAGTACCACTGCACGCCGAAACAGAATCGCGTCGAACCGAAATATAAGCCGTGGTCATAGAATTGTGTAATATGATTTCCAATTATCGTATTGATACTGTGGTAAGTAATATAAATTGGAGAGTTTTTGAAGTAAAATAAAGTAGCGGCTGAAATGAGTTTTGGAAAACATTAGTACCTAACCAATAAGGTTGACATTTTTAATCATTCAAATATCTTTTTTTATAAAAACTTAAGCATAAAAAAAACGTCAAAAATTAATAAGCATAAACTTGTGTGTTTTAAAATTGTTTCGTTATTCGTCTTGGTACAAGCACAGAATAACTAATACTACTACCGTACAGAAGGTTCACCCTCCAGCGACCTCCACGCGAAACTGAAACCTATCTCGTGACCCGAGCGTTCATATTCCGATAAGCACAGCCGACTCGATATCGATTTGACGTCCATCAGGAGCGCAGGGTTTACGCGCGCGCGTAGGGATTACGAGTTAAGAGGAAACACCACGCCGACGCGGCACCCAAAACTCCCACACCAAACACAGAAAAACGACGCCCCGCAGCCCCCTTCCAAAACCGGACCAAATCACCAATAAATACGGTTCTGGACCTAATCACCAATAAAAAAAGCGTCTATTAGCGAGTATATTAAAATAAAAGTATATTTTTACTCCCTTCTCCAACACATTAAAGTTTTACAAACCCAGCTACATGTTTTTAAGTCCTTGGTTTTTTATAATCGAATGTCGTAATTAAATTAAACGGCGTCGGTTGGTCGTTGGTTTTGAACTGCCCTTTTACTGAGCCATCATTAACACACGGATCTGTATAGTCAATGAGTAACAGGTTCATGATTAAGACAGTGGTTCTGTGGAGGCCTTTCAACTTCATTGAAGTAGAAGTTACTCCTAAAAGAACGTTCTATTGTTATCAAGGCTGTGTGACGTGATGCAAGTTTTAGTGTTATTGTAGGTTTTTATTTTATAATTTAAACTGTTTGGAGGCGGCTAATTAATAGAATATCACCAACCCATCTTCCCTTAGGTGCCATAAAAGGCGACTAACGGAATGAATACTGCACACCCATCCAACAGCATAGAGCGGCGATGGGCTCACCACCTGTCACGCTGAACACGTGTGCAGTGGAATGTGGCTGTGGACTGCTTGTGCGGTCCTCATTGCCTGGTCTCTGAAAGGGTTAGCCCTTCGGGGATTACAGTTGTGAATATAATAATATGTATGTTAAAAACACACGTATCTGTAAAACAATAATGTGATGACATCAGACTGTAGTATTCTCTATTACACAACGTTATTTCAAGTTAATTTGAAGAATATTTTAAAGTATTTATCAGTGCAACAGTTGTGACTTACCAATGCATAGATTACAGTTTTAAGAACCATACAAAATCCACTGCTGGTATACCCGTGATTCAAATGTAAATCGTCCAATAAGCATACACAACACTAAAAGCACCCTATCAACAGTTCCATTGGAGCTGGCGCATCCCGGCCTCCCATCTCAGCAACAGTATCCAAATTATTAATGCCAAGTTTGATTTGATTTTTGTTATAAACTTTTACGGCGCCGTTGGCTGCGCCGGAATGTCCGAAAACGTCCGAAATATCCGAAATGTATTTTTTATTGTAACGATGTATACTTTTATTGCACTGAAAGTGTTCATCAGCGCGTGAGGGTGGCCGGGAAGAAAGTGCGCGAAGATAACATCAGATGCGTAAGGAGCGCGAAATATCGTTTTGATGAGGCAACTTTGTAGTTATTTAAAGATTTTAAAAATAAAATGGCCAGCAGGGTGGGTTCTGGCCACTTCTGGCCGAATCTCCCCGTATGTTTTTGTTCATGTGCGAAGGCTTGTGGGCAGCAATGGCAAGTTTGGAAGCTAATAATGAAAAACAGAGTACTTAATTGGTTATTACAGGTTTTTTTTTAACTATGCACATAATTTTGGAAATTATAGAGTAACTTAATCTAGAGCTAAAGCTTTAATTTTATAATTTTAAGTGAAAATTAAAGAAACTAACATTGATCAAACATATTCCACAAAAATACCGTTAATCATAGTTAATCGACCAGGACCGCGCAATTGAACTCTGACACATTACGATACCACAGGATACCTAGGTTAGGTTACCTTTACGTTACACGTGACCTTTCGTTCACCCGGTATCCACGAGTTATTTATTATTATACCGGACAATAAATAAATATTTAAAAAAAATGAAAATGATGTCTATTAGGTGCTGGGCATAGGCCTCCATCTTTGAGATCAAGTCATTACTACAATAATGGGTATTGGCATAATAATGCCGCTTGCCAAATGCGGGCTGGCGCCCCGGTCTATGCATCGAAAAGCTTGAAACCCACTTTGCCCGAACTGGGCAATTGGAACAGGGACCTCCCGATATCAGACCGAACGAATCGCTCTCCAAATTTAGGTTAGCGCTTTCCTTCATCAGTCTCTTTTACAGCGGCAGAATGTAAGAAAATTCCTTTCCAAAATAAACCAAAAGATCTAACAAAAACCTAATTTAAAAAAAATACAACACGTACTTTTAAAATACAAATACTTCTAAATATTAAACAATATTAAGTACGGTATATATAAGGCGACTGCTAGAAACCGCAAGAAACTTCAAGAGCTAGTCAAGTCAAGTGTTTTAGACATGACAAAAATGACGAAAAAGGAATTCTTTTTTTTTCATTTTTAATTGATTGAGTAAGTATTTAATTTATTTTAAAGCAATAACTAAAGATAAATAAAATGATAACAATTAAAAATAACGATTATTTACAACGCGAGGGCAACGGCCGGCCGGCCGGTCATCTGTTGACCCGTCAACTTAGGTACTTATCGCCCTGATGACGCAGAAAAAACACGAATTCCTTTTTTGTCATTTTTGTCATGTTAGAACACTTGACCTGACCAGTCCTTGAAGTTTCTTCCAGTTTCTAGCAGTCACCTTATATAATTCACAAGTCGAATAAATAAACTAAGAAGAAGAAAGAAATGTTATTAACAATTTTTTTAATGATCAGATAAAAACATTAAATCACCTAAAGATACATTTCAAAGATACATGACAACTGAAAAATAAAACCTGCTTAAAAAACCTAAAAAAACAAAGCAAACTGTCACATCCTAATCACCGCTTTTCCGACATCCGCACGGCGCGTATGGAAAACATCGGCCATTGGGCATTTCAGTGAAGCCTCCAACAAGATGGACACAGTTACAATGGAGCACATCAAAAGCGAGCCTTCATTATTTTTTTATGCTACAAACAACACGACGCTTGACTAACGATTCAGATATGGACAAATACGTTTATGAACCCTTTATTTTCCATGTTATAGTGTCCCGTCCGTTTGAGCGTGAAATAAAAGTTGGTTCACGTGAACATATTACGTTTTCTCTTATAAACTGTACACTTAGTGATTCAAATGTTTATTTAATTTTACTCTTTATTGAATTGAATTAACTAAAAGCTTTGTAAGTAATTATTTTGTATTGGTATTTTTACATCACAAATGTTGTTATTTTATTGCGATATAAAAATATATTATACTTTTGAAATGCGGTTTGAGTCTCACTTTTGGTATTGTAATCATTATAGAGTAATATTTTTTTAAACACAGAATATTATAGACACTTTGAGAGGAGATATCATATCTCCTCTTAAAATAATACAGTCGATGGAAATTATATATAATATATTCAATATAATACATAATAATATAATCACGACTATTATCCCCGAAGGGTTAGTCAGAGACTAGGCCATGAAGACCGCAAAAGCAGTCCTCTGCCATAGTCCACTTTTCAATGAATAGCGACTGTACAAGTGCTCAGCGTGACAGGTGGTGAGCCCATCGCTGCTCTTTGCTGCCGGATATATGTGTAGTCTTTAGTCCGTTAGTCGCCTTTTACGGCACCCAAGGGAAGAGAGGGGGTGGTAGTATTCTTTCACCACTACGTGACACGATTACACGGTTATAGAAATTATCAGAATAGGTACATTTCATCATCAGCTAATAAACATCCCACTGCTGGGCGCAGGCCTTCCCACAAGTTACAGCACGTGGGCAGATTGGGCCAAAACCAACCACGCTGCGCGGGTTGGCGGATACGAGTTGTTGAATACAAGTACTATTACATTAAGTAATAGTATCTCTAAATATTATATATCCGCAAAGATATTATTAAAGAGAAGCAGATAAAGCGACAGAGTATACTTACTTTCTGATCAAAAAAGTCAGGGCAAAAGGGTCGCGTCAGTGGGCGCAACAAATCACAGGGCGCTCCCTCAAATAAACGGCTGAAATATGAACAGTCGCGCCTTTATCATGGACACCAAAACATGGATACTTTTGTGGCAATAAGAAGTGAGAGGCGAGCGGGAATAGACGGATACCAATTGATTATAATTTAAATAATTATTAGACTTAGACTTTAAATTCCTACCTAATACTTTAAGATACGATGAATTCATAAAAGAACATCATAGAAGAAAAAGGAAGAAGAGTAATCTATGTAACATAAAAAGGATGTGATTGTCGGGATTTCTCAAGAAGTCAAGTAATTACTTGACGATGGTGTAGCTTTCTATTAATGCATTTTTTAAATATAAGGCCTTATCAAGTTGTACGATCACATTTCTACAAGTAGACACCACTGAACAACGTCACTTGTCATCTGTGCTTAGAAGAGACGAGGACCAGGACTTGTCCATTCTCTATCGACAGAAAGTAACCTATTATTTAAAGGCATAATATGCATTCATAAAGATAAGATTGATGTTGCTGTTTTAATTTAGAAAGACAATTGAAAGTAAAAGTTCACAATAAAGCTGAAGTTATGTGGCCATAACATGGCAGATGGCTTGCTTTATTAAATTGAATAAATGACAAATATTTTGATTTTTGATTGTTTATTAATGCGTGACGTCACAAATCGCCGTCATCTATCCTCCACGCCAACTGCTCAAGTTCACGTAAGACGTTATTTATAGGTTAGAGGCGGCCGTGTCCAAAAAGCTTAGTTGTGTCAAAAGTTGAGCGTTAAATCATCGGCCACTATCTGGACAGTGCAGGCTGGTCGCTGGACGGTGGCCACTGCGGGCGCGCGGCTCCGTTGCACCGCGGAAACGGGCCACGACAATTTTGACGCGTCGGACTCCATTCTGAACAGCTGTTCTCGGTTGAAGGCTCTCGAAATCGGAATTAGTGGTTTCTGCAGTTTTGTTGACACAAACGTTTTAGTTAATTAGTATTTTGCTATTTAAATTGTTTTTGAAATAGATTTGACAAAGGGAAGGGGAATTGATTAACTATGATTTTACTTTTTTGACTTTGTGCTTTGTAAAGGATAGAACTTCAGCTTTCATTTTTGCTACCAGATGGCGTTTTTATTATAGGATGGTATGATATAGGTATGATAAGAATTTTGTAACATTACATGGATTATAAAAATGACCAGCTATAAGATCGACTCGATCGATCGATACTTATATATAAAACAGTTTGCCTTCATCACCGATTAAAAAGCTTTCTCCGTTTTCCTCCTCAGATAAGTTGCATTTGAAGAGCTTAATTTTGTACGTCTTTTGATACATTTTAATCTTTGGTTGCTGTGAATTAAGTTTTATTGATGTAACCTTGAATTTGCAGTGATTAATAATTATATTATTATGTGGATGTGGCGTCTCACATCGTTTTAAAATCTCGTGTGACAATGGAGATCAGGTCGGGCTAAGTGATCCGGCATAAAATGAAATATGTTGACACTTTTACACGTTACAATACGAATTTTTCTTGTAAATGAAAAAATAAATGTACGCACTTCCGCGCACTCACATCCGGAAATTATGGGACTGAGCTTTTGTGCTTGCAACCTCATCTAACATGTTTATTTTTTTACTTAAACAGTGACTATTATTGAGAACCTGTAACCACCATTAAATAAATACTAATTTGTTGCTCCTAACTTCTGTGTACAGGAAGTCAATGGAGTCAGGAAGTCAAAAATACTTAATGTCTTAGTACTCTGCCAAATCAACCATTAAATGAACAGGTAATTGGTCACTAACTGATTTTGGATGATTCAACACAAATCACCGATGTAACTCTAAGTCAAAGCTGCTATGCTTAAGTGGGCCTGGGCACATGTTTGCCTCATGCCTGACGAGTTGTGGGCACAGGCCATTACCGATTGAATCCCACGTGGAGTGAAACGGCAGCGAGGCCGACCTAGACCGCAGGTGGAGGGCAGTTGGAGCTTGATGCCTATGCAAAGGATTGGCCAGCACAAACAACAGACCGCGGAAAGTGAAAGGGAAAGGCTTTGATTGATTTTCATTATAATTGAATAAGGTTTCGGATTTTCTGAGTACAGCTACGAATGTAACTATTTAGTACTCTGTCAAGCAACCAGATAAACTAGGCGATTATCGTCTATCATCATTTGTTTAAATAATTATTCCTCTTCCAGCATCGTATCTTTTCAAAACTCCTTAGACACTTTGCTTTAACTCCTCACAGTGCTCATCCCAGAAGGCTGCACCCAATTTCATAGAACACACCGGGATAACTCAGGGCGTAATGGAAATCGATCGGAATCATCGCTCGGTTAATTGCCGCGCGTAGTTTATAATAGACAATTAACAATAAATAATAACGGGATTATCTCATTAACCCTAACCGATGGTTATCCACCGGTGGTATTGAAACATATGGCGGTTGGGATTGTCGTTTTTTTGTAAGTTTGCGCGTGGTTACCGGTCGCCATAAAAAATGTAGGTTTGCAATATACATACATAATATATAACATGCATACACACACACACACACACACAGCACACATGGCACACATGACATGTATTGTACACATTTGTATTGTACCTATTTTACTTTTATTTTCATTCGACATAGAAATTTGCCTTATTTTATTATTTTTATTATTTGTTATTTTTTGTTTTTAATGATTATGTATGACATGACGAATAATATTTTCTATTGGACTGACATTGTTACCATAAATTCTCTATATTTTTATTGTGTTCAAATGATGCATGTTTTTATCATTGTATTTTGATTTGATTTTTAATAAGTATTCATACTTTAGAATTTAGTCCACCCGTGACCACGGCCGGTGCAACTCGGTCGAAACGTCGGGTATAAAAGGTATGCGTAGAATGCCTTTACTAAGTAGTTTTGCGTTAAATCCCGTCTAAATATGTGTGCATAATGGAACGCGAAAGTTTAAAAGTGTATTTAGAATTTAAGTTGAAGTTTTTTTTTTTCTTCTTTGTAATTCAATGGACTTGTTTGCGTGTTGGATCTGTCTGTAAGCTAGCAAGTGTATTTCTAAATAAATAAATAAATAAATAACAGTGGTATAAATGGTGTCGATTCGTAACCGTATAGAGCAACTAACTGAGTACGATTTAATAGATAAGAGTGGAGCCAACGAAGAAGGTTTCCGTGAATGCCAACATGTTGCAGTTTTGCAAGAAGTATAGTATGATTAACACGGTCAAATGCCTTGGCGAAGTCGGTGTAAGCTGAATCTACCTGTGATATTTAATAAATGTTCTGCATATATAACTTGTGTCTGTCAAAAGATTAGAGTCCGTAGATTTATTTATTTTATTTTATTTTTATTTAAACTTTTGCAACATTATAATATTACATGGCGGACTTAATACCTGAGGCATTTTCTACCAGTCAACCTTAGGGTGGTGCAGAGATAACATGGTAGGTGCATTTATTTGCGGTAACAAAAAGTGGAAGAGAGCGTGAAAGTAATTTTTAACTATTAAATAACATACTAAAAATAAACATACATATACAAATTCACATATATAAATAAATAAATAATTATACAAATATATAAATATACCTACATAAACTACATAATATATAATAGATAGGACGTTACTGAGATGATTCTGCCATGGTTTTATCAAACAGGAGCATGTGGACTTTCTTTTTGAATGCGTCACGACTCGTAGCCATCCTGATTTCCTGAGGTAGCGCGTTCCACAGGAGTATGGATTGAATATAGAAGGACGAATGAACAAAGCCAGAAGAATGGGAAGGAGCGAAAAGGAGAAGGTTATTGGAAGACCTGAGATTCCTGTCGTGAGAGGTGCAGAGATATTGGAAATGGGGAGTAAGGTAGGAAGGAGCATTTGGTGAATTTAGAAAGGAGACAAGTGTAGTAAGGGCACGCAAACATCTCCGCTGACGAATGGGTAACCATTTCAGATCAGTCCTATGCTTTGAGATGTGGTCGTACTTCCTTAGGTTAAAGATAAATCGAATACCATTGTTGAGAAGTCTGTCAAGCTTATTAAGCAAGTCGGCATTGAGATCGTAATAACACACGTCACCATAGTCGATCATGGGAAATATTAAAGACTGCGCTAGCATTACCTTCGTCTCGAACGGTAAAAAGTTTCTCAAGCGGTTTAAAGAGCGCAAAGTCCAGGTCACTTTTTGGCTAACACTAGCTACCTGGGAATGCCAGCTGAGTGTGGAATCAAGATGTAGGCCAAGATTTTTTACTGAACTACTAAATGGAATAATCGTTCCGTCGAACACTATTGGCTCAAGAGAATTCAGCTTCAATTTACCCATCAATCGCAAGCTGCCAATAAGTATCGATTGACACTTTGTGGGATTGACGGCAACACCAAACCTACGAGACCAGTCTTTAATAGCGTCTAAATCGCGATTCAGTCTTTCAATGGCGTCCGGCAAGTCGTCTACACGTGCTTGGTAGTAAAGCTGAAGGTCATCGGCGTACAGAGGATACGAACACTGAAGGTGGTGTGTGATGAAGTTAATAAATATTGAGAATAATAAAGGAGAAAGAATACCGCCTTGTGGAACGCCAGCATCCAAGTTACACCAACTTGATGATGTCTCATCAATGCGAACCGACTGCTGACGCTCTCGAAGATATGAAGAGAACCATTCATTTACCTCAGATGAAAAAGATGGGAGAGGATAGAAAGGAGAACGTCGTGACTGACGGCATTAAAGGCATTTGAGAAGTCAATAAGTACCAAGATTGTGACTTTGGTATCCTCCATACCTTGCCTAATGTCGCCAGTAAGTTTAAGGAGAGCGGAGACTGTGCTGTGCCCGGGCCTGAAACCAGGCTGTAAAGGACTAACGAGGTTGTTTCCGTAAATAAACCTCGAAAACTGTTTATGAACACAGGCCTCGATAGCTTTCGACAGAAACGGAAGAATGGATATGGGCCGAAAATGGGATGGTTCGGAAGGATTGGATATCTTTGGCAAGGGACGCACATAGGCTTTACGCCATTGGGAGGGGAATTGGCCTGAGTCAAGGGAAAAGTTAATTATGTGGGTAATGGGAGAAATTATGTAGTTTAAGATCGGGACAATCATACGCCGACTGATACCATCATGACCCACGGCCCCAGATTTGATGGACAGGATAATCTTTTTGATTTCATCCGCAGTAATAGAAGAAAAATGAAAATGATTAATATTCTGACGAGACAGACTTGCAATATAATCCACCGTTTGACAAAGGGTTGAACGATCCGTACTAGCTGAAGTAGTGGTGAAATGTAGGTTTATATCATCCAACGAAATTGTGTTAGGGAGAATAATATTACGCGTTTTGCCAATACCTAGCGTTCCAAGGAACTTCCAGATATCAGCGGGGGAGAGGATGAGATGTTTTCAAGGATATGACGGCGTTTAGCATTACGTATCATCTGATTGCACGTGTTTCTTGCAGATTTGTAAAGGCAAAGGCACCAATTCTTCTCAGACCGTTCCCTCTTAAATTTTTGAAAAGCACGATTCCTACGTTCATGGCTATTTGTATCCCCTTGGTTAGCCAAGGAGCAGGTGGTCGCTTTACCTTAACATTCTTGACTGGCGCATGTTTATCATATAGCGAAATGATTTCTTGGTTAAGAATACTAACCTTCTCATGAACTGTGGAAACAGCCATCAAATGGTCCCAATTGATGTTGGATGCGTCTCCGAGCAACGCCTCTCCATCCATACGACCAAAGCAACGCAAGCGCAGTACTTTAGGGACAGGTTTAGGGGTTTAAGGATGTAGGAAAGGAAAATTAAGTCGTGATGGGAAAAACCAGGAGCAGGACATTGACCGTGTTTGGATACAAGAGATGGAGTGGACGTGAGGATGAGGTCAAGCCAGGTGTCTTCGCCAGTAATGTTACAATGGGTGGCCTGGAGTGGGAGGACATGTAGGCCAACAGCCTCTACGATATGAAGGAGTTTCCGGGAGCGTGGGGAAGAGCGGATAAGGTCAGTGTTAAAATCGCCCATGATGACGTGATGCGTATACTCTGACCCAAAAGACTCAAGAATCAACTCCAAATCCATAAAGTAATCTACACTAGGAGGACAGTACACCACACTAAGAAGAGTCTTTACACCGTTAACACATATTTCGAGGAAGAGGTACTCAGCGGAAGCGCAAAGAGTTGAGATAGAAGATGCAAGGATTTTGTAAGGAAATTCACTACGAATGTAGATAGCCACACCACCCCTTCCCCGTCCAGTCCTGTCATTTCGGACAAGAATGAAACCAGAAAGAGGGTAGGTGGTAGAAAGAAGGTGAGGTTTGAGCCAACTCTCGGAAATCAGGACGGCATGAACATTAGCCCCTGTAAATGCCTCCATAAAATCACTATAGTGACTAGGGAGACTTTGGGCATTTATATGTCAAACGTTCAGCGAGTATGTGTGCTGGCTAAAGTTTTGTCGAACAAAGTCGCCAAGAGTATCAGGCATCGAACAAAAACTAGTGTTGCAAGATAAGTCCTCAGAATCATTAGCAGAATGAAAGGAATCATCATCAGATAACATAAATAACAAAATATTATAAAAATAGATAGATAAAAATAACGTAATTAATAAATAATATACTTAGGGTAAAATAAAATAGAAAAACTTTACGTTTCGTGCATAGTGCACCACCCGCCAGCCGACCATTCACAAAAGGTACATAATATAGCACAATACATATAAAAAACCAATTAAATACTAAAGCAACTAAGCATTAATTAAAAATAATAATAATCACTCTAATACCTTAATCCACCAGTACTCTGACACTAACTCAAAACACATAACAGCTAAAGGACGTGACATGCTATTATTCTACAAACTTTTAGGCCAATAAATAAATAAATTGAAAAAAACAAACATTAAAATAAAATTAAATAACTAATAAAATGCAAACATGGCTGCATAGGCTAATTTCCTTTACCATAAAAAATGAAAATGACATAGACATTTAAAAATATGCTGTCAGTGTCAGGAGTAGGTAGGTACAAAATAGAAAACAAACAATGCAAGGAAAATAAAATCTAAATCGTGGGTATGGTACTAAATAGCGATACTATAAGCAATATAAAGTTTTAGGCTAGCTAGGTTTAAGTAAAAGGGTATATGATCAAAACAACGGGAAACAAAGCACAATTATTTTATGGTGACAAAACTAAGAAGTTCATTATTTTAGCGACATATAAATGATTAAATATAGGTAATTATCCTAATTTCATTTACGCACCCCTCTTTCAGGTTTGTTCCTGACTCCGACCGGTGAATCACCAGGTTTCCTTGGATACTTCGCCAACAACGGGTCAGTTCTTCCACGGTGGTGACTTTATGACGGTTACCGTCAGGAGACTTTATAATTATGATGCCGTCCTGCGTCCAACAAGACCTCATCCCAAAATGTAAACGAGCCCTGCCAAATACAGCCTGCCTGGTTCTGGTCAGAAATTCACGGACTGAAACAGGGGATCCCTTGAAAGTAGATTTCGCCCTCCACACAGAGGTCCTATGCTCCATGGTGAAGAATTTAACCAAGATTGGTCTGTGATGTTCTGGCTTGGTCACTCCAAGTCGATGACAAACTTTAATAGAAGCCGTGGTTATATCTTTCAGGCCCAACTTAGCATTGATACTTTCCAAAATGAGGGCCTTTGTATTTTCTTTTTCTTCTTCTGCAATTCCTGTAAAAATGAGTGCTTTGCGACGACTCCTGGTCTCCATGTCATCAACAGCTCTGGAGCACTCATTGATTTGCTTCCGAAGTAAGCCCAGCATTGAGAACATAAGCTCCCGGAAGGAGCGAAACTCCTCAGCAATCTTTGATACCGTATCTTTAGCGGGTCCCGCACTCTGGATCTGTGCTTCTAGCTGGCCAAGTTTTTTCATGAAACAGTCTTCTAGCTCCTTCTGTGCTGATTGGATGTCCGCAAGTTGAGCCATTGTGTTAATAAGTGGTGCTTTCCAACTGTGATCTAACAACTGTTGTGCAAGTGAATGAGCTGGCAGGTGGTGTTTTTATTTTATGTGTTTGTGCCACATTTAACTTTAACAATGTAAGTACTAGTTATTTACTAGTGTCAAAGTGTATATGACATACATAAAGGTAAATAATTTATTAAATATATTTAAATTAAAAATTGAGATTCGAAAACACGTCTATACGTTTTTAACACCTACCGCCGAAAAAATTTACCTCGACCGTCCGTTTGTCCGTAGATTAATCTCGTTATTATTTATTGTTAATAATATAATCACGATTTTTATCCCCGTAGGGTAAGTCAGAGACTAGAGCGAGGACAGCAAAAGCAAAAGCATCATTGTCTTTTCACCAAATAGCGTCAGTGCTCAGCGTGACAGGTGGTGAGCCCATCCCCGCTCTATGCTGTTGAATGTACGTGCAGTCTTTAGTCCGTTAGTCGCCTTTTACGATACCCAAGAGATGAGAGGAGGTGGTAGTGTTCTTTCACCGTCACGCAACACGGTTACCAAGGGATGAGGGGGGGTTTGCAATATGTTAATTTTAATTATACCATATGTTCCATTCACAGCAAATAATTGCATAGGTACATTAATCACCACTACTATCCCCGAAGGGGTAGTCAGAGACTAGGCATAGTCCACTTCTTACCAAATAACGACTGCACATGTGCTCAGCGCGACAGGTGGTGAGCCCATCGTCGCTCTATGTTGTTGGATGTATGTGCAGTCTTTAGTCCGATAACCAACTTTAACGACATCAAAGCCGTTTGGAGCTGACAAGAATAACTGCCACTGCGGCCACCTGTATTAATAACATATATACGAGTACTAATGTTATACCACTAGCACAGCAAATTATTAATAACCTATTAGACTCTGATCTTACTAGTGTACAAATTAAAGATAAGAATGTGAATCCTGTGGACACCAACGTTTTTCTAGGCATTACGTTGGATGCCAAGCTTCAGAGGGGCCCACATATAGCTAAATTGTCGAATAGACTTAGCTCTGCGGCAGTAATGAAAATCCGTCAGTTAACTGACGTTGATACATCTAGATTAGTTTATTTCAGTCACTTTTATAGTGTAATGTCGTACGGCATTTTACTGTAGGGAAATGATGCCGACATTCAAACTATCTTTGTGCTAGAGAAAAGAGTTATTCGAGCATTAGATAACCTAAAGGCTGGTGACTCTCTCAGAGAGAGATTAAGGATATAAGTATAATAACAGTTGCATCACAATACGTTTATGGAAATCAGATGTATGTTCTTAAAAATATTGAAATGATTGCTTTATAAAAAAGCTTATTATAAAGTGTCAGATTACACAGAAGACAAAACAGCTTGGGTCTGAAATGCTCCAAGGTACTCCAACAGCTATTTCTAATTGTCTATATAGAGTACCATTTACATAGTTTACATTCAATTTCGTATTTCATGACCTGGTAACGACATACATTCTGTCAAAAAAGTTTCGGGAACCGATGATTTGTTTATGATTCCAAATTATTATTTTATTTTTTTTGTTAGATATATTCGCACAACGGTTGTCCATTTGGCGCGGAGTTTGAGTTGCATCTGTTATTTAGATTAAATACATTGCTGTTTTTGAATTTCATAATGGATAAAAACATCGAACAAAGAGTTTGTCTTAAATTTTGCGTCGCCAATGGAATTTCGTGTTCGGAGTCACTGAAAATGTCACAGAAGGCTTACGGTGAATCAACTTTATCAAAAACAAGTGCTTATAGTAGAGGATCCGAGTATACAACGACCTTCACCGAGCCGGTTAATGGATGAAAAGTATTTTATATCAAATTTAATGTGTTAAAAAATATATTGCAAGTGGGATGGCTGAAAAATTTCAGTCCAGTATATATTTTTTTTAAATTTATTTTCCAATACAAGAAATCATCACAATACATTAAATTAGAGATGCATACACAAAAACCTCACTGGGTTTATCCGTATATGAGAGCCGCTAGTTTACATAAATTAATTATTTAACAACAGTGTTACTATGTATTATATTATTTAACATTAAGTATAACTATCCTACCTCTGGTTAGTATGACACAAGGAATTATTTTCTAAATAGTATTTCTTAAATTTTGGCTTATATCTAGTTATGTTTTGGTTAGTATACATATCTTGCAAATCAGTGGGCAATTCATTAAGGTAAGTAGGAATCTGACAATTCAACATTCTAGTGCCAAATACATTATTGGTTTTAGGTAAAGTATATCTTTTTAAACCAGAAATTGTACGGAGATTTGGAGGTCTTCAATGTTCGACTAAAGTAGTACTATTTTCATTACATTCTGTTAGAATATTAAACTTAATTTTATCAAATATATTAATCACTTTACAGTACCGGAACAATTAAATGTCGTCATTTTTAACTTTATTTTTTATATATTTTGGAACGATTAATTTAAGTATTCTACGTTGGAGTTTATAAATACACTCAATATATGACTTATACGTTCTTCCATAGCTACTGAGCCCATAACTAATAACAGACTCAGCTAAGGCCAAATATAGTAATCTTAATATTTGATATGGTAGCTTATATTTTAATAAGGACATTTTACACAGTATAGATCTTAATTTCGCACATACGTGATCTTTATGTGGCCTCCAACTAAGTCTATCGTCTATAACGAGACCAACATACATATGCTGCCTCACATTATCTATTGGATCACAGGTGCAATTATGAATTGATCTATGCAGACACTGATGGGTATGAGCTACGACCTTTGGTGTTGACTGTACTTTTGTGTGTGATGAGTGTATGTGTAATAATTTGGTCTTTTTAGCATTTATAACCAGACCGACATCGTGTGCCCACCTTCATAACATATCAAAGTTACTTTGTATAGTGTGTTGCGCTTCACGAACGTCGCGAGAGGCCACTACTATACAGGTATCATCAGCGAATTGGTAAACGGATCCTTTTTTAATTAAGAAACACATTTCGTTGACATAGATAAGATATTCAGTGGGTCCAATTATTGACCCCTGAGCTGTACCCTTATCTTTAAGTATGGATTTACTGAACTGGTCCGATATTTTAACTAACGTATAACGGTTTTTGTGATAGTTTTTTAATAATTCTAAAACAGGTCCTTGTATTCCGCATTGAGCAAATTTATCGTATAGTGTATAGTACTGTAACATATCAAAAGCCCGACTAAAATCTATAAATATTACGAGAACATGCAATTTATTATTTAAGTGACCATTAAGTTCCGATGAACTTGTCCGATGTAAAGTTACGTTATAGTTGAGTTGTGCTTTTATTCCTTTGAAAACCGTATTGATTCCTGTTAATAATCATATTTTTTGAGAGATAATTTTTAATTTCATCACACAAGTAACGTTCTATTATTTTGTCAATGCATGATAGTATTGTTATCGGTCGATAATTGAGATAATAATTTTTTTTTCAATTTTTAAAAATTGGACGGATTACACCTATTTTTAAGATCTCAAGATATATTGATGTGTCTAAACAACAATTTACTAAATGAGTGATAAGTGGGGTCATTTTTTCTGATAGGTATTTAAGATCACAGGCTCGAATACCATCATATCCTGGACTCTTTTTCGTGTTTAAAAGTTTAATAATTTTGTAAATTGTTTTTCCTTGCGCTTTAGCCACTCGAATTGTTCGATCTGAAATTGTTGAATATAAATTAGGGTTCAGTAATGGAATTTTACAGTCTTGTGAAATATAATCAATATTTTTTTTAAACTCAAGAGCAAAGTTATTCGCCAAAGTTACTGAATCTAACCTAAATGTTTTAACTAATAACGAATCAATGCATGTCGTTACTTTACCGGTCAGCCTATTAATTATTTGCCAAATTTTACGAGTGTCTTTAAAGTTATCCATGATTTCTAACCGCGTATATTTATTTTTTAAATATAGTGCATATTTACTAGTTTTATTCCTATACCTATTATACAAAAGTCTTTTTTCCACATTGGCCTCATCCTTACGCCACAACTCAAATAGTTCGTCACGTTTTCGGCACATATTCACAAGTCGTTGGTTACTCCAAACACAGGACTGTCGCTTACCTTATATGATTAAATAAATATTTAAAAATATTTTTTTTTAAATATTGCACTTGTTTCGATAATAGATAAATTACATAGGTACCAATCGAAAGTATGAAGCCTATAGAATATGCAAACGTTAGGTTGACTATGTTTTTCCTGTCATAACATTGGGTAGGCAGGTGTAAACAGGCAAGTCAATATTAGTAATTTGCAACCGTCTGGTTAAATAAATAAAATTTATGTTTATATAAAGATAAGCTCATTACAAACACACACACACCAAACCAGTGCAATGTAAAAAAAAATATTTTTTTTTATATTAAATTAATCATTAATGGTACTGGACTGAAATTTTTCAGCCAACCCACTCGCGATATATTATTTAACATATTAAATTTGATATAAAATACTTTTCATCCATTAACCTTCTCGGTGAAGGTCGTTCTATACTCGGATCTTAGACTATTAGGAGTGGTACAAAGCGTTCAAAAGCGGTCGAGATATGATGGAAGATTTGCTTCGCTCTGGTAGGCCATTAACGTCTTCAACTGAAGTTAACATCGCAAAAGTGAAGCAAATAGTGACTGAAAGTCCTCATTCAAGTTTGAGTCGATCCGTACCATTTTAAATAATCTCTTGGGTGTGAAACATGTTGCTGCTCGGCTAGTCCCAAAACACCTGAAATTTCTCCAAAAACTCAATCGCCTAAGAGTCGCTGAGGACATGCTAGAACTAGTCAATTCCGACCCAAAATTCATGCAACGCATTGTTATTGGTGACGAGACGTGGGTTTACGAGTTTAATGAGACATGCAAACTAGTTAACAAGCTTCGAAGTGGCGCCTTCCGACTGAATCGAAACCGAAAAAACCACGCCAAAGTCGATCAAAAGTCAAAGTCATGTTGACTGTTTTCTTTGACAATCGCGGTATTATGCACTCGGAATTCTTGCCGGAAGGTCAAAAGGTAAATCAAGAATATTATTTAAGCGTTATGCGGCGTTTAAGAGAGCAAATTCGACGAAAAAGGCCAAATTTGTAGAAAGAAAATTCTTGGATTTTGCACCACGATAATGCGCCTTCGCACAAAGCCATCATTGTGAACGAATTTTTGACTAAAAACTCAACAAATACCAATGAGCATGAGCAACCACCTTATTCACCAGATATGGATCCAGCAGACTTCTTTATTTTTCATAAATTCAAATTACCACTTCGTTTTCATTCGGTAGAAGACATAAAGGAGAATTCGCGGCGAGAACTGAACTTAATTCCGGAAATGGCGTTTAAAAAATATTTTGATAATTAGATTATTAGTTGGCGTAAGTGTTTCTATCGTTTCTGAAGAAGCATACTTTGAATTCGATAAAATAAATTTGGATGAACAACTAACATTTTGTGTATTATTGATCTTTTCCAGGTACTTTCTTGACAGAGTAGTATTTTTTTTTGTAAATGTCGTTGCTTCTGTGCGCTGTGGTCTTCTTGCGCCCGTTCTTTGCCACAGTTAAAAAATGACGTACTGAATGGGTGGTAGGTTAAAAAACATTTGGACGATTCAAAGTACTTATTAATTGAGTTTACTGAATAAATATCTTTTGACTTTGACTTTGCCTTAAGGGAAGAGAGGGGGTGGTAGAATTATTTCACCGGTACGCGACACGGTAAAGATAATTATTAAAATTAATATACTTAATTAAAAAACGTTTCATGATTCTGTCTAATCTAGCTACACATAATAAAAATTAATGTATGTATGTTCGCGCATCACTTAAGAGGGTTTGCGCATTTTGGTTTCCCATACAAACTTCCAAGTCGACATTTTTAAAAACCAATAAGCCAATTTTGATAAAACTTTGCATACTAAAAGTAAAATACAGGTACTTATGTAAATAATTTGTTGAAAACATTTAAAAAAAAAGTTTATTTAACTGAATTATTGCGATTTTAAACTTTCTATAGTGGCCTTTAAATCACAATAACTCAGCTAAATATAGTTTATTTTAAATATTTTCAACAAACTATTAAGATCTCTGTGTTTTACTTTAGCATGCAAAGTTTCACCAAAATTGGCATATTGGTTTTTAAAAATTTCGACTTGGAAGTTTGTATGGAAAACCGAAATGCGTAAACCCTCTTAAGAACGTCTTTACATATGAGCATGGCTAATCCTGTTTATCTTGTGTTTGTAATTGTCAGGACAAGGTTTGTATGAGAGAGAATTATTGAGAATTGGTCACGGGTTACGGGGACAGACGGTCACGAAGACGAAGTCGCGGGCAGGGCGGTAGTATTCTATATTCTCTTTATATCGACCGGTCGATTTCTGTGAAACGCCTCATTTAAATGGCAATTAAATCCAATTCGGATCAGTTTGAAACAGTCCAAATAATACAATACAACGGTTGTTAATGTAAATTATGTAATAACCAGCGATGAGATGCAAGCACGAGTTTCTTGAAGTGATAAATCACGCGACCTCCTACGTTACACATCAAACGGACGGACAGACCGACTGCCAGCTAGCTTTATTTGTCGCAGTTGGAATGCGCACTTTGTTTATGTTTATTATGAAACTGCAATTAATTTCAGCAATCATATTTCAGTGATGATGATTGGAGTGGACTAGGGATGGGCTGCAGTTAGAATTCGAATTTCTAAATTTTAACGCAATGCGATAATTTTTTCCGTCACATGTTGACCTGTATAAATGTTCCTTTTTCTATTTACATTCTGTTAGTTATTATTGAGCTTGGACTAAAGTTAAACCTGGTTTAACACGTAATGTCGTATAACGTATCTTTAGAAAGCGTATGTTTTTACTTAACAAGACAACATCAAGTTTTAAATGAGATGACTGTAACTTAAGCCCAATTTTTAGATTGAGGCGGTGAGAGGTTGTTGTTATATTTTAAGTTATATTGTATAGCTCAGAAAATGAAATTATACATCACATTTAAAAAATTAAAAGTAAAAAACAAGCTTATAATTTAAATGCGCTAAAAAGAAAAAAATAAACTTTTACTTTAAAACTTTTACCTACTATCAACATATAACGTCATTACACAATTTATATGACAGAAGTTGGCTGGATTGGATTTCTCGGAGAAATAGTTCTGAAGTTAGAGAAATCTAACTTTTAGATTTTTATTGTTAATATAGCATAGGCAAATACTTGAAAAAGGGTACTTATCGTTTTGATTTGAATGCCATGCCATTTTCGATCTGCGTCAGCCAGCCTATCGGCTGTCAGTGTCACTGACATTGTCAATCACTGTCAACTGAAGCGTTTGGTTACAACCACATGATTAAATGAACGAAACAGAATTCCACACGCTTCATCCGTATCGTGTTTGATATTTAAGATCTTTGTGCACAACAAGAAAGGATAATAAATAATTTTAATTTGAATCGGTACGCCCACTTTTAGTAATTTTTTTGGAGAACACTATGTTCATTTAGCACTTAACGAAACGTTTCGTTTGAGTTACAAGTGTTGCTATACTAGTGTCAGTGTTACTAAAGAAAAATATTTCAAACGTGAATATCTCTTCTAATAAAAATCTTTATTAAACTCTGAAAAGTTTCCACGATCCACTATTTACATACCTACATTGTGGTACAAACAGAAATACTTATACTTTTTTGGGTTTATTGTCAAAGGAATTTGCCTGATGTCCTTTTAATAGTTAAAATCAATCACATCAAGTTATTTAATTTACTTGTTTATTTACACATAATAGTATATAGTAAATCTCACGACAACCTTTTATATCATATTTGTGTAATGACGTTATTCTTAAGTTGATCGTATAGTTTTGAAGTAAAAATTAACTTTTTTCTTTTTAGCGCTTTTGAATAAAATATTGTTTTTTTAAAAAGGTTTTTACCGTTAATTTATTTTTTACCATTTAGTTATCCCTGAACACGTTTTTCATATTTTATGTTCATCTCACTGAACGTGTAATAAAATTGAGTTGCAAAATTTCACCCGAACAAAAGACATAATACATTGCAAGTTTGGTAAGTTCGGTAAGCTACGAAATATCTTCTCGTCCAAAATACCGCAGTGTCTCAAGAAGAAAGTCTTCGATCAGTGTGTGTTGCCAGTGATGACATCCGGTACCGACACGCTGTCGCTCACTATTGGCCTAATTAGCAAGCTCAAAGTCACGCAAAGAGCAACGGAGAGGGATATGCTCGGGGTTTCTATACGTGATCGAATCAGAAATGAAGACATTCGTAGACGAACTAAAGTAACGGACATAGCCCAAAGAGTCGCCAAGCTCAAGGGGCAATAGGCAGGGCACATCGCCCGTAGAACCGATGGTCGTTGGGGCAGAACGGTTCTCGAGTGGCGACCGCGCACCGGAAGACGCAGTGTGGGCAGGCCTCCAACAAAGTGGTCCGACGATCTGGTGCGCGGGCGCGGGTAGCCGCTGGATGCGAGCAGCACAACACTGGTCGTGGTGGAGATCCTTGGTGGAGGCCATTGTCCAGCAGTGGACGTCTTCTGTCTGATGATGATGATAATGACATTGCAAGTTAAATAAAAGCTTGTAAAAAGAAATACTTACCTTCTGATGAGTACGCGGGCATAATTAATTTCAACTAAAGATACAAACGAACAACTCTTTTTGTGAAAAACAGACAGACAGACTAACATGAATGCGATTGATCGCGCTTCACTGACTGGCATGTATTGTAGGACGTGTAGTAGAGGATCCGAGTATACAACGACCTTCACCGAGCCGGTTAATGTATGAAAAGTATTTTATATCAAATTTAATGTGTTAAAAATATATTGCGAGTGGGTTGGCTGAAAAATTTCAGTCCAGTATGTGATTAATTAAATATTTAAAAATATTTTTTTTTAATATTGCACTTGTTTCGATAATAGATAAATTACATGGGTACCAATCGAAAGTATGAAGCCTATAGAATATGCAAACGTTAGGTTGACTATGTTTTTCCTGTCATAACATTGGGTAGGCAGGTGTCAACAGGCAAGTCAATATTAGTAATTTGCAACCGTCTGGTTAAATAAATAAAATTTATGTTTATATAAAGATAAGCTTATTACAAACACACACACACCAAACCAGTGCAAGGTAAAAAAAATATTTTTTTTAATATTAAATTGATCATTGAAGTTACTGGACTGAATTTTTTCAGCCAACCCACTCGCGATATATTATTTAACATATTAAATTTGATATAAAATACTTTTCATCCATTAACCTTCCCGGTGAAAGTCGTTCTATACTCGGATCTTAGACTAGTGTGTTTGTTACGTTAGAACACTTTATTATTATTATTATTTACAATGTTTTCAATAATGGAGGCCTTTGCCCTACAGTGGGACAGTATACACATACAGGCTGTACTTTATATTACTTTATTATTCACAAAATATTATTACAAAAATGTAGAAATCATTATATAGATTATGACGACCTCCTTGGTCGAGTGGTTTGTACACCGGTTTTCATGGTGTCGCCATCTCTGAGGTCCCGGGTTCGATCCCCGGTCGGGTCAATTAAGAAATTATTGTTTTTCTAAATTGTCTCGGGTCTGGGTATTTTCTATATATAATAAGTAGGTATGTATTTAAGTATTTTAAATATGTTTATCCGTTGTCTAGTAACCATTTAACGAGTTTCTTTGAAGCTTCTCTTGGGCTAGATAATTGGTGTGATTGTAGGAAAGATTTTTCTATTATTATTTATTATTTTGTACATACATCGGTCTCTTTATGATAAGTATAAAATTTGTAAATTAAATTATTAGTTAATAATTTAATAAACTATGTTTGTTATACGTGAGCTGTGTGTGTGGCGGCTAAATAAAAAAATACTACCAAACTATCTCTTCCCTTAGGTGTCGTAAATGGTGACTAACGGACTAAAGAGTGCTACATCCAACAGCGGCTACGGACTCACCACCTAACACGCTGAGCATAGTGCAGTTGTTCTTTGATTAAACGTGGAGTATGGGCAATGGACTGCTTCTGCGGTCCCCATTGCCTAGTCTAGGACTAACCCTTTGGGGATAATAGCCGTGAATCTATTGTATGTATGTATATGTATGTATGTTTGTATGTATATGTATGTATGTATATGTTGGTTTGTTATACGTGATGTGTGGAGGCTCGTGGGATCGGCCCCTGCGCAGGCGCGTGGGCAATCACACTAGGGTCGCGGTAGGCTAGTGTGGAGAGCGCTCATTATTTTAATTGAATATCGTAACAGCATTTTAAACATTGAAGTTGCATTATGACAAAGAACTCGTAGAAGCTCGTACAAGCGTTGTTTTGACTTATAGTTGAGATTATTAGATGTTCTACGATGGCTGACCAAATTACAATATCTAGAGATCCTGTTTCTTTAAGCTGTTGCGAGAAAACGGTGCTGGCCGTTCGTGACCTTACACCATCCCCATGGCATGAAGGATTTGTTCTAGGTTTTTAACTTGGTAGGCCCCCCCTTTCCCTTTCGAGTTTTTCTAAGTGGGAGGGGAAGCAGAGTCACACTTATCAGGTTGCTCCTGGATTTTGTGTGTGCGTAAGACAGCATTTTAACTTGTTAAACCAAAAAAAGGGTACTTAATCTACTGGTCCCATCAGGACATCCATCCCATCCCAACAGCATTATGCTGTTCAGAAATCTTTAAAAAAAATTATACTTTATTAACTTCTCGTCTTTGAGAAACCACACACAATAGTTTAATTGTTAGTAACCGATATTTAGTGATTGAAAACTTTGATTCAACACGTAACAAACTAAGTGAGGTCCCTTTCCACACTAACTTGCCCCAATATTAAACTCATAAGAGCCACTAAATAGTCATGTTTATTCGATAATAAATGTCAGTGGTTCAAAAAAACACCAATAAATATATCAAAACGTACTCTTCTTACATTTTGATACTCTTCTTACCGTCACTAGGATGAATTCATGCTGGATACGAGTTATGGATTTATTTAATCAAAACTGTAAAGAGAAAAGACCTTTTTGTGAATTTGTTTATTATTAACTTGTGAATTGGATTCGTTTATGTAGAGGTAGTACTTATTTAAATATCGTGTGTGGGATGGATGTTAAGGGTTGCAATTCAACCAAATTGGCAAATTGTACACAAATAAGGAATTTCCTAATCAAATAATAAATAATCACTCAACAACGGGATGGTAAAAGGTCATAAGTTCGAGTATCACCTAAGGAGTCAAAAAAAGAGAAAATACCTTTCAGTTTTATTTTTTGTTTCTGTAAATATTCTAAATTATATTTACTTTTGATAACTTTGATCGGATAAAAACCGATTTTGCGCTTTGTTTAGTTTTTATTTAAATTCTATTACCTACCTAAGCTTTAAAACCGTAATCAAACATATATAGAAATACATACAGCTTTCATCTTTTAAAATTCCGTCACACGAACGCAATAACTTACAACACAACAACAACAACAAAAAAATCAGAACGTGTGTCAAATTTTAATCTCCGAACACAACATCCCCTCTTTTCCATGGCAATAGTTGCACAAAATTTATTGTTTTTCATCTTTGAAATCTTAGCGGAGTCAAGTTGTATAAATCATGCGTTAATGCCCAGGCATTATACAAATTCAAATTTATAACCCGATAAAATTACGGAATGGCCGATGGGGTGTCACCCGCCCCCTACCCCCTCCCCGGCCGGTGGGGTGATTACGCTAAACTAGACTTGGTTTTAATTCATTAACAATTGTATAGAAATTCTAAATGTATTTCTGATTAAATATTAGTTGTGTTTTACGAAAAAATAAGTATTATTGTAGTAAAACATAATAAACTTTTGCCTTTGTAGGTAGTTGATTACTACTTATTACTTGATATTATTTATAATTATGAGGTTATTTACATTGTACGTTTATGTAAGTAATTATTGTTTCAAATAATGTCGTCTTCGTTCAAAATGTTTATTGACATTTCCTTCTTGTTTTTATTTATAATTACATAGCTAATTAATTGTTCCGGCCGTTTGACTCACCTTCATTAATAAACACTTACCCGCCAAAAATCAACTCGAAAATGGAATACCGATAAGACAAAAGATAAAGTCGAAAAAGGCTGCGTTTATAATTCGGGCCAATTATTATCAGCCCGTTTGATTTATAACGATTTTCGAGTGTAAACCTCTTTTCTCGCCTTTCACGTTTAATTGAATGATCAAATCGGACGGCATTAAATCGAAAATCGTTTGGTATTGTCTAGATCCTGAGACAATGGAGTCAATCGATGACACGGCGGTTTTGTTCGGTTTATTCGAAATTCGAGTGCGATTGTGGCCTATTTTAATGGCTCTGCTTTCTTTTAGTGGCGACTTCATTTAAAATATCGGCTGGTACTTTCGGCTTTGTCAGTATGAGAGCAGTTATTTATAGTTATAGAGTCACTAGTAACTAGACTCATGAAGTACCTAAGTAATTGGACATTGAGATGTTTGTGATAGCAACACAAGTCAAATACAGTAATCATGTTGTCTAATATTATATTGGAACTGCTCGATCGCTCACATATTTTTTATTCATGACATTAGCGTCATCTCTCGGTCGATATGTCCCGAGCTATACGTACTTCGCGATACGCAAATCCTCATTGGGAGTTATAAATCTCAACATCGATGCATAACCCTCAAACGTGCCGGGGTTGAAATAATTTCGGTGCTCAGGGATGAATTTATAATATTTCAGGAACGACCGCTCCTAATTATTACTTATGGGTAAAGTTGTGGTCCGAGCTCTAATTCTGATTGATGCGCTCTGTGGGTGCTATGATGTGCTTAGGTTTTAGAATAATAAATAATGATATAAAATCGAAACATTCGAATTTTTTTCGTGGAAATAACGTAAAGTTATTCTTGTGACAGTTATAATATGATAATAATTATGCTATTGAACAATATAGCTATCATATCAAGATGTCTTTAAATAACTTTTTTTAAAATAATTAGCTATGTCTACTTATGTAAAAACGTAAGCATCAAGAACTGACAAATTTCGACGGTTAAAAGCCAGACCTCGGTAGCCAAGTGGTTAAGGCAGCCGCCCGAAATGCGGAAGGTGCGTGGTTCGATTCCCGCTGAGGTTGTCGTCTTTTTTCAGTGTTTAAAATTTAAGTATATATAAGCGTTAATAAAACGCTAAAATATAAAACATTAATCTATGTCTACTTAGTTAGGTAAATGAGCCACCTGATGTCTAATAATTAGTTAGGCTTTCTCATTTGCGACAGCAAACAATACAGTGGAGATGCGTTGTTATATAAAAATCTTTCTTCAATATTAAGATCAGTATAGAAATTGCCTACCTACAAAATGTAACGTGGTGACGCAGCTTCAATAAAAAACTATTGTGCTACATAGTGCTATCTATTGGTGAAAAAGTTAAACCTAATTATATCTCAAAATATTGTTACTTTTGATAAAAATGCTTTATAGAGACCGACAAAAAGACCTACTGATATCTTAATATCAACAATTGTAATGTTGATATTTCATCATTATGGCGGCGGCATTAGTGAGCGGCTAGCTTACTCTCATTCCGCATACACTTAGATAATGACCACGCAAACAATGTTTTTGAACACAGCCTATTGTACTGTACCGACAGCACGCCTATTATATATGTTTTATTAGTACTTGCTACATTGTTATCTATTGTTAATAAAATAAACATTAAGGTTATAATTTAGCTGAACTATAATTATTTTTTATTAACTTAGATTACTTAGACGAGAAAGCAGCATATATACTGTTTTTTAAATCACTGTAGTAAAATATAGTATACCTACACATGAACATATATTTGAGCTATAGGATATGACTGATGTATGTATTTATGGTCAAGGAGGATTTTGTTTATGGTATGATCTAATAAGAAGTGAGCTAAAGGCAAATAAACTTAGTTTTATAATGAAAAGAGCATATTTATGGAATAGTAACGCCTGGGTGGTGCTAAATGAGTGACACTGACTGAGTGGTAGAGCCACGCTGCGTTGCAGGATGAATGCTGCTCTCACGAATATCAGGCGTGAAATAATGACACTTGCTGCTGTTGTGTTTCGTCTGGCCAGTGAGAGTTACGGAGGACCCTCCCCCCCCCCCCCCTCTTCACAATTCCTATTCCTTTTTTAAAGGTCGGCAACGCATCTGCGACTCCTCTGGTTTTGCGGGTGTCCATGGGCGGCGGTGATTGCTCTCTATCAGGTGACCCGCCTGCTCGTTTGCCTCCTTCTTACCTAAAAAAAATAGTTTGGCAAGAACAATATAACATAGAGTCTTTCTCGGTTTTATATCATTACAATTTTGGACTTCTCTTCGCCTTCCTTCTTCCTTCCTATCAAATCTGATTACGAAACAGTAATACCCAAATCTGCAAAGGTCGTTGACCTGCTGCATTACAAATAAAGGAGCGTCTAATCCAAAGAACACGTTTTAAAGATGCTCCGTAACTCATTGCGCTCTGCGTTTTTGATAGATTTACAACTGTGACGTGTTTCAACGCCGCCATACTGTCGCGGTTGATTTACACCGTTTTTTTTAATCTGTGGGGTGACGTTTCGTGTTTGGTTACAAAACGCGCGAAATGTGGCGACCGTAAGAGAACAACGTGTTCGCAACCATGAATTAGGTTATTTGATATTTTTGTTGTGTTTTTACTCGGTGGCTCAGCGGTTTGCACGTTCGGGTTGTGATTTTGCAAGTTAAGTAACTTTTGCTACGCTGTTTTTAAAATATCGTTAGCAATTATTATGTCTGTCTTCTGTCTTGAATAAATGCAGCTACGACAGGCATACAAAAATACTCATTCAATATTTGAAGCAAAATACTGAAGAAAAACAATGAGTAACAACTTCTAAATACTAAACAGATACAAATTGGCCTTAAAAAATGGCTTAAAGTAAACAGCGTTGCAGTGATATAGTAGACTCCTGTCTAAGATAAGGTAAAGTTAAGAGTCACTTAAGAAGAGTCTCTTGACTGAAACCAACAGTTGAAAATGGAAAGATACTTTTATGCGTTTGTCTTCCCGGGTACCTTCAATCGACACTTTTCACTAGTTCACCTTTTAATAGTTGAATGAGGGAACCTTTAAATCAAGTGCGAAATTGATCATTGTTGCTTATTTAATGGATGTCCCAAACATTTTAAGCAACTTTAAAGTGAATCTCTCTAGAAATTATACTGTTGGTTTACATGTTGAATGATTAAAGATAGTGTGTGTGTAAATAATAAATACTACGTCAGGTTGGACTCGAACTCACGAGGTCCAACCGAGGTAATAATTTTAATGATATTATGCATTTATTTATTTCGAAGGCATGGAAGAAGTGACATCTTCAGCATACTGGGCGAAGCTACTACTTACCCTCGCAATTAGCGCAAAAATATCAAAAATTATGGATGAAGAATGTTATTCATATTTACCGTAAACGATGGTAATTGCGGATACCTAACGGCAACTCTCTTAAGGCAGTATCCAGGGCTATAAAAAGCTTACACGTATCAAGTCGATACTGATTACGAATGCGAGCGAATGCTTTCGCGCACAATCGCATTACCACCCACGGCGAGTGACTAATTAAGGGAAAAAAAATCTCTTTCACACTCCAATTATGAGACGTCTTAGGCGTCAATGCGCGTGAGTGGTTGCCGCGCGGAGGAAGGCATAAATCACCACATTATCTCGGAAACGAACGGACACATGGCGGAGCGAGTCTGCTGCTCAATATATTTGACTAAGAGCGCTTTCACATTATAAGCGTTTCTGTTCCGCGACAGCCGCGCTGCAGCCGCTGTAGTATGAAGAAATTAATATTAACAGAGCTATCTGTTGTTTGGCATACTGAGGCATTTTTATCTACTTAAGCTCCGTACAAATTATGTTAAATTTCTGACTTTAGTAGGAAAAATAAGAAGTAAGAAGTATGAAGGGCCCTTCATACTACAGCGACTGCAGCGCTGCAAATGCCTGGAATTAATAACCTATTTACCTATCTGTTGTTTTGCCTACTAAAGTATTTTGTTTTACCAAAACACAACACAAATTATGTGAAGCATAGTATATGTGGTTGGATCGTAGGAAGAGCTGTGGTTTGCCTCTCTCGCCGTAAAGCAGGCGTGATGTGTGTATGTATGTTTAAATGTACAAATTATGTCTCATTTCTCACTTTGGTAAGCAAAACCACAAATAAAAAGTTTATAGATAAGATAGATAAAAACACTTTATTCAGTACAACACAACTCATTACATTTATTTAACTGTATATGTATATACACACACTATAATTACAAATATTATTATACACTTATCAATTTCTGTCATATCAATATCCGCCACTCGCGCTTCTGACGCGCGACTAAAACGCGTAATGTGAAAGCGTTCTAACATTAACATTGTGTGTTGTTTGGCGATCACAATATGGCGATGTTAATACTTAGGTATTGTGGAAACTGATGTGTGTCAAACGGGTGGCTTTTGTAACCACAAAGCGTAGGTTTTTATATTGTGGGTTTTACATTGTGTAGAAATTCTTATATAATTGATATTGACCCACAAGGTTTTTGATGTGATTAGATGATATTAAGATTATATGGGTAATGTAGGTACTTGGGGCTGGCATATTATGTCCAGCAGTGGCATACGGGCTGAAATGATGATGAGGTGGTGATGATGAATGTACTTACATCTTGTGTATTATAATAGTATCTACAGTGTAGTTCACTTCTAAGGGGATCCCATTAAAAACTCCTGCTGTACATTTACCCACGTGCCGCCCACGTGGTGATCCAATCGGAAATCATCATAATAATTGTAGTTAATTTTTTTTAAATATCTTATTTACAAATGATTCCGAAAATATTACTGTACGAAAATATCACAAAATTAAAGAATATACATACATATAATAAAAAATAACCCCCCGAAGGGTTAGTCAGAGACTTAGGCAATAATTCAATTTTCACCAAATAGCAACTGCACATGAGCTCAGCGTGACAGGTTTTTTTTTTTTTTTTTTTATAAAAGAGGGAGGCAAACGAGCAGGCGGGTCACCTGATGGAGAGTAATCACCGCCGCCCATGGACACCCGCAAAACCAGAGGAATCGCAGACGCGTTGCCGGCCTTTAAGGGAGGAATAGGTTTAAGGAAGGAATAGGAATTGGGAGAAGAGGGGGGGGGGGGGGGGAAGGGGCCTCCGGAACCCTCACTGGTCGGACGAAACACAACAGCACCAAGTGCCATTATTTCACGCCGAATATTAGTGAGAGGGTGGTATTACGCCGGGCGAGCCGGCCCAATGTGTGCTGCAACGCAGCGTGGCTCTACCACTCAGAAAAAAGGTGGTGAGCCCATCACCGCTCTATGCTGCTGGATGTATGTGCAGTATTTAGTCCGTTAGTAGCCTTTTACGACACCCAAGGGAAGAGAGGGGATGGTAGTATTCTGTCACACGGTTTAAAGAATATACAAGAATTGAAATATAAATCACAGGGTTCATTTTTCAATTCTTATAGTTCTGCAACTAGACAGTTTAGAACAAGTGGATAGAGTTACCAAAGCTTTCAAATATCTGAGTAACACACGTTCAACAGCCTAAAGTTTTACAAAAAACAACCCTAAATTGACACACAAAACCCGCCAAAACATCTTATCCCGTCAGAAATAACCAAACGCCACAAATCATCGAATCCATACCCGCCCCGAGCCGTCTCGTCACAAATCAACAAGACGCATGCTTTCCGGGACTCGAACCTGCTAATGGCGGCCCGATTTATTAACTCCACTAACACGGTAACGTTGTTAGGGAGAGATGAGAAAAATATGTTTCCCTACGAATTTCGCCGGTGTTTTTTGATTCAATCTTGTACTTAGCTGAGAAGTGGCGGCCTTTATGTACACATACTAGTCGTAACGTCTAAGTTTGTATCATACTCAGCTTATAGGCAGGTGGGCACTGCTGGGCACGGAACTTCCCACGTGGACAGCATATGGGCAGATTGGTTGGATGGAGAGACAGAATACTTACGCATCGCAAATCGTTCGTATACGTTACAGATCCCCTACAAGCGGTAAATGTTCCATATCGATTCTAATGTATTAAATGCTAACGCCGTTTGCTATTAAGAGATGGCAGTCGTTTAAACCCAAAAACCTGCATTGGGCCAATAGGCTGATGATGAGTTGGTTTCTTTTGGTTTAGCCACATAATACACGTTTAATAATTTTGACATATTTATTTATTTAATCTTCATTACATAATCAACTGCACAATTACAAACAGCGTAATAAAAAATATGCAGAGCTTTTATATATACTAATTAAATATACTTACATAAGTACTGCAAAATACTAATGTACATAAATACATACAATACATCAAATTAAATACATACATAAATAAATACATACTAACAAAAAAATAAACTTCAGATAGTGTGACTTCTAAACGGGGTTGAAATAGTGCTCACGCACCAGTCTTTTGCTCTGAGCACGACGGATACGCATTTGCAGAGCATTCCAGAGACGAATAGCGGAAAGAGTGAAAGAGCTAGAGACGAAACCCATACGATGAGCGGGAGTTTGGAGAGTAAGGTTGCTACTAGAGCAAAGGTCACGCTGATGAGAAGCTCCCAGAAACTGAAACCTAGATTTCAGGTATCCGGGGGTACGTGGATCATTTAAAATAATGAATAGCAACAGACAACTCTAAGGTTCCTGCGCTCGCGGATAGGCAGCCATTTAAGTTGACTTCGTTAGTGAGAAATGTGGTCAAACTTACCTAAACCGAAGACAGATTGGATACAGCTGTTTAGCAAGCGATCCAACTTATTGAGAAGATTTTGATTAGTATCGGAGAAACAGACGTCGGGCGTAGTCAAGGATGGGGAGCACAAGAGCCTGTACCAGCGCGATTTTGGTGCTGGATGGAAGAAATTTTTTTAACCTGTACAAAGACCGTAACGAAATGACCACTTTGCGAGAAATCTCGTTAACATGATCTTCCCAAGCGAGAGAGCAGTCAATAATCAGGCCAAGGTTCTTGACTCGGGCCTGATACGGTATGCAATTCCCGTTGAACACCAAACCAGACACAGAGCTCAAATCAATAAGGAACAGCTGCCGGGAACTACCAATGATAATTGCCTGATACTTAGCGGAATTGACGAAAATGTCATAACAATTGGACCAGTCGGCAATACCAACAAGATCTTCGTTGAGGCCAGCGACGGCCTGATTCAAATTACTTCTTTCGAACTGAATGTATAATTGGAGATCGTCAGCATACAGATGGTAAGAGGAATGAAGTCGAGCAGTGAGAGAGTCAATGAAAAGTGAAAAAAGAAGGGGAGACAGTATGCCGCCTTGTGGGACACCAGCAGTCAGCTTGCACCAGTCAGAACAAGACTGATTGACGCGAATGGTTTGCCGACGACCACAAAGATATAAGGAGAACCAAGTCCTAGTTGAAGAAGATAGTTCAAAATGGGAGAGGATAGCTAGGAGAATGTCACGGTTGACAGTGTTGAAAGCGTTGGAGGAATCCAATGACCTTTTATATATAGACTAGTTACACCTGAACAAATTGCATTTAAAAATGGCGAAATTGTTTCTATGACGTAATTACGTCGAAAGAGAAAGAAAATAAATGTAATCATATCATTAGCCTATTGTTAAAAAGAGATAAACATATATTTTAAGTTTTGTATACTCTCTAAAGTAGTTGACCAATGAGCTCATTGAATTTATGCGCCATTTCGGCCGCCATTGTTTTCTCTCTTTCACTCTTACAGAAACGTCTCTCTCTTACATAGTACACGCGTCTCACTCATGCATATCGAATTGGCAACAGGGCAAAATGTCACTTTGGGCGGAGGTTGACAAATTCGGATTAGGTTCACTACTGACTTTTCCAGTTCCTTATTAAGTCAGCTTCTGAAGTCGCCTTGATCACACGAGGTCGTATTCATTATAAGTTCAATACTGAGTAGGTTTAATCCTTTAAATATCAAATTCTGAGGAAGTCAGATCCTAAATAAGTTCATTTTGACAAAAACAAATTATAATTATGTTAAATTCAATAATGGAACTTTTTCTGATGAGGTCAGATTCTACATACGCTTTATTCATTAATCCTTACTAAATGAAAATTTCTATTTTAATTTTTTTTACAATAATTACAAGTAAAATTAAAAAAAATCTTGTCTCTTATGGTTGCAGTATAATTTTTACAATTTCTGTATACACAGGAAGGCCTTTTATCCAAATAAAAACACAAAAACTTATAACGGTAACGATCGTGTTGACGTGACAATGACTGACGTGTGACTCAGTGGGGTTCAGGCAATTACCTGGATTTGTGCTAGTCACTACGGAGGGCAGGCAACGTATACACATATAATATCATTGGAGGAATCTATTAGAACTATCACAGTCAACTAAGAATTCTCCATGCCGTTGGGAACATCTTCCAAAACATTAACCAGAGCAAGGGTGGCGCTATGTCCAGGTCGAGACCCAGACTGGAAAGGACTTAGGAGATTAAGAGAGGAGTAAAAGAGGAGAGTTAGCTGTGGACAGCAGCTTCAAGGATCTTGGAAATAAAAGGTAATGTAGCAATAGGTCGAAAGTGGTTTAAACAAGTGGGATTAGAAATTTTAAGTAGGTGAATTGTAATAGCCTTATGCCAAGCAAGGGGAAACGTACAAGAGGAGAGAGAATAATTAAGAATGAACGTGAGAACAGGATAGAACATATTATTATTTTTGTCGCATAAAATTATTAAATATCACTAAATTACACTAACACTAACCACATTTCCTATCCTGTAACCATATCTATAATTTATGTAATTATTTTTCAATAATAGCCGTTTTTAGTTTCTGAATGTTAACAACGTCTTGTGCAACTTTACGCAATTCCCACTCATCTTTCTAGTTCACATGCATTTAAACAAGTTAGTGAACAAATATTAGCCGCATTTTCAAAGACTAAAACCACCGGGTAAGCATACAAGCATCTTATGCACCGCATACGTACCTAAGCATATGTACATAGCGGTGCGTTTGGCGGCGCTCGCGCATAGTGAGGCTTCTGCTATTTGCTCACTTTACTGGCAAGTGACGTAGTAGGTTCTGAGATGACGTTGTGATGCAATGTGACAGCTTCTTGATGCGGCTGTAAAAGCTCGTGTTTGCAGATACTCATACTGCAAGATAATTAGTTAGGAGTTGGTGAAGGGTATAATTAAAATCTTATAAATTTAACACATTAATTTTGTTGAATACCTATGTTGTTATAATCCTAATATGGTGGCGGTAATAAGTAAAGTTAACACATAAATGCGACTGAAGTAATTTTTAGCGTCATTTGTGAACTTGCGCGTCTTAAATGACGCAAATTGTAGTTTAAAAAGTGTTTGTTTTTTTGATACAACTTTTGAGACAGACCGCGAACCTTGCTAGTGGAAATTACTTTTGTTACATTTTTATTAACGTAGTAAAGTGCATTCAATAATGTAGTAAAATAACAAAAATAAGAAAGAAGTTTCAAACTAAACCTTTTAAAATGTTACCTACCCTTAAAAGCTCTGCGCATACAATCACTCACAAACTAGACCTAGTCACTTACTTCAATGCATGCAAAGAAGTCTGGTCGTCAATAAGTATATTTTAACACAGTATACACTATTGTCAAAGGACAAGTAATCGTTAAATCTTACCTCGGTTTTAATAATTCCAGCCTTACACGTAGGTACACTTAAACGTTAACATAGGTCAAATCTATAAGGCAAGTAACGAAGAAGAATCTATAATGCTGGAATCTTTTATAAGAAAAGCTTCTTAAAAAGAGGAATAATGTTCGCTAAAGTCACTATTTCACTTGGCCGACCTTGCAATCATTGCTATTGGCGCCCAACAGTTACTCGAACTTAAAAATATGTCCCCCCTCGGGGTCACGGGGGATTCAGGAATTAAAACAGTTCCAAACTCTCCCTTGCAATGAGCCAAATAAATTTCCTTTATTCTCCCTCCGACGCAGCGTTTGATACACTCCGAGTGATCCGACTTCTTTTTTTGTTCCGTTGTTTACTGCCCGTGTCTTGAGTCCGTTAGAAAAGGCTATAAATTTTAAGAGCCTCCCCTTAAGAAGTATGTATATACGAAAATTTACTGCTAATTTCTTTATAATGGCCGTTTAGCTGTTTCTTCTGCGATGTATCTGAATATTGTCTCAGGGTACGCTCGCTTGGATAGTAAATGTTGTCGCGTATGTATTTAGGTTACGCTTGTGTGCATGTGTAGTATTGCAAACACAGCCTTTGCTTTAAATAATAAATAAAGATAGATTTATAACATTATTATCTGAGACAAACCGTGTCGCGTGGCGGTGAAAGAATACTACCAACACCTCTCTTCCTTGGGGTGTCGTAAAACGGACTAAAGACTGCACATACATCCAACAGCATAGAGCGGCGATGGGCTCACCACTTGTCACGCTGAGCACATGTGCAGTCGCTATTTGGTGAAAAGTAGACTATGGCAGAGGACTTCGTTTCTGGTCCGCAATGCCTTATAGTCTCTGACTTACCTTCGGGGATAATAGTTGTGATTAGGTAGGTATGTGATTATTAGGTATGTGTATTATGTGAGACAAGAAATAGTTGGGTAGATGTACTATTCTGATAATCCTCATTATGACTTCATAACAAAATACATAGAGGGTATAACTTACGATAAACACACAATCGGTTCGGTTCGGTACCTGTCTGGCGGTGTTACAACGCCACGTTAAGTTGGTCCCGGTTGTAGTTGTAACATATCGGTTGTTTAATACCCACCACACTGTATTAGATCAGGGTAGTGGGTTTAAGATTGAATTCCTAAGTGCTATTGTTCATATGAGAAGTCGTTAACCTAACAATGCAAATTTTTTAGGCTAAACCTAATGACTACAATGGTTGTGTAAGAAGAATACCAAATTCAAAACATATCCTGCCCGTCACCTGAAACACCTAACTTTTTATCATTTATCTAATTAACGACATTATAATTAGTGTCACAATAACATAAAAGTCAATGGTGGAAACACACGTGCACCCCGTACAGCGTGGAAGCGGAGCGTAGGCCAATAATTATTCATTGTGTTTTTAACAGGCGCGCCAGAAGGCAGCGAAAATTGTAAGAGGCCACTAGCGGCGGCGGCGGCGTGCGCTCAGCGATGTCGTAAAAATTGTTCTAAGCCGCCCGTGGAGTCGCCCTAATCCGATATTTTTTTCAGCTGTGTTAATTAGACATATGTTTTTCAACAGGACTTTATTTGGTTAGGATCTGTCGTTTATCGATGAAGATCTCGAATGATCCTGACCTGCAGTGCGAGCACGGATCTTTTATCGACCGATAAAGTGACATTAGACGTCGACAAATTGACATCGGCAGTACTTGAACTGTCAAATTTTATCTTCTAAGGTCACAGGGGGCTGTTGTGGCAAAATTAAAACAATCGAGAAAAGAGTAGAAGTAATTTGATGGAATTGCTAGTTTTCAGTTAGGTGGAGACCACTAGCGGCGTTTGTGTGCGTCCAACGATGCCGTAAAGTCATATTTCTTTATATGTTATAATACAATGAGCCCCACTGAAAAAAGTTCTATTGGTTCATAGGGTGAGTAACCTTGCCCTGATACAAACTGACGAGGGCTTTCTTTTACAGCGTTTAAATAGAAGAATACTGTATTATTTTTACAGAAGAACATGCTAATAGATTTAAGAACATCTAATTTGATAAATTTACATTACTTACTTTTGATAATATAATCATCTATTTCGGTCGACTCCGCCGCCTCCCTTGTTCCATACACGGGCGCAAGCATCTCTTGACTTGTTAATGCTGCCAGCCTACTATCTTAGCATATTGCAAGACTCTAAATAACGCCATTACTCCCAGGATCCTCCCGTCCAAATATAGAAACGTTATCAGAGAAAATATTTGATGGTTCCTCCTGCAAATTGAATTTATTATTTAACTGTAATCAGGGGGAATGTGGCGCGTACATATTTATGAAGTGCCTGTTGACGAATACAGGAGTGGGTTAGGCTGCAAGGCGCTGGGGAGTGGCAGATGAATGAAGTTTTATATGGACCTAGGCGGTTTTCTCGTTAATAATGGTCTGTTTGCTTCTGAGGTTAAGGGCTATAAATGACAAAAGAGTTGCAGACTCGATGTTTTTTCGAATTTGCTATGGTCAGATAAGAATGGCAAAAGTTTATCGTATGGCGTAGGGGCATGGTAGGGGTGTCAGACCGATGCTTCCGACTCTTGTCGCAAGATGGCATTGCATACTCGTATATATAAAACCTCATTGTGCCAGAATAGGGCAGAGACCAAATTGACCGAAGTGCTTCAGTCCGTGTGAGAAGCTAGATAGCTACTTAGTGGCCTAAACTAATGATGATAATTTAAAAGTAGCCGGTATTAGCTATCAAAACTCGTAAAGGTGTCCCTACGGCTGTTTATGCCGCCCTGCAGCAGTGTCGTGGTTGTTGTGTTTTGGTTTAGCCCGGGTTAAACAAGTACGTAACGCTTTTCGTTTAGAATAATTCTTACAGACGTTCGCGAAAATGTGTAAATGTAAGTCCATCTCGCCACATCCGTTAGCATTCTGTTAGCAACTATAACTCACGGCAACGCAAACATCTGTAACAATGTAAAATAAATCTCCTAATATTTCACTCAAAATTCAACACCACACGAAATTTATATTCTCAAGTTACAGTGGAACTTTTAAATAAGGGGCACAACAGGAAACGTCCGATAAATCATTTAAACGCTATAGACAAATCAAACATCAAACAGAACAAAAAAAAATACGGTAGATCTGCACAAAATTCGCAAAAAGAATTACATGCTATATAACATGCAATAGTGTTAACGTTCGGCCAATCTTGTGCGAGCTGCGCCGTGCCAATTGCGTGTTTATTGCGGTGCAGTAAGGTGCAGGGCGTGCGTAGGGCTAAGTTTGGCAGTGATTTAGTCCCTATCGGCCGTCAACCTGATTAATGTCGCTAGTAAATCAGCGGATTACGACAATGCGAGAAATGACGAGCCGCGGCCGGATCGCAAGCTATGCCACGGTGTGGCCTAGTTTACGAGAGCTCAGCGGTTTCTGAAGATATCACACCACATATTTGCTGCATAGCACATTTACATGGGCTAACTAACATAAAAAATACTTTATTTCAGTTTCATGTCAAAAGCTAAAATTCAAAAGCCCACAAAAACGAATAAACTAACTGTATTATAAGTTATGAAATATTTACAATGGTATTCAAATAAAGTTAAAAGGTAAAAGTAAAAATAAAACTATTCTTATGGTACATGCTACCTGAACTACTGATTTAGTCTATAGAAACTGTATAAAATTATTAAATTTAATCAATTTAATATGAAAATATATAGATTCTTACAGCATGTAAGTATAATAATTATTGGTATTTTTTGCACTTTTATTTTATAAAATCTTTAACAAGTAATAGAAAGATTAATTTGTTCATAAGAAACTTGTAGTAACGGCATCATACTTGTAACTTGCATCAAGTAACCGCTCGTATCGAATTATTGAGTAAACACGAAGTGTAATCGGGCGATCGTTTCATTTAGAATGCAAGGGTATAGGAGAAATATGGCTCGACTTATTCCTAGTAATAAGTGTGAATTGGAAATAATAAAAATTATTTTACAAAAAAAACTAGCTAACAAAGAGTATATTTATAAGTAGTAGATCTGAAAGATAATTTTAAAGTAGGTAGATAAATTTGTATGTTTACAAAACTTCTAGTGAATTAAAATTTAAACTAAGAATCACACTAATGGTTATCGAAATTCATTTTTCAAATTTACAAATTACATTCTCTCCTTCATTACCATAACAACATAATAAAGTAGTCCAAAATTCACATACACTCGGTAAAGAACACACTTAAAGCGACATGTTTACGATGTCACTTTTTAAATAATTAAAATCTACCCCGACGACCTTATCAAACCCAATTCAGACATTAAAATAACATAACAAAACGTAGTAAAAACATAAAAAAGGTGCGTTGTGTGCGTGAGGCGGCCGCGTCACACTGCCACTGACAAATTGATTTATGTAGTTGGGGGAACACTTGCCGGCAACTGCGGGCTTAGGCCGACCGTGCCGGCGCGCTGCGACTTACGAATGTTGAGCGTTGTAGGACTTGTAGGTATGGTACATCGGAGTGGGCACAACCTTTGGATTTTTAAGGGCAGGAACTCCGGCAGCGTGACTTTCGACATTGATTGGAAGGAAGAGATTTTTTCTCGTAAACAATACTAATTTTATTTTTGAACAGTAAATATGTTAAATAAAATACCAAAAATGTATTCCGTAAGTAGTTAGCACCAATACGATAAGCGTGCTCACCAATATATTGCGCTAAAACATGTTATAGCCAATATCAGATTGATACAAGCTCTGGTATTCCCTATTTTTGTAGGAATAAAGACGCGGACTATTTTGGCCAGACTAAGAATACCTTGGACAGCCAAACGCACCAATGCATCGTTCCTAACCCAGCAGCTCAGAAAAAAAACTCGCTTGTCCACCATTCAGCCAACAACGCATTCTTTCGTACTTCGGCAACGAAAGTCTGGAAAAATTATTGAGGTTAAGAACACTGCAGACAAAATCGGTCACCAACTAGATGGACCGATTAAGTAAAAGACACAATCATCGTCCTCCAAACTTTGCATGGTCGTAAGAGACGCGCTGGACAGGAGCCGGTGAAGGCAGATCATCCGCTCCAGGTGCAACCCTGATGCTGACCAAGATCCTTAGACATGAGAGACCGACCCCAGAGAGAGATACCAAATTGGATTCATAATAACTATTGACAACTAAAAATATATTTACATAATAATAAAACCAAAACACCAACCACCAACAAAAAAAAACAAAAGAAAAAGTAGTTGTGGTTGTAGCTCTAGTGAACCCTCTACTACTACACAGTCGTTTTAGGGTGTTACCAGACCAATCGATCGATCGTCGATCGACGGCATCGATCGACGTCGATCGAAGTTGATCGACTGGTATGGTAGCTTTAATCGATTTACGGACACCGTTTGACTAACCAATCGATCGACGACGATCGGTCGACGTTGATCGATAGGTGTGTTAGCTTTAATCGATCGACGGATACCGTTCGCTTAAGCCATCGATCGACGTTGAACGATTAACCCCGGCTTTAATCCATCAGTTTCTTACGAAATGTATTCAGAACAGGACTCGTTGTTCTTGGTCAGTACGATGTTGCTCGTACTATTATTACGGAGAGACGCAAACGCAGAATAATCTGGATGCGGCCGTTTTTTAAAGCCAAAGATCGCTTATTTTATCCAAATGACATTTTAAGCAGCGGTTTTTGTTTTTTTTGCGTAGCGATTGTCATGAATTTTGAGGTTATTTTTTTATTACAATAGAAAACTAGCTCCATTCAAAAATATCTGGGGGGGGGGGGGGGGGGGGGGGGTTATGGGACGGTGATGGAGGGGGTACGGTAATGGTAACTTAGTTGAATATTTGTTTTTTTTCTAAAAATATCCTAACATAACCTTAAAATAAAGCTCCTCTCCCCCTCCCCTTCCCCCTTTTTCAGTGTTGCTTAATCTAAAGTGCTTCCTAAGGTGTTTGGGGGGAATATCATTTAGCATTTAAACATTCATATTATCATCACTCATTATCATCAACTTTAAGCATAATCAATTAACTCTATTATTACGACTAGTATCTATGTTCACGAAATAAATTTATAATAAAAGTGAAGCGGCCGGCGCGTCTAATCAAACAGCTCGATCTAACACCCAATCCATTCTACCTGTCAATTGTCGATCGACATCGATCGATTGGTCTGGTAGAAACTATCGATCGACGTCGACTAATCCATTTCACCATCGATCGATGTCGTCGATCTACGATCGCTCGATAGGTCTGGTAGACACTATCGATCGACGTCGACTAATCCATTCTACCATCGATCGATGCCGTCGATCGACAATCGATCGATTGGTCTGGTAACACCCTTAGATTTCTGAATGGGTTGGACTAATATTAAAGTGTTAAAGGTTCATTTCTTTTTTAAATATGACAATTTATCAAAACGATGTTGAATAATAAATAACAAAAATCTTGTTCTTAAGGATTTCAAGTAAAAAATTCGGGCATTACATTTTTAGCGACCTACAAGCTTAATTGCTTTTGTGTAACATTGAAAAAAATTTAATCTTTTCCTGCTTTCTGTTCTAATAAGCAATTTGTGATCCGTTTAAGTGTTCAGGTGTTTTGTAATGGACTTATGACTAAGTATGCTTCCTACGCAAGTAGATCCATGTAAAATAATTATGATGACGTAGTAAATCAACTAAAGCACTTCAATGTTATTTTGTTACTTGGAACCTGCTTCCCAATCAATGTTATGTACGTTGATCAATAAAAATTTAACGGTCGTCTCATTCCCTTCGTAAACATATCAACTTTATTGGCTTTCCCAAACTCGTTAAACAGTAAGAGTTTAAAAAAAAGCCGCGTTTTTAATTACCGAAGAGCTACGTCTTTTTTAATATAAAACCAATTGACACCTTGAGGTTTACGATCATAGACCATAAAGCGAACGGCCATTAAATACGACACTTAGTACTCCTTTACCAATAGAAACATTTGGTGTATTGTACCATGTGCTTCGTCGCCAATGGGGCGTTTGTGTTACTCGTAAAAAGGTTAAATAATGTTCTCGTGGGATATATTTGAAGGTGCCACTTGCACCATTGTTGAATCCCAGAGCGGTAATTCAAGTGTGGGGTGGACGATATTTTAAGTCATAATCATAAATTTTTGAGACAGTCTTGCTGTATAGCTAGGCTACGATAATTCTGAAACTGTGTAGTACATTTACCCCCTCCCCTTCTCTTGGACCAGCGTGGTGGGCTATGGGACGTAAAAGGCTGATAATGGTGATGAGGTTTGTGTCTTGATCTCCTTCGTGGTGCTAAAATATACGCAACTTTTTTTAATGAAAATTATAATTGGTCAATGTTAAACCGTATTTCAAACTGAAAAAGAAAGAACAAGTTAATCTAAAATTGACACAAGTTTTTTTTAATGAAAATTATAATTGGTCATTGCAAAACCATATTTCAAACTGAAAAAGAAGTGTATCGCGATTAGGTAAAAATAATGGACTCATTTTCCACTTATTTCATATAATATGATTTCCAAAATAATTGGACATACGTCACAATCGATGGCACATTATATCCGATATATTGTAACCTGACATAACACACACTGAGTACGGCGTCATAAAGTAAGCGAAATTACATGGGTTCGATATCCAAAAACAATGCCCCGATCGGACGCCGACGGAGAGCCATTCTCAACCCTATAGCGAAGTAATTAAGTCGATTTCCCACACTCAACCTCCTATGCATGCAACTATACGAGTGAATAACTTTTTTCAATTATAAAAGACTTAATTTGTTATCACGCCCACAATCAATTTAGAACTCTACTAATGAAGATTTGAGCTCACATTCGTGTGCGCCGCCACCAACATATAACCCTGCAAAATCGAAAAGGTTATCCACGAAAATGTTAATATAATAGTTGCTTCAGTACTACGGGTTTGTTGGCGTGAAAACATAAATCAATTTTATAGCCCCATCTAAATCAAACGCGTTTTAATGGGAGGCCCCCGTCATATCATAGCGGAGTATGATAATTTACGGCGACTATGTGACGAATGTTAGAAATAAAGGTCCACCCCCCCTCCCCTCTCTTCCCCAAGGATTAGTTCTATGCCCTAAACCGACGTCGTAAATATGTCACCCGTATCTTTGGGACTCTGTCCGGAGATAATTTTTGGGGAGCTGGAGGTTTATTGTTTGTAGTTATATTGATAAAGGCAGAGTCGTCGGCTGTGACTGACTGCCGACATGCTCGCCGCGACGTGTGAACGGTGGGCCTGAACTCAGTTAATATGTACTAAATAATGCATTTAAATGGCATAGCTTTATCGGAACGAAACAGCGGGTCAGCACGTGTTTTCGTAAACACAGAATTTTATTATTTGAAGAGCCCTTGAGTCGTATTGGCTACTTATTACTATGGTCAAATTTGAAGTTAGTGTTAAAATAAAAACCTACCAAAATTGACAATCGAAATGGGGTTCTTCCCTCAAAGAAGTTGACACTAAGTTTAAATATTATGAATAAGAATTTATGTGTGTGTTTATTCTTCTCACAATAATTGTGGGAAGTAGTATTGTATTATACAGGCTGTACACGTACTTACTTATTTTAAGATTGTTTAATAACAAAAATATTTTAATTCTTAAGAATTGAATTTTAAAAGGCTATTATTCTTATTTTATTTTATCCGGCCTTCACTGTGCATATTTACTGGTATTTATTTAATTCCTTAATTTGATGATAAGGTCATAAAATACTGTAATGATGTAAAATAATAATTTACGACGATTAAATTAAATACAGTAATCGACAGCAGCAGCGATAATCAGATCGATAAAATCTAATGTAAGTAGTTTACTTAAATCACATAGTTATTGTGTTGATGCATTCTTGAGATCGAAGCGATACACAGATAAGATACGCAAATAGATAGCTTCCGAAGTTTTGAGTTTAGTTCTACGTGATGCGACAATTAAAACGTTTAAAAAATACCTAATCAAAATACTTTAGATATTTTACTTTATTAATTAAGGATCTCTTTTACGTTTTTTTAATTCCACGAAGGGGGAGTAACTAAATTTTAATGTCTGTTTGACAATCTCAAGGTATTTCATAAGCTTTCCTTGGCAGATAGTTCACATAAAACTGTAATTTTAACTGTCAAGTATCTCCTAATCGAACATTGTGAAACAGGCCCGTAGTCACTTACAACTTGAAACCGACAGGTAAGTGTTCTGAAAATCGGTACGATAATTAGGACATTATCAATTACCTCTGTGTACTCTTTGGTGGCTTTACCCTATCTCTAACTGTCGCAACACAACAACGATATTAACATTGTTTTTACGGCGACACACATATTACGAGTATATCAGGTGAATGTTCGTATAAAAATAAAAAACAGCAGTGGGTAAAAGTAGGAAAAAGAAAAAACAGAGAACTTCTTGATCACCCGCTTTTGTACTGTCCACACCTAAGGTAGTGGAAGTGCAGTCGTGGTAAATATCGCATAAACTCTTCGTAAACTCGAATGAATAATTCATTCGAGTTTACAAAACGCGAATTGCGTATAAGTATAGATAGACACGCATGCACACACACACACTCATCCACACCCCACACACACACCACACTCACTAACTTAATTATTAGTTATAGCTTTGTATTGTTAAGTTACCCCTTATGTTAAGAAACTCAAAACTCAATCTTTTGTTAAAAACAAGAATTAGGAAGAGCGGATACTCCTTACACAAGTGTTTTCAAAATACTCAAAAGGAGTGTCCCAATAAATTGTGTGATAATGTTGATTGAGGAACTGAAATAAACTCATTTTTATTTTTATTTTTTATTTTTTTATAGTAGAAAAGTTTTTTTTATTTGATATTAAAATAATAATGTGTAGGTATATAATTATATAATAATAATATAGCTTATACTATTTTGTTAAGACTACTTAGAATCAATTATGTAAATAGCTCGATAGGTCCAACGGCTCGAATTCCCCCACTAACGGGTCAGGCTCAGTTCGAAACATTTAACTGGCGATTCCTAAAAACAGTGACCTCATTCGACTTTCGTACGACATAATATAGCAACATATAAAATTTATGGCACACATAAATTTCATTAATTACGTTCGCCGTGATGATTAATGGACACTACGCGTTGTAGATTTAACAAAATATCGTTATTTAAACAATAATAACATAACTTTCGAGCGAATGCTGCGATTCGGCACCGTTTGACTTGATTTAGTCGTCGCGGTGGTTCGTAATAGAGGTGCAACTTTGGTGTGGGATCAATAATCTCTTTAATAATTATTACAAGGTTGACTCACGTTGAAGGCCTTTGCTAATTCACGGTCACAATATTTCTTGAGGGTCTCTATAACCACATAGACGTGACCACTCCGATGTATCTCTCACGCCTGCTGCACACAATAAAATATGTGATATATAAAACGTGAAGACGAGCACAATCTTTCAGCTGAGGTGCTCCACCCTCTGGAGTCAAGAGGCTAGAGTCCGCTGGAGTCATGGCATAATGGCATTTGTTGTAAGAGTCCCGAGCTAGAAAAGCTTCGTGGTAAATAACTTTTGATGAAAGAGTGTGGTGTACCGGTATCGTTTCCAAATAAAATAAATGTATTGTAATGTAATTAAATGAAATAAATGATGTACTTATTGAAATGATGAAATGTAAATGATGAAATGAAACGATGAAATGAAACGATGAAATGAAATGATGAAATGAAATGATGAATTGAAATGAATGAAATTGCATAGCAAAAACGCTAACATAGTAGACATAGCATACATAAAAACAAAAATTGTGTATGTTTATTGATATGGCACATATTCCCGTTATTATTGTATTGCCCGCGTCTTCGGTTTCCTTACTTTTTCGCAGGTCAAAATTGCGTACTATGTAATTTGTGTACAGTCACGAGCACCAACATACACTTTGCCTCTTATTCCATCGTATTAAGAGTTACAATTGTTTATATATTTTTGCTTGTGACTGTACCTGAATTCAAGAAAATTTAGCGGTTTGAGAGTAAAAGCGTAACAAAACAACAAACAAACATACTCACTTTCGCATTTATAAATATTGATTAGAATATCAATATTTAAAAAAAGAGATATTAAACAGTCATCGCAAGATCATTGTAATAGTAATGGTTAAGTTAAAACCGTAGTACCTATATTGTTCAGTTGATTTATCGTTTAACCGGGCAATTAATGGTGAAAAGTCTGTAATCTATAGATGGATGTCAAAAGTGCAGGTACGTCCGTTCAGGGTTATAGATCAGACGTGGCGGACACAATGTCATTCCGGCCGAAATAAATAATGCCCGGTTGTCAATTGATGGACCGCGCGCTGCAGTATGGAGACAATTTTAGTATTGTTCTCTTTTTTTATTTCGATCACTGATTACTGTTACTTTTTGTTTTCCCCCACTGGGTTGTTCTTGCTTTTCTGCTAAAGTGACGATAAGGTCGAAAATAATACTTAGCGCACTTTTCCTTCATCTCACATTGACCTGATGTTAAGTGATGATAAGACCTAAAATGGAAGTGCATGTCACCCGGAATCCTTAACTACTGAGGAACTGGCTATCTTGTCTCTAACTGCCGGAACACACAATGATACAAACATTGACATGGCAATATATTTTATTTATTTTATTTTATTGATTTTCCAACGTTTGTTTACACTATTTTTTTATTTAGATATAATGGCGGTAGCTAGCCAGGTGCTCTTAACAAGCCCTACCACCAACCAAACCGCTGATAATTGAACCCGGGACCTCTGGGTCTTAGACCGGTGGCCTAAGCCACTAGACCACAAGGCGGTTAACTTTACCCGGTACATTTAACTAGTAAGAAACTAACATTGTTTTTTTGGCGACATAGATAGGATTAGGATTACTATCCTAGCCAGTCAAACGTACTTAAAAGATCATCAATCAAACAGAGGATTAATTTATTTTATTTTAAGAAGGTTTACGCATTTCGGTTTCCCATGCAATTTTCCAAGTCGAAATTTTTAAAGACCAATAAGCCAAATTCCATGAAATTTTTGCATGCTAAAGTAAAATACAGGGATCTAAATAGTTTGTTGAAAACATTTTTAACAAAGGTTTATTTGGCTAAGTTATTGCGATTTAAAGTCCACCATAAAAAGTTTAAAGTCGCAATAACTACTTCAGCATGAAGAGTTTCATCAAAATTGGCTTACTGGTTTTTAAAAATTTCAACTTGGAAATTTGTATGGAAAACCGAAATGCGTAAACCTTCTTAAGCTCTAGCCATATCGACTCAATTACCCAAGCGCTTATAAACTAAGTATATTGAAACTACCTTTAGTGTTTTCTAAGGTTTTAGCGAGCACTACACATTGAAAATGGAACACTTGAAACACTAAATTTTTAGGATTAGGTAACTCGCGTTTAATTTTACAACATTACATAGTTTTTTAGTTTCCTGACGTTTCGAACCCTGTGGCCAGCACTTGTGACCACGGACCCTGTAAAGGGTTCGAAACATAAGGAAACTAAAAGTGTCTCATTTCAACTATCTTTAGTGATAATTTCCTGCATGCATAACAACATTATTTTTAACGATTTTCTTTCTTATGTGCACTTTGTAGTTTGATACGAACCAACATCATTAAAATCATCAAACAAATTAAATTTATGAAATGTAAGTAATCCTGACGGATGGATATTTCCGTGACCACCAATCATGATATATCTATTAAACTAATAATTATCGCAGTCCGAAGTTCTCGCGTGATTAATTGCGTGGTGATTGTACAATCTGTAGTTTAGCTAAGACGTGTAAGTAAATACCTTTTTAGATATTTTATATTAAAAAGATATTGGATGCCGGCCTGTAAATTATATCTTAAGGTAAGCGAAGCGATGCAATACGATGGTGAATGAGTAGTATGCAACGCACGGCTTTATTTTAATTTAAAAAAATTACCTAAATTAGACATAAATGGTTCAGAACCGCATTCAATGCAAAAAATCTTCCATTTCCAACATTTTGAAGTATTCTTTGTGTACTTTATATTTCTTTTTGACTTACATTTTATTAAAACTATTTTTACGGGACCTAATACGGTTTATTTTGAAAGTAAGTACATATCTACTTACTGCTAAAATTACTAACTAACTAACTCTACTTACTATTAAAATAGTTTTTATGCATTGCAACGCGATAGTTTAAAGTCTTATCTTACATTTTATTCGCAAGTTTTGTTTATAAGCACGTTTTCAAATCAAGTTTTTCCAAAAACATAGGTCAAACAATTCAATTTTATTTACCTAATAATATTTAAAATACATATCACATCTCTCAAAAAATCTCCAAGTTTAAACAGTAACCAGATAAGGACATTCAATCAACAAGCCTGGCCTGAATGTTGTGAAGTTAAAAAATATTGGTCGTAAAAGTGCTGCATAAAGCGGTCCCCGTATAATATAAATCATAGGATTGTTTCATTCCGTTTTATTATGCCGTGTGCCAGTCAAGTCGACTTTTGTAAAACACTAACTATAAAAATGTTGTTTTATAGCTTTAATAACTTTACTCTGTTGTTACTGTAAATTGTATGCTTTGGGTGCGTTGTGTGTGATACGTTATTTAGATTGTATCTTTATTTTGGATGATAGTGAATTATGTGTAGGTACAGAGAAACCCTAATTAAATGTTTATATTAGCTTAAATCAGAACTATTATTTCCTAAAATGATATAGTCTTATTCCAAAAAGATTAAGAGTAAGGTTTAAAATTTTATGCCGACTATTTTTTGCAAATAAAATCAAATAGTGACAGCATTTTAACCTAGCTTGAAGTTTAGTGCATATTTTTTTAATAACAGAGATAATAGTTATTAATATATTAATAGGTCAAGGATCATAAGACCGCCAGCGGTCGCGACCACAATTGATTCATGTCTGTTTTTCGATCCTCAAGGGGTTAGAGAAGATATTTCGTATCTCCCGAACGCTGCCCAGCCGAGTTGGATTCGACGATTGACCTCTCTACCTAACTGGACCGTTTGTCCCAGGTATACATATTCGTCAACAATTTCAAGAGCAGAGTCTCCAACCTTCAGAGGAGTGGGTACGACACGAGAGTAAGACTTGATTTTCGCCTTCTTCATATTATTTTTAAGGCCAAGGCTTGTTGAGGGACTCTGTTGAGATTACCGAAAATTGTGCGCAGGTCCTCCAGGGTCTCAGCCATGACTACTATATCGTCGGCAAATCGAAGGTGACTGATTGATGTACATGCCGTTAATATTGATGCCGAGTCCTCTCCAGTCCAGAAGCTTAAACACGTCCTCCATAGCAACAGTGAAGAGCTTTGGAGGTATGACGTATCCTTGTGTCACTCCACGCAGCAGCTGGACTGAGTTTGAGCTCTGGTCCTGAAGGCGAACTGTCATAGTGGTGTTTTCGTACAAACACTTCAACACTTTAATGTACCGGTAGTCAATTTGGCACCGCTGCCGCTGGAGAAACTGTAGCATGGCCCATGTTTCAATCGAATCAAAGACTTTCTCATAGTCCACAAACGTTAAGCAAAGTGGCCGGTTATACTCTTCGGTCTTCTGTATAACCTGCCGCAGCGTATGTATGTGGTCTACGGTGCTGAAGCCTTTTCGGAATCCGGCTTGTTCGATTGGCTGGATATCATCAAACCTGCGTGCGAGACGATTAGTTATAACTCTCGAGAACAGCTTATAAACGTGACTTAGAAGTGATCTGGGTCTGTAGTTCGTCAGTAGGGTCTTGTTGCCCTTCTTTAAGAACAACACAACCATACTTACATGCCACACTTCTGGTGTTCTACCTCTAAGTACGACGGAATTAAATAGTTTCTGAAGAGCTGCGAGTACCGGTCTTCCGCCCGCTTTCAGAAGCTCAGCCGTGATTCCGTCAGCACCCGATGCCTTGCTGTTCCTTAGCTGCTTGAGAGCCATACTGATCTCGAACAGGCTGATGGGTTAGCTTAGCTCTAGGGTCTATAGCTAAGCTTTTTACAGGTGGCCGCGTTGAGGTGTAGAGCTGTCCATGAGATGAGAAATAAATATGTCGATAGTTTTAATTTAGTTTTAATGTAAGAGAAAACGTGAGAGAAGAGGAAAAACTACACTTATTAATGTTTTTCATTGAAGCAGTGCACACAGAAATTTCTTTTATATTCCACACATTCAGTAATTTTTTTTCTTTTCTGTCAGCTTAGCGATTTGTTACAAAGGTTCGGAGTTTTTCCATAGCATCCTACACAATTTATCTTATAAACACCTTTCACTAAATTATGTTTATTGGGTTTTGGTGCGGGTTCTGAAAAGATAAATTTGTTGAATGATTTTGCTTTGTATGTGGTGTGTAGTATAATTAGGTAGGTAAATAAAATAAATAGTATTGATGAATGACTCAGCTTTTTAAATCTCTTTGATAAATCAATCTATAATTCGATTTAATATTTTCAACACTGTCTTCATGAACATCGTAGTTTGAATCTATTTTTTACGGCACCTTTCATTCTGTCTTGACGCCATGTCGACGCATGTGTTTCTCTCGAATGCGATCCAACACTGGCCGCACGAAGCTAGCGCAGGGTGCGGTACAAGGTGCGCGGTATACAAGGAGCTTTCGACCTGGTTTCGCACTGATGAAATTTTATTTCTTCCGTGCGGTACCAGGTCTAAGAAATCTGGTATTAAGGTAGACACACCACTGGACTTTATTTAAATAACATATCTTAGATATAGAAGGCGACTGCTAGAAACCGGAAGAAACTTCAAGGGCTGGTCAGGTCAAGTGTTTCAAACATGACAAAAATAACACAAAAGAAATTCGTTTTTTTTCATTTTTTTTAATAATACTTTTTGTGAATTTTAATTAGATAGTCTTTGAGAACCTATCTAATTCATTTTAAAGCATTAACATAAGAAAAATAAAATGAAAAACCCACGGGAAGATAGGGGGTGGTAGTATTCTTTCACCGCTACCGACACGGTTTATCTAAACAATATGTCAAAATTAAAGTCAACTTTATTTAACGCTATCTCTCTAAGAAATTAAATTAACTAAATAATCGAGACGCAAATCGCATAACAGTTGAATGACGTTCGTCGGATCAATCAAATAATAACAAGAAAAATACCAGTGCACGTGCGAGTGTTGTTTATCTATCTTCCGGTTGACACATACTTACCCACATCATAATTCCGTGACAGTAACGTCTTATTTTCGCTACACGATAAGGTAATAAACATGTTTGTTCTACCATTGTTTAAATTATATTTATCTTTCTTATTTTATAAATTCTAAATCCTAAAATTTTTGTAATTTTTTAGTAAAACATTGCCTATATTCAAAGCTTATTAAAATTTACGGGAAGCACTTGACCTCCAACTTAACCTGATGTTAAGTTATGATACAAGCGAGGACGGAAGCGCACTTCACCCCGGAATCTTCAACTACTGAGCTACTGAGAACTGGCTATCATATCTCTAACCACCGCAACAAAACAATGCAAGATATGAGGACATACTTAGAAGATGGTGGTAGCTACACCACCAACCAAACCGAGCACAAACATGTACCCCCGCTTGGAATCGAACCCAGGACCTCGGTTAAATGATTATTGTTAAACGTTAAATTTTTATGATATTTTATATGCACGATTAATATCAATATTATATAGTTTATAAGTATAACCGTGGTGCGTAGCGGTCAAAGTATACTATCACCTAATCTCTTCCCCTAGGTATCGTAAAGGGCGACTAACGAAGATCCAACAGAGCGGCGATGGGCCCACCATCTGTCACGCTGAGCACATGTGCAGTAGCGATTTTGTGAAAAGTGCACCATGGCATAGAGGACTGCTTTTGCGGTCCTCATTCTCTGACTAACCCTTCGTGGATAATAGCCGCGATTATATAAGGTGACTGCTACAAACCGCAAGAAACTTAAAGGACTGGTCAGGTCAAGGGTTTTAAACATGACAAAAATGACATGAGAAGATTGCAGACTAAGTAGGTACTTATCGCCCAGCTGCCGCGGACGGGTCAACAGACGGGTGGGTCAACGGCCGGCCGCTGCCCGCGCGTTGTAAATAATCGTTAAGTATATATTAGTTAATTATTTTATTTTATTTTTCTTATGTTATGTCTTAAAATAAATAAGATACTCGAAGACTATCAAATTAAAATTCACAAAATGTATTATTAAAAAAAAGAAAAAAGCACGAATTTCTTTTCTGTCATTTTTGTCATGTTTAAAACACTTGACCTGACCAGCCCTTGAAGTTTCTTCCGGTTTCTAGCAGTCGCCTTATATATGTATGTATGTATAGAAAGTAATAATATAAAATAAATATAAGTATAGAAAATTGCATAAATTGCAGACAACAACAATATTTCTCGTAACTCGATAAATCCTATCTGAAAAAAGTCGTTGATCACAACACCGACTCAAACTTTCTTGTTTCGCCAACTTCTCTTCGAGATCTTCGCGAGCACGAACGTCGACAATTGACACATGCTGACAACTGACAAATGCTGACATCTGACAACTGCTGACAGGCGACAAATGTTGACGATGTCGCTGCAACGCGGCCGACATCGCCGGGGGTGGGGGTGAAAAATTGCGGTTGTTGCCCCGGAGCTTTTATTGGTAAATTAATTTTGCAGAGATGCTTTGATGGCGGCCATTGAAACGTTTTATTAGGACGACATTGTTATGTTTGCGGCATTTGCGGGTTTGAGAAACGTTTAGATTCAAGAGAGGTTTCATTAGTTGTAATCTGTTATAAACAGGGCAATTTATTCTAAAGTTTTTTTTAAATTTTGTAATTTATTTATTTAGTTAGTTTAGGTACAGCAACAGAATACAAATTACAACAAACACATAAAAACAATATCAAATATATATAGACTAAATTTGCACTCCGATTATAGCTGAACATAGCATTTTCTTAGTAAACTTCAGTTTTACATACAAAAAAAAACGACAGTGATACAAAAAGAAAGAAAAAATTAAACATAATATAACCTACTAAAAAAATGTAAAAAAAAAGTTTTTATTACAACAAAAAAATATTCTTGCCGCCCCTGTGGTTATGTGATAACCTACCGGTAAGTCCCAGAGTTCACGGGTTCGGTTCCGAGTAGGCGGATACCGCGGATACATATTAGCATTTAGTTAGTTTTGTTTCCATGATATGCTTCATTTGCTTACATTTAACAAAGCATTTTATCGAAAACTAAAAGAATTATACCAATCATTTGACAAAATACTGAAAGACCAGTGTTTTTCCATGTTACTTTCTCCAATTTTGTTACATCAGCCTTACCTTCAGCGTCTTCGAACAACGAAAAACTGTCGCCCCCATCTCCTGACCGTGCCCTAATGTACAATATTTGGCCTATTACTCCGTAGAGCTCATTGATTTATTGGTTATGAATCAACCCCTCCCGACCCCCGCCATTACACCCTGATGTATCGCCCTGATAATGAATCTAGTTGTATTTTTGCCGGGAACGTGTGATGGAAATATGAAGGTGGGGGGGACGGGACGGGGGTGAATTACGGCGGCCCGGTGATGGCGGACGTTATTTACTGCCTCCAAGTTGCTATGATGGTTTCTTAGTGCGGTTATTTTCTATGAAATGATGTGAAACGAAAGGAAATGAAAATTAGTTTTATAAAAAACTTTGACACGTAAACTGCACTGGCATAATAAATATGAACGTCGATAAAAAGCAATATAATATTATAACAATGAAAAAAGTGTCTGTCTACGAACAGTTATTTTAGTAGAGGATCCGAGTATATTACGATCTTCACCGGTTAATAGGTGAAAAGTATTTTATATCAAAGGACAATGGCAGGGTACTATGGAAATTTTGTACAGGCCTACAATTTTCATGTTTGGCAATGAGACTTACACATTTGGTAGATTATATTATTGAGAATTACTACATAAATTAAGAGAATTTTAAATGTTGGGGTTTAAAAGTTAAACTTGTATTTCGATAATTTTTTAAGGTTAGGTTTTTCCCTGTATTTGATTGACATTGACAGTTGAATGACAGGGAGGGACGGACAATGATTCTGACAGTAGGTAACAAAATAAATAATTAATCTGAAAATGTACGTTCGCGCCTTGATTGATTGATTTATAGATCAATCGTGAATCGAACTAAAATAGGTAGGTAGGTACATATATAGTGCATTTCAATATTAACTAAGTAAGTAAGTACCTATGTATTGTTAGCCCGAGTTCTAGATTCTAGAAGATAGATAGATAGGATAGGAAGGATAGATACCTATCAAGAACTGCTGCGACTGTGATTATTTAGAACTTTGTGCTTGGTTATTTAAAACAAAAAAAGACATAACTACTCATCTGTGTTTTGGTAAATAACAGCAAAATACTTAAAACATGATGAAAGTGTAAACAATAGAAGTAGGTATACACGTTCCCACTTTAGAGGTCTCAACTTTTGACTACCTACCTACCTATACCAACATTAAGTTGAAATAATCTCCTATCCTACATATTTATTATTATAATAATTGTTTGTCCTTCCTTTACGCCCTAACTAAGCAACCAATTGACTTGATCTTTGAAAGAACGAATAGTAACATAGGCTACTTTTTATGCCGATATTCCTATAGGAACGCGAATCACGCGGGTGAAACCGCGGGCAGAAGCTAGTGGTTAAAATAATTGTCTCTGAGATAGGAATATTAGTCTAGTAGGTACTGCTCAGAATGCATACTTACTTATATTTACCGTACTTACAATCGAGGATCTTCCCAGTAGATACTACTAATAAATTACTTCATCAAAGGCAAACAATATAATATCATTCTAAAAAATATGATGAAAACATTTTAAATAAATCAGAAACTCAACTGGTATTTTTGCAGGGAAGTTTCACAATTATACGTACATACACACAAACAAGTAATGTTTTTCCATATTAGCATTTGCTTAGTGGAAATAAAACAATAATTTAGTTTGGTCACATATTTAATATTAAATTATAAAGTAATTAAGGGCACTCTTAAAATAACATCATCGAAAAGTGGAGCAGGTCTAGTCATGCCTTCATGGCGAGAAAATCTGTGAGCAGCACCCAACAGTTCATAGCCCCACAATGCAGTAAAAACTCTGGCTGTCCACTTCTACGTAAAGCTCTTTGAGCTCGGAGCCAACAAGGAACACAAGCTTCATTTTCTGAAGAAAGCTGAAATAAAAAAAAATCACAATTAAATTACAAAAGTAACAGAGTGTAAAAGTAAATACTTTTAATCTTACACCAATTAGCCTAGCCCGCTGACCTCTCTATAATACAAGAATGCTGACCTAAATATTTACTATCTTGAGCGTCTCAGGTAGCAAATTGATAGTTTAAGTAGGTCAGTGGCCTAGCCCCAAAGTAAGCACTGGAAGGCTTGTGATATGTTATACTAGGCCAATGTGTAAAAATGCAGTTGTGATAGTAGTAATAACAGAGGCGAGGGATGTGTTTGGGGAAATACGGTGAAGGTAAGCCGGCCAAGAATTTACAAATCAGACAATAATAAACATGGAATGTTTAACTCATTGGTGGCACTAATTACTGACATAATTATTAAGATCTGCATGGTGGATCCCTGTAGTGGGATTTCTTATAGGAAAGCCGATGGGATTCGGAATGTATGGTACATATATGTATTTAGTAGAATGATTATATAGGTAAATAGTCATGGTCTCAGGTACAAATGCTCGTATTCGTCATAGAAACATTTCCCCCTACTGGGATTCAAACCCAGGAACTCAGAGTAGGTATCATCACGAAAACCAGTGTACATATTACTTCACCACGGAGGTAGTCAATAAGTAAAATATGTAAGGTGTTACCTCTCGTGGTCTAATCCAATTCAAAATTATGTTAGTCATCCTTTGTTCCTCTTCATTTGGCTCTTGAAAGACAACTCTTCGTCTGCTCATTCTTAAAACAGCACGTCCACATACAACACGTCATGGCGATGGCCAACATGCCTTGTAGTTTTACTTTCAGATGCAATAGAATGGGTTGCTAATTCCCAGGAAGCATGACAAATATAATCAGAAGGTGTTGTCTAAAACAATAAGAGCATGGATGAAGTTTATTAATTGATCAACAAAATAGTAGAATATTAGTAGTAACAGATACAGAGGTGCATTGCTGCACCAAATATGTACGATGTGTTCTCGGTTTAGATGTCTAAAATGGTTGACGACATATTTCGTACTATGTACGGCTTACCTCTCAGGGATATGACCAAAAACGAATAGTGTCGACTAAGGCTTGACTCTCGTTCGTCAGTAAATGCCTCCTGCGATCCAATCGAAATGCATTGCATCACAGAACAATATACTTTAGCATTGCATACTCGACATTGTGATTGTAATGTATCACCCAATCAGACAGTAAAACTATCACGAAAGTGCAGTTAAAAGTACTGCGCAAGCACAACACAATATTGTTTGTGTTCATTTCATTTCATTATCACATTCAGAAAGCGGCTTTTCGCAAAATAGGTAGGAATAAAATTCTAAACACATTAGCATTTATAATAAAACACATTTTTTTATTACGTTGACCAAAAGCTCAGACTGACATTGACAGTGTTGCAAGTAGTTTCATTCGTCTTTTTACGTGAAACAAATCGATAAGAAAATCAATCTTAAAAATAATATAAATTATAAATATCAAAAGTAAATAATCAACTACTAAAAGATAAAAAGTCTGTAATTGTAGGTATAGGTCTAAGTTATAAAATAGTTGCACAAATAAGTATTTTATAAAAACTAGATTAACAATAATAAGACTTAATCAGCTATTTGAGAAGCGATTTCAAAATCGATAAATCGATATTTTTATGCCAGGCAACTAAGACAGCAGATTTTTGTTTTGCGTATAGTATCTGCTAGTTGAAATGCGTTTCGTTATTAGTTTTAGTATTATTATTTCGCTTTACGATTTTTCTTTACCCCGGACTTCTAAAAATATAACATTTACTGGAAAATAATGAGAAAAAATTAAGGAACCAACTATGCAAATATGGTACCAAAACTTGAACATTGTGGGGTTGTACGCCAGTACGCGTTCTCCTTTAATATGTTAAAAAATATATTGCGAGTAAAAGTTTCAGTCCAGTATAGGTAATATGACGAATTTAACCGCCTCTGTGGTCTAGTGGCTAAGCTACCTGTTTCAGACCCAGAGGTCCCGGGTTCGATTCCCAGCGGGGGGTACATCTTTGTGTGCTCGGTTTGGTTGGTGGTAGGGCTGTTAAGTCCGCCTGGCTAGCTACCACCATCTTATCTAAGTCTGTCGCCATAACAACGATGTTTATAGCATTGTTGTGTTCCGGCAGTTTGAGATAAGATAGCCAGTTCCTCAGTGGTTGAGGATTCCGGGTGAAGCGCGCTTCCACCTTCGGCCTTATCGTCACTTACCATCAGGTGAGATGAAGGCCAAGCGCTTACCCGTTGCCCTTAAAAAAAAAAAAAGAAAAAAAAAAGAATTAAATATTTAAAAATTGTTTTTTTTAAACGTTGCACTGGTTTGGATAATAGATAAATTACATAGGTACCAATCGAAAGAATAAAGGCTATGAAGCCTATAGAATATGCAAACGTTAGTTTGACTATTTTTTTCCCGTTACAACTATTGGGTAGGCAGGTGTAAAAAGGTAAGTCAATATTAGTAATTTGCAACCGTCCGGTTAATAAATATAGTAAATAAATGTATGTATAAATAAAGATAATCTCATTACAAACACACACACACCAAACTAGTGCAATGTTATAAAATAAAAAAAAATAAAAAATTATAATCTTAATAGGTACCTACTGGACTGAAATTTTTCAGCCAACCCACTAGCAATATATTTTTTAACTTATTAAATTTGATGTAAAATACTTTTCATCCATTAACCGGCCCGGTGAAGGTCGTTCTATACTCGGATCTTAGACTATTTCTATTTGTTTGGATAACTACAATACAAATAAAACTACAATTTCACACAATGCGATTCTGCCGCGCTGCCGTTACTGTAGGTTGGTTCTACTACGAAGATCACAGCAAAATGCTTAGTAGCAACTGTTTTGAAACGATAGAATCAGATAGTTTACAAGTGTGGTGAACTACTTTTTACAATAACCATGTTTGAAAGCATGCATGTATGACCAAGTTTATTAACAAAGTGCCTTTCTAATTTAAAGTTTTTTTACTTATTATTGTTTCTTGACCTAAGATATTAACCTAGTATTTGAAACGGCCAGAAACAAATTTACTTTTTTTTTTTTCAAATATTTGTTAACAGTTTTACTTTAGTTGTGTTGTTTCAACGCAATTCAGAATCCGAGTCTATTTGTTAAATTACTAATCTATAAAATTATTATAATTAAAATATACTAATCGGGCAATTTGTGATTAAACTCGTGATTTTAAGTAAATTTAATACATTTAAAATATGTTTTTTTTAAATGCAAGAGATACAAAAATGTTAAGTTTAATAATGGACTATTAAAAAATCTGTTATATTACAAGCTTTTATTTATCTTGCAATGTATGTTTGTTCGGGTGAAATCTTGCAACTTAATTTGACACACTTCCCGGTTACCGATTAAGCTGAAATTTTGCATACATGTGTAAATCGCGTGACAATGCAATATTATGATGATATGGTGCTAATCTGATGATGGAGCTGGATGGTGGCCATATGAACTTCGCAATGAAACAACACAACCTCATCGACTTTGGGCTCGTTTGAATCATCTTGATGAGTAGTTTGTCTTTAAATGGCAACCAGGGTCTGATGATGGAACTGGAAGGTGGTCATAGCAACTCTATAATGAAACGACACAACCCCATCGAGTTTCATCTCGTTTGATTCGTCTTGACGAGTACTTTGTTTAGAGATGGTTACCTGGGTCTGATCTGATGATGGAGCTTGAAGGTGGTTCTAGGAACTCAGTAAAGAAACGGCGCAACCCCATCGAGTCTTGGCTCGTTTGATTCGTCTTGACGAGTATTTTGTTGCTAGCTGGTAACCAGGATCTGATGATGGAGCTGGAAGGTGGCCATAGGAACTCAGTAATTAAGCGACACAACCGCGTCGAGTTTGATTCGTCTTAATGGGTGGACCGTTTTTGATGGGCAAATAAACAAGTAACAAGACTATGTTCCTAATAAGTGTAAATAAACAAGTAAGTTATATAACTTGATGTGATTGATTTTAACTATTAATATTTTCAATCTAAGAAAATACGAGTACTTATTTACTTTCTTAAATCTCGCGACAACCTTTCATATCATATAAAAAGTAAAAGTTTTTTTTTCTTTTTATCGCATTTAAATAAAAGCTTTTCTTTTAAAAAGGTTTTATTACTTTATTTTTTTAATAGAATTTACTACACAACTTAAATTCTCGATTTTAAAAACATTAATTTTTAAACAAAATTTTAAGCACAAAATAAATACAAACATCTACAAGAAAAATAAAAACGCTTCCTATAAAATAATAAATTGGTGGTCTGCAGAAACATTGGATGCAAAGGAAAAGGTACAAAATTGACGTTTCATTCAATAGAGCGCCGAGTGAGCGACGCCCGTCACAGGCGTCACAGATAGCGAGCCAACTGACAACTGACGAAGGACGAGCGATCGACAATTGCAGATACGATTCGGCTGCTCCGCGAAACTGCGCGTTCACATTAGGAGTTGGAGTCTCAGTCGAGTTCTTAAATATAACAACGCGTGGTGTGAGATATTTTTCATTCACATAAGTAGGTACGTATGTATATACAAAAGTATGCTAAGACTCTTAGATGAATGATTGGTCTCGCTGCCGAGATCAATCATTTATCTATGGCTAAGACTATTATTTCCGAAGGGTTAGTCAGAGATCAGTCAATGAGAATCGCAAAAGCATTCCACTGGCACTGTCCACATATTTTTAATTTTGGCACTCACAAAGCACATTTAAAGGATGTTCATGGTATTTAAATAATTCAAAAGTACATAATATTAGGTCCAGAATACCTTAAACCGATAAGTATGTAAGTATGGAAAAGTATGAAAAACCACATTATTTAGACGGGATTTAACGCAAAACTACTTAGTAAAGGCATTCTACGCATACCTTTTATACCCGACGTTTCGACCGAGTTGCACCGGCCGTGGTCACGGGTGGACTGCTGTCGCGGTGTATCGCCTCCGTTTGCGTCGCTGAGTCTTCATCCACCATCACATTATTTATTCAACTACCGTCACACACAACACTAACGGTGTCTCTTTTCCGTATACAAGCCTTATTCTGGTATTTAGCCGATTGCGGACTAAAACGAAGTGGCATTTTTGCAAACACTGGATTCCACACTGATGATAGTTTGTGACCATCTTCCCGATGGAAATTGTTCGGATATTTCTTAATTTCAATCGCTTCACGCATTACTCTTGAATAAAAGTGGTCTGTGGAGAGGACTTGCGTAAGATGAAATTCGAACCAGTGATTTGCGCCTCTTTCAAGTAAATGCTCCGCAATGGCTGATTTGTTAGACTGGCGGTTTTTCACAGCCGCAATATGTTCCTTGACCCTCTCATGGATAGTCCGTTTTGTCAGGCCTATGTAGGAATTACCGCAGCTACAGTCTATCTTGTATACGCCTGGTGTTTGAAGTGGCAAAAAATCCTTCGGGGAGCCTACAATGTTCTTGACCTTTATGCCTGGAGTGTTTAGTGTCGGCTGCTTCCGTAGTCGATTCACTCGATATCCGTTTTTATTGAGTACCTCCTGAACATGATCCAGCTCACGCTTTAAATGCTCAGGGTCACAGAGGTCAAATGCTCTGTTCTTTAGTGACGTTATCACGGATTGCAAGTGTCAAGGGTGGTGATGTGAGGTAGCACGTAGGTATCTGTCCGTGTGCGTGGGTTTTCCCGTCTAAATATGTGTGCATAACCTAGATGTTACTGATTTTTTTTTTAATCTTGGTGATATTCGGATATGATAGTTAAAACGACTCTAATAACTGGGAGAAATAGCAACAATATTTTTTTCGGGCTTTTAAAAGCCCCGTCGCAGCATCTGGGATAATAGAACGCGAAAGTTTAAAAGTGTATGTATGAAGAACATTATGAGAGTGACGACCTCCTTGGTCGAGTGGTTTGTACACCGGTTTTCATGGTGTCGCCATCTCTGAGGCCCCGGGTTCGATCCCCGGTCGGGTCAATTTAGAAATTATTGTTTTTCTAAATTGTCTCGGGTATGGGTGTTTTCTGTGTATAATAAATATGTATTTAAGTATTTTAAGTATGTTTATCCGTTGTCTAGTAACCATTTAACGAGTTTCATAAAGAAGCTTCTCTTGGTCTAGATAATTGGTATGAGTGTAGGAAAGTTTATTATATTTATTAGAGTAAATAAAGCCAAATAAGTGAAGTGGAATTGGAGGATCGTGCTGTTGCCTATGTGGGAAGTGGGAAGACCTATGTGGGAAGAAGAATGGTGGCTATAAGTGGGGAGTTTACATGCTGATGGTGATTGTTATGATAATACCTTTGTGTTATAAAAAAAGTGAAGCCTCCGAATATGCACAACCAGAAAAGGCTATCCGTTTTGTTTTTCGAGTGAGCGTTGCGGAGACGCGAGTACATCTCACACGATTGACGTATCGTGACCGATCGTGTATTATTGCATACAAATCGTTACGAAATATATTATCATATAATCGTTATTGAGCTCTTAATTTTAGAATTCGCTGTTTACATTAAACTGTTTTGTTAACATTAATTTGACTTATTTTCTTTTATTGTAAATTAAATATAATATTAAGAAACAGCCGCTGCATTTCTGTTCTAAATCCTGTTTTCAAAAATAAATCTGATATAATAGCAGATTTGACATTCATTTTACCAACATAAAAATATTTGATTATAGCGTTTTGGAACTTTTATTCTTATTTTTTTTACTACTACTTAAAGCTGTATTTACCTACACTAACGCTAATGCAACAGCGTCACAATATAGCAAGCAATTAAGCCAAATGTTTAAATGTTCCGCTTGTATTGAGGAGTCGATGACAAATCGACCCACAAGTGTCCATCTACAAATTTTTGACAAAAACGTCCCTATTGCACATTAATTTCACACCGACGACGCCTACGGCTGACACGCATAAAGAAGCCAAACGACTACCACTATTGACAATAAATCAATTTTATAGAAAACTATACAGAACACAATACGTCTCTCCGTGTTCGGACTGCGAGGATTTGCATTAGTGATTACATTAATCATTTCCTCATACAATCGCGGCAATAAAAGCCATAAAACTTTCTATGGGACGCCATTAATTGTCATTGACAGCTGACAGCGGCGGGGGGATGATTGACAAATGTCAGTGGAGCTGTGAAAGGACGCCGGTTTTTGTTTCGCTCTTGTTTTGTTTAGTTTTCGTGAAGTTTTTTATTATTTCTGATGATAGTAGCGTGACTTGCGACATCCAAAGCTTTTTATTGATCCACCGTTCCATTTTGATGGGGTATGAAATTTTATGCAGTTACAATTTTCGATGCATAGGTACTGTACTTACTGAGTTTTTTACATGAAGTAAGAAAGATTTTTCTTTTTTAATACTTAAGTAGTTAGAGCAGTGGACCAGCAATCCAATGGTCGTGGGTTCGAATCCCATTCGAGCTTCCTGAGACTGGTTGATTTTTTTCTAGTTAAAATTTTATCCTATATTTATATAGCATTGTGAATGCAAAATTTCAATAATAAAGATACTTAAGTACTTACTTACTTTTTCGTAGTGAAAGTACTACAAGTCAACATTAGTTCACATAACCAGTTAGGTACTACCCACTTAGAATTAAAATCATTTCCATATTTTTGCTTTTTTCCTGACTCTTAGCGAACTTATAACATAGTCAATACTATGACTACTTATTGTTAAAATTGCGATGCTATTTATGTACCGTTATGGCAATCGCGCCGAAGCAACAGTTTCATTATAAGCACGCCGCCGTCTCGTCGCTCAGCGTCCCGCCTGACGCCTGACAGCAGCCTCCAGTTATTCGGATGTCAGTCGGAAGCGAACCTGTTATTTCATTAATGCAAGCTTCTTGTTGGGAAAGGTCATGGTAGCTCTAGCGCTCTTCAAAGCTACCAAATCAGTGACGGACATTGTTACGATTAAAGGAGTACTTGAAACGACAGTAAAGTTTAATCTGCCTGTTGCGGCTGGTAACAGAATGGGACCCACAGCTGGCACACGTACTCATGTGCAGCTGGTTCTCAATATTATAATACCTACTTGATTGTAACAGGATGGGTAACCGACAGTTGATTCTCCATTATCAGTAGAAGGCACGTTAATAGACTGGTATTAGCTGATTTTAAAATCAGATTCATCATCGTTATCATCAGCCTATAAGCTTCCCACTATTGGGCACAAGCCTAAGGAGATCGTTAAAACACAACCGAAGCAGTAGTTATTACACTTACAGGCTATTAATTTTAATATGTTTCATTCAACGTCAACATTTCCGTTGCTGAACTTTTCAAGCGACCGATTCGCAAGATATCACCGCTGTCAATTAGGCGTTACACATCAGCGTAATTAGATATCGCCCTCGCCCATAACTCCGTTTCAATGTCACAATTTCATTATGGTCGGCGGCGGCGCGTCGCGTCAACGTCGCGGCGCCGTCAGCCGTCACCTGTCAGCTGTCACCTGTCACCCGTCAATCTCGCGTCATTCAATTGTCAGCCGGGAGCGACAGTCCGTTAATTAGACTTTAACATAACACAAGCATTACTGCGCTGGATAAGGTTTTATGTTGCTGAATTTTGGTGTATCGGATGAAATGAGTAATTGAATTACTGCTTTTTACGTTAGAATACTAGTATTCAAAGTTGCTTATAACAATTTTGGCATAACTATTAACTTTTTTTTGGTATAAGTAATTTTCTTCTAGGTCAATGATCATAAGACCGCCGGCGGTCGCGAAACAATTGATTTTCAATTGTGTCTGGTTTTACGGTGCTCAAGGGGTTAATAGCAAAACCTTACTTTAATACCAAGAACTAAGTTTTACTAATAAATTAAATGTTTATTGTTCTTAATATTTGATTATTTGCGTTCAAAACGCTAAAAAATTACCACTGAGCTAATCATTTTTTTTCAACGTTCCGTTCGTTATCTTCGACTTAAATGTTTAATACTTGTTGTTACGCAAATGTTTGTATCCATTTTGACTAATGGTTTTCAGAATTCAAGGATCAGATATGTCATGCGTTATCTAACTAATCCTAAAACACAATAACGTCCTATGGCTTTATCAAGTTAATTATTTATTTTTAATTAAAATTCATTTGATGAGAGTGCTCCTTAAAGGTAACAACTAATTAAATAGTATAAACTGAAGATCAAAAATATGGTATGTATAACGTCCTAACAATACATTGTTATTATAACGGCGACATCGTCACATAGAACTATGGAGCTGTGCGAGGTTCCACCCATGTCGTATTAAAAGACAGCTGTAAACAATTACATCTGGGGGATATTAAAATAAATGCATCTTTTTTCGCTAAAACCCGCTCCCGCAAACACCGCTCAACTATTTTAGTTTTCATGATAAATTGTCGTGTTTCCTTCTTAGTCACTTGACTGATTAAAAACGCAGATGAGACGTTAGGCACTTAAGTGTATCAAAATAAAAAATGTATTGCAAAGAAGTTTAAAGTTACATTATTAGGCAGTACAATATTGAATAAGTAATTTTGTAAACCTTTTTGTAATATAAAATATTTTATTTTAATTGTCTAAAACGACTTGCTATTATTGTCATAGACTTAGACAAGCTATGCTACTGACTAAATCGGAATCTTTCATGTATTGTGGGTTTGAAAAGTGGTGGTACGACCAAATAATTAGTCAACATTGACACTAAATAATGTTATTATTCGAAATCAGGCAATTAGTCAAAAACAATAATTCATAATCTATACTGGGAAACAGTTGTCTATTTAGAAAACCAATAAGTTACTCAATTTATAGAGAATTATTAAAGAAAGAGTTACAAACCCATAATGAAACACCTTATTTTTTTGCGCTGTTTTTATTACTCCTTTATGTAGGTACACAAAATGACACCAATACGCTCTCTATTACTAAAAGAAGTGCTATCTTCTTAACATTAGATACGATATTAAGTATAATCCATAATCTTTGTCCAATGTTTGTTCTGAGCCGGCGGGGGCGACGCGTGGGGGGAGGTGCGGGGAAGAGCGGGGAGGAGCGGGGAAGTGCGCGCGCGCAGCCGCCGCTGACGAGACTTGACAGACATAAATCAATTGTCAAAACCAGCAGTTCACTAATCTCCAGAGACTAATGGTGTGTGACGAGCGAATTGTGGATATGCCCCTACGTGTTTGGCGGGAAACGCGTCCGCCGATGATGTATGCGGGCGGACACATCTCTTTTTATGTTTCATCAATGGAAGTTATAAATTCTTGTTCTCACGGATAGTGGTGTTATTAAATTTAAGAATAGACTTTTTAAAATAGATACCGTATTGCCGTTAGAAATAGATGAAAGTAAGAGAGAAAACAGATATTTCTATAAAAAATCAACTTAAGTCTTTCATATAAAGTAAACTTTTGTTTATTACTAAAATTTCATAAGCTATTTAAAATACGTTTTTCCTTTACCTGGGTGGCAAGAAATTTTGTATAAAAATATGTTTATTTTTTCTTTAAAAAGGAAAGTATTTAACGCAAATGCTTTGTCCACTTTATCATCACCAATAACATCCCATAACTGGACACAGGCCTTCCTACATTTGGAGATTGGATCATAGCCCACCGCGCTCGTTTAATAATTCTAATTTCTTAACTAGGTATTCACATTTAGTATTGCATTATTTAAGTATTTAAAAAAAAAATTTGTCAATCAATCTTATTTAAATTTTATAGCATTTCACAATATTTTTAGTATTCATTTTTTAAGTAAGTATTTACAAAAACATGGCAGCATATCATGAAAAACTGACTAATTACTCCAACAGAATAGACATATCCACACTAATCCATCGGTCGGACGAACGTCTAAAACCGATGGCGCTTAATAGGCCCAAGTGGCGTGTCGTCACAAAAACCGGCGCACTCCAGGACTGTGGGACCCAGACACGAGATGCGTGTTAGCTGGCGGTTTTAACTCCTGAAATAATACATTAGGACTTTGATGTGTGGTGGATATCCTGACTCTGTAAGTCAGAAGCAATTATTGTAAATTTTACTGTCAAATTGTAGATTACCTTGGTCATCATCATCATCATCATCATTATTAGCTACAGGACGTCCACTTTAAAAGAATATGTGTAAGTAATAATAATATACAGGGAGTCCAACGGCTATGCCACGCGGAGAGAAAGACTTAAAATTTCTTTTAAAGCAATTTAAATTGCATTGTTTTTTTTTAATTATTGCCTGCTCCTGTAAGTACCGGGAATCGTAACAACGAAATAAAAAAACCTGTATTTTTACGATACCGATCGAAATGGTCAATCACGATGATCTTTAACCAACATTACATACAACACTACATCTCAAATAAAAAGAAGACCACGAAAGGACCATAGGAAGAAACGCCCTCACCATCTAACATATTTCAAATTAGTGTCATTAGAAGGGTTTAAAAGAATAGATATTTTTTACTATGGCGACGTTCTTCAAATACGAAGGATTTAGGTTTTAAAAAATATATTGTTTTTTTTTTCAACAAAATAAGATTGCAAGAGCAGACCAGCCTCCACAGGCGGCACTCGTTCACGAGTATGACATATGAATCGGCCATCCCTTCGCTCAACCATGTTTTAGGTAACGTAATGACCCGACTCAAATGCCACCACCGCAGAGACACTTTGAGAGAGCATGAGCATGACACACTCGAGCAACTCCAGCTAAAGCAAGAAAACAATTAGACAACTTTATTCGCAGCGTTTACATAAAAAATAAATACATTTATGCCGAAAAGTTTTTTTATTATAAATAAACCCAATACTTTTTGCAACTAACACAGGTACTTTAGGCTTCTTTGGGCCCCAATGAATAAATTGACACGTATCCCATTACTGTTATAGGGTGGGGACAGGGTTCATACAAAATCCCCCATGTAACATTTTGATTTAAAATTTTGTTTGACTTTGCAATGACTCTAACAATTTGATAAAAACTGATTGTAAGTTTCCGAGAAAAGTAATTATTTTATATTAAAATGTGAAAATTCATTTTAAGACTACTTAAGACTAAATAGATACTTTATGGAAAAGATTTATACAATAACTATGTTTATTTATTATTTAATGAATAATATATATTCTGTTGTTCTACCAATTTACTATTGACGAACGCTAGCGAATAGACATAGAGCCTTTGCCACTGTCTAGGGGGGCTGAACTCGAGTCCCAGCTGTTCCAGCTGAGTGAGCACGCAGCCTGTAAAGCAGAGTCTGAGGCGTGGGAGCCGATCGATTAGCCCGCTCAATTAACGACGAGTGATGTCATGTGTGTGATGCCTGATACCAGTACATTTTGCCGCCACTCAGGGCTGCCACTCGTACATACGACACTTCATAACGGTAAAAAAATATTAAGACAAACTAAATTATATTTTTTATCTGCTTTAAGTAGAAAATAAGATAAAACCCTTTTTATTAGTGTGACAGTAATAACACGAGCTCCGTAAGAACGCATATCAAAATATACACAGAAAGTAAATAAAAATCACTTTTTAATTTACATTACTAAATACACACCAACATTGTAACTATGGTATTACTTACCTCTTGTTTAAATATAATCCATTAACTTTCTAGTTTTACATTCTTGTAAAAAATATAGAGAGTACCTAATTATAACAACCGTTTTCAAACTATTTTAAGTTTTCTGTAAAAATGCTACGTGTAGCGTACCCTAAGTACGCATATTTTCTTAATTATTGTTACTGAGTAAACTAAATGACGATGAAATGCAATACAAAATATTATTTCACATAAAATGTGGTACCCAGAAACATTTTTGTTTCTTTAAAAGTGACAAAAAACAGTCTTTATCGGAGTGCTATACTAAAAAGGTATTAAATATCTAATAAGATTCCGTCCGGGAAAGCAATTGAAGATGCATAGTATGACTGTGACTTTATAAGTAATAAAATGTTTTACGACTGCAGACTGCATGCAAGTGCCTTTAAAACACAACTAAACTTCCTTTTTTCTGTTTAGTCTTTAAAAATGTTAAAATTCTACGAAGTGTAAAACTAATTACTATAAAAATTACTTTTAATTACTTAACGTTTGAAACTTATCAGAACAAATGTAAACCTCCATCTGCTAAAATGAAAATAAAGAGACAATTAAATGTAAATATTTATCTCATTTTTGTTAGTGAAGGCACAGGCAGTAACACTTTTAAACTAGTTATTGATCAAATCTCATGATCAACTCGAAACCTATTCAAAAACGCAGGAATAGGTTTCGAGTTGATCATGAGATTTGATCAAAAACTCTAATTTACAATTCTAATGTTGTTAGAGCTGGTCTTCGATCATAAAAGATGGTAACTAAACACAGAACTAAAACCAATATAACGTGTAATAATATAATATTATACTTCATTTGGCGGTACTAAATCGATTGAAAACCTACACTCATTTCCTGGCCAGGCGTCACGTGCTCTGCTGGGCTGTTTTCGACTTTAACGCGTTGTGTTAAAGCCGGTGGGGTCTGTTCTGACCCCTGAAATATGAGTGGAACAGTCGCCGCGAACAGTGATTGATGCCTGCTGACTGACGTGTGCACGAAGGCGGGTGTGCCGTCATGGCCGCTGGCGCAAGTTGTACGCTTACGACGAATTAATAACCTATCTATCCGCTTGGTTTGCCTACGAAACGAGTTCGAAATTTGACTTCCACCACATAATAACTAATAGTACTACCGTACTGTAACTCCGTTTTGCAGGACAAAACAACAGGTGATTGTTAATTTTGATCGTTACAGACGCCGACAGTAACATTTTAAATAACTTGTTCTTAATTAGGTAGTGTATTATTCCGGTTTTCTATAAAAGACGATATAAGCAAAGCGTACGAACGAGAGGTTTGACATTTTCTTTAAATGGCTAGTAATAGTAACTCCAATACAGGAGCGATAGCAGCGACCGTACAGTGATTAACCTTTACGTCACAATTAATAAAACAAAGATTTTTATACCTTTCTTACCTGTAGGTTTGGACAGGTACATCTGTACTAGATGACTCTCATTTTAATTAGCGGATTACAGCTACCACATGGTTTTGGTTATATTTTGTGTAAAAAAAATATATTTTAATCTATATCCAATTTTCATCTTATAACCCTACCGAAAGCTGAAACGTATTTTGATAAAAAGTCAAAAGTAAACGATTTCTTATCTATTTTAAAGTAGTTGACAGTGAGATGTAACTTGAAGACGTAAGTCTATAACTTGGACACCCTCAAGTCGGTTTGTACGTAAAGCAAGCACAAATAGTGACCCCGGCTAACAAGCCTTGTCGCCGTTGCCATTATTAAAATTTGATGGGGTTAAAACACAGACAAACGACTGTGTCATTCCGGGCCATTAGAGCTATTAAATTATAATTAATCGCGTTTTCAATACAGAGCGTAAACAATAATGAGTCTTGTGACCGCCCAATTTGCTTGTCCGTATTTAATTATATTGTATTAAAGTATAAATATTATTAAAAAATACTTAAACAAGTAACTTATATAAAAAGTCGAAACTTTTTGTATTGAGCTAGCTAGCTTGCTGTAGTACGTAGTCTCATAGTCTATCCAGCTTTTATTGAAGATATTGTGTCCTTTCTGTGGAGCTGTGTGATGGCGACCTATTATTAAAAGAATACTACTAACCATCTCTCATCTTGGATGTCGCAAAAGGTAACTCATGGACTAAATAGGTACTGCTTAAGGAGGCACATCCAACAGCGTAGAACGGCAGCGGGCCACACCTATCTCACTGAGAACATGTGCAGTGGTTATTTGGTTTGGTTTTGATTTGCCATAAGGTTCGAGTCTCGATCGTGGTAATAATTTCAACACTTTTTTTTTCCTTAAAAATTTAGTTAAAGCATATCTAAGCAATTTAGTGATAGTATTCCAAGAATACACTGAAATTTAATCATGGTCATTCTTAAAAATAGTCTTCCTCAGTTGTCAAACAGAACTCCAATCCCAGATACTCGTGACGGGTTGTCACCTAAATGTCAGATGGTGTTTAAAATTGATGCAGATTTCAGAAAATAGAAATCTCTTTGAAACATTCGAGATGAGATAGTATCGGGCGTGCGTCAAAAGGTATCTCAGATAAGGCCGTCGAGTGCCGCGCGATCATTAGCCCTCGAGACATTGTCATTGTCAAATCAAAGTGACAGATGGAAGGTTTTTCATTTGATAACATAGCATCGTTGGAGTTTCTCCAGTGTTCTTTTAGCAACAACACGTGTTATGAGACTCCATTTTAATTAAATCTACCGTACTATTGTACTGTACTAAATGACAATGTAGGTACTTGAAAAATATTTACCACTTGAAATCGTCTTAATGCTAAACGCGAAGCCATGAATTAAGTTATAATAGAAATAATAGTATTGTTGAACATTTTACATTACATCAAACTTGCACATACGATCTGCCTAAAAAAACTCTTGTACTGAACCTAGGTAACATCAGAGGCACACATTTTTATAGGTTTTTTTTATTAGGCCATGTCTTTAACACATAAGCTATGAAGATGAAGAAAATTAGTGTTTACTAAAATGTCCTCGTTGTCCTTAGTAAGGACAGCGAGGACATTTTAATCAACACTCATGTCAGTAAGGACTTACTTTCAGTATTTCAGTACAAGAGTTTTTAAAATGGTAGCCATACAGTCAGATTCTATGAAAAACAGTTTGATTTAATACTAACACAATTTTTTTAAATTCTTGTTGTGTCAAACTAATTATTTTGTTTCCAATTTAGTTGGCTCACGAAGATACCTATTAAATTATTAAAATGTTATTAAAAAAATAGCAAAAAAAACTAACGTTAAAATTAACCTTTGACTTATGAGATGTAAGTCCTCACCTTATAATTAACTCACAACCAATCTCATTAGATCAATCTTCCAAATCGACTGATGTTATCATCGCTTCAATCGGCACCGTGGTTTCGGCGCGATTGTAGATTGGTCTAGTTGTAAGGAGCCCGACTGCTCGCTGTCAATTAGTCGTCAATCATTATGTCAATCAATCGCCACACGTACTCTTCGTATAAGTTAGCAGACATTAAAAAATAACATTAGGTAAGTAATTTTCTTGTTATTATTTTATTTTTTAAATTTTTGTTTATGTATCAGTAGTTCTGTAAGCTCTCTTCTGTTGTAAGAGAAGAAGAAGATATATTTTCAGTCAGTATGCTGTACATGTGTATATCAGAAAAAAGGCAATGTATGCTGTTGCATAAGGGTTGGCTAACGAAATTAAAACTATAATTTTGGAGACAATGCTTTTATTGCAACACCACAAAAGTTCTAATTAAACGTTAAAACTTCATAGTTCAGTATATATTATACTGTAGAACTTACCAGAACAAAACAGAAACATAACTTTTATTCGCCATTTGAAATTCAATTATTTACTTACTAACAAAATTTGTTAGTTAGTCAAATTGTAGTACTTAGTAGTTAGTTAAAGTATTTAATACAATATGAAACATAGGCTGAAAAAAGCGTTGAATGGATCCTACGTTGTTTTTACACAGACTCCGAAGTTGTTATACTCAGACAGACGCATCGTTTTTGAGTGATAGTGTATGGTCCAACGAAGGTTTAAAAGTTGTTTTCATTTTAAACTTAATGTAACGATGAAATATAAAGTTACCCAAGTCGAACTAATGGCGTGTTAATTAACCTTAGTAATAAAACCTATAATAATACGTACTGTATCGTCATAAAATAAATAAATTTCTTTCTCATATTAATAGCTAAATTAAGCTTAGCTCCCATTGTACCTTTGCCTATTAAGGATATTAATCAAGTGTATTTACATGTATACCTTCAATTTATAGCATACGAGTATCTGTTACTAGACTGGCGAGTATATCTCTACTTGTATTAAATTGTTGTTGTGAATTATCTCTATGCATAGCTGATGCTGTAGTAGGTACCGTTTTATTGATAAACCCCATAATCTCGTGATGGATTCACCAACTCAAAAACCTTACCAGTTTTATTGCTAGCGTGTGAAAGGTGTGCACAATATTTACGATCCACTGTTGGACAGGATCCCAAGGAAATCCAAGGATTTCCACCACTTTAACTTAGTTTCTGCATCATTATCTATCATTTTTCTATCATTTTGCTGAACTTTCATGTCCCACAGTATGAAATTGGCTGTTCCATACGTGTTGATCGAGTTAAGTTCATTCATTTTGTTTTTTAGGAGCTGTATTTTTTCCATGATTTCAGAGTTGGTCCATAGTAAAAGTTGTGCAAAATGGTAAGCAGATCCTTAAAGTGTTGAAACCCTTATAGGAGAGGCTTTTGTCCGACAGTGGAAGTGCGTCGTTCGGATGACGATAATGCTTGTTACAAATTTATTATGAAACTACCGTCATCCTAGGAGTTCCCTCCGTCATTCCAAAAACCGTTTTACCGATTTTCATTTCAACGAAAACCATTAACCGATTACTCAATTGAACGATGCCTTATTTCTACGAAGCTTTAATTTATCGATGTAACGTTTCACCGAAATACCGAAATTCATTTCAGCGACAATACATTTAGCCGAATATTATTTAACCGATGTAACATTTCACCGAATTTTAAGTGTATGCGCAGGTAGCCGCGAATGGACAAGCGCTCGGCTTGATATCCGGAGGTCCTGGGTTCAATTCCTAAGACAGGCAAGTGTGTTTCTGGCCCGGCATAGCCCGCATTTGGTAAACGTGGTGATTAAGCCCATACCTATCAGTTGTAGCGAAGACTAGTTTTCAATGATCCTTTGCCCTGCAGTGGGGCAGTATACAGGCTGTACTTTACTTTTTTTAGGTCCAAAGTTCGGTTACAGGAACGTCTACCTATCATATAGAAAATTAATTAAAATGGGAGAAATCAAATGCCGTTTAAATGCAATGTTATTATTTATTTTAACTAGAAAGAAAATGTTAATATAAATAAATTATAACAATTTAATTATGATATCATTTAAAATCACGTAAACCATAGAATACCGAATAATGTTCAAAATACCGAGATTATATTGATTGTTTTTTTTTTTATATGAGAAGGAGGCAAACGAGCAGGCGGGGCACCTGATGGAAAGCAATCACCGCCGCCCATGGACACCCGCAAAACCAGAGGAGTCGCAGATGCGTTGCCGACCTTTAAGAAAGGAATAGAGTTAGGGGAAGGAATAGGAATTGTGAGGAGGGGTGGGAGGGGAAGGGGCCTCCGGAACTCTCACTGGCCGGACGAAACACAACAGCACCAAGTGCCATTATTTCACGCCGGATATTCGTGAGAGGGTGGTATTACGCCGGACGAGCTGGCCCAATGCGTGCTGCAACGCAGCGTGGCTCTACCACTCAGTCAGTGTTACTCATTTAGCACCACCCAGGGGTCACGCGTAGGGTCTCAAGGGTAAACCTACGGACGCGAGAAACTTTAACCCCCATTGTCTTCAAGGTCAGCATTAGATTTCTCCTATTTTAATTAATTTACTAAATGTTATAGACGTTTCTATAGCCTAGCAATGATCTACATACACTTAGAATTCGGTGAAATATTACATCGATTAATATTAATATTCGGCTATATGCATACATATGTATAGCGACCATAGTCGCTGAAATGAATTTCGGTAATAGGTTTTTCGGTGAATCGTCATCGGTAAATTAAAGCTTCGAAGAAATAAGACATCGTTCAATTGAATAATCGGTTCACAGTTTTCGTTGAAATGAAAATCGGTAAAACGGCTTTCGGAATCACGCAGGGAACCCCATCCTAGACCACAGAACCGTTATATTATCTAACCTACTACTTTAAGTAACCACGAACTGTTGAAATGTCTAACATATTAATAATACGTAACAGTTGAACGCGAATAAATTAGTAAAGAGTTTTTTACTGCTTTCATTTCAATACTTTAAGTTTACATCACAATAAAACGACTCTCATCGTCGTCTTCGTTTTATTATTTGAAATTATGTGTTCCATTCCAAATAGTTCGAATCGTTATCAAAGACCACTCGAAATTCGAACTGACGTCAACGCTCCTTCCATTCAATTTAAAAATCACCTCCGTCAACATTCTGTTTTCGAATAATCTCGAATCAATTGTCAGTCACAGTTCGATAGTCCCGCCAAATGACAGGTGATCGACAAAGGGGGGGCTTTGTTTATTTTTAGTTTGTGTGATACAATCAGGTGCGCGATTGTGCGCCGCCGCCGCTGAGGGGTCCTTTGTGGTGACTTGTCAAGTGCTTCGAGCCGGACGTGTCTGAAGGGTGATCGCAAGATGTTACAATTTACAAATCGTCATCACCCTCAGTCTACTCGTATAAACTGTCTGAATCCAATTCTCTGGATGCCTCTGAATGGTCTGAGACCTGATGTACATATTATACTTTCGTTTGGTGGTTGGTGGGGCTTGTTATTAAGTGAGCCAGGCTTCCTACCGCCATCTTATCTAAATATGTCAGTTTAATATCAATATCAGTTGCATTGGTATGTTCTCCGATAGTTAGAGATAAGATAGTCAGTTCCTTAGTAGTTGAGAAATCCGGGGGAAGTGCGCTTCCACCATGGGCCATATCGTGACTTAACTTCAGATGAGATGAATGCAGTGCTTCAACATTATCAGCCGAAAGCCCCAAGGCCAGGACCAGGTCCATGTGCTAATCACATCCAGCGGCTACCCGCGACCTTTACGATATCGTTGAACCACCTTGTTGGAAGCCTGCCTATACTACGTCGTCCGTTGCGCGGTCGCCACTCCAGAACCGGTCTGCCTCAACCACAGTAGGTTCTACGAGCTTTGAGCTCTGCCCACTGCCACTTGAGGTTAGCAATTTTTCGGGCTTAGTGTTTACCTGTAGTAGAAAAAAAAAACCTTAAAATAAAACTCTTTACGACATGCGGTTAAGTGGCAAAAGGTCACTGGTTTAAGTTTTGGTTAAAAGTTATTGATTGGTAATGGTTTAAAGATACAAGGAAAATATTTCCATGGAGCTAATCTAAATGGTTTAGTGCCAAATAAAAAAATACATCCATGTAACCGTGTTGCGTAGCGGTAAAAGAACTACCCCCCCTCTCTTCCCTTGGGTGTCGTAAACGGCGACTAACGGACTAAAGACTGGACATACATCCAACAGCATGGAGCGGCGATGGGCTCGCCACCTACACGCTAAGCACAATGTGCAGTCGCTATTTGGTGAAAAGTGAACTATGGCAGAATACTGCTTTTGCGGTCCTCTTGCATTGTCTCTGACTAACCCTTCGGGGATAATAGTCATGATTAAATATGTACTTATTATGTATGTATGTAAAAAAACACAAAACATTAGATGAACTTATAATTTATTATTTAGCACATACTGCTACCTATTATTACACTCGCTCACCCAGAAAATGTTCTACCGTACATATTTCTACATATACGTCCATAACCCGTCACCGTCTCAGATTGATAGACGGCTATATATCTAGCGGGCCTTACGGACCCTCAGTCGAGTGTGTCCCATCCGTCATCGTCAATGTATGCACAGTGCTCGAGAAAGGGTGGGGGAGGGGGGGCTATTACAATGTAACACGACTCCGATGTAGTTGGTAATAGAAGTCAATTATTGGAATTGAAAAGACAATCGTCTGAGTAGCAGATAACACAAGTAGGTACAAATGTTAAATCATCTGTGTTTACATAATTCTCGCTCTGATAGGAAGGAAAAGATTAAGTTTCTTTCCAAACTTCGTTCCGGTACGTACCTATTTTTATATCTTAGCATTTAGGTACTTTAGAAAACTTCTCTCAAACCTCAACCATGCTCAAGTTCTTTAACTGAGTATTTTTGTTAAATTTTGTTACTACCTACTGTCTACATAATTAGCGATAACGCTAGCTACATAATAAAAAAAGATTTTCGTGATAGACCCCCAGGAGAAGGGATAAGACGAGCTTTTTGGTCATGGCGGTTGTTTTGATTGTGGACTACGATGATCTGGCAGTTTAGGGTTGGTTTTTGGGTTCATTGTTAGTGGTTGGAAGGATATCGAACGTTCGACGGGTGAGGATTTTTTAGGTTCGAAATATTTATTATATATTTTCCTTACGGTTTAATTAGTTTTGTAAATATCAAAAAACTATAAATATCTAAAGATAAATAGAATTAATATATCGTGTAATTTAAAAAACACAATCTGTTTGTTCATTATTTATAAAGTTAATCAATTTGTATACTTATATTATTCAAAAAATGCTGTCTCTTTGTTATATGTATTCACAATTTCAAAAGTCAACGTTATTTCGGAGTGCAAAATAAGCGCACCCAACAATGCAGCGTAAAAGGCAGCCATTTTTGCCGTAAATATCACTGAACAAAACATATCATTACCGTCATAAATGCGAATCAACGAATTTACGGGGACCGCACAAATTTATTGCACTCACAAAATCGCATATAATTTGATTAATGACGTTGTCACTCTCACCCGTTTTTTGCTGTGATCTTTTGTCCGAGGTGCACGCGTCCCGGACCACTGTGCAGCTATAATGGACACATGTCCCGTCATCCATCACGGCCGACAGATGCCGCGGAGTGGCCGGCATTTGTTTCGCCAAGAGTTATGGCTCGAGACGCTCGATTTCAATATAGCTGCACAGCGAACCGAACTCGATAAGTTTAAACTCAAACTTAGTGATTTATTCAGTGAGAGTTTTTAAACTTACTAACAACCGTTAGTAGATTTTTTATAACATGATGGCGACCTTGTCGCTGTGAAAGTGAGCGGATTTAACTTTAAAGTGTTTCGAGCTTTGTTTGCATGAAATATGTGGTTTGAGGAAACTGTTTTTCCAACCAATCAGAATCATGTTTGAGCTTTAGAGAAACTTTTATCAATAAAGCATTACACACTCTAAAGTAAAATGTGACACTACCATTTACTACAAAAGTTTGAAAATAATTATTTTATATTTTCATACAAATATTTAGTATCTTGTAGTTTATCTTGTTATTTTCATATCAAATTAAACATCTTATTTAATGATTCCACATAAATACAGCAAATAGATTACCGTAATAAACAATTGAAATGTTCGTTATTAATTCTTAATAACTAATAAGCGGAACAGAAGTCAGCTTTGTAATTATATGGCACAATTCATTAACGTCACAACTCACGGGCGTATAAAATAGTAGGTCTAGAAGTTAGCTCACAATGCGTCCAAGACAAACAGATTATGACACCTGAGTTATGACGATTGTGATGAGATTCCGTAAATAGGTCAGCGCGAATCTAGCATGTCTTTGTAATAGATGTTACGTCGCTGAGACAGCGCAGGTTTGAATACTTGCATGCAGGAATAATAACGTCACAATACGAAAGTCCGATATTAGGGGTAGAGCAGGTCAAGTTACTCCAGTTTAGTCTGTGGTCTGGAGGGTCAGACGATAAAGCCTTCATCGCCTGGTTCTCATCCACATCATTATCTACGGTTCTTTGCGCCGGGCGTATGAGCTGGTTTAACCCAAAATGTTTGATCAAACATTGTGCATAAAGTGCAGTAAATGTGCTGTAAATGTGCAGTAAATTAAAAAAAAACGGTGATTTAAAAAACTAAAAAACCCGACTGCGTTTCTGTGTAATTTGGAAATGAAAAACCCTAAAACAAAAAAGTCGTCATACCCGAATGCACTTAAGTATTGCCAAAGTTGCAAAGAAAAATTGAAGGTCGGAACCCATTCTAGAAATGGAGGCTTAGTGAATTGAGAGCACATACCTATAGGTATTACATTGCAGATTACTCCAATCTACTGACTAGACGGCTGACTTTCTAGAATGGGTCCCGACTGCTACAACTTTTCTTTGCAACTTTGGCGATTCTTAAGTTAAGTGCAATCGGGTATGACGACTTTCTTGTTTTGGAGTTTTTTTATTTCTAGATTACACAGAAACGCAGTCGGGTTTTTAGTTTTTTAAATTACTTTATTTTTATTTTACTTTTTACCTATATACACATGACACGCAAATACTTTGAAGCTAAAAGCCATCGCGCCGTTCAGGCTGCAGAGCGTGCCAAACATTTGAATTTGGCGAAAAAAATCCACTATTTTTTTTTTATTTAGAGGTACCCAGAGTCACTCTTACAGTAAATAGGAATCTAACGACACCTCATCTTTTAATTTAAAGTAAAAACATTCAGTCATTCATAATAAAGTTCAAACAACAGTCATTGTTGGCGACATACAATGCAACGCCAAAAAGCTTTGGGCTGTCTTTTGAAATAATCATCGCGTATTATTTAAAAAAAAAGTATGTACTGTAACACATAAAGGTAAGCTATCTAAAAACAGTTCGTATTCTATACATTGCTTACAGTTCACAGTCACTTACGACTTAACTTCAGCATTCGGCACTCAATCAGGTAGACATTCACGCCACAGACACTAATTTAGCACAGCAGACTTTCCTTAGCAAAGCCACCGATCTTCTGCAAAACTAAGCTGTCGGAGCAAGCCCCGTTTAAAAATGGTACCACTTTGAAACAATCGCCACTCATCAACCGTTCAAAGTCCACGCCACAATAGCCCACTATCGGCTGAGCGATGGGTCCTCGCGACCCGCTCGTTGAGTAAATAGCCAGATTTGGATCGCGCAATAAATGATTTAGTTTGAGGTCGCGGTAATAAGCTGATTGATAGCCAGCGGCGCCCCGTCATTTGTCCCGCTGAGGGTTAACGGATAAAAAAGTGGGGGTTTCGCCGTTTATTTGTTGCTTTAGTGCTCGGATTACGTGGCGAGTTCTCTTTCGCCCCAGGTGAGTGTAGTTTAATTGATTATATTTTAGGGTTCTTTAGTGAGCCAGGAACTTTTATACTTGCGTTTCTGTCTTGTATGTTGTTGTTTTAGTATCTACATATATTCACGACTATTATCTCCGAAGGGTTAGTCTGAGACTAGGCAATGAGGACCGCATAGCCCGTCCTCTGCCATAGTCCACTTTTCACCAAATAGCGACTGCACGTGTACTCAGCGTGACAGGTGGTGAACCAATCGCTGCTCTATGCTGTTGGATGTATGTGTAGTATTTAGTCCGTTAGTCGCCTTTTACGACACCTAAGGTAAGAGAGGGGGTGGTAGTATTCTTTCACTTTCCTTTTTTTCTTTCTGTCTGTAAAAGCTTGGGGCCTCCATCTAACTTGATGGTAAGTGACTTTAATTCCCAAGATGGAAGTGGACACACCCCAAAATTGTAAACCACTGACGATAAAATGGGTATCTTACAGTTGTAGTGAAACCATTAGACTACAGAAGCAATCAAGTCAACTAAAACATAAAGTATCTTTTTATAAGAGAAAAGGTTTTCATATATTATAAACCACTACGTATCAATCAATACAAGACAGTAACTCAACTAGTGTCAATAGATAACAAATATTAGAGAGATCACCAAATATCGTCAATATTTTGTATAGCGTTCCATTAAGTTTTAATAACACAAAGAGTTACGAGCGAATGAAAGGGTCTTTTTGACCACTCTAAAGCCAACTGCATACTAAAACAACCGTTAATTAATGCCGAAATTTCGTCTGGAAATACAAACGCAATTAAACAATAACACGGCTCCATCCTCCGTGGCGGCCGTAAAAAGATGATAAACAGCCCATAAATCAAACAATCCATCTCTCCCTTTGCATAAATCCTTGGGAATGGCATCCTTGGACCGTAGTTAATTGTAGACAGTACCTTAATTTCATTAAAAATGATCGAAAGTTTCGTAATATTTTTTCTATCGCAATTTTTTGCCACTTCAGTCGCTAAATATATACTTACATAATTTGGAGCTGAATATTGTAAAGTTTATTTAATTAGGTACTTACAGTTTTGTTATTTTATTATAGTAAAATGACATAATACATCGTTTTAATTTTAATATTTTTTGCAATACGCCATGCTACGAAGCAAACGAAAACATGTAAGATAAGACTTTAAACTATCGCGTTGCCTTGTATTTAAACTGTTTTAACGGGACCTAACACGATTAATGATTTTGTAAGTAAGTACATATTTATTTACTGCTTGACGTTTCGGCCTTTCAGGCTTTTCAGTTCGCTTGTGACCACTGCCGCAGCATCGCGGCCTGATCTGATCCCCGGTCGGGTCAATTTAGAAATTATTGTTTTTCTAAATTGTCTCGCGTCTGGGTGTTTTCTATGTATAATAAGTATGTATTTAAGTATTTTAAGTATGTTTATCCGTTGTCTAGTAACCATTTAACGAGTTTCTTCGAAGCTTCTCTTGGGCTAGATAATTGGTGTGATTGTAGGAAAGATTTATTTATTTATTTATTTATGTACTTCAGTCTTTACTCGTGGACCCGGTGGGTCGACCCATTACCGGGTCCACGGGTAATTTTAATTCCCCGTGGTCTCATGGCACTAGGCACTAGGGATTACATTTGGATGAATATTTCGACTTCGATTATATCGAAATTAAATTAATTACAACCATGAACTTCAACTTAAGATTACCTATCTATTATTATGTACATACATCCTACAGCATATAGCGGCGATGGGCTCATCAAAATAATACTACCAACCCCTTTCTTCACTTGCGTGTCGTTAAAGGCGACTAACGGACTAAAGACTCCACATACATCATCACTTCCTTACTTACTTAGTAAGTATATATATATATTTTTTTGTTTATTATACTTAATTACTTATTTTTTATATTTTTCATTTTTGTAATTAATTTAAAATCGATATAATCGAAGTCGAAATATTCATCCAAATGTAATCCCTAGTGCCATGGGACCACGGGTAAAGACTCATGTACTTACTTACAAAATTAATCGTGTTAGGTCCCAAAACCGTTTTAAAAACACGTAAATTGTAACGATATTTATTATTATATGGTTAACGAAGCTGGCCACACTTGTATAAAGACTTCACAATAAATGTGATGTCTGAGTTACTATTGGTCGTCCGAAAATGTAAAAAAAATAAAAGTAAGTACTTCTTCATCAAAATCGGTGCTGTTATGTTTCGCCGGCCAGTGAGGGTTCCGGAGGCCTAATTTCCTCCTCCCCTCTCACAATTCCTATTCCTTCCTTAACCCTATTCCATCCTTAAAGGCCGGCAACGCGCCTACGATTCCTCTGGTTTTGCGGGTGTCCATGGGCGGCGGTGATTACTCTCCATCAGGTGACCCGCTCGCTCGTTTGCCTCCTTTCATAAAAAAAAATCGAAATCGAAATTATAAATCAAAAGCAACCATACTAAGAGTATTCGATTCGCGTATCAAGGTCCTAGTTTCAATTCCCCGATCGGGCAATGGCATGTGATCACGATCAGTGATCACCAACCTGCATTGAATAGCGTGATCAATATTGCAATACTCATCAATCGTAGCGATGACATGAATCCAATGATGGAGGCCACCGCCCAGAGTGGTAGGCTATACTTTACTTTATAAATGTTTTGTAATTAATTAGTGTTGTTGTCAACATCCCTATTGAGCCGTATCTCTGCGGTTAGGCGGCAGGGGCCGGGGGCGAATCATTAATTTGATAAAATAAAACAAAATGTCAGTTTAATTAGCGACCATTATTAGAATGACGGCGGCGGCGGTGGCCCGGCGTTAGTCTCGCCGGGGGTTGGCGCGGACATACGGACGTGCGCTTGGCAGTATATTCTTATCTTTATTATTTAGCCTGCCCTTTACTATTCAGTCTTGTCCCACAGCTGGAGAAAAGCCTACCTACCCTCTTTTTACTCTTTTTTATAATAGGTACATGGGCTTGCTCTTGGCTACATTATTATCCGTAGGATTAAAAAGAGGCCGACGATGGAGCGAGCTTGCCCATAGGCAGCCTATTCACTCGAGCTTTAAAGATGTTGGGCCTTATTATGCACTCGGAAACACAGACGCCGGCAGGGAATTCCATACCTTGGCTGTACGCATTATGAATGACGACGAATATCGCTTGGTGTGTATGCGTGGAATATCAACCAAGTAAGGATGGTAACCCACCGTACACCTGGACTCCTAATAATAGAAAGGGGACGGTGGAATGAGCTCGTGTAGCTCACGTGTAACTCTTCACGCGCTGTAGCTTGCCAACCCTTCCAATAGAGGTCCAACTCGTCCCACCATCTCCTTCTGGGCTTGCCGCGACGTCACGCGTCGTCTATTGTGTTTGACCATTTAGTGGTGAGATCAGTCCACAGCTCGTCCGAAGATGTTTCCATCCGGCACACGTTGCGGCCGACGACGTTTCCACCCCGGTTCATAAAAGATATAAGCTTAAAAAATAATATTTTTCAGTCAGTACCCCACACAGTTCCATGCGTCAGGATAGCTACCAAAGCTACCTACTTCATTAACAACAGCTTCCCCCGTGTCCTAGTTGTTAAACCATCACACACCTAGTTTGATTCCCAGAGAACATATTATTCAGTTATTATGATCGATGATAATTCTTTAGATCCTCTTAACTATGTGGATTCCCAGTGAAGTGCGATTATCTCTGCAGTCTTATAGTATTTTCCAATCAGGAAAGATGAAAGTCAATCACTTTGTTGAGAAATATTGTAAAAACATACTTATGCATTTAAAATAATAGTAAGAATTAGTAGAAAAGTCGGTGTATTGTTAACATTTTGTTCTTTGCATTAAACAAACTAGTATACTAGGCACGATATACTCCTATAACGTTTCCGGACCATTACAGGCAATTATATAAAAAATTCATCTGTAACACCTATTATAAAAATTAAAGTTAGTACATTTGAAATAAATAAGAAATGCATGTTGGAAATAAATCCCCCTGTGTTTCCGCTACCTGAACCAACGTTCGCTCAAGGGTTTGAGTGACGTCTCGTCCATCACGTCACTTCCTCACCCTAATCACGACAGCAGGCCATCGCTGCTTTTGTAACATCTCTTGCGCCAGCGATCCTACTTAACCTGCAATGGAAAAGACTTGTACGATAACACCACTAACTTGTCGCATTCAAAGTCCGTTCATATCTTTCAATGCTGCTTTTGCACCGAATCATATATCTGAAATCTTCGCTTAGTAAGTAATGTATGTAAGATTAGGTGTAGTGTCGTTGTTGTCGTGTTGCTTCGTCGATTTCGGTGTAGAAAATGCGTAAACGCGACGGATGACGTCATTATTGTGATTAAGGCAGGGTTCCGCAGGAGTTAAGATGTCCCTTTGACTGATACCGCGGGTACCAACAAAGGTTTTATGGCTCGTAATTAATGCTCGAAGATATTTCACCCTTAACGCGTAATGACGGTTCTGATTTATTAATAAATTGTTGACGTGTACTTTGACGGCTGTGTTTGAACGATTGAAATGTTTTGAACTTCTGGATTTTTATATTTATTTGTCATTAAGTTGAAACCTTGGTACAACATGATTTTTCAGAAGTGGGTAGCTGAAATATATCAGTGAAATGTATTAGTATAGCTGAAACTGAAACTACGAGAAATGGAAAACATACATAATGGGGAATCGGACCTGATTTTGATATAGTTTAAAATGTATTAAAAGGCTCATTTATCACAGCAGCGAACACAGCCTGTATAATCAAACACTAGCCAATAATAGTGTTGCTACAGAAGTTAGTTGTCTGAAAAGTATAAGTACTAAAATAAATTACTCATTTATTAATTTTCTTTTTCTTACCCATATCGCCATTTCCCTTCATTTGTATGAAAGTCAGGTTACTGTTACTTACCTTTCTTCTGTAACATTTAACGTCACCACATTCCCACTTTACTAAACGCTGAATACGTCTCTTTTCGGTCGCGCCATTCCCCTATGGCGATGGCGGTAAGTGATGTCGTCGGCGACCCATCTTGTCGCTTTCAATGTCTTAAGTACTTAAGTTGAATGTTAGAAACTTATAATGGCAATTGTGTACTAGTTGCTCTTTGTTTAATTTTAGGGAAAGTCTATTAGTTTGTAAAATTTAAGGATAAGTACTAAAAGTATATGATTGGCACTCATATTGGATTGATTCATAAGCCAAACTAGCTGCACAAACGTTTTAACCTCATACTCCTAAACATCCAAAATCATACAATAATATATTTATATAGTCAACTTTCTAAATTGACCTGTGCCGAAGTAGAAACCGAGACCTCTCAGTAGACGAGGTTGGACTTGGCGAACCACTATACCATGATGGTTGTTATTATATTCAATTATAGTAAAATAACACAATTGCGCGACCTATTTTCTTGTTCCAAAGGTGTTATTATTTGGAACTATGAATTTTTGATAGGCCCAGCCCTGCGTTGATCAACGATAAGCTGTGTTGATTGATCGGTTGTATTGCTGTGCTCTAACTGGGGTACGGGTGATTCTAGCCCCACGCGTGGCCTTCACGATGGCCACTTTGATTGGGACTGGTAGGAAAATTTGGAATCATGAGTTGAGATTAGGGTGATTTAGGGTATTAATGAAACGGCAGAGTAAATGAAGCAATGGATTTGTGTGAGGATCGCAGCGGAAAGCTGTGGTGTCTGCCACCCTTCGGGCAACAAGCGTGACGAAAGGTACACCTTTGTGTGTATAAATTATTATTTATGTATGATGAAACTGATGTTGTCTTTATGGATTTAACCTCTCAGTCTTGGCATCGAAATGTCTAAAAATGTTGATAGCAGGTGCGATTTGGCGGGAATTTAAATTTGCGGAAATGGAGAAAAAAATATTTAAAAAAATCGAACGCAGTTCACGTAAAATTTTGCGAACCGAAATAATCGACCTTCTTCATACTAAAGTACTCTCTAAGTGTATCAAAACACGGTACAAAGTCAAGTGGAGAGCGCGGCCAGCGCGGCCATATATGGCCGCTTGGGGTCTGACGGAATAGCGAGTTTTTAGGTGCGGCCAAATATGGCCGCTTGGGGCTTGAGGGGTTAAGAATAATACAAAGAATATTTCAGCTGTCTATGTGTAAAAATCAGGTCGATGATCGCCACCCGTGAAATACTTATCATTGAGTTCCAGTGGCAATCTGTGGTCCTTTTCATTAGTTATACTTCATCAAATGATACTTTCTGAATGCAAATGCTTGACTTATCGCTGAAAATACCAAAATCGCTATAGGTACAATATTTGAGGAGTTCCCTCAACTCCTTAAGGATCCCATCATCAAGACGGATTTTGATAAAATGGGACCAATCTGAAAGTATATCCTTTCAAATACAAAAAGAATTTTCTAAATCGTACTAACATTACAAAAAACAACCGAATTGGGAACCTCCTTCTTTTATTGAAGTCGGTTAAAAACAACAATTATGTAAAATTTTAATAAAATGCATCAACAAAAATATATAAAAATAAATATTAAATTAAATAAATTTTAATTCAATTTAAGCAGGTACATACAGAGGCTAGTAACACTTGATTACAATAAGTCCCGAGACTAAATACTAAAAAAAAGTTTTTCGATAAAATTTATTTTTAATTCATCAACATATAGTTTCCTTCAACTGGAATAATTATAGTCTCTCCAACGCTTTTTTAACTTTTCTATTCCATGAGTGTAGAAAGATTTATCTTTGGCTTTAAAATAAGCCTCCGTTGCTGCAATTACTTCACCATTTGAGTCAAATTTCTTGCCCTGGAGCATTTTTATCATGTCTACAAACAGCCAGTAATCATTGGGTTCCAGATCTGGAGAATACGGTGGATGAGGAAGTAATTCGAAGCCCAATTCGTTTAGTTTGGCCATCGTTATCAAGGATTTGAGACATGGCGCATTGTCCTAGTAAAAGACCACTTTTTTTTCTTCATTTGAGCGGTTTTTCCGCGATTTCGTACTTTAATCGCTCCAATAATCCTGTGTAATATTCGCTATTTATATGTTTCCCTCTATCAAGGTACTAAGTCGAAAAGTATTCCATGCACACCCCAAAATATCGAGGCCATAACCTTCCCGGCAGATTGTTGTGTCTTAGGCCGCTTCAGGCGGTTTCACCGGCTGCTCTCCTCTGCTGACTGCCGTTTGGATTCCGGAGTGAAATGGTGAATCCGTGTTTCTGCATTGTCACATACCGACGTAAAAAATCATTTTTATTTCTAATAAACAGTGCCAAACTGCGCTCTGAATCATTAATACGTTGTCGCTTTTGTTAGCAGACGCGGCACCCATTTGGAGAAAAGCTTTTTCATGGCCAAATTTTGATGTAAAATAGTGAAAATACTACAATTAGTAATAATCAAAAAATACAATTTATTTAAAAAAAAAATTACAATAGGTAATACAATTTACTTACATCTCAAAAATTTCTAAGGATGTTTCTTTAGTTGCATTGCACTACAGAGCGTTTTTTTGTAAAGTTGATTCTAAAATCATTATACTTAATTAAGAAAAAGCTTAATGAGAGCATCATTATCGCGACTGCACGCCCTTTTTAGGCGCTGGGCAAACGCAGAAACTTGTTGATCACCACACTATCTGACGTCATCATACAAGAACGCGATTGCAACGTCCGGTAGCGACGACTGAACACACTGAACACGAATCGTTCCAAGGCGTTCGATGGGATTAGGTGCTACTGTGTACCCATCAACACCAAAGAGGCTGCGAAGACCAAAGAGAAGTGGCGTACTTATCACCTAACATTGATAGCAGTTTACTTCGAATGCTTTCAAATATGAGTAGCGTGAAATTTACATCCGTACACAAGAAAGTGCTGTACGATCAGTCGTCGCTAACTAGCTTCCTACTAGCTAGAAGCGCTAAACCTTTCAACTAGGCAACTAGTAATGAAGGACTCGAGGTTTACTCCAAAGTGTAGTGAGGGTGTTAAAAACTTAAATCACGAGCGAAGCGAGGGACTTAAGACGAGTCCTGAGTGTAGCGAGGGATTTAAGTTCACCCAAGACTAAGACAGCTTTATCACCGAGGAAAATACTCTACTTTTCGTACCATTTGCGAAAAATTTAACACAATAATAATATGAGATAAGCATTTATTAAAAATAATGACAATTAAAAGTAAAAGTTAACATTCGAAACATTGGTCCAATTATTGATAGAGAGAGTTACATTTTTGTTCGGTACATTTATTGTTGATGACTTGATTTGTAAATTTTTTTTATTACTTTTTTTTTTTATTTCCTTTTTCAAAAAGATGCATAATGCTTTATATACTAACTCAATGGTGTAAACACAGATGTAGTTCAGTATAAATTTCGGTAAGTATTCCAAATTTAAATCACATTCTCCCCCTAGCGGATGAATGAAATTCAGTACAATTTTCATTCCCTGTTTTTAACAGATTAAAAATGACTATTTGTGGCATAGAATGTCACTTTTTTGAGCAAGTGGTACGAAAAGTACATTATGCACCAAGGGGATAAAGTAGTGTGTTATGTAGCGGGCGCCCCGTATTGAATCCCGAGCGAAACGAAGGATTCAAGCGATAACTCCCTCGCTGTCCTGAGTGTGTGGCGTGGGATTCAAGGTCGCCCAAGACGAAGGCACCTTTATCCCCGAGGAGAATACTCTACTTTTCACACCATCTACGAGACAATAAAAGCAATAGTAAGTACTAGAATCAAAGTCTTTATTACAATTACAGTTAGTAGACCTATTTAAAACAATTAAATGTTATAGGCAATACTTGATACATTAGACCAGTTGTGAAAAGACAAGTTATGTTTTTATTCGATATATTTATTGAAGTTGAGGTACAGTTTATTTGAATATTACTGTTAAAGTTTCAGAAACTTTGGGTCTGCTGAGTCCTCAGCATTTTGGATCGTGAAAGTTGGTAAAGGTGGTGCTTGAGGCAGCAGGCTAGATGAATAGTGTTTTGATGTGGAAGGTTGTAGTGACAAAGGTGTCCAAGGATCAGTTATCAACGGTGTTTTTAGTTTGATTTGTCACCAATGCGGCAGCTTATTTTATCCTAATGTTGTATAGAATTTTCAATATGGCCGGCCCTCTGCTACTACATCCGACTTCCAGTCACCGAGTCTTTTAATCTGGGTCTGAAACAATGGCCCGTGTAGAGCTCGGCATTGGTCAATTTCAGGTATTTCGCAATTTCTTTCGGCATGCTGCTGATCTTATTGACTTGCCTGGTGCACTTGCCATTATTATAAGCTACGAAAAATCTGTTAGTGTATATGTTGCAGTAAGATAGTTATGGCCGTAATATAGTTATATCCCTAAGGATATGATTATATCCCGTAACATAGTTATACGAAAGCGATTCATTACCATCTTACTAGGAATATAATCATAATACGGTTCAAGTTTAGTGATATAATTATATTACTGGATTAAATTTCATGAAATAATTGTAGGTCATGTCTTCCCCAAATTTCGGGGTATTCCTCGAAGCGCACCCATTTTGAAGCGCACCAGACCAAGCGCACCTATACTATTCCTCCAAGCGCACCTGTTGGATGCGCTTCAGAATAGGTAATTAAAATATTATATTTTTATTCCTCGAAGCGCACTTCATATTACGGTATATAAATCCCTAGGGACATAACTATATTACGGCTACAACTATATCCCTGCGACATAATACTTATTAGAGGGGTGTAGAGCTTGGTACTTTTCAATAATTCTTACGTATTTTCCACGGACTACGAATTACCGTTTTCTTTGATTTTGTATCTAGCAAATTTACAAGCAACAAATCTGAATGTTTTCCGATATTTCCACGACAATCTACATTCAATCCAAAAATAAATGCCACCTAAAATAGGTAGGTAGGTTAGTTAGTATTTATGTAGGAAGGTAACATGTACTATATTAATTTTTATGTATTACATGTAATAAACTTCTTAGATTTGATTGACACACTCATGTGTGTGTCAGTCAAATCTATGAAAGTTTATTATTTTTAATAACAACACATAAACATTACGAAGGTTTAAAATAATAATAACTATTTATCTTAGAGGATTGTACTATTATTTATTCTATGCTTAGAGTTGAAACATCACATCAGTAGATCGCACACAAGCGATCGATTCGTGAGCGGGTAGCTATAGTACCTATACTTACCTATAGTAAGTATGTAGCTATTTTAGTTACTAAAAAAATAATTTATTGGTAGGTACCTACTTACTTTTGTGGCAAGAAAGCTGTGCTCAGAGGCTTCATTTAGAAACGTTTCCACATTTTGAGCTGTGAAAACTTTTGATTTCTTAGGACGATGTCCTTCTGATTTCCCTTTTAAAAATGCCATAGTAATTTGGTGTATGTATTAATTTGTATATTATTCTTGATGCTTATTGTTGACCTATGAGCATCGAATAGATGCACCATAGGCTTGGCTTCTTTGTACATGATAAATACTGGAAGTAAACTAGATCAGATACAGCCTTGACGCCCTTTGTAGTTTTCCATTTGTAAAAATCGTCGTAGGCTTTCATGTACGATTCCTTGGACTTTTCTGGGAGTAGATTGTTGGCAATGCCAATGGCTTCGGAATGAATGTACTCCGGAGTCAAATCACTGTCGTCACTCGACATTTTTGTGAGAGTTTGTAGCTATGTGATTTGTTGTCTAACAAAGCAAAGTAATTTCAGTATTCGCGCCTCTTTTACAAGCTTTTATTTTTTTACAAGCTTTTATTTAGTTTCACCTGTCCCTTTGTCTGTCTGTCGGTCTGTAACCAAATCTTCCAAGTTAAATTTGATCCACTTCCCGGTTTCCGATTGAGCTGAAATTTGGTATACTTATGTAGGTACGATGACAATGCAATGTTATGGGTACCATTAAGCTGGTCTGATGATGGAGTCTGATGGTGGCCATAGGAACTCCTAAACGAAACGGCGGAAACTTATTAAGTTTGGGTTCGTTGGATTTGTCTTTTTGAGCACTTTAGTGCTAGATGACTCTAAATCTAATACTAAAAAGTAAAAAATCAATTAAAAATAAAAACCTTTTTAAAAAACAATCTATTATTTAAATACGCTAAAAAGAATAAAATAAACTTTTACTATCAACTTATAACGTTGTTACACAATTTATATGATATAAAAGGTTGTCGCGAGATTTACTTGTGTAATTAAAAGAGTAAATTAAATAATTTGATGTGATTGATTAAAAATTTTAATCTAAGTAAGTATAGTTAAATACGAGTAGGTACTTACATAATATCGAGTTTCAGCTCATTTTATTCGTCTTGACGAGTACTTTGTTTTTCGATGGTTACCAGGGTCTGATCTGATGATGGAGCTGGAAGGTGGTCCTAGGAACTCAGTAAAGAAACGACGAAACCCCATAGAGTCTCGGCTCGTTTGAATTGTCTTGACGAGTACTTTGGTGATAGATGGTAGCCAGAGACTGATGATGGAGCTGAAAGGTGGCTATAGGAACTAAGTAATTAAACGACACAACCGCGTCGAGTTTGATTCTGGGTGGACAGTTTTTGATGGGTGGTAAGTGGTGGTGGTTTGGTGGACGTGAATAAATATTTGTATTCATTAAGATGAACAGATAAAAAACCTTAGAGCATTCAACCAACTGAATGCTCTAAGTAAAAAACGAGTCCAGGGATAACTAAACAGTAAAAAATAAATTTAAAGTAAAAACCTTTTTAAAAAACAAGCTTATATTTAAATGCGCTAAAAAGAAAAAAATTACTTTTACTTTAATACTTATAACACCATTACACAATTTATATGATATAATAGGTTGTCGCGAGATTTACTATGTGTAAATATACAAGTAAATTAAATAACAGGATGTGATTGATTTTAACTGTTAAAATTTTAAATCTAAGTAATACGATTAGGTACTTAAATCTCGCGACAACCTTTTTTAACATATAAATTGTATAATGTTATAAGTTTTAAAGCATTTTAAAGTAAAAGTTTTTTTCTTTTTACCGCATTTAAATAAAAGGTTTTTTACTTTTAATTTTTTTATTTGTGTTCCAGTTTTCTTTTATTTTTAATCTACTCGTGGTGGCCAGTTCGATTTTCGAACAATTTATTTTTTAGCGCAGACCTTAAGAGGGTTTACGCCTTTCGGTTTCCCATACAATTTTCCATGTCGAAATTATTAAAGACCAATAAGCCAATTTTAATGAAATTTTGCATGCTACAGTTAAATATAGGAATCTAAATAGTTTGTTGAAAACATTTTTAAAAAAGGTTTATTTGGCTGAGTTATTTCGATTTAAAGTCCACTATAGAATGTTTAAAATCGCAATGACTCAGTTAAATAAACGTTTTTTAGAAATGTTTTCAACAAACCATTTAGATATCTATGTTTTACTTCAGTATGCCGAGTTTCATCAATATGGCTTACTGGTTTTTAAAAATTTCAACTTGGAAATTTGTATGGGAAACCGAAATGCGTATACCCTCTTAATGGAGAATGCATGGAATTAGAAAAGAAACCTTTGTACTTTATGTTCCAAATCACTTTAATGACCTTTTGATGAGCTGTTTTTATGAGGAGCATTGAAAATTATATTTGCGATACAATACAACTACCATCACATTTTTCGATCACATGGCAATTGGCATACAATTAATGATTCGTTGATTTGACAATTTGCTATGCAAAAAATTAAGGTGTTAACATTTTATGACATTGATTGAGGAGAAAGAAGTTTCGTACCTGCTAATTTTGAATTTTTTTTCGTTGATATTGCTCAAAAACAAGATAATGAAATGTTGAAACAAATTTGATCCCCATTGAGTTAGTCGTTTTTTCAATGCTTCGTAATCTTGAGATTTTTTTTCAAATTTAATAAAAAACCACATTCGTTAATCCATAACGTTTGTACAATGTTACCCAGTCTCTGGCAAGACAGAACAATTTTACCAGGACCTTAACGTAATGCAGGTCGCAGTTTTGATTTCCTAAGTAACTCTCTGGTTTTAGATTAAGAGGGTTTACGCCACTCGGTTTCCCATACAAACTTCCAAGTCGAAATTTTTAAAAACCAATTAGCCAATTTCGATAGAACTTTGCATGCTGAAGTAAAATACAGGGATCTAAATTGTTTGTTGAAAACATTAAAAAAAAATGTTTATTTAACTGAGATATTGCGATTTTTAACTTTCTATAGTGGACTTTAAATCGCAATAACTCAGCTAGAAAAACGTTTTTTAAAAATGTTTCCAATAAACTACTTAGATCCCTGTGTTTTACTTCAGCTTGCAAAGTTTCATCAAAATTGTCTGATTGGTTTTAAAAAATTTCGACTTGGAAGTTTGTATGGAAAACCGAAATGCGTAAACCCTCTTAATGTTTTTTTTATATATTTTAGCGTTTTATAAACGCTTAAATATACTCTCTCTGGTTCTCTCTGGTTTTAAATAAAAGTCCTTAGAAAATAATAGGTATCGCCCAAACAGTATTTTAATCACCGCCGCCCATGCAAAACCAGAGGAATCGCAGACGCGTTGCCGGCCTTTATGGGAGGTATTCCTCCCTTAAAGGCCGGCAACGCGTCATAGGAATTGTGAGGAGGGGAAAAGAAGGGGCCTCCGGAACCCTCACTGGCCGGACGAAACACAACAGCACCAAGGGCCATTATTTTCACGCCAAATATTCGTGAGAGGGTGGTGTTACCCCTGGTGAGCCGACCTGCGTGCTGCAACGCAGCATGGCTCTACCACTCAGAAACGGTAAAATAAAGACGGTAAAATGTGAAAGAACCTTATTTATTTGCCACCTATTATGTACTCATATTATGCAAAAGAATCTGAATCCTTATTTTATCAAATGTAAATAATTTTGTACAGGTAAGTGCAGTACCTACCTATGAACCTTTTATGTCAGTTCTTCTTCTATTTCGCAAAATTTTGGAAATCCAATCAGTTTTTAAGATAAATTCAACTTTTCTGTTAATTTATTAAACTTTGTGATTTCTATAAAGGAAAATTTCCAGCTACAGCTACCATTTCATCAACTGCCTTTACGGTTATGGGTTGTAATTTCTGAGTTCGAATTGACACAGAATTAATATGTGATCTAATTAGTTTGGGATCAAAGTGAAGTATTCTGACCTGTCTTATTTAGTACTGCTTACGTTATTTCATGTGTTTGTATCAGTCGTTTGGTAGGGTATCGCATTAAATAAAATAAACATTTAATGTATGTAACATATATATTTCTTTGAGCTTTTAATTGCATTTTGAAATACAACATAAAATATTAAATAAGATTATTAAATTTGGTAAAATCAATATTTCAACACCATTTTTTTATTAAAGAATGAGCAAAAATCTCTCACCAGAGCTAGCGTATACATAATATTTGTCGTATGTTTCATTATTATCAATAAAATGATAGTTTTAAGATTTAAATTTTTATCAAATGACAATTAGTAACACAACTTTGGTTTATAAAATGTAGTCTTTATAAACTGATATTTGTATTTTTTTCTCAAAAAATACTATTGCATTTCAACCAAGTATTTCTTAGTTGGGTATCATGTTTTTGACTTGTGATTTGCCGTTACCACAACATAATTGTGTCACAAATTGCCACTTTCATGGTATCGCGATGTCGGGACATCAATCGATACTTACAATACAGTTTATAATATTTTTTATTATTAAATATAAAAGAGCTTTCACTCGTATGTACGTATATACACATCGTATATCTGTCGTTACATTGGAAGATATCTCATTAATCTGAACGTCCTAAACGTATACAATGTAGTTAATCCTTTTAAAGAAAAAGAAAACTGTATAATGTATCACTTTTTTAATAATATTAGCTTGGTTTCAACAACCAATCAATATGCGGGTATAATGGTATACAAGAGTGTCACAGACGTGGGTCTCCTAATATTATGTACTTAACACTAAATAATAAATAGCATATCGCACGGAGAGCGCGCCTAGAGCAAAATTTACACTAAAGAGATTGTTATTTAACGCGTTCTATGTCATATGTACAACACGAACTGAACATAATGAGATTGGATCTCTGAGATTGCGGCATCGACGGACCTCTGATTCCACAAAAATAAGAAAACATCAAAATATACATAAAATAAACTAAAGACCAAGTTAACCCTAACTCTGATTTACATAAACATTAAGTAACACAAAAAAGATATTGCAACGATTTCTTCTTTAAAAATACTGAAAGAACCTCCACGCGACCGACTGCCCGCGGTCACTTCAATCACATGCGAAAGGCGAATTGCAATTAAACATTACCAAAGTATCGCTTTTAGATTATTAGCAAAAAATATACATTTACAAGAGATCGAATCGAACTTTATGACTTAATGTGACTTATATTTACAATTATCGAAATGGAATTATAACGTAGTGTGGAAGATAAGCGCGGCCTCGCGGCCTCCAACTGTACTTCACCTAAAGGCAATATTTTGAAAATATTCTCTTACATCTAACGAACGTAAGACGTTTGGCGTATACTTAAGTCGCTAATCGTTAATTACACTAACCGAGTTATGCGGTGAACTCTAACAATAATTACCTAAATAGTTAAATTGGCAAAGAGTTTCGAAATACTTGGCGTCGCCGCAGCGACTTAACCCTAGCAAGGTTTATCGTAGCAGGATATGGTATCATCACAACTGATGGCCCGTCAGACCCTAGTTACAGTCTACACGTATTTGCTGGACAGCTGCTTCGCAAGTTCGGTGTACTTGAGGAACTTGGAGTGGGGGCTTTCGTCGAAAGACTGAGAGGGGCTCCGAGGATCCTGTGGGGAAGCTGCGTTGGAGCCCCCGCTCTTGTGGGTGCCGGGGGACGAGGCCGCTGGCGGTGCTTTGATAGGCACGGGTTCAGGCAAGGCCCCGTCTTTGACGAAATGCATTTTAGACAAATGGTGTCTGTAGGCACCCTTGGAAATGAACGGAGTGTCGCATAGAGCGCACTTCATGATGGAATCAGTGACGACAGCGTCGTTGCAGGCCCAGCTGAAGGTGAGAATGCTTGGGGGACCAGCAGGGGAGGGCGCAGGTGGGGGAGCCCTAGCGGGATTTGTCTCAGTTTTGTCGCACAGCTTTTGGAGCGCGGCCAAAGGGTGGCTACCACCGCGGCGGGACGCGCTCGGCTCGTTGGAAGATCCACCGCCAGCTAGATTGTCGAACATTGACGAAAGCGCGCCTAAGCTGGAAGCTGGTTTCCTATCACCGCTGGGAGTGTGGGCAGAGCGGTCACTGGCGGGGCTACGAGGACTAGCGGCCGGGCTCGGGCCCTCGCTTTCGCGCTTTGGGATCGTGGGTTTAACATCATTTTCAGCCGAGCTACTTGGTCGAGGAGGCTCTTCCTCATCATCTACCTCAGTTTTTACTCTTACTGTTTGACTACTCAGATCTACCCCATTCTCGCGATCTTCTTCCTCTGTCAATTCTTTTTTTATTCTAATCTCAGCGGGGCGATCTTCGGAAGCTGGAGTTTGAGAACCACGAGTATCTGGAGTAGTGCGAGGAGTCATGTGATACGCATCTAACTTCCTATCAGGGGTCAAAGAGTCTACCCTACTGCCACCTCGCTCGGACATAGAACTAGATTCGCTACCACTACGTTCCCTACGACCGTAACCTTGCTGGTGGTGATAGTTTCTAAGCATGTTCATGGTCTGCGGGTCTACCAACGGTTTGGTATAGTCTACACTCTCGTCTATTCCTAATCTTTTTAAAATGCTCGAGCCGATCGGCGCGTGGGAAGCACCTCCGGGCATCCCGGGAACGGAATGCCGCGATCGAGTATCGAAACTCTTTTCTATCAATTGTTCTATGGCATTGAGAACCGAAGGGGATGAGCTTTGTTCATTGCTCGCGTTGGGATCTTTGGAACTCGGGGAGGAGTCAGTCACGGATGAAGGTGAACGGTGGTGAGCGGAGCCAGGAGATGGCTGCTCGTCGTTAATGCTCTTGCGGCCGTCGCGGTTCGTCGGCGTGACGTGTCCGGGCACCTCTGGTGGTATGATGTTGTTAGATAAAAGCGCGCTCTTTAGAAAATTCCTTTGGCTATTTGACATTGGCGCGCCTATGCATTGTCTTATGTGTTCAACGAACACGGCAGTCTCAATTTTATCACCACATTTCTCGCAAGTAATCCTACTACCCGTCCCAAAATCCCTGATCGGCTTACCCATGGGAACCCCATTTCCTTCCCCGTTTTTGAACTCGTGTTGCGCTCTTTCTAGTTCGAGAAGTTTTCTAACAGGCAAAGATTTCTTTCGCTTTTCGCGAGTCTGTCGCCGCCTTCCCCCGCTTTCAGTGATGGAACGCATAATGTGTTCTTTGTAATGTGAATTTTTAACCATATGGTTACTCAACTCTTTCAAGGAACTAAATGCTTGGTCACAAACTTTACAAGTTAAGACTGCGCTAACGTGACTACTGGTGCCAGTGCTTGGCGGGGCCGTATTGTTTGTACCGGGGCCGCTAGAATTAGAACTTTTAGCGTCGTCAGAAGACTTCCACGATATTATTTGTTCTTGTGATATAATGTTCGTGTAGTGCTGAGTGCGTTGCATGTGGCTTGTCATTTCAGCAAGAGACCTAAAGCTCTCGGCACACCACATACATTTTAGTATCTGCCTAGTTTGCTCTGCACCCTTACCTAGCCATACATCTTGACCTCGAACTAATTTCCTAGGGATTGGCATATTCTCCTTAATTAACATATTTAAATCGTTTTGATTAGGCTTCGATGAACTACTGGAAGATGATGAGTTGTGAGAAGGCGTTGACGGTGAGCTTGAAGGTGGTTGAAGAGAAGGCGGTATTGGCCCTCCGCCCGATGGCGGTACTGGAACGTTGACTCCACAGTGTTTTGCTTCCTTCATGTGCACAGTCAAATCTGCCAAAGAGTTGAAGCTCTTTTTACACCAGACGCATTTGAGAACGTCTTTAGTCTGGTCGGCGCCCTTGTTGAGCCAATGCGATTGCCAAGCTGAATGCCTGGCAGCTGCGTTTGGTGCCAAGCCTGCTCCAAGGGCAGCACTCTGAACTGACCTGAATAATTCCTCGCCTCCCAGTCTACTCAACTCGCTCATTTTTTCAAGCGCCTTCGTAGCATCGCTCGGAGTTGGTGTTCCATGTTTCATTTTACCGTTCCAATCAGCTGGAATGCCTCCTTTCGGAGACAAGCTCGCTGCGGCGACTGCCGCAGCAAAGTACGGTAAGTGCGGTGCCACTGGCGTCGTCCATGGCGAAGCTGAGGGTTTAAATTCCATAGATCTAGAGCTCTTCCTCGTCGGAACAGGAGACGGTGAATCATCAGGGCCTCGTTTTCTTGTGCCAACGGACAAGTCAAGAGGACCGTTTTCATTTTTACTGAGATTAACTGCGTCGTCTGCGTCGTCATCGTCGTGAGGGGATTCACTGCGTTTCGTGCTGAAGTCTAATGCGTCAGCTCGCTCTGAGTCCATGAGGTCCTCTTGACAAGACATGAGGAGTCGTTGTTGGGCGGCGGCGGCTGCGGCGGCGCCGAGGTAAGCGGCGACGGCGGCGGAGTGCGGGGGCAGCAGCGCCGCGGGCAGCGTCGCGGGGAGCGCGGCCGTCAGCGCGGCGGGCAGCGGCAAGCCCGGCCCGCTGCGCCCCGAGTACATCGAGTCATTGGAGGGACACCGCGGCGCGCCAGACGACTCCCGCGACACACATCGCGGGCTCTCCCTGTTGACAATGCAAACGATTATGTTAGATTCACCGGCGTATGACAAATTTAACGACGCCCAGTACGAAATACTGGTTCAAACTAGTAGTCGATACTTATTTGATTTTTTTATTTTGCGTTTTTTAATAATAACTGTCCTCAGCTTCTACTTTGTTCATTATGAATATTCATGACCCACAAAACATTTCACGTATTTTTAGATAGCCATTTTAAATTCTATATCTACGTCACTAGTTGTAGGTAGGTATCTTTTACATAATTATGTTTTTAGTTTAAATACTCGTTTGTTTATAATTTATTTTAAATCAGACTATTATAGGAGCCTGTGTAACAAACACTGCCATAATTTAAATGATTTACATTCACAGGATAAATTGTTTATAATACATATGTTATGTCAATCTACATTAATGATTACCCTACCAATGGATTAAATGACTACCTAATTCAACGACTCTGTCTGATACGAATTTATTATCAATAATAATGAAAGAATGCAGATAGGTGCCCTATTAATGACTCATATTTACGCAAACATGAAGTAGGTAGGTATTAATCGTTTGATCAGTAAACTTGATTTTAATCGACACATTGTGATTGTGACATTTCAGTATTTTAAGTGATATTTTCTAAAAAACAAGATAATTTTGTGGAGTGCGGAGTTAAAAACCAAAACACTTAAATTAAAGTAGCAATTAATGTAAAACTTTAAATGAACTTGTGAAGATGATTCCAACCAGCACCTAAACAATTTGTACGAATGCATATAGGTTTAAATTTAAATACGTATTTGCGACCGTAAACTTAAAAACTTTTTGACAACTTTAGACATTGCTGCAACATCCACTGCATACGACTGTGAACCACTGAGTTTAGATCACAAAGTCAAAAGCTTCAATCATTAGTCACAGAATAAAAGCTAAACGTTTTTATAATAAACTGTTAACATAAACAAAGTTTCCAGCAAAAACTTTACTCAAAAATGTAGTCAAATTTCAACAAGGGCAAAGATTCAATATTTGTATTAAGTAATAATGACGAGACTTGACTTGAATTGAATAAAATCAACTCCAACAACCGTAGACAATAGTAAACAAAATGAGTATGTTATAAAAAAAAACTTTAAAACACTTGATCAAACAAGAAACATACCTCACGTGGTCATGTTCGACAATCATTTTAGACGAAATTTTTTCAGCTTATCCAACACTTTGGGGTCAGAACAGCTCTCGGATCCATTAAACAACACTTGAGTTCAAACACACTTTTCAAAGACAACTCTGTGACTTCCCAGAAATAGATTGGATATTGTAAACACGTCGCGGAAGAGACGTGCCGCGATCGGCAGCCGGGAGGGAAATGCGCGGAGCCTGCGGCGGCGGCGGTGGTCCCGCGCGGAATGAGGCGCCGCGTGATTTACGACCCGCCTGCAGCGCCCCCGCCCCGCACACCCCTCGCTAGAGCGAGACTGGTGCCACCACAAAGCCCCATTTGACCGGCAAGACAGAGACGGCTATCCGTATTCAACTTCGAGGGGTGGTGCGCTGCGTAATGCAAGCGTGCGTGTGATGCGCGAGGTGGACGTGCAGTGACAGGCGATCGTTTTGATGACAGCCGTCTGACACAGCAGAGCTACTTCGCATAGCTGAGTCACTGTCTCAACGCCAATGAAAAACATTACAGAAGAAAAGATATCGGCCAGTAGGCGCAATGTAATTTTAATAACACTTTCTACTGCGTACCCTTTACACATATAATATGTTTACATGTTTACTCTCTCTCAGAATAAGACCGAGATGTAAGTCTCGGGGGGCTTAGAAGATTGGCCGGACAGGGTTGACGGCGTTGACAAGGAAATGGCGCGTTAACAAAACGCCGAGACGAGTCCTTTTAACAACACCGGACAGACAGGGGACGAGGACGGATTTACGCGTATCATGTACAGATTTCCTGCTTTGACAAAGGGAAAATTTTCGGGTTTATTTAATTTTACGAGGGTAGAGCAAAGTTACCTTTAGTGACGAGAATTAAATGTTTAAATATGGCATTCAATAGAAGAACTTAGAAAAATACCGATACAAAGGAAAATACTCTCATCAAAATATAGAAGGTAATCTAGCCTACACAGTTAACTGAAAAATAGTCTCATATTAAGTTATATATTTTAAAACTTTTGACCTGAATCCATAAATATAATAAATTTGGGGGAAATAGCAATCTCAACTCAATATCACTCGGTCACCCTCATTCAAAAACTGTGATCGTGATTTGACAGAAATCATATCCCAGATCGAGTCGTGGCAACTTTTAAAAAGTTTCAAACAAAATCGCCAGCTGTTTATGGCTTCCTATAAGCATTAGTCGGGTGCGGGTCAATCAATCACTCGTGTTTATGTGACAGGTATTGTGCTCTCTTTCCCTCGCGACGTGCACGCGATCCGAATAACTTAGCTAAGAGATCTTAGATGCTTATTTTTATGGTTTCTATCAGCTCGTAGCGAGTTGGCAGCGTCGTTCGCTGCTCTGTGGCCGCGTTATGACGATCGGTCGTCGGATCGGGACGGGCTGACATGTGCGCCAACTTTACGTCGTGCGGGCGGCATGGGGGACACCTGACACTGTTTGAATAATTTCGCAGTTACAACGTGAATTTTAAAACCGACCACAGATGTCTTCGTCGCAATAAAACGAAGCCATTACACTGTCGTCATTCGTAATCGTGAAGTATTATAGTTTTACCTGTGATAGATAGTGGTATTAATGTCACGACTCAATAAATCTAATTTTATCGAAAACACCTATAGTGACAATTATAATCTAAATCGATTTTCAAATAAGCTTGACCTTGAGTTCCATAGGAATTCTTTTAAAAATATTATTCTGATATCGTAAAGGAAAATAATGAATCAACAAGCTGAGGCGGGGTTCTGATTGACAATTGCCTTTTTTATGTATTGTTATTATTTTCTGTTTCTCAATAAATGTTTCTCTCTCTGTATCTCTCATAATCGCTCATAATTAATAAGACACAACATATTTATTGTCATACGTCCAAGCCTGAAGGTTTGAAAGATAAAATCTCAAAATTATTACTAAAGAGATTTTCGAAAAGCTATAGTTTCAAAATCTAAACAATAGACCCTGAGGGTACAGCTCAGCTCAGTAGAGAGTGTTTATGATTGATGAGGACTCTTCACTGCAACTAATTGACAGTGATGGAACATCCAATGTGGAAATCTAACAAATATAGAAGGTCTATAAAACTTATCACATTCGTATTTCGAAAGCACTAAGACTGAATTTTGTTTGGATATTAAGATTGGGACTTTAGCTTTGATTCGGTAACAGAAATCGTACCTGTCGTCTCACCGGACGCACATAGATAAGCAGACTTTACAGTTTTTTGGATAAAAATTAAATAATTAAAATGTCTCGAATGTTAAATCTTTATTTATGATATAATACAAACCATACAAAAAATTTAGCTGTCAAACGTTGTATAACGCATCTATGACACTTTGTTGAATTAGTTCATAAAGTTCAAATCTGTCTAGTTATTGAATATGTAACAATGCTGCAATTAATGTTGATGTTGTGTTGGTATTGATACAAAATGATTAGAAAAAACACATAAGTATCTAAACATTTGGTACCTACATTATAGGTACCTACCTACACGTCATACATAAAATTGATAATTAGTTCAATCATAATGACCTGAATAAAAACAGCGACACGAAACTGATACGATGTTTACGAGTAGCTAATAACATAATTTTATCACATATCATCGTTCAATAAATCAACAAACACACTTATACATACATACGCGCTTGTCAATATCACGAATAGTTCTAATATCTTAGAAGTTGATATTAAGAAATAAATTCTGCTGCGTTATCGTGTCGACACGTTCTTGATGGTTTCCAAAAAGAACAATAGTGTTTGTTTTCTTCCACGAATGTAATTTATAAATCATTTCTTGGTCGCATACACGTGTTATGTTTGATTGTGTGACAGCGATTAATAGCACTACATTATCTATCCCACATCTTATCGAATCTTGTTGCATAGATGTACATCACTTGAGTAAATATTAAGCATTTTGTGTACTTACCAATTCAAAATTAATAAAATGTGGCATCTAGCTAGACAGACTAAACGCACAATTTAACGTCATTCATTGTGATATCTGGAACTTTATAGGTTTCTAATACAGTTGAACTGACACTTCAAATAGTTCATTAATAATTAGGTACTTAGATATTGTTTTTAAAGAAATTTTTAAATTCAATTGTAAAGTCTTACACACTGAAGTTCCAAAACACCATCAATTACGTCAAAAGAAAAAAACTAAATTTAAACAAAATTAGATAATTATAGGTTAGGTGTAGACAAATCGGCCCATGATTAGCTAAGGTATCAAATAACATACACATAATTATATTTTTATCCGAATTGAGAAAAAGGAAGGGTTTTTTTTAATTCCTACTCACAGATAACAAAGAAATGTTTTTAGTCGAATTAAAGATAATGCACATATTGATTTCAACTCACTGCCTTATTCGTCCAAGCCAGAAACTTTTAGAAGACTACGGCAATGATCATCGATCTGTTCAGAGAGCAACAATTGATGAACTGTCAACGCAAAGATTAAAATCATATTTACCAGCACCACCTACCATAACTGTCAATATCGCGTGTCCATTCATTTCTGCGGCGTCACCAGTTAATCCTAACTTTTCATTTACACGAATTTCGACTTTACCCGCTGATGATAAATGAGTGTGCGCTGGCAATTTGGAGTGGCCTCCGCAAGTGGTAGTTGAGGACAGCTGACAACTGGTAGTGGGAAACAATGGGATCGTTAAAGTGGACACACGGAGTGATGTCGGGACCACCGTCAAGTACTGCGTTGGATACTGCGGCGGTCGCATTCCTGATAGAGAGGTTAGGTCAAGTTAGAGTAAACAAATAGGTAGATTGATCGATACCTAGGTGATATTTTTATTCCAACGCCAGAAATTACCATTGAGAAATTTAAGCTACGGTAATAAAACAAAGTTACGATTTGACGTGTCGTTGCTTCGATTGAAGCGATCTTCTTTAGATAACCAGACGGAATGGAGAGAATAACTTGGCACAAAAAGTTTGAACGAAGTGCAATGCATACAATGAATGAAAACATAGACAATCACACAAGTTGAAAACGTCACACAATACTACGCTTAATCTAAAGTTCGATAAGTATAGGTTACTATGCTATTTCTAGGGTTATGTCCATAAATTATGAATCTTATTGAATTAGTCATGTGAAATAACAGACGACAAATTATTATCGCGATTAATGTTCAAAGTAATTATCACAAATAATATCCAGGCCGCAAAAGCTGATATTTTCTGTTCTTTTACGTCAACTCCCTAAGGCTCTGTCAGAATATCAGCACTGCTTCGTCACTCTGCCCAACTTTGAGGGACGTGGCAGCATATTGCTGAGACAGGGTCCTTGTTGGTCTCACACACTATATACCACCTGTTTTTTTTATATATTTTTTTAATAATTTCCAAAATGTTGTTATTTTGTTTATAATTTTCTGTTTTAATGTGCTGTATTGTTTGAATCTGTGTGTGAGCGTCAATAAAAAAATTCTTATTCTTATTCTTAAAAGTTAAATAACAGCTAATTCAATACAGAAATCGGTTCCATTAGCAATTGCTCTCACATTTGGACATAGCAAGGTTATTTAAAAGAATCAGGGCCATATGGAGTCAGACTCTCTCACGAATATTCGGCGTGAAATAACGGCACTTGGTGCTGTTGTGTTTCGTCCGACCAGTGAGGGTTCCGGAGGCCCCTTCCCCCCCCCCCCTCCCAATTCCTATTCCTTCCTTAAACCTATTCCTCCCTTAAAGGCCGGCAACGCATCTGCGATTCCTCTGGTTTTGCGGGTGTCCATGGGCGGCGGTGAGTACTTTCCATCAGGTGACCCGCCTGCTCGTTTGACGAGAAAAACTGAGTAAGGCGTGCGAGTGACCATCGAAGAGTTTTATCTTTTTCTTTTGTTTCGAAAATCTGCTATCACTAACTTCAATCGCTAGCAAACTTATAAGAGGTAAGTACCTAAGAGGTGCTAACTCTTAGGCCATAAACATGATGACAGCGACTGCGGCAGCGGTGAAGTGGAGTGGTGACTTGCCTTTGCCTCATTCTCCTAGGTGCCACTATTAACGAGAACAGCTTAATACAAAACTATGAATTTGAACGACAACAGTTATCGATTTTAATAATGGTTATTGGCACGGTTTAATTACTTTCGTAGCGGCTCATTAAAATAATACTACCACCCCCTCTCCTTTGGGTGTCGTAAAAGGCGACTAACGGACCAAACACTACATATACATCCAACAGCATTGAACGGCGATGGGCTCACCACCTAACACCTTGATGAAACGTGGACTATGGCAGAGGACTGCTTCTGCGGTCCTCATTGCCTAGTCTCTGACTAACCCTTTGGGGATAATAGTTGTGTAATCTATGTCTGTTGTTTTTTCTTAATAAATCTTACCTTTCAGCATTAGGGTCCTGTATGAGCGTCGCGGGTATGCTGTGCTCGATGTCGTCGCGCTCGTCGGGCGCGGGGGAGGCCGCGGAGGCGGGGGTCGCGGGCGACTCCGACCTGGACGTCTCGCCCCGTTCGCTCCGCTCGCTCCGCTCGCCCCGCTCGCTTCGGTCTTTCACACCACCTTCTGGATTTGTGGTTTCTTCTGTGGACAAAGAGAATGAAGAGTTAGAAGGTACATCTCGAGAATTGTATCCCACAAGTCTCATTGTAATTGCAAATCAGAACACTACAACTCCAACTACCCCTTATACAGCATCTCTATCAGAATGACTTTTTCGCTGAAAGAGAATTCAAGTTGGATGACAATAAAATACGCAATTATTCTTTCTTTCTTTTTTTCAATCAAATAGATTTAAAAGCTATAGGTAAGTAGGTATAACAAAACGCCGTGCTTGCAAACTTTACAAATCAACAACAATTTCTGGTCTAACGACACTATCTTTAATTTTAATTAAATAAATAAATTGTTTATTTTTTACCAAAATGTAACATGTCTCCATAATCTAAACTTAACTAAATCGGTGACATCAATAGTAGAACAAACGAATGGAGAAAGCACAAAGCACGAAAATTACATGAAATCGAAAAAAAAAGAAACAAGTGATTAACATAAACTTAACATAATTATCTACAAAGTACACTTGAGTCCAGAGATGTAACTTATCTAGGATACAAGTACCTACCTATCTGAAATACAGGTACAAGATACAAAATACGTATTTTCATCATGTAACTGTAAAACTTTTTTTAAATTCCTTTCGTTTCTTGTACCTAAATACCTTTTGTTTGGTATCTTAGTATTTTGTAGATCCTATGTTTGCTTAAATACTTTTAGTAAGAGATAACCTGATTCTATTGTGATTGTGACATCTTAGGCGACATTAATTTTAAATGTCAGTGTTGTCGTAGATGAAACTGAACGCGCCATTGAATCTTTGGTCTGGGCCAAATTGATAGATGGCGTGGCAATTCTTTCTTTCTACAATATGTCATCAGCTATGCCCCTTGACTCGTGTCATTTTTAATTATTCCGCATAATATTAGTCTCTGTTTGAGGGAGACACGTAAAAGTATGGCCATTCGGTCGGAGCTATGAGAAGATTGAGTCTTGACTTTTATAACACCATTTTAAAAAACAACACGTCTCAATTAAAACCTTAAAAAAATAATATTAAGTTGTGTCACGTTTGCGCCATTACGCGATTTACATGTAAAAAGTAAAATTTCATTAAAAAAATGATGTTCTTGTACAAAAGTATTTTACTTACTTATCTATAAAAAATATTCAAAAGATACGTATTTTATAACTAGTATTTCAGATACCATTATTCCAGAAAGTTATTTTCATCTGGTATCTGAAATACTGACTTAATTTAAAAGTATTTTGCATTTTGTATTCCAGATACTTTATTTAAGGTATCTTAAACATGAATGCTGTCTTAAGATCTTAGATTTCTTACTGGTAGATAGTCTATCGAAACACATAAAATAATGGCAAAACGAGCAATAAATTGATTCCTCCGGCAATAAAACCGTTCACAGTAAGTGCGACACCTTAATCCTTATTTATGTTAAATTTTATAAAATTGCAGACAGCTACGATCGCTATATGGGCTATCACTCATCATCAAAACAATAATGAAACGATATCGACTGATATTGCGGTGATAAAATAAGGAAAATTACTAAAAACGGGGCCATCGCACCAACACACGAAACATTGCGCAAACAGCATACTGATTAATGATTGATTGATTATATATTACGTTGGTCACCGATCAGCGGATCAATTATTTAAAGTTAGTCATCTATTGACATAAGTACGTGCGATAAAACGATTGATAACATCGCCGGCGCTCTATCGGCGCTCTAATAACTATTCCCAATAATGGCGGGCTGTTGCTGCCAAAAAAACAAAAGAGCAGCTTTCGCTCCGATTATGTTGTCCGAAAAATTGTCGGCCGAAAAAACTTTTTTGAAATCGGAGAGCGTCCAAAAAGGCAGCGCGGTGGGACCGTGTGGTCCGCTTATTTCACTGCCCATTGGGTCGTGAACCGCGTTTCTGTTGGCTAATTGATTAAAACGCAGCGTGTCAATCGCGGCGGATCGCAAAGATGGTCGGCGCGCCCGCGGGCGGCGGTGGAGCGGCGCAGCAGGCCCATCCGAATCAACCCGATTGCGATCAAAGGAAACGCATCCGCCCGCGTCTGTTCCTGACTGCTCTGAAGTCATATTTAAATGACACGTGCCTTTATCGTGATGCAGTTGAATTATTAACTCTGATTGCATGCGTTCTAGCTTCAGGCTTCCAATTCAATATTAACAGTGGAAACGGAATCTTTGATGTGTTAATCAAATTTGACACCAATAGCTGTTGTTTGGACGTGAATTGAGATTCGTAGTACCTAGTAGTGTATTGATAATTGAGAATAATTATGTTAACAAAGCGAATGAGCTTTAATATTTGTCGTATCATCTTCTTTTACTTTCAAATACTGAGAGATTACTTCAGTCGAGTAAACGACAGTTACAAATTGAGAGTTTAATCCAAAATAGCGGTCAAAGCTCGTAGATACTTCTGGGCGAGTCACAAAGGATGATGACTCGACACTTTTCTATAAGGAATTACGAAACAATGGCTTAATTTTACCTAGATCCGCCGTGAAATCGACATTACGATTGATGATCGATAATAATGCTGTGTGATACGGAAGACAAAATCGATGGATCGAATCGGTCACAATGAGGTTGGAACCTGATGATATCGACGCATTAGAAACAGATGATTCTTTTTGTTATCGTTGGTACTAGTACTTTCTATTAAATATAAAAAATATAGTTTACCTTCAAAATGTTGTCTGTGCTCTCTTATTGATTGCAGAATTGCAGATGTGATTTTGATTACTAACCAACTAGTATTACATGATATTAACTTGTTGACTTGTGAGTTGTAACTGTGCTCCTAAGTTATAGACCTTTAAGCCCCAAAATTTTGTTGATCTTGCAGATAGTACGAATAGGAGTTTATTTATAAGTGTCACGCAAATTTTGTTGCAAAATATTGTTGATGAATATGCACGGGTCACTGCTTGGATTCATAGATAGCAGGTTCTACTCCTGTCGAAAAAATAGTTTCAACGAGATTTTTATGAACTTACAGCTCGAAGTATCGCTCGGTCGTGTGTACAGACACATTCATACATTGGTTAACGCATGAGCTTCACAAAGGGTGGTAGCAAGCACCAGGTGAGATGTCATTGTTATCAGCCTATCAATCATACGGCAGATGGCGCCGGCGCTGATAACGGTGATAATAATAACGCTTTTGCAATGAGACACACAGCTAACTGCTCGACTAAAGTGGTTTTTTGAAACTTTACGGAGAATCACTTGGACATCTATTTGCTTCTTTGGTCTAACTTTCATGGTCACATCGCATAAGAGTTTAATAGGATAATGTCGTCTTCTTTCGACATAGTTACATGCTGGTGCCCTGTTCCTATGACTTGATAGTTATAATTTACTCTGCGATCTAATGGTTGGACCAGCGGCAGCGGGTTGACACACAGAAGTCCAGGCTTTGACTCCAAGTGGAGATAACAAAATGAATTTCGGTTTGTTTAGTGGTAGCGCTTGTTGCTGTATCCATCTGGCTAAATATAGCCAGCTAGAAAAAAGATGTAGCTATAGGTAGCTATAGCTTTTTAGCTATAGTGATCTTATCTAAGTCTGTAAGTTTTTAAATTATCAAATGTCGTCGTGGATATAGGTATCGAATGTCATAAAATCATTTGTCAATCATCTCCTTGAATAATTAAAATGACAAACAACAAACAATTTTCAATTAGAAGTTCTACGAGAACTATTGAAAGCGCCAGTCTAAATTCCTCGGTCGTATCGCCCCGCCTCGTGTCGCCGTCGCGTCGGCGTCGTATCGCAGTTGTCTCGCAGTCGTCTCGAAGTCGTCTCGCTGTCGTGTCGCGGCTGCGTCTGACGGCCATGGCTTGGAATACCGGTATTTTCAATTACGGGTACCTTTGACTTAAATAAGGTACCGGTATCGATTTGATACCGGTATCAATTCATAATACAGGTTAACCGATGAGTACCGGTAAGTATTATTAAGTAAGATTGTAAGTAGTACCGGTATTATACAGGTACTTATAGTGGTGGATAATACCGGTACCTGGTAACCAAACAAGATAGTGTATGAAACTTACCCTTATAATCTTTTCACAAACCAGGCATTTTGGGTTAAGGTGTCGCAAAGGAGGTGCAGGACTTTAAAAAAATCGAGCAAAAATACACACTTAACTTTTTTTTTACAAATTGACGAAAAACATTGCTAACAATAAGAGATAGAAAAATTTCCAAAAAAAAGTTTTAAAATATTGTTAAAAAAATACTTTGATAATTTTCAGTTGATTTTTTTTATATGGAGCCGACACCACAGAATAAGTAATCCGACACTTAGAAATATTTGGGGCGACCTTGACCGCACGCTTTGAATGTATGAGTGGTTGTGATAAGTTAGAAATTTGAGACAATCGCGAAGCGCAGCGTAGCGATTGTCTTGAATATCGAGGTTATTTTTTTATTAGACAACAGAAATCTAGCTTCAAACAAAAATTAAAATATTTTATTAAATTTTTTTTTTACAAAAAAAAAGTTAACTTTTTTTTATAGGTACATCGGATACCGCTGAGGTTCCTGCGAGGTGCTACAGGGAGACCAAAATTTCGTTAGATTTTAGCTACGACGCACCGTTTCCGAGATATTCGCGTCTTTATAAAAGTTACCTACCTTAAAATTGTTTAAATTGTCGGCTCCATATAAAAATCAGTAATTTTTTAGTAATTTTTTTTTAAAATTTAAAACTTTTTTAGGAAATTCTTCTATCTCTTTTTGACAGCAATATTAGAATGTTTTTCGTCAGTTTGTAAAAAAAATTAGAGTGTATTTTTTATGCACCCCGTTTGCGACACCCGGACCGCTTAATTTATAAAAGGAGGAGGCAAACGAGCAGACTTGTCACCTGATGGAGAGTAATCACCGCCGCCCATGGACACCCGCAAAACCAGAGGAATCGCAGGCGCGTTGCCGTCCTTTAAGGAAGGAATAGGGTTAAGGAAGGAGTAGGAATTGTGAGGGGGGGATGGGCCTCCGGAACCCTCACTGGCCGGACGAAACACAACAGCACCAAGTGCCATTATTTCACGCCGGATTCGTGAGAGGGTGGTATTACGCCGAGCGAGCTGGCCCAATGCGTGCTGCAATGCAGCGTGGCTCTACCACTCAGAAACCTTAGTTTGGATTGGAATGAAATCTTAGTTGCGTTGCGACTGCGAGCGCTGCGTTTGTGCACTAACAAAATATGGCAACGTCGCAGATAGATACCGGTACTTTAACGGTACTATACCGGTACTCGTGAAAGAATCGGTGTCCAGGAACCGAAATGGAAAATACCGGTACTTACCGATATAATAGGTACCTGTATTTTCGGTACCGGTTCCAAGCCCTGCAGACGGCACAGCCGCTTTGCCCAGCCCATTCTGCACTCGCCATCGGACTTTACAAATAAATTTGATGAAATCTTTCGATAAATCAAGTTATACTTTTATCGAGGCAGGTCGGGGAAACAATTTTCTTTATTTTTCAAAATATAAATTATTTGGATGAATTAAACAAATTAGGGTTTATTATCAAAAAAAAGATTGACGAATATTTGACTGAAGGGCTACTAACTGACCGGTCTCTTTTCAAAGGCTTTAAGGGTTAGTGGTGTTTTTTCCTAGTTTCATTTTGACCCGAAAATATTACAAATATAAATCACTATGAATCAGTTGCGTTTTCACCAGAATATTTACGTGTGACATCTGCATAACTAAACTCATAAAAAAGACTAGTAGAGGTGACGACAAAGGTGTTTTCTTCTAGTCTTTTTTACTATATTATTAGTTATTTTACATTATATTTATCACATTAGTTAAAGTTAACCTACAATAAATTGAAAAACGAATTAAAAATGTATCCTTATTAGATACATCTTTAACTTGTTTTAAGAAATTAGAAATGGTAATTTCTTTGTTTTTATATTCCTTCGTGAGTCGATTGATGATTAGTAATAATTATTGTCGTTTTGTATAGTACTTTTAGATTTTCTGTTGTGCCCCGTACAAAAACTAAAACTTCGTCTGGGAGAACAAGAAATTAGTCTAAGTCAAAGAAATAATGAACTTAGCAGAAATACGAATGAAATTTAGACAGTCCGAAGAAATAATAAAAAAACAGTAGAAAACAAATTCATAAAACTTGAAGAACTCTTTTTAAGAAGTATTTGCATTGCGCATGAAAGTAGGCATTTGTAAAACTTCTTGTGAAAACTCGAAAAACCAAATACACAAACATTATTTCGTTTTGTTTCATATCACCTTTCTAATCTTAATAACTTTTTAAGACCATTATGCGCTTGAGGTCAAATTTAAATATTTTTACAGGGCAAATATAGCTAATAAAATTTGGAAGTTTTAAAATTGTTTTGAAATAAATTTTTATCGATACTTTCTTCATTAGTTTATTTTTATTAGTTTGATGTTTCTGTGACCAATAATCTCTCTCTCTCTCTAAGGGTTTGTCAAAAAATAAAAAAAAATCATAACTCTATAACTACGAAAAATTGCGGAATATACAGGGGGGTGGTTCGGGTAGCCCTAGTGATGCTCTACCTCTACACTTCCGCTGGACCCTATTTTTTTTCTGTTTAGATTTCTATACTCTACCGTCTTATTAATAAAAATGGCCAAATGTTACACCTCGGTTTAAAGTGACGCTGTCTCGTTTTTCTTAAAGAAGACAGATAGAGACAATGTCAATTTAATCCTAAGTGTAACTTTATTCAACGTTTATTAATAACAGGGTAGCGACTAGGTATCAAAAATTCGTCATTATGCTCGTGAAAAAGAAGAGCGAACGTGTTTGTCATTTCAGTATAAAATGATTTTTCTTTTATCAGTTAAAGTTGTTTTTTGTCTCAAATTTTTCAGTTACAGTTGTCTTTTGTATTATAAGTTTTAATGTTAAGAACGAAAATAGATTTTAAATGCATACGTGTAGCGATATTCATCAAAATGTAGTTTCTTAATTTACCCATAAAAATTATATAGTCATCATTACATCATTTTCTATTTCTATGATTCTATTATATTCTATTGTGTCTGTATTCACAGCGCGCAACATGTTAATAATACATTCTATAAACAATCCTCTTTTCATCTAAGTCATCATCATTTACACATCTTTTCTTTAGGGAGAGGGAGACTATCTCTCTCCATCCTAGAAATAATTGCCAAAAATGTACTTATGTTCGCGCATCACTTCAGAACGGCTGCATCTATTTGGCTAATCTTTTCTGTTGTGTTTGTAATTGTCAAGACAAGGTTGAACGCAAGAAAGAAAGTTTTTGGGAATTCGTCAGAGGATGCGAGGTGTTTTTATTTTTTAAACAAGAAGTTTAAGCACTTGCCCTTCATACCACCTGATGGTAAGTGACGATAAGGCCGAAGTTGGAAGCACGTCTCAAAAAACTTCGTTTTGTGCGCGTTTGCGCGGACGAAGTCGCGGGCGGGCAGAGTATATTAATAACCTAGTAAATTATTTCGTTATAGTTTTGAATGCGTCTGCACCATTAAACAATTCGGGTGAAAACGCAACCACAATTTATAATAAAATTTTCAGTTGAAATCGAATATGAAAAATAAATAATAATACCCCGGCTTCGAAATGTCAGGAATTATGATATGAAATATACCTTCTAAGTAGATTCTTAAAAAGTGTTTAATTTAATTTCAGAATGACCTTTGCCTTGCTATGCCTTTAAGATAATTCTACTTTTGATTGATTATGATTAACATTCCAGGAGATGGAAGATAATTTGACGTGAGCAAATAGAGAGTTATTGGCGTAGGTCACGCCTTTCGCATCGCAACCTCGTATTTAAAGTCATCAATGTATCTTCCGTGTTCTTAATTGACCTTCGCATATCGAAGCAGAACACTTTCGTCTATTAGATGACACCGTGTTTGCACGTGTTTAACGAAGGTCATCTTAGTAAGTAGGTACCTACTTAAATAAATTAAATTAAAATAAATCGACATATGTCAACCGTTGTCATTTTGTTTATGAATCCAAACCCTATTCATTATTGTTATACTAGAAAAGCTCTTGGCTTTTTCCGTGGGAATCCGTATCTTGTGATCACGTGAGAATTTAGAAAAATACGTACATATTTCTTGAATGTATATACTAATATTATAGGGGGAGCTACTGTACAAAATGTCAGCTTTGTAGGTACAAGGGTTTGTACTGACCAGTGATAAGTCGGTCAATGAATGAGTCACGTCATTTTGTTTTACATTATATTATAAAGATTATCATATTACAAATGATGATTATTCAGTATCCTCAAATACCGAATAACGATTTCACTGATTACTGCATAACGACAATGCGGCAAACAATATTGTTGCGACTGGCTTTGATAATAATATAGTGATAGCTAGTGAGGTGGGGTTACAAGCCTTAGCAACAGAAAACTGTGAGCAGTTGTTATGTACCTCAACAAGAACCTCTGGTTCTAAAATATTGTAATAAACCACAGAGGTGCTGGAAAATCCAACTCTGATAAAATAAAATACTTCCTAATCGAAATTGAACCTGGATAGTGACATCAACAACAATAACAACATATTACAGCGCCCTGAGTCAAATTCGCCAAAATAAAGAAAAACAAGTTAGTACCCCCTGCACTTACTCAATTTGTCAAATGATTTGGTAAGCAAAGTGTTTCACCGCAAAAATTGTCGTAAACTACGTAGCGACAATCAGCAAATCCAGTTTGTTATCGCGACAGCTGCTTCCAACTATCTTTTAAAAACCATCATACCCTATTAGAATGATAAAGTCTTGATCGTATCTAACCTTTTTTTTATTATTCTTGTAGTGACTGTTACTCTACAGTTACTACTTCTTGTAACACTTGATCCTTGCTATAAACAGCAAATAAGCTATAAACTGTAGGCCCTGCTGTTTTATAAGGTGGTAATCATTTATAATCAAAAACAAAATGAGTCATCATCAGTCATCATGCTATAGTATGTGTATAGTCAGCAATGAAAGTCACTTTGTCAAAACGACTGAACTATGTAACAGTTGCTTGTCAACACAACAGCTGTTCAAAACTTTAGTTGCTGGCCACACATTTGTTTACATTCCCTTTTTCGATTACAAGCTTTTATAATTATGTGATTGTGTGAGTGATTATTCCCTTTCAAATTTCAAACGTTTGTCCTATCCCGATGACTTTGGCAGTTGACAGTCCACAATTGTCAAAGTCATTGTCGCCGCGATCCAACTCCCAAGTGATCCATTTCCTAACCCTACAAGAGCTCAAAAAATGTTCACCCAAAAAAGATTGACGGACTTAACCCTGCCTTTTAAAAAAAGATGGAAGGAAGGATTACTGTGTCTTCTAAACATTAGTATAAATGGCTCGGTGTCCGCCGCTAATGAGAATGATGTCCGGCGCCTGTCCGGTGACAAATGCGGACGCAGCTCGGACGAGGCGTCCGGGATTTTTCACATTGCGAACTAAGCCGGGTCGGATCGCGCCCCGATTGATTTGTACTGGTCCATGTCCGATCCTCTACAACTCTTTGACAAAAGCTAACAAAATAAATTACTGAGTTAGCTGGCTAAAAGAACTACACTCACGCCCGTCCGTCTTATTATCCCCTCCGTCTGCCAGTCTAGTTACTACTTTTAGTGTTTATCCCCCCCCCCCCCCCCCTACCCCCCATTGTAGCGATGACTTCATTTCAATGGAGAAAACATTTGCCTGGCAGAGGCGCAGTAGATATATTAATTATTACTAATTTATCATGGTATTGCTCCGTCATTTGTGGGCTTATTGAAACGGTCCGATCTATTGATAATAAAAATATCTAATAATAAAGATATTTATAATTTCATCCCTGATATTGAGCCGACAAGCAAGCATACGTTCAGCTGATGGTAAGTGGCCACCATGCAAATACATTTTTTGAACTCATTAAAGCTCCTTAGACCTTTCTTATTATGCCTCTGTTGTGTTATGAGTATGAATATTAAAATGATAATAATGGTTAATTTTTCGTTAGGGTTCATGTTTGACTAAAATTTTTTTTTTTTTTTTATAAAAGAGGGAGGCAAACGAGCAGGCGGGTCACCTGATGGAGAGTAATCACCGCCGCCCATGGACACCCGCAAAACCAGGGGAATCGCAGACGCGTTGCCGGCCTTTAAGGGAGGAATAGGTTTAAGGAAGGAATAGGAATTGGGAGGAGGGGGGGGGGAGGGGGGTGGGGGTGAGGGGCCTCCGGTACCCTCACCGGTCGGACGAAACACAACAGCACCAAGTGCCATTATTTCACGCCGAATATTCGTGAGAGGGTGGTATTACGCCGGGCGAGCCGGCCCAATGCGTGCTGCAACGCAGCGTGGCTCTACCACTCAGTCAGTGTCACTCATTTAGCACCACCCAGGGATCACGTGTAAGGTCTCAAGGGTAAACCTACGGACGCGAGCAACTTTGACCCCCAAACTAAAATGCATGTTTTTAAGAATAATGTTAATTTTAATCTTATTATGATTTAATGAAATGTAATAATTTAATGTTTTATCTAATGTGATATTAAAATAACATAAGTAATATTGATTTCTGAGGTTTAAGCGAGCACTATACATTGAAATGAAACACTTTTTTTCCGGGTCCGTGGTCACAGGGAGACCCTGTAAAGGGTTCGAAACGTCAGGATAATATAAAAACTATGTAAATAGTAAATAAAACGCGAGTTAATCCGTAAAAAAGTGTAACAAAGTGTAACATAAGTAATTTAAAAATAAATGTAATAATAAGTAATTAAAATAAATGTTAAATATTGTAGTGCCCTAACAGGGTTCATGTCATGCCTATAATGTACCTTTAAGTTAATATCTGTTCACCTGACGTGAGACAATAAAATAATAAATTATGAATTATGAATTACTTTTTCTGGTTCTCGTACTCAAACCGGAGCGAAGCAATGGCCTGCATTTCTTGCTACTGCTGCTGGGGCTCTCACAACTTTTAATGAGTAAATACAACTTATTCATTACACTTACGTAATGTTCATCTATCACGAGTCAAACATTAATAGCAATAGCGTCTTTCATAGCGATTGTTATCTGTAGGTTTATACTGATCAACATCGTGATGAGTTTTTTTTTATGAAACGACAACTAATAACAAGAGTGGATTAATACAAATTACCTCCATCAATCTTTTTTTTAAATGCCAGAGTTGATAATTGTATCAAGCATTATAGTAATCGATAGATAAACATTTTTGTTAGGCACAGAAAAATGTTAGATTATAATTTGAGTTTCATCAGCCTATGGTAAACGTCCCACAGCTGGCCATAGGCATATATTTTTAAATACAGCAAACATTAAAAGAAACATTATTTTATTGTAATAAAATATAAATTTACTTAGACAGTAAATTAGTAAAAAAAATAATTTACAACTTAGCCTTAACTTATTGAACCGTACATTAAGAGTGCATTGAAAACGGTAAAGTAAGCATGAAAAATCATAAAAAGTGTTATTTATTTAGAATACTGTTTCTTTATTGAACTAAAAAATTAAACTCAATACGTGGTTGCTGTGTAACTTTTTAAGTCTTATGTCTTGTAATATATAAGCATGTAGGAATATACAGAAAATGATTGCTTTTATTCAACAATGACTGTGTTTAATAATTTTGAAGTAGGTACCCAAATATGAAACCGATGCTATTATTAAGGCGCTGTTTTGAAACTCGCATGCTGCATTGTTTTTTAAATAAAGCAGTATTACCTACATTAAACTTAAGAATCATTAAGATTTTTTCTGTTATACTTTTACAAGTATTTCCATAGACAATTGATTTTCAAATGATCAATAGAGCGGGCCGAGTGAGCCGGGCCCATTTAGTCGGGCCGGCCTATCCATCAGCCGCCCTTGATTGATTCGAGACGACACACGATTCATACGAGTATTAATTTAACTTCGCCGATGACATTGATTGATATTTATGGTATTAACACGGTGAATAATTAAGGTACATTCGGCCTTCGGGCCAGCCCGGCCGTTCGGTTTATACATCGAAGTTAAACATTAATAAAATTTAACGACGTGTTAACTTCTGGTGAGTTTATGTTATAATAGATAGGTCAAGTGCGGTTAACGTCTTTTTAATTGTTGAGTTAATATACTTACTTTTTTAGTTAACCAAATGTAAGCGACTCGTAGTTTAGTTTTACAACTAGAGGTGACAGTAAGTTTATAGTATTTTATAGTATTTTTATAGTAATTAAAGTAAAGAAAACAAACTGAAAATACAGCAGGTAAACAATCAAATTTATGATACAGTATGACTGTATCATAAATTTGATTGTTTACTTTTGTTGTAATTAACAAACTCTAAATATATAAGTAATTAAGTAATATAGGTATGCTAGTGGCAAACAAATAATTCTATATTTTTTGTATTAAAAACATACTGTAGCCATCTTACGTTTTAAAATATACCTTTTTTTAAAATATAATGCTTATGTCAATTCGACGCCAACTGTACCTTATGTAAGAAACTGTACTTACAAGATGTCGGGGAAAAAGATAATGTGGTTCCAACAAAGAGCTTGTCTATCCTAGGAGGGAATCAGTGACATCAACAAATTGTACCTGTTGCGTCCCCCACTCCCCGCTGCCCTCCCCCGCTCCCCACGCAGCCAGTGTCTAATGCCTGTCCGTTACGCGAGTGCGGCTGGTAGATTTCTCTTCATGAAAAGTGGAATATATTAATATTCTTCGGAAACCATTAGAATGGTTTTTGCAATAATTTTGTCAAAAAAAAATTCTTTTTTAATATGGTGTGATTACATGGTCAGATTTAGTAGACATTTAGCTTGCTACAACTAACCCTTTGCCTGTGACGAAGACTCCTAGAGGCTACTAACAATAAAATTGAATTTCTAGTGTGTCTTCTATTCTTCAAGTGTCAACATTATCGTCATTTATGTGTCATAAATACACCGACACATTTTAGAGATTGTTTTCCCGCGGCAAGACGATTTACCTTTAGTAGTACTATCGAATCATACAAGTTATTTTTTTTGTTACAACGAATGTAACAAAAAAAATTTGACCTTCCATACTAATGTCATCAGCTGATCGGACTGTTTTGTATAGGAGGTCGATTTTTTTTGGTCATTTTTGGCAAAAATAGTACTTAATAGTAATTCGATAGTACTAGGTACTAAAGGAAAAATCGTTCTGCCGCGGGAAAGCAACCACTAAAATGTGTCGGTGTATAATGGAGCCTAAGCCTAGCGGTTCGGTGATGAACTGATGACACAGCAAACGACCTTGATAAAGACTGCATTCTGAAACGGTGGTGAAATCGTGACTTATTTTATAATTAATTGCCTTTTAGTATGAAATAAGTAATAACTTAGTGTTTTTTTATTTTGTAATTCACATGCTTTTAAAGTTAATTAGGCATAACGACCATTCTCAATGATGAATAGATTCAAAATGAAGATGAATTTATCGTATTTGAGTGGTATCACATTACGTAGCTGTATTAATCAGAGTTGCTATGCCGTTTCATAAGTTCCAAATAATAATTTTATTAAAACATAAATGTATATATTTTAGGAACACTTTTATTAATTCCATGTTTGGTTTAGTAGAATAATAAAAATGCTAATAAGAACAAAACAATATCAAATACGAATACAGTTTTTTGTTGCGTCTGCATCATTTTATTGAATAGTGTCACAAAGTTTAAATCTAAAGGAATTCTGATTGAATGATAACAGTTTTTGTTAAGTATATACAAATGTCACTAACTCCATTACCGTTTTTATAGTAATCGTTGTTTTGCTCGTATCCATAAATTATTCATAATAAATAAAAGATAAATTAGGCTCCAAAATTACTATTTAAAACTTAAACTAGTTTCCGCCTGCGGCTTCGGATATAAGACTTTTGATTTGTCTCACATATTCACATGAATTTATCTATCATATTTTGTAAATCATAAATCATAAATTTATTGTTTCTCATGTAGTTTGACAGGGTGTTACAAATATTAAACCAGAGTATCATACATAACCCAATTTAGGCATAACAATATTGAACTGAATTTAAAATTCAGCACACAATACCAAATAGAATAATTGAAACATTAATACAACAATAATTATTTTCATCAAAAACACACAATTTAAGTAGCTAACATGCACTTGAGTCAGATTAAAGGGATAGGTACAGTCCATGATATAAAAATACAGTAATTCAGGTTAGACTAGACAGTTCAGCAAGCTTTCTATCTGTGCCATAATGACGATGACGCCAAGACGCCAATACAATTTGTGTTGCAAGCAGAAGGAATGCTACTCTACGAAAATCCAATTACAATATAAGGTAGGTACCTACATACACTGATAACTGCATTTGTGGTGGTAAAAGCGGTGTGAAATAAGCCATTTATACAATTCACATTGGAATTTCCCTACAGCAAATTCTTTAATTCCTTCAGGCAGCTGGTTATATATCAATAACACATCCAGAAGCAATTTTTTTTAATCGAGTACTCTTAGGTGTTATATCAGACACCAGCCTGCTTCCATCTCTCGTATTTCGAGGATATACCTATGTTTTTTGCCTGTTTGAAGCATTGAGAGTTTTGTTTAACGAATTTAGAGATTTCTAAAATGTACAGACAAGGCAGAAGTGATATATTTAATAACTTAAAAAGAGGTGCACACGGTTCATCAGGTGCAGCACCAAATATCGCCCTAATGCATTTTTTTTGCGCAATAAATGCTTTATTTATGTCGGTGCTGTTACCCCATATGATGAGTCCGTACCGCAGTACTGACTCAACATAGGCAAAGTATGCTGCAACAGCTGTACTGGTTGTAGCTACTCTTGTTAATTTATAGAGCGCATAAGTAAATCTATTTATCTTACTGCACACTGTTGCAATGTGCTGTTTCCAGTCCAAATTCTGATCTATGTCGATGCCTAAAAACTTTGTTAAATTAGTACCACCGAATTTTAATCCCTGATAATTTATGTTTAATGATTGATACAATTTGTTGTTAAAGTTCATAAAATAGGTCTAGTTAATATTGATTATTAAATTATTATTTGGTAGCCAATTAATTATTACATTCATTGTCTCATTAATCTCATTAATATGATCATCCAATGTCAATTTATTGTCAGTTGTGACTATAATAGAAATATCGTCAGCAAATAGGATGCAGCGGTGCTTTGTCAATTCAGGAAAGTTATTTATATATATAAGGAACAAGAGAGGTCCTAGCACGCTCCCCTGTGGGATTCCAAATCTATTTTCTCTAAACTCCGATTGATACCTTTGTGTTACATGTCTAGAGTCGAGGTTAACAATTTCGACCGCCTGCATTCTGTTGTGTAAATAAGTCTTGATCCAGCAAGGCTGGTCCTCTGATTCCGCAGTGCTCTAATTTTATCAGAAGTTGTTTATGTGGTACAACATCGAAGGCACGTGATATATCAAGGTAAATAGCTGTGGTAAACATTTTAGTTTCACAATTCAGTACCTGATTACTAAATTTTATTTAAATATTTCTAATGGTGTTCGTAGATAGGTATGTAGTTTGAAGTCCATCTGGCTCGTTTCTACCATCTTCAATTAGTAATGAGCTCACCACCTGTCACATTGAGCACATGTGCAGTCTCTATTCAGTGAAAAGTGGACTATGGCAGAGGATTGCCTTTGTGGTCCTCATTCCTAGTCTCTGACTAACCCTTCGGGCATTTATAGTCGTGTTTACATGTAGGTATGTCAATAAGTCTGTCGCCATTACAAAAAAGTTTGGTACTTACTAGTTTCAAAAAAGCTGCGTATCCGAGTAAAGTGCTTTCAGAGCCAAGCAGTTCCCCTTCAAAATAAACCTTTTTGCTACAACGCCGTATAGCCGAAACGGCGTACCTAAATAACAAAATGAAATATACAGGGTGTTTGGTAATTGGGTGCAAAACCTTAAGGGGATGTTAGTATAGACCATCTAGAACATTTTAAGCCACACTTGTCTTAGACCAAGTCTGTTATTTTTTTTGTTGACCTGCTGCGATTTTAGTGCCAAAAATCCATTTTTTTTAATTAATTGCTAAGAACATTCGGTTTAAGTTGAAATGTAATTTTTTTACAATTTATTTATTAATGTAATGTGTCTCTAATCGTATCGAAGCATTTTTGAAACCCCATTGTTAACTAAACATAAAGTTACAAACCATTAAAATGCGATAGAAAATTTGGAAAAGTAAATTTTCATCTTTTATTGTCAATTTAAAAAATAAAGAAAATAGTTGCAGATGTTCAAACACATTTAAAAACATGTTTGATTATTGCCCTTTCTTTTGAGGTATCATTTGCGTAGATATCTTACCATAATTTTCTTGAAATTATGGTGTCTAAACCACTTAAGGGTGATAATATCGATTTTTAAGGAGATTTAATAAAACATTATTTTTGATGATCTAACTTTAATTTTCATGTTCAAAATGTCGTCCACCAATAAGAATACATGCTTGAGCACGTTCTCTTACTTCAGTTGTGCTGATTTTTAGCATCATTTCTTGTTTCATCCGTTCAAACGTAGAATGGATTCTCTCCAATAATTCCTCCTTCGTAGACATTTCAAAATAATAATAATAACAGACTTGGACTAAGACAAAAGTGGCTTAAAAATGTTCTAGATGGTATATACTAACATAGGGGATGTTTAAGGCTTTGCACCCAACTACCAAACACCCTGTATACCTTGTATTGGAATTCATTCAATGAAATATTGTAGAAAAGGTTATGTACTTTCAAGAAAAATGTTAAATAAAAGCTCTAGTGTAGTAGAGTACCTATAAATTCGAAATTAAAACAAGTATTTTTAATAAGTTTATTTTTACCCGAAATATATGTATGGTCTAATAATTAAATCATTAGCCACGCCTATCTAATAATAAGAGTCCTTAATCTTTTGACTATCTGTTATCAGTTTGCATAGAATCTTAGTGGCAGCGAGACTAACTGAAGCGTGATAAAAGATATACCGTATACCTATATATCACTACCTATATATTAATTAGCGGTATACAATGCGATGCATAATTAGTAGATAAGGCTGATTAATATGAGCATGCCAAACACTATCGTGGTAAGGGCAATGTTTAGTTCGATATACATCTACTCGAACTACATAATACGTAATAAAAAATATACTCTTTTTTATTGTTATTGCAAAAGTTTTTACACACACAACACTTAAATATACTCAAGTAAAATTTTAAACACTGAAAAAAGACGACAACTACGACGTTTTCACCTCATTTCGACGGGTGAAACCCAGACCTCGGTAGCCAAGTGGTTAAGGCAGCCGCCAGGAATGCGGAAGGTGCGTGGTTCGATTCCCGCCCGAGGTTGTCGTCTTTTTTCAGTGTTTAAAATTTTACTTATGTATTTATACACATCATGGCTTAGAAAAAATCATTTTGCGAAAGAAGATCAAGGAACATCCATCATACATCAGCACGATGCGGCGATGGGCTCACCACATATCACGCTGAGCACATGTGCAGTTGTTATATGGAGTGGCGTGGACTGGGGCAGTGCACTCTCATTGCCTGTTCTCTGTCTAACCCTTTGGGGATTCAAGGTAATATTAGAAGAATATCAGGAAAAAGTAAATGTAGTTTATGTAGGTAGGTATATCGACATAAATAAATATTTGTGATTTCAAATAATACTCCAAACATTTCTTGAATTATTGTTGTGTGCACAATAAATGTTATATAAGGTTGTTTGATTATTACAGATGTAGCATCAATAACAAAAGTGTTGTCCTTGGAACAACACATGTCAAAGTCGGGGAAGGAACAGCGTCTATCAACCGCTCACAATAGCGTCAAGCGACATGTTACATCGACGACGTCTCATTCATTCATTCATTCACTTGCTGTCTTAAGTGTACTAAAAGAGCTGTCATGTACCTACTGTTGAACAATGTTTTTAACGCTGTTATAATGTCATGTCAATCTAGGTACTTGTGAATTCGGAGCAAACACTTTAGATGCTCAAATAAAATATTATAGTAAAAATGGAATTAGAAGGTATTTTTTTAGAACGAAAATGAAAAAAGCATTTGCTAGAGTTACTTGTCAGTTTTTCTCAGTATAAAATCTCAGACTTTCGTTTCAATCGATGGCACAGTAGCATTTATAATGAACTGAACAACTGTATTATTTGTTGCTTAAAATTTGGATTTTTTTTCTAAACCACTCAGATCCGTCCAATTTATTTCCAAATAGATATCCAATTTATGGATAATCATAACTTTGACAAAATTATTAAAATAGTCCTCTCAAACTACACATTCAGCAGATACATAAAGTCCATGATGTACACAAGCAACACGATACCCATCAGTCTCCCATTAGGCGCGCCATCAGCCCGGCCGCGCTATCTGAACACGCAATCTCAATAAAAAACGCAGCGCCGACTCGAGACAGCCATCGGCCGTGAGTACACATGCACTTGTGTACGTGCGAGTACACCGGCGAGCGCTAGTGCTCGCGGTACGGTCAGCGTGCGCGACCATTCGTTCTTTTAAGAATTTCGCGGTATTTTTTGTCGTTCATTCTTTAATATGACTTACAAATTACTATAAGACAGATACCTATTAGCAATTTATAAATGAATTTTACTGTCAATTTTAAAATTAGAGGTTACTCATTTTTGCCTGCAGCTTCGCTCCCGTTAATTTTTCAGAAAAAGTAGCTTTGAACTGTCTTCAGAGCCCCAACTATATCCTATGAAAAAATTTATAAAAATTAGTTTATCAGTTTAAGCATGAAAGCGTAACAAACAAATTTATCAACTTTCACATTTATAATATTATTCAGGATTAGAATTTCTTGGATATTTAGTATACGGAGTATCAGTGTCATAAAAAGTATGACTGTGATTGAATATAATTTAGTTACAGAGGTTAAAGCAGCTTCATTTACATGAGACATGCCATAAGCTTATTAAGATTTTAATGAATGAATGTAAGAATAAATTAACAAGCTTTTATTTGGAAAAATAAAAAATAACGAAAATAAACTATAAAGCACATAAAAACAATGCCAAATACCTAGGTCCTTGCGAAGCTGGCACTCTGCAGATACAAATCCGGTCATGCACAAACATCAATTAAGGATTAATTATTTCTTTGCACATCATAAGTCTATAACAGTGGCTCAATTCATGTATTTTGTAATAATGTCGCTTTCGTTTAGAAGTCGACCTATTGAAGGAGAGTCATAAATCCGTATTTACCTGTCATTTCGATAGAACGATTACTCGATAGGATCGCAACTCAGCGATTTGTCAACTATTTAAACCTAATGATGTCATTACAATTTATACCAAATAAATTAAAATGCTTTTTTAACGAAAACATGCAGAAATGTTAATTTTTTTTAACGACTTAGAAAATTGTCTAATTTGACGTGTAATCGCTGGCATCTGATCAAATTAAACGTCAAAATAACAGGTGAATACCGCGGAAGCAACGATCGAACTTCTAAACCAAATCGTGCGATTGAATTCAAAAAGTGACTTCAGCGATCAAATCGCTTGCATGTCGTTGAAGTTTTGTTAAGTGAATTAGGCTACAGGGCCCACGGTGACCCATCCATAGCACATAGCTGAACGCTAGTCCAATTTAACCCACATTGGTGAATTAAAAAGGTATCTGATTTGCGTTAATAACGCTTAAATTAACTCGAAAATAGCTAAATGTAACAAAAAGATAAATTTAAATAGACAGTCGCAGATTGAAAAAGTGTCTAATAATAGACAGTGTGACTAATCATACCATAATCAATTTACAATACATCATTTCTCACTGAAACTCTTGTCGAATTACAAAAAACGGTAATTAGTTTTTCATTGATTCGGAATTTAACTCTAAAAAGACACAGAATAAACATTTTTTAAACTAAATAAATTATAATAAAATCGGACTACGATTTAATTCACTCAAACACCTCTACTCAGCTCACTTAACACAGTTTTCGGACAAAAGTAATCGCAATTATTTAAAGTGCGCACTCCCGTTGCTGACACTACATTTGATCCAATTCACCATGCCAAGTACCTGTTCTAACGCCGTCCTGCCAGTAGGCGGGGCTGGGCGATGCGTTTTGACCAATGATTTCGCTTCGTTCAGGCAAAACTAATTATACTGATTTATGCTCCCATTGTCCATTGTTGTATGTCTTTCTCTTACTTAGTACACACTTACGGCAACACATGCATGCATATGGGTTGGCGCATCTCCGACTTGATATATCGAAGGCTAACTTTTGTTTGGAGCTGCGATGGTAGATAGAGTCGGTGATTCACTTGTTTATTGCTTTGTACGAACAGCAGATGGAATACGGTGGTGGAAAAACTATCACCTTAGGAACACCTACAACATTGAAAATTATAATATCTGAATCCTTTAAAACTCAAATGAAATTTTTTATAGCGTAAGAAGTTTTGGAATAGAACCAATTAAATCAGCTTACACATAAACACTATTTAGTTAAACATTGTTTTGTCTACGTCACACAAACGTCATTGTGAATTTAAGGATAAGAGACAAAATTATGATTTACTAAATAATGCTTAAATAGTGTAAGTAAAGACTTAATAATTTAAAATTGTTTAAAAAATTATTATCTGAAAGACAAAGTTATAACTTTGTATAATGTCAGATGTAAAATCAATCTTACACTAGCAGGATCTACATATTATATTAATGTTACATAAAAATGTTGTCATTTTTTCACCTGTGTCTCTAACTCTATGTGTCTCTCTCTCTCTCTCTAACTCTCGTGTGTCTTTATTCTAGTGTGGTATGTGTATATATTAAATAAATACACTTGTTTAAGTAAACTGCATTACCTACCTGCAACTATATGGGCCAACACATTAAGGCAATATCGCGATTAGCACGGAAAATACAAAAGCAAACCAATACAATCTGACAGATTTTCACACAGAAACATGTCGACATACAGCTACAGCCCTCATTCCATTTCGAGGCACTTCGCTGTCACGGGCCATTGTATATCAATATTTATAAAATATATTCCGTTTTCGGAAAACAAACCAGCAAATCGGCGCGTCCGGCGGCAGCTGCGCCCGCGACGCATTCACCTGTCGCTCGCGCGGGCGCGTGGGCGGGGCCTCCGCGAATTTGGAATGTGAGGTTTTCGCGCGTTTTTTACCATTTGCGACGTCAAGCCACCGGAATTTCGGTGCGATATTTTCTCGGGGTGGAATGCGAAGGCTGTAGCGCGAGTTGAGATATTTATTTCTCCTTAGCTGCATTTAGATTTATGACCGTCGTGCACTGTTCTCTTTTTGTACGAAATTTATTGGATGGCTTTTAATCCAGGTAGTGTTTAGGGTTTAGGACGACCTTGTTGCGAGATGGGCTTCAGAGGTCTCTCGTCTTATTTTCATATTTGATGAGACAGTTTTGCGAATAAACTTTACCTTGTCTGACTATTTAGCCATGGCAGCATATCAATCACCGGCCAAGTTTGATGTAGGTAGTCACTTCTCATTCTTGTTATGTCCAATATTTAAGTATAGCCTTCACATAATATACACTCGGTTATGTTTTTATGTTACAGTCAGAACTGCTACAACCAAAATAGGTTGATAAAAAAATACAAACCTTTGTGAGGTTTTCTTTCGAATAATTACAATCTGTTCAAAACAAACCCCAAAAGATTGAGGACCGTGATAAAAAAAAACAAATTTCTTTTAAGATGCAAAAACTTGCTATAATTTTGTTGAACATTAATTCGGAAACTAATAAAATAAAGATTAACTAACAAGACAACAGCTTCTTTATCTATATCAAATACATGTATACGAGTATTCACTACAATTTTCCCCAAAGGATTAGTTAGAGCCTAGGCAATAGGAACCGCAAAAGCAGTCCACTGCCACTACAGTCCACGTTTCACTACACAATAACTACACATGTGCTCAGCAATAGGTGGTGAGCCCATCGAAGCCAACGATATCAAACATGCAATAATAATCATGGTTTGAATACCAAACAGCATTCATTACTTTGAATCTAAAAATATTAGTTTCAACCCTTTTGGTGTTTGTTTAAAAAAGAAAACAAAGTAAAACTCTATATGGAGATTATAAATTAATGATAAGTGACGCGTCTGAAGGCAGCTCGTGTATTAGCATGCGGGTTTAGACACGAAAGCATGCTTTGCAAGTCAAGAGGTGCCCGCCCGCTTAAGGTTACGACACGACACATCGAAATTGAGCACACCCTGTAGTTTTTTTATTAGCCTGAATTATGCAGTGGCCTTTTCAGTGTTCGCCGTACACAAACGGAATAAATTGTCTTTCAATTCAATTAGTTGGGTACAATGGAGTAAGTTTTGTCTTTTAATGAGGGCGATTCTCTCGTTGTAGCGTGTTGACTGACGTCCATTCTCACGAAGAGCGAAAGAAAATAATTAAAAAGAAAAAATCATGCGACATTTTTTATACCAATCGTAATTCATTCACAGATTTTTATCGTCTGTCAAATGAATTCTTCCTTTAGGTTTCGTGAACACGTTTTCATGTAGTTCCTAATCGCGTGAGCCGGCCGATAAAATGGGTCAGGTGGCCGAAACGGTGGGCTATCAGTCAAAAAATAAACAACAATAATACGAAATGTATGGAGAATCGGGGCGAGGTTGAGTGGCTTCCGTCGACGGCCAAGATTGATCGCGCGATCGCAATTATGAAAAATGATTTTGTAATATGGCGGGTTCAAGTGACGGGTGCTCGCGAGTGTCGGGGTAGGGTAGTGCTTTGTTTCCAATCCGTATCGATATTTGCTGATAATATCCTGACTGGTCGTGTCTATATTACTTTGTAGGTATATTAGGAAAGACCTCAATATAATGCTAGCATAAATTTTGATATTTCAACACTTTCCAATCCTATAAAACTACTTACTTATATATAACTCCTTGTATCGAAAACAATAAAAGTTATTTTTACTATCGTTAAGGTGTATGCTGATAAGTTTTACTTTGTCAGATAATTTAGCGGAATATTTATTCAAACTCTTAGTAAACAACAGGTATTACAAAAATAGCAGAGATAATAAGCTTTATTATTGAGCAGAAATAATGCAGTAATTCCCGGTACATATATTTACTATTTAATTATAAAGACACAATACCAGACATCAATAAAAATAAGTTGATATTAAATAAGAAGACAGCACATGGGAATATTGGGCTATAACCGGTGAGTTTTGAAGGTATGAAGGTGTCGTGTGGTGACGTGATGCTGGCCCCATGCGGGTTGGTGATGAGGTATAATTAGTTTCTTTTTTTGCTATCTCCATGGGTATTTACGAAACTTCTTATTATTATGTAAAGAGGTATACGCAAAAACAAAAAAATGGAAAGAGGTCGATGTAGCACAAATCGCTACCGCTCGTGACTTCAGCCAGCTGCCAAGTCCGTGACTGTAGGATGCTAAGTCCGGATTCCAAGTCAAGCGATGAGTCCCACCTGAAATCTGCTGCCATATCGAGCACAGTACATCCACGATAAGGGCACGCACCCGGCGAAGTAAAGTGAGATAGATATATAGATAACCGATTTTGCTAACATTTTCTTTACCTACCCACACACAACCGCACATTATCATAATATTATCAACTGGACTCATATTTACTCCGTATACACTAAAATTATTATCTTTTTTAATATGAAAAGTAACCAATGTATAAAGAGTAAGTAGTTAGTTTTGCCACGTAGCACGCTTCATGAAATTGGTGATGGTTTATTAAGAAATCACATCAGTTCCTGGATTATAATTACATTTTAAAATTTCTAAATAACAAAAAAATAACAATTAACATATTATTTCGTATTTTTGTATTTATTTTGTTTTTTTTATTTGACTGCGTTGGATACACTATTCATTCTCTTTTAATATTTTACTTTTACTGCTGAGATCTTCTGTAATTAAGATGATATAGCACAATGGATTAGTAACACAAGATGCAAGAATTTTTTTTAGACTATGACGAACGACTTTTACAGATCTAACTCTGTCATTACTTTTATAGAAATAGATTGTCTATAATCGTAGTGGGCTGTTCATTCGTCGTGTCTTGTATCAGGAAGTATAAATCCTTAACATCAAAGATGAAAGAGAGAACTCCACAATAATAATAATATTGATCGGTAACATTCAAAATGCAAAATTTTACAATAACCCAAAATACAACAAGGTTTTCACGTAAACTAGATGAAGTGATTACATTTTCATACAAATATTAAGAGTTTCCCAAAGCAAGGATATTTTTTTATTTTTGTAAGCTGATGATATAGGTATGCTTTATTTTACTCAGGAATGTGTTTTAAAAGATTCAATAATCTCATTAGGTCGAGAAAAAGGGGTTCCTTCAAATCAAGTCAAAACGTGCAGGTTTTGGCAGGTACAAAGTTTCATGGTAGGATAATGTGCTGTGATTTCCAAACTAAATGCAGCGCCTTGCTGTTTTCATTTTGTTGCATCTTCGTCTCGGCATCAGAACAATGCATCGCACGTGTCGTCTCATATTTATTTTCCGATATGGAGTTTCCATCCGAGTTTCGTCTGTCACGGTCACCGCTGCGTCCAATTCGGATTCGATATCATTACCATAACGCGAGTGCCCGCGAGTGCAGCCGATGCACTGCCCGTAGCGCACACACGGCAGAGGAGCTTGGAAAGCTTTGCTGGTAAATACACCCCTTTTTAAATTACTGCAATCACTTTAAGAATAGCCTCGATCGAATTAGGTATAATATAATGTATGAAACAGCTGATTATTTTCTATGATTTCGGGGTTGGTCCCAAGTGTAAAAGTTGTGCAAATTGATGAGCAGAAATTATGCCTGAAGTGATTGCCCTATCAGACTAAATTTGGGTGTATAAGACACCATAGAAAATAATTAATTTAACTGATTTAGCCTTGTTTATTTATTCTTTTGCAATTAATTTTACAAAATTACAACAAAAGGTGGACTTAATGCCCTAAAGCATTCTCTACCAGTCAGTCAACCAGTAGGGTTTCCAGAGAAAAACAAAGTTGCAAAAAAATACTCGACTAAAAACCTAATTATTTTTAATCAAATATATACAGGGTTAAAGGTTAACTCGACCTACATCCTTTAAGGGGATGTAGTTTCCATCATTTCCGACTGATTTGACTATTAAACATCGTAACCCAAACTTAACCGTTCTCAAGTACTTACTTACATCGAAGTTTCTTTATAAAAATTGCTGTTTTTTTGTCTATTGTCCTCTTTTTTGTGTTTTGTGCATGTAACTTATTTATTTTTGGTATTTCTAAGCAGAATATTAGTTGCTTAATCATTTTGAACACAAAAATTGCAAGTAGTTGTACCAACTGAGTCGTAGTAAACGATATACAGTATAAAAAACAAATAAATTCGTAAATAAATGTTATTTCTTTCTTCGATATTAAAAAAAAAGTCTATGACAGTTGTGCTGCAGATAATCGTAAAAATATCTACGGTTCTTTAGTTTTCTATCCAGGTATAAAAAGCTAGGGTATTCAGGATTCTTGGAAAAAACTTTGATGAAAGTCTCCCAGGCAGTAATCAAAATAACCGGTATTACGTTAAGTTACTCCCTGCGCCTATTGTCCTTTATGGAATTTGTACGGTGGTTTGGGGTACGGTATTTCATAGTCAAATCAGTCAGAAATGATGGAAACTACATCCCCTTAAAGGATATAGGTCGACTTAACCTTTAACCCTGTAAACATGATTAAGGTATAATATAAAATACGGAACATAATATATATATACAATACCTTACATTTTGTTATCACATTATTGCTAAGTTAGATTTAAGATAATATGTAAGACTAGTGGCCCGCCGACTTCGTCGTCTGCGTGAACAGCCCGAACCCCGTGACAAATTTCCAAAAAAAATCTCCATACAAACGTTGTCCCTGACAGTTACAAACATAAAAAAAAAGAATTAGCCATTTCGATGAAGTCGTTCTGAAGTGATGCGCGTACAAACATTAAGGGCAATTGATTTTTATTAATATAGATAAAAGGTACCTACTGTTTTATTACGAGTGTACGAAAACCTCTTATAGTACGATAGCCGTGTCGCGTGGCGGTGAAAGTACACTACCACCCCCTCTCTTCCCTTGGGTGTCGTAAAAGGCGACTAACGGACTAAAGTCTTCACATACATCCAACAGCATAGAGCGGAAATGGGCTCACCACCTGTCACGCAGAGCACATATGCAGTCGCTATTCGGTGAAAAGTGGATTATGGCAGTAAATTGCTTTTGCGGCCCTCATTGCCTGGTATCTGACTAACCCTTCGGGGATAATAGTCGTGATTATATGTATGTTTATTACGAGTATACACGTAAATAGAGACTCCTGCATAATCAATATCTAACAATAGAAATTGTTAATTGATCTCTCCCGACCACCACGGCACTCATCGAAGATACGAGTATGATGGAAAAATTGTGTTTTGCAAGTTTTACTAAAGTAATAAATAAAGTAGCTGTTTACACCGCCACTTGGTGGCAATATAAGCTTCATATTCAATACTTATCTTACGATAAAATTAATCAGCATTGTTTTCCGAAGTAGCGTTACAATGCAATATTCAATTTTTTTTGTTGATTTCGATAAGATAATGATTTAAATTTAGCTTAATTATGCATGTTTATCTGAATTATAATTCTAAAAATACTTATACTCACATTTTGCCTTTTTAAAATATGTTATATTTATATATATCTTCATATTCATTACAGTTTGGCCTGGCAAATGAAGTGACACTAAATCAGAATAGACTTTTGTTGAGCATCCTTGCTGGCCGTGTGTCGCAGTCTATTTTATATAGTATTTAGATGCACATTAAGAGTCATCTTTAACTCGAGAATGCTCCGATCGGGTTTCATTACCATAGCCCTTGTCGAGGATACTTGAGTGCAGACACGCTGGCTGTACAGACGCGTATATGCGATATGCGCTGGAGATTAGAGCTTTGGCGCTTTCTGAATAGATAGTGCGCTCATTACCATATTTGCAGTCTTTGGAGGACGCTGACTAGTAGATTTTGTACTTTGATCTTTTCAGAACGAGAGAGTAATGAGATTCATAGATTTAATCGGCTCGCATCTGTGCTGTTTTATGCTTGAGTAATGTAATTATTCATTGGTCAGCTTACTCGCGTGCACTCATTTTATTTACAATAAACTATGTTTATAGACCGTTTTGTTCGTTTTCAACGTACATTGCAGTTCACAGGAATTCTTTGACATTCGAGTAGTTAATTTGTTAAATCTAAGTAAACAATCTCGGACGAGTGCAAGTTCATCGGCTTGTATGCGAGTGAATCGGTAGCTCCTCGATAATTATACAAAAACGGGAGGAAAACAAAAGGCTAAGAGCGCGGGATGTGTCGGGAATGCACCGCTCGGGACGGCAGGACCGCATTTTATCGCCGACTAATGATCTCCAGCGGGCGGTAATGAGGGAGGCGACCGCTCGCCACCAATAAAATATTTATGAAACCTTCCCCTCTCTAATGGAACGCGTCAACTCGCTTAGAGTTCCCATTACCATCAAAATTAGCGGAGCGGAGCCGAACAAAGCGGACAATAGCCGGTCGCATGTCGCGCACGCAAAATGCGCGTCGTTAAGTCAGCGCGGATTTAAGAGACAGCTTCTAAATATCCAGTGGCCGCAGATCCGTATCGCGCGCACAATACCGGCCGCCGTCACGACGCCGCAATATGGACGCGCCCGCGCCGCTGGTTTATGGTAATGCCGCGCGGCAAAAATGCGCGAGTGATGGAGATACACCGTCATTAGGCAGCCCCGAGACAATGATCCCGATGGGCCTAACGCCATTGTGCGACATGAGGAAGTGGAATAATTAAGGGAATTCGCCCGCGACGCTATCGCCGCCGTCGATCTCCGGGATTCCGAAACCTAATAAGTCCGGCCTGGCCTCATTTGTGTAAGGAATCGAAAAAAACGAACAATACGCCGCCCGATAAAGGAGACGGCCCAATAATTTAGGGTCATTGTTTCGCCCGTTAATTTATGGAGTGCGGGCGGGCGATTGATTTGTAGGTCCGGGGGATCTTCGGGAGTGTGGGGATAAGCACTTTTAAATCCGGCGTCCGCGATGCGTCAAGAACTCAATTTATTCGGTGGCCGTCGCGATATACATACAATGCGCATTTAAATCCGCGATAGGATTGGTCCGTGCGCTGGGCGGAGCGCGCCATATACGCCGATGCGCGTCGTGCTGCACATATTAAGGCGGCCGCACATGGGCGCGTGACGTGCCGTGAGCCACCGCCACAATAGGGTTATTATTAATGCCTGCGGCGGCGTTACATTAAATCGCGGTGGTGGATCCCTTAAATTATCGGCTGCTGACGTCGTGCTACGCTACGTACTAATTCAATGCCGACAAAGCGATGTACAAAGCTATTCTTAGCGTTTATCACTTGTGTTACGGGAGCCATCATCAAATGCATTCCGCTGGCGTATGGCTCGTATGGCAAACTCGAGCTATCCTATGATGCGCCATTTCAGACGCTTACCTACGTACATTTTCATATTTAACCCTAGGAATTTATCGGCGTTGACAATTTGACATTATCTTAATACCTAATTTGCTAACGGGCAAACTAGTTTCCTGAGGAACGCGAATGCCTTAAAGCGAAAGGTGTTGAAAAGTTTTTTAATACATTATCTATCATTAAATATATTACATTACTTTCCATGTTACAGCAATGGATCACAATCAAGCCATATTTTAAGGTTTAAGATCTTTATTCTCATTAAGAATTAACAACAATTCACTTACCATGAGAACATAAAAATTTTAACAAGGTAAACAGTAAAATTTTGAATTAAGTAAGTATGTATTGATCACTTACATCAATATTTATATAAAAAATACGACAAACAAAAATAAAAATAAAAATCTTTCACTTTTACTTTTAGCATGTTCTTTCTATCCGTCTGGTTTTGTGGAAGAAATGGAATTACAGTGATAAGACCGCAATTGTAACTGTGTATTGTTTTATTTGCAAAAAAAGCGTTCCTTCAATATCTATATGTCGCAGGGATATGATAAAAACAGAGATTTGATCAATTCCATAAGGGATTTGATCAAATCACGGAGGATGTTAAAATAACAACACGGTTTTATTATTTCCCTAAACAAATCTAGGGATTTGAACAAATACCAGAACAGGTTCCGTAAAATGACCAAAAACATGTGACCTACAGGAGTAGGGCAATTTATGTTCTAGTGGTGATTTTTGAGATCAATGTTACAGTACTACACTTACTAATTAAAATAATTATGAATGTAATTACAAATAAACGACGTTTAAAATACCATAGAAAAGCTTTTTTGTCATTTCACGGAACCAGTTCTGGTATTTGTTGAAATCCATAGATTTGTTTAGGGAAATGATAAAATCGTGTTGTTATTTTAACTTCCTCCGTGATTTGATCAAATCCCTTAGGGATTTGTTCAAATCTCTGTCTTTAATATATCACTGCGACATACCTATATATAAAAATAAACATCTGTATATCGCTCTAACGTCCTTGTTCTACGTTTACCATAAAACATACATGCTAGCGTTCGATAAAACTCATCTAAACCATAGAGCAAGTTTCGATCCGCTGCACCCGGGGTAAGGCACCCCTTTACTCACTATAACTCCTCCGCGCGCTAATCGGCGGCTGTCATCGGAGCGTTCGTTAAACAAAACACTATCGGGCATCACGGTCAACTCATTAATTGGCCGCGCAGATTTCCCGCGTCTCCTATAAATGGCGCGAAGCATTATGGTATCGGCGGGCGCTGTCTGCGTCAGCGGCGGTGCGCGTGCGCCGCGTGTAATTGGTCGGTCGCCATCTGACAGCTACACGCACCAAGATGGCCGGCCGCGACATGCGACGCGAGTACGCGACGAGCCGCTGACAAATAGTTTCCCTCGCGCCCCGGATTAATTGGGATCGCATGCCCGCGGGCTGTGAACGCTTTTTCTGCGGTTTAGTTGCAATTAGGACGAATTTGCATATGATTGTTTACGCTTCGGAGTTATGAAGGAAACTCGGGTAGTTACGCCGGCTTTAATTAGGTCGTTTACATGTTTCGCCTTTTGTTCGCATTTCGCGGTTTGATTTTACTGAACTTTTGTTTTTTGCATGTTGCTAGCTCCGCTCCCGTAATATTTTGTGTTAATGTGAAGTAGTTCAGTAAATATTATTTTAACTTTATCATTTAATTAAACAACTTACTTATGAATTGCGCTGTCATGTAGTCAGCAAATGAGTTATGAGTTGCTGGTTCAATTAAAAGTTTTCTCAAATAAAGTTTTTACTTAATTGAGTTTTTGTGAAAAATCATGAGTTTATAAAAAAAGCAGAAGCACAATAAATCTACAGAGCATAACTCCAGCGACACTTTAACTTTTAAGTTGTCCAGGGAGGCCAACCCGTAGCGACGTCGTCGGTCGACTCGACCAGTCGTCGCCCACCTAATTTCTACGTTAAAAGGGTTCCGATCGATCAAGACGTCCGCGCTGACGGATGACGGATGCCGACGGGAGACAATCCATCAATCATCGGGCGTGTGGTCCGAGGAGCGGGCGAGACGCGACTCGCGGCAATGTTGCCAGAAAAAAAAGATATGGCGCCTCCATAATTAATGATAATTTAATATATGTCAGGACAACGTTGTTGTACGAATTATTATATTTAATTAATTGTTAATTTTGTTCTTATGAGTTTTGTATATATTTTGTGTTTCATAAAGCATCCTTTGCCCCAAAGTATCTTTCAAGGCTTGAATTATTGACAAAATGTCCGGGGGCTAATTGCCTAACTTCAACACCTATCGCAATACCAGATTGCTTTGTTAGTTTGCTTACTTAAAAGTTATTTTAAAATAATCAAACTAGCGAAGCAATGTACTTATTATTAAGGTCGGTACAAAGAACAGTAAAACATACAATTTTAATGAACTTTTCATAGATATAACGACAATCATATGAAAATACGCTTTAAGAACATTAAAAAATAATAATTGATTCCAAAATATATATTGTGAAACTTTTCTTTTTAATTTAAAATAAAAAACAAGCTTTTATTATTTGTTAATAAAAAAAACTAAAAAGTTAAAAATATTTTAAACTTGATAAGTTAAATACCATTATATAGGTACCTAGGTGTACATTGCAACCTTTAAAGATATTATTAACCTTCTTCGTCTACGTCACAATAACCCCATATCGTACATACCTTAATACTCGTATATATTTTTATTAAGCCCTAAAACTTTACACCTAGTATTAAATATTTGCGTTTTTATCATAGACCCAATGTTTTGTAAATAAAAGCGTGTTACATTGTGATTACAAAAGAAAAATAATGAAGGTCTTGTATTATTATGCTAAATGTTCTTTAATGTTCCTTCAAAATGTAACACGCTTTTATATTATATAAAAGTACAATGCATCAATTAACACCAACGGACATTATCGAACAATAAAAAACTCATAAAAGCATACCCGTTAACCTGGGAATCCATTTTGTTGACACGTGCAACTGCACAAGCCATTATTATATCAAACAAGATAAAAAAAGACATTATCATAAAACAAATATCTAAACTTACGTCAATAAATAAAAAACATTCGAGCCTAAACTTAGGTACGGTAATTAATTTCAAGTTCAAAATTTCTAGTAAGTATTCTTTTGTTGACAAGTGAATGTCAACGTGCAACATTTGATAATTATTGATTGAATTGCGGACAAACAGACAACATTGGCGACGTGATTAATGATTAGTAGAGATAGACAATCGATGGGCAAGATATTAACTAAACCTTTCAATCACTCCATTGTTCAATTTAGCCAAAAAGTTGCAATTGATGGACTCAGGCCTTTTAACATGAGCAATGAGAACTAGGGGATTATAAAAAAATACAATTGTTACCTATGTAGGTAGCTTTACCTATTTGCCAATAGGCACACAATTACCTCAGTTTCGGTTAATCAACCCGCGTAAAATTGAATAAAGTAGACTTATGTTGAGGAAAATAAATATTGGATATCTGTGCAGACCAAAGAGATTTACTTCATATAATGTAAGAATCAAATTGTCCAATTGTAGGGTGTCCATAATAAAACTGTCCGAGCCGGACAGTCCGATACCGACGTCGCACTTATCAGGAGGCATAATGTCCTCAATTTTACGACAACCTTGCTCTGTACGCAAGCATAAATTTAAACAAATGTCAAGACGCGAGATTTTATTTTACGGATCAAGGAAATTGTAACGATATTTCAACGATAATGTTATTGTGCTGAGGATAAGATGTTTTTATTGGCGCACACGCACGCTGCTTTGTCCGCCGTGTTGATATTTCGTATAAATTGTGATTGGAGAATACAAGTTGATATTGAAGTTTTGTAATGTAATTGAACTTTTTGTACATTAACTAATACGAATTGTTTAGTAGGCAGACAATGTTTTACGTTAAACCTAATTTATGTATTTGAATGGACATATCCTCCTTTTAAATGTATTAAATCTTATTAAAACTTTACTTTGTTTTACATAAAGTAAAAAAATTGTTTTGTAAGCTTCAAAGCTCTTTCTATCTCAGCAAGATCAATGTCAAACAGAAAACCAACAGAAAACAATAGTGTAACCACACAACATAGCGTTCACATCTCTCACCTACACAATCGAACTATCAGAACCGGTCTGTTGTGTCTAATTAGGCAATCCCCGGCTCCGCTAATGGTCGCTGCAGAAATCTGATCGAGTCTCGGACACGGTGCGCGGACATGCGATGCTTTGTCACCCTACCCACGCAGTCTGTTGAGCAAATAGTTAAGCACTTGGATGGTACAGATACCGCACGGAATGGCAAACGGGTTGTTTAAAGTAGTAACTTCGTACCGTGTAAGATGTTTATTCTATTGTTAAACTACAAGGGGTTGTTGTGTGGTTGTGTCATGTACCTACTCAAGAAGTTCATCAAACCTCAACACTTTATGACAAACTATATTTATAACAAAAGCTGATAACATCGAAACTAGTGAATATATAAGTTGTCTTTTCAACAAGTATTTCAGAAGAGGAACGTAACTTTTCACAAGTATCTAAAACAAGAGATTACTAATACAGTATTACCATAATAGGCAACGCTTACTTTCTATGAATACAAAAAAATGCAACAGCCGCTTTTTCTTTTTTACTAACAGGTTTTTGTGCTCACTATTTTTAACCCCATATTTATTTGCTGACATTAATTTTGTAATTCCCTCCCAAAACCGTGCTTATCAATCAGCCAGCCAAGGATGCAACAAAGTAAAAAAACACAGTCATCGGACAAGGATCCACACTCAGGCTTATTGATGGAAGTGCCTAATGCCGTTTAGATAGCGGGTGGCGTTGACACATTATTATCGTCTCAGTGAGGGCGCCGCGTCCGTGGGACGGTCCTGTTACTTCAAATTTAATGGTATTCGTATTTGCAGATGTAAGGATGTTATTGCTCCCTTTTTGGAGTTCCATGTTTTGGAGTAAAAGGTGAGATCGTGGGAAACGACCGGTTGCTGTCACGGTTATATGTTACACTTTTGAATGAGACAACATTTAGATTAGACTAAACCTAAGCAATAACTTTGTTCTGCTCTTATACTGAGTTATTGTTCTCTATAATATTCAATGCCAACACTTTTCAAAATATTTCTTTTATGGTTAAGTATAATTATTATCATTTTTCATGTAACCTTCAGTAAACCTAGAAAAGTTATGAAAAAATTGAAATGCTCTTATTTTTCTTATTATTACTTCTGTGGAGTAATGGCACTGCACTGGTCTTAGACACAGAGGTTTGATTCTCAGTGGGGGTACATATTATGTTACTCAGGTTCGTTATTGTATTGTGGCTTACTCCTACCATCTTCTGAGTCTGTTGTTATAACAACAATAATACAAGTACCTAGTATTGACAGATAAAGGTGAGATAGTCAGTTCTTCAGCGATTGAGGATTCTGTTAAACAAGCGATTTCGTTAGTAGTCTAAATTGAATGATGACCCTTTTTTTTAAAGCAAAATTAATTTTTCGTAGCGATAGGTACGCAACATCCATCAAAACCCGTGTATATGTTTTGTACATATCTGTCTCTGAATGAACGTACCCGGATCTAGATAAATTATTCGATAAAAGTAATAATTGATATTTGATTGATGATTATTTAAAAATTTAAAGCATTACTGCTGTGCGTCTGCATATGAATAATAATATATACATACTAGATTATAATCGACGCATTGAGTTTATCGTGCTATATATCAAAGGATGTATCGTGTTTATTACAAATAAAACATTTTATTGCGTCATTTCAATCGTAGTAATTAAGTGCATAATTGCGTAAATCGAAAAATCAATCGATCAAAAATAGTCATGATGTCATAAATTACGTACACGTTTAATTACATAATCACGTTTTGAAACTCTATCACTTGGTCATGCCTAATTATTGAGTTATTAAGAATTGATATTTTATGTAGCTCTATATACTCCTACATTTTATATACCTATCTATAATGTAATAGAGAAATATATCTGCCTACACTTCCTTAAAATGTGCGTAACAAAAGTAAAAAACGTTTTTTAAACGGTCGATAACACGTGAGTGTCTACACGATACCCCCGGTTGTGAAAACGGACGTACGTAAGATACGACAACGACTTATCATAACCTTATTAGTATAATTAAATCATAAACCTAAACCTACTCTTTAAGCAACAACCACATAAAATTCTAATTGTTTTACCAACTTACAGTTCACATGGTACAGTAAAGCCGACCAAAACAGTATTTCACTCGTCAAACGACAACTCAGCTGACAATTGGATACCGTGAAAAATCGGGCCAATCTAACGCTCTAACTTTTCACGGGCAGCGATTCAGCCGTAAATTAGTTTGGGTCCAGAATGCGTCGAATTGACGCGCGCGCGACGATAAACTACGTCAAAATACGATCTGTTAAATGTCGGACAACGGCCGATAAATATAGTCGGTGTGTTTACGTGCGGTCTCCTTGCCGGGAATAATATATGAACAATTGGTTGGCTACGTGTGAAGTTATGTGTTCGTTAGGCGGCGATTCACGCGCAACAAACAGTATCGCCTAAACATATTTGGCAGTCCATCGCGACACACGGACTGAACATATGTCGCGCGACGTCGCGTGCACTTATAAGTCTTATTGACAAACATAATTATTGGCTTCAACTGTTAGCTTTATACGCTAACAGTAATTAACAGTTATGATCAATCTGCAAGGGGAGATTTTTTTTTGTAATAAATAGCTACGGCTTTACTTGTTTTTTCATATCGACTCTACTTTCTTTCAGGAGGCGAGATGCTGTCGTTAAAGCTAACTACATATAGAAAATAAACTAGATTTTCAAGCATATTTGCTTGCTGATGATTTGGCTATGATTTTAGTTTACTATTACGGGAAATGAAGGCCAAGCACTCTCCTATAGTGACCAATAAATTAAATAATTTAAGTACATATAGATAGTACTTAATATTTTACTTTATTTATTCATGCTATTTGCAAACGAACGCAAATAACTGTTTTTTTAATTATGCAGAACGTGTAGGTAAGTGGCTGAAAATGTAATTTTTACCTTTTATATTTAGTCAGGTGTAGGTTTCATTTTAAAGTATGTCATAAATTATGTTTCAATTGGACAACCATAAATAAAGCGACGACTGTGTCGGAGTAAGTTTTACATAACTGAAGTATATTAAAACTAAAAGGTGTTTAATTTGTAACACGAGACACTAGAAAGATTTTACTTAACCAACAATGAAAATTAATCTCCAGTTATAAAAGAGTATAAAAATATGGTGGACATATAAAAATCATTGGTTATCGCTTAAAGAGACGAACTATATCCGATTTCGGATCGTAAAAAGGCAGTAAAGCTTTTTGACGGGCCTTTAATGTCCCCGTAACAGTGGACAATAAAACATTCGGAACAGATATAACTCCTTAGATATGTATAAAATCGAATATTCATATAACACTCTCTAAAAGACCCATTAGAATAAGGTTTATGTGTTTTTAAGTATGATACAATTTAATTTTTATATGCCGATTGTAATAATTAACAATACAAATTTAAATTCTAAAATGTGACAATACTAAATAACCCTAAAATAACAATTTAAAGTCCAATAAAAATCAACTGAATATTTCGTATTATTAGGAAAATAATAGTTATTGAAATTAAAGCGCCTTGCATAAAGTTAACCACTTACTCTTGGATTTTTTTGACAATTTTTTGACAGTAACTGTCAACGTCAAATTTGACAGAATGGAGCATAGACTATGCTATATTGTGCAATAACAATACATAAGATGAACCACAGAACCGAAATAACCAAACTTGTTCATACTAAAGTAGTCTGTAAGTCTATGAAAACACGGTACAAAGTCAAGTGTGTTTTTGTAGGTGCGGTCTCATGCGACCGCTTGGGGTTTGAGGGGTACTAAGATGGATTCATAAAAAACTGTTCCATTTGAATACCTACTTTAAAATAATATAAAAATTAGTAGTTGCTTTATCTGCAATTATCAGAATTAAGATGTAGGTACTACGATTAAGTATAATATTTTAACAAGAGTAGGCACAACAAATGATACAAATCAATTAGCTTGAATCTTATAGTGTTATAATTGATTTATTACAACAAGTTTTGATTTAGGAATATTTTTTGATAAAAGCCTTTCCTTACTATACATTAACTTAAACCTACGTATTCCTTCATAACTTCTATTTTATTTAACTAATAAAATACGAAATTAATAAGTGACACAAGATTTGTGACCGAAAATCCAAAACGTTAACTAATTAAAACGGAAGCATCGGCGCGTTGTGCTCAATCATACGCGTCAGGCGCATCGAGACGTTTGGCGCCGCTGACAAAAACGCTTTCATCCGAAATAATAAATATGTCCAGAAAATAAAACGTATCTTATAATCAGGCGTCGAAAGGCCGGAAAGGCGAGAAAAAAAAGCTTGAATCGAATCTGTCAAATGTTGAAAATAGGACGACGACTGGCCAGTTACGGCTTGGTACCTCCGCAGACGCCTTTTTTGTATTTCTTTTAAAAGTTTTGTTATTAGGTCGTTGTACCGAAAGCATTTGAGAATATTTTTTTATATCACAATGTTTTGTCAATGATTGCTTTAAATGTTAACTTCTCTCTGGTAATCCACAATCATCAGAATTAAAATTCATACATACCTACAAATAAAAATGAATTGCTATATTTAATAAATGATTTGGTAGACTACATTAAAAAAAAGAGTAATATTATCTATCTATGATACATGCTATGTGTGATTGATCGTTCTACAATTATTGTTTATCTTTTTATAAAATTGAGTGTTTGATGACCCGAGCCATAATTGTATAAAAAAAAATCAAATATCAAAATTTATTTATTCAGTAAGCTTAAAATAAGCATTTTGATATAAAACACCTCGCCTGTAAGTACCTGTAATTTATCCGCGGAAAAATTTATTGAAAGCCATTGTTTGTCTCCAAGGCGAATCAGTTGCCGGATGTTAAGATTATAAAGTCACAGTGTTATTGTTTCTTTTTTGGTACGATCCTTTTAACAATTTAGAAACAAAATGCGTAAAACTGTCGAAAACTCGTACCGCTTACGTGTTATTCAAATATATAAAAAATTTACTGTTGTCTCTTTTTGTTTCAGATTCTGTGTGAAACGAAAATAAAATAGTTAGAGTCCTACCTGAGTCACTTGTTTCCAATTTCATATAAACTATTTGTTAATCTGTGTAATCCCGAAATCATATAACCAACCACATAACTAAATATTTTACTTTCGAACCATGTTCTCATCTATAACAACTGAAAATTATAACAACAACAAACATAAAACTTTATAATAAAATTTATTATCCTTATATCACGACAATCAACGTTGGAACTAATATCAAAGCCAAAGTGTACAATCAGTAACATATTTAATATGACACTTTTTTATCCAGTAATTGTACATAATAGTGTTAAAAGTATCCATTTAAAAGTGTAATGCTCGATACGATCACCACAGGCACTGTAAACAGGACTTCACAATGACGTCATTTCACAATGTAAACGTCAGAAACATACATGTTGTCCGTAAACCCAATATTTAAGCTTTACACACTTATAGTATAGATGATAATACGGCTAAGTACAATTGCAGTTCGTAGGCGATAGGAGGCAGCGGTAGCAAACAGTTTCATAAGTTCAAAAACTAAATAATATTTACTTTTCGAGAGGGCGCAGGCCTTTCCACATGGACAATGTCACATGAGATGATTGGGCCCAAACCCACCACGCTGGCCCAAGGAAGAAGGGTTTGACTGTCATCGACGGGAATTTTACGACAACAACCGGGACCAACGGCATTACGTGCCTTCCGAACCACGGATGAGCTCGAGATGTTTTTAAATTGGCCATCCATCCTGTGTCCCGCCATTGCGAAAGTTGCTTAACTGGCAAGATGACAAACCTTGGTCGCTGCGCGCCATCGAGCTCCTTCGCCTCCATCTCAATTTAGCGGTAAGTGATGATGAGACCGAAGTTGGAGGCGCTTCTTTAAAAATATGCAAAGACTTTAGCACAAATCAAAATATTAGACAACTGGAATTTTGATTTTATAGGATTTTAGTTGATGTACTAAGTAGTAAAACCAGTGTAAAACCGATCAGTTTTTTTAATGTTTAAAAACATGCTGTTTAATAATCCCGCCGGCGCGGCGCCTGTCACAAACACCAACGTTTTGCGCTCTCCAAGGAGAGACATAGTTTTATTACCTACTTGCGCATATTTAATTAATTACATTTCAGTATTTATTGCACATTTCGTGTTCAAATGGATTTAATATTCCTTTTATTAAGACCAAATTGATTATTGTTGTTATTAATCTCACGCCATTTTATCTAACTTTACGGCTTGAATAGTTGTTTGATGTTTCAACAGTATTTGGCCATGGCATCATCTGTTCAAAATTCGGTCTGGCGCAACTTCAATAGCTTGCACTTCATTCAACCCATTGCCTTTGTCTTAACTGATGGTATGTGATGATACAGCTAAAAATGAGGAATCTTCAACTACTTACATGATGAACTGGCTAACTTATATTATTTGATTGTCGAAACACAACGATGATACGATACTGACATTGACCACGGTTATTTTTAACCACTGGGGAATAAAATTAGCTATCTTATTCCTGATTGATCCTGATATCAGGATGCTACTGACATTGTTATTATGGTAGCAGGCAGACTTCGAAGAAGTCCTACCACCACTACCACTTTCTTCTGACCTGAGAATTACGCCAGACATCGCAAACATTTAAACAACCATTTACAACAAACTCGAAGAGCCACATCATGCAGTCTTTTAATTCAAGAAGTTAAGCTCTTAAAAACGTCGGTGCCGTCCCCTAGCGTCCGTCTAATTGATAATTAGTATTCCGGAGACGGGCTGTCCGGCCTACGTGAGGGGGTGAGGGGGCTGCAGCATCAGCGAGGAGCTAGTCTGGTATTGACACAACGGTTAAGACGACGGCGACGGGCCGTAGGGAGCAGACGTGATTTCAGACTGATTTGGGGGTATTAATTCCGGTTGGGCCTGCACGAGCTTCGGCAGAGGTTTTTAGGGATTCGAACAGTAACGTCATCTGAGGTTGGTTTTTGTTTTGATCGAGTATTGTATTTTTTATTCCTTATCGATGATGGGCCTGGTCATTGTACTGATGCCAAGTTTATAAGGATGTAGGATGTAGCTCACTTAACTAAAAATCTATAAATACTGAGACACTTACTGTCTATTATCGACAGGCGAGAGACATAGAATTACAACATTTCCAATTTCCGTCTAAACCAAGAACACATAAGTTACCTACGAGTATGCACACTTATGAGGCAGTTAAAAGTAGGTTTAACAAACCGACCAAGAAATCTACGCAGTGTGACCTGCACTTTATCTCGATTATATTATTCCAGACGCCTTTTACTAACCCTTAGGCATATAAATACAACCGTAATACAAATTCAGTTTTATGGAAACAACTTTATAAAAAGCATAGGTAGAATAATAATTTTTGAAGTAGGTAATCTAATTTACTAAGTTAAGGCTACTTTACACGAAATACGCTCACAATATCGCTAGTACATAGTCATAAAACTCGATTTCAACTTTCACATGCCACCTTGCTTGTAAATTATTCAATATTGTATTTAGCTGACCCACCGCAACGGCCTAAGGGCGGCGGCGCACGTGCATCGCCGCGACTTTTTCCCGATTACCATATCTGAGAGCGAGCATCGGGGAGGCAACAAATTGGCTATCTGCTGCATGCATCTCTTATGAGCGCAGGGCTACCGAAGTGATGCCGTCTAAAGTTTGTTATTTGTGCTGTAATAATGTTAAAGAGGTCCGTTGAATGCAATGGTTTGCTTATACCTTATTTTGCTTAGAATGAATGAGGTAGTTTAAAAATTGTTTTTACTTTAACTAGCAGCTGGATTGACTGTTTTTCAAAAAGTTTCAAATATGTTAGGTTGTGTATAAGTTTACTAGATCGAAATCTCATAGTAGTGTTTGTATGATGGACAGAATTCCTAAGTCTCTTTAGATTTAACCAGTTATTTTAAGTTTAATCTTACTTATACTTAAAATGTAAGTATTTTGAATAATGTTTTGTTTTGATTGTTAACTACAACCAGTAAAAAATATAGTCACATTTTAGAATTGTTATCTTTATAGTAATTCTAATGTTGTATGACTCACGTAATCTTTAACCAAGCGACAGCCCTGGAAACGATTGAGCGGGCGGAATATTTAGGAGATCGTGCGCGTCGGCCGGTAGCAAGTCTGCGCCGGCCCTTATTTAGATGGTTTGTCATGTCCCCGCGATCTTTAGTGCAGCCTCTATTATCTATAATGAAACGGGACCATCTCACGCCCCGTTCCTCAGTGCGGCCCTGGATGTTATGCATTATAATGGCGGTTCATGTTAAATTCAATTCAATTTTAAAAGATGGTAACCGCACTCTTTCCTCCGAAGTGTACAGTGAATTGTTTTCTTTTTTTTTATGACATATTTTGTGGTATAACCTTACATACGGTGGCGTGGTACGGCTATTCATGTACAGTCACGAGCACCAATATGTAAACACTTTGACTCTTATTCCAGTGTTTTAAGAGTTACAATTGTTTACATATTTTTGCTCGTGACTGTACAAATTGAGATCGCATAGCAACAGAGAATGTTTAAATTGCGATATTTTTAGTTTGCAACACAAACATATGCTGGAATCGTCTGCACATCGATTTTATAGTGCTTATCACTAAAATGCGATCTCTATCAGACCGATAAACTACATACTGTACTACATACTAACATGTAATTTTTTTGGTCTTGAAATACAAGTCTTTGATCTATTCATTCTACAATTTTACTGTAATATTTTATTTCAAGAGTGACTGTATCTTGTAACAGTCTTTTAAAGCTAATACATGCTAGTTCGGACAAAAGCCACCAACAAACTTTTAGTACAAAACAAATTAAAGTTTCTAATCAAATAAGATGTGATTTGCTAAGGTCATGCCGTGGTTTGTTAATGAAACATAAGTAAGGTAAGGTAGTACTCACTATTTACTAATAAATTGCCCTACAACCTCATGCAATCCGTAACCGTATTCCAAATCTCACACAGTATTATTTTTTACTTTATTTTCATTTAGTACTTATACAACGTGTAAAAAAATAAAGCAATAAAATTTAAGGGTGCGTAGAAATACCCTGTTAAGATGAATCACTGCTTAAATATCACCATTAAATGTGGTAATTTCTTTTTCATATTTTCAATCGGATTTTCTTCTAAGTTGTAGGCGTAGGTAATTTCTTAATTAGTTGCAGGAGTTCTTATATAATGATAAGTAGGCTAGTTAAAGGAAAATAGGTAGAAAACAGGTAATCATCGATTTGCCACTTTTGTGTTAATAAAAACAAAAACTTGAGCTCGTTTTTGTCTAAAAAAAATTATTTTCTGTACTACCTATTACTTGTGAAAATAATAATTATTACCAAACCTGTAGACTGCTTAAATTTTATTGCTTATTTTTTTACACGTTGTATATTCGTTTATAACTTCATAGATAAAAAATAAGTGTAATTCCATCTAGAAAGTCCTTACTTCGCCTTGGGCCAAGCACGCGGCTTCATTACTGCCATCTCTAATCCGGATCTTCCTTCGAGAACTTTTCAAAACGTTAATGAATCAGGATTACCGTGTATATTCAAATCGGGCGCAGCAACATGCGCCTTGATTACGGTAGGTGGGAATACTTCGGAACTTACTTTGACGCTCGGGGAAACGGCACTACTGGCGACGACAAGTAAAGCTGGGTACTTTAACTTTTACTGATTTGGTAAATATATAAAAATGCTCACGCTCAATAATCAAATCATAACCTTTACGAAACATGAACTATGGCTAGTATATATTGTATAAAGATAATACAATTACTGTTTCGGAACTTGAACTGTCCTGTACACACTCCTGTTAAGTCCAATCTGTTCATTTCACGTGTAATGTGTTTCTTTTTCGTTAAACAACTTTTAGTTGGATCCACAAATAATTTCGCTAGATTTATGAAGATCGTTGTAGGATGAATCTTCTATTTTCCAAGATGAATCAATTATGCATCATACGTTTGTGGCCGCCGCCGTCTTAATTGCTGGTAGTATTCAAATTGCCACCGCAAATTTCGCTGCAACTTAAAAGAACACACGAATGAACATCGCAAATTCCACGTAGCCAGCTCATCAAAAGAAATCCAAGCCGGAGACAGTCCGTCCTCAGAATACAAAGAGGGTGCGGGGTGCGGGGCGCGGGGTGCGGGGCGCCCGGTGCGGGGCAAAAAACTCTTCTACTAACGAAACAATCGCAGGCATAATTGATTCTAACGTGCACACACTGCGCACGAAGTCAAGGGGGGAATCAACTCAAGGGGGTATTTTTACGTCTTTCTGCCTGATTGGGGGGTGTTAGGTATTGAGGATTTAACTGCTGCATGTTGCGAGCGAGGGTGTATTGCGAATATCGCCATTGCGAATATCGCCATGTCGAACTGCGTCTGTCTTCGCCGTTATACCACTCGCTTTTTTCTTAAATAAATTGTTTTTACAGATACACGTATTCCCGTGTCGCGTGGCGGTATAGAATACTACCACCCCCTCTCTTCCCTTGGGTGTCGTAAAAGGCGACTAACGGACTAAAGACTGCACATACTCCAACAGCATAGAGCGGTGATGAGCTCACCACCTGCCACGCTGAGCACATGTGCAGTCGCTGGTGAAAAGTGGACTATGGCAGAGGACTGCTTTTGCTGTCCTCATTGCCTAGTCTCTGACTAACCCTTCGGGGATAATAGTTGTGATTATATGATATGTCATGTCGTATTTCAACTTAAGAAAAAAGGGAACCCAAGAGCTATGAAAGGTGGGTGAATACCAGTTCAGTCCTCATTCCATATGACTCTACATCAGCTTGAAGTTTCCCAAGCACTTCGATCACATCTGATCTAAGCTCCAGCATGAAAAGTAGTGAAACTATGGCCGGTTTGAGGTAATGAGTGTGTATTTTTAAAATCTGTATACGACTATTATCCCCAAATGGTTAGTCAGAGACTATAGGTAATCATCATCATCATCATCATCAGCCTACAAACGTCCCACTGCTGGGCAGAGGCCGCCCACATAAACAATAGCACGTGGGGATATTGGGCCATAACCCACCACGCTGGCCCAGTGCGGGTTGGTGGGTTAATATAATTTTAAATTACTATAGGCAATAAGGACAGCAAAAGCAGTCCCCCACCATAGTCCACCTTTCACCAAACAGTGACTGCATATGTGCTCTGCGTGACAGGTGGTAAACCCATCGCCGCTCTACGCTGTTAGAAGTATGTGCAGTTTTTAGTGCGTTAGTTCGCATTTTACGACAACCAACGGAAGAGAGGGGGTGGTAGTATTCTTTTACAATTACGCTACACAGTTATATTTTTAGAATCCCTTGTTGAAAATGGGTGTGGGTGAATAATCTCTAAGTCTGAAGTGGCTTGTGTATTAGAATGACATCCCTAAACTGCTGAAACCTCTCATCAAACGTTTTTCATATCCGCAACAGGCACCCTGTTTGTATGGTCAGCTACTTGTAAACATTCCTCAGTATTTTTTGAGTTTATTTGTGTATGTGTGTGCATTTACAAACGTACGTCTAAATACATTGACAACATTTTTCAATTTATAAATAATCTTACATTTACATCTATTCATACCCAGTTACAATTATTATTAAGCCAATACCTACTAGATACACATTTATTTGTTAATAGTTACAAAACCTGTTAAAACAAATGGTTTGTAAACAATACGACGTGAGACAAATTCTCGATAGCTTTTCCTGCCTATAACTTCGCCTTTACTGTTATTTCATTCCCTTTACCCTCCAAAATTGCACTGAAACCGTTCGGATAAAAGTAAAAATTTGCATTAATTACAAAACAACAATACAATCTCAAATTAACAGAAGAATCGACTCTTAACGCCACTCATTAAGAACTAGATTGCTTTGATCCCGTCGCAAATGTTAATTAGTTTTTTATTCGACCTCATAAGGGTGGACGCACACTATAGCGCCATCCGATGTCCAATATATCCGTACATTCATTATGCAAACGATTCCTTCTTAGGTTTAAATGTTGATTTTTCTCTTTTGCCCCGCTTAATGTGACATGGTCTTACTTGTAATTGGAATATCGGGCGCGGGGTGAATTAGAACTTTGTGTGATCAAATTACTAAATGAGACGCATTTAGAAAATCTAAGTATATCGTTATCAGATTCTGATGTTTATGAATGCATATTACTTTAATTAAGCTTTAATCCAAGCTATATTAATAAGTCGTAACTGCACCTAAGTGTAATAAGTATTTTATTTCACCAAAAACCGAACCTAATACGTAATAATAAATAGCGCACGTAACTTTTCAAAGTTACTTAACAACCATTACAAAAAAACACTATAAAAACCCAATGTCACCAGATCTCTTACCCACTCTTGGCTGTAAACGTATTTCCCAAACGACTTACCTGAAAAAAGAAAACAACAGTCATTAAAAGCATGTTAATGAGAGCCTCCCTTAACGACCCCCATAAAGTGACGCAGCTTACGGAACAGGGGTCTCTACCCTTAATCCATTTACGATATAAAGACGAATAAATCAAACTTAATATGGCGTCCATGTGTTGATAAAGGCCCTCCGCATTGCTTGCGATATATTGCGGCAGTGTGCGTTTAATATTTAGCATACAGTTAAATGTGTTGTTTTGACGGCGTGTATATGTATTATCTGTTATACATTCACGCAATTGCAAACGGCGTGTTTCGGAAGGTGCGTTAAGCTTTTGGTCCCGGTTGTTGTCGTAAAATAGTAGCCGGTAAAACCCACTAACTAGTGACAGAGTGGGTAATGTCCCAATCTCCCCGTGAGCACGTGGGAAGGCTTAGCCCAGCAGTGGGATGGCTATAGGCTGATGATGAGTTATCAGCATAAAATAAGGAGTTTATAATGGAATAGGTAGCTAATGAGGGAGCAGTCACATCACAAGTATAATAAACCTGATAGTTTGCCTTGAAGTAAGTAAGTAGGAGTAAGTATAATATTATGTACCTAGCATTGTATATATGTATCAATTTTCGTGGAACAACGTTGCTCAATTTCTTGATGCAAGAAATTTTCAGATTAATTAAACATAATAAACCTTGCAAAAGAACACTTTTTAAAGAAGAAAAAGTTACATATTTATACTTGTTCCCTTTTTGAACGTTTTCTGATGCATTTTATAATTAGTATAAACTTATTATGATGATATAAATTATGTAGCAATAATATAAATAATTCTAACAAATTAAATTGTGTAACGGCAAACACCATAGATGGATGAACCAACCTCTCCCGTACATACAAATGCATGTATTGGTGTCGTTCGGTCACTCGACAACGCAACATTGTTGTATGAAATACCATACGATTGCCATACACAGTAATGCCAAAGGAACTCTGTAAATGCCAGGTGTTTCGCGATACATATGTTATTTGTCATTATTCACCCATTTTATAGGTAAAGTTTGTGTCACGAGAATATTTGTACGGTAATCCATCAAACATTTATTTTATGGTATTTACAAAGAACTTAAACTTACTCTTACAATAATGACTTGCGTCAGATGGGACTCGAATTCCACCACCTTTCGCAATACTGGCAGCTCTTCTAACTAAGCTACTGAGACATTGATTTCGCTATCAAATCTTTAAAGTGCTTGTTTATACAATACAACTGTTATTACAAGATATTTAGTGATTATAGGTACAAATTATGTTAACATTCTCCAATGTTCATCTATAAACAACCTAACTACTAACTTATTAAACACAATGTTCAAAAAGAATACTTAAAAGTGTACACAGTTGAAACAAAAAGCGAAGATTAACGCTCATAACAATCCATTTTTACGTTCAATCAGTTGAGTGAACATAATTTACTTACAGTTCTCGTTACAAGACATCTCGCACACCCACACAACACACAACACAGATGAAGCGCGGATGTGTGCAAGGTGGCATGAAAATGGAATTAAGGGGGAAATGCAAAGGAATCAACGGGCGGGGGGCAAAATGTCCCAGACCGGACACTTTGAACGAATTATGACGGTCATTATTAGAACGTGGACAGAATTAAATTGCCTCCCCCTTTCCCCCCTTCCGGCTAAGTATGCCCGCATAATGATACCTGGCTGATACTCGTAACACTTGTCTAAGCGGATCTGTATCTAGGGATTCGAGAGTCCGCTCTTTTTTTTGTTGTGGCACTCAATAGATTTGAGTCTGTCTACGTCTGGCCGATTTAATTAACGCTGAGTCTGATTATTGCTTATAAAATGTGTTGCGATTGTTGTAGTGGATTGCTTTTTGATTACATTCAAATATTAGTTTATGAATGTTATTTATTATCCTTATCCTCAAGACAAAAATCAATATCTACGTTCTGTAGATTACGATGTAGGTGTTTGTTTATGTAGTTCTAACATACTTAAGTGTATCATATCATAAGCCTAGCCTTTGTTATAGCTTTATGTAAGTAAACAGATCTTAAAGTCACGAGAGATATTAAAGTAGATTATACAAGCAAACTTAGAAACAGTCAAAATGTTTGTCAGATTAGCAACAGTAGGTAAGCATGGCAATTTATCTTATTTACTTTGCGCTTCTGGTTTGTTTAACTTATCAGTTGGAACTTCTTTGTGATGGTAATTATACAAAACAATTGTAAGACTAGTAGTAGATTAGTGGAAGTAGGAACAAACGAAGGTGAAAATATGTATGGACTTTTGAAGCTAGTGGTACCTTATTATGTTAGCCGTAAGAACCACAATAGTAAAATCTTTTTGACCATGTCTGTACGAGTATATACCAACTGCGGGCAGGCAGTGAGGCGTAATCTCTGTAAACGCAATGGCGATAAAAGATTCGATTGAGGGTTCATGTGAAAGAGTTTAAGCGAATTTTAGATGTGTGTAGATTATAAACTTACATAACTACTACTTACTTATAATAAGTTGTGAATAATTTTAGTTTCTAGAATGTACAGGACAGTAGATTATATTTAATTTGTAGATTACCCCGTAGTAATTATGCGTAAATTCTAGTTTCTATTGATTTAAAAATTCTCGGTTTAGAAAGCAACGTCAAAATCATTCACGGTCTTGTTACTAATAGTTACTGTTGGTATATTCATTAACTATGTGATAAAGTCAATAATAAATCAATATAATTCACTTAAATAATGTTCGTGGGCAAACCTTTTTTTTAGTCGTTCGCTCGCCTCTCTCGCCCTATCATCCAAACGCTACCCGCCTATCGCCTATGCCTCAGACGGGCCCTTGCAATATTGATACAGGCTCTATAAAGCACACGAGTAAAGGCCCCTGCGCACCCCACGTGGTATCGCTGAGATACGGCCAATATTGGGCGCGATTGTTTGCTGCACAGAAGGGATTATGTCCGCTTACATTTTTATTGAGATCAGTTAACGTAAAGTAGTCGGGTATAAGCGGTTTGTCTGTGAAACGTATCTTATTCTATATAAGTTTGGTTTATGAAACTTTTTCATCGTTTAAGGTTAACGTACAAATTATAAAGATATGCTTATTGATTGTGAACTTTACACTCAGTTGTTATTTTTATTTAGTAATAGACAAAACAGAGTTACTACGTACATGTATACTTAGAAGAATTGAAATAGTTAAAAGAATTAAACATTAAATTACATTATTTCAAATCAACGGAATTTAAAAAAAGAGAAATCCTACTCAACATTAAACAAGAAGCGTCGTATTAAAATTAACATTTCGACCGTAACAGTAGACATCACCTACGACGGGATTAGAATTAACGAACAAAATAATATTATTAATAACAAGCCATAACCGTAATACAACAAAATGTAATCCAAAAGCGACGGATCCGTCGTTAATTCAACAAAACACCAATTCTTGAGCCCACATGACAATAACCGTTAGAAGGCCTATTAACATACAAAACATAGCATAACATATTTTGGGTGCTAAAATTTCAAGAATAACGCAGCGCTAAAAGTGCTATACATTACTTACATTGCTGGTTGGCCCAACGGAAGCCGGGGTGCGGTTGAGTGAGCGCAGCGATGGTGATGAAACGCGCCGGTCTGAATGGTGGAGGGGTTATTACAATATTTGCTAGGATCTCGTTATTTTTAAGTATCTGCCCGACGACGGTTCTCAATATTTGCCGCAACATCGGTAGGCGGGTTGTTTTAATGAGCTACAGCGATTTTTTAATAAGTTTATGAGACTAATTTTCATTGGGGAGGTACAAGAGTATCAATACTGTATGACGTCGAAATTTAAACTGGTAAATTGTTATAATCTTTTGAAAACATTTGTTTAGTTAACTATATTTGTAATGAAAAATTTTCGTCTACATAAGATAGGGATTTGGCATTGTCCAATATTAGACGCTATTAAAGAAATGCCCTTGCTGAGTTTCATAATGGTTAATATTCATCAGATCAATTAATGTTTAAATTGAATAAAGCAAAATAATTTTTTAGATTAATGTTTGATATTTTGAATGTCGTCTTATACACCCAAAGAATATAAAAAACTCCCTCTCATTTTCCAGTTAAAGATAGCTTAAGTTTTGAATTTCATCTCTTAAGATAGAGCGCTACGATTTAGATAGATCTGCCTTACATACTTACTTATTTTTCTTTATTACCACAATAATTACACACACATAAATACATCTTTCTTCAAGCCTATGGTTCGCTTTTGCCGTCTATAAAAGCAATTACTCGGGTATAGATATTGTCCAACTTAGTCTTTCAGGATTCCAAAATTGCTTAAAAGTCTCGATGAAACCTTCTACTGTAGTTTAGTTTTATATTGATATTAATTAGTTTAAATTGTAACATAGGAAGCATCTTATTATAGTTTGATTATTTAAGTTATGATGTGTGCACTCATTACCGGATTGTAGTTTAACAAAATACTTTTTAAATTGCTATGTATCCTGTTGTTCGTTTTGGCTATAATCTGTGTTGTGTACCTTAATTAATTAAATAAATAAATAACTAATTTTAGATAAAACGATTTTTATCTTATGCGAAATACTTCCCAAAACTAAAAAAAAAGTTTGGATATGCTAACATTCAATGGCACAGCAACAACAGTATTCACAACAATATTTTGACAGGGCGTCATCCCCCTCAAAACTTTGGGTGCCACTGTCGGCGTCACAACCGCGCGACACAGCGCTGTAAATTATAATGTTTTATGGTTTAATACTGCAGATAAGGCGGGGTAAGGAGCCCTATTATTAACCGCGTTAAGGGGGACAAACGGCCACGCGCTGGAGGTGGATTGACGGGCGTGCGCTTTACATATACAGACATATACCTATGCTACAAGCATTCATTTGAAAGGCTAGTATACCGATTGTGAGCTTGCTATGGCCTTAGTTAACTTTGAGCTTTTTGACAGGGTCGCCAGCCCGTGAGGCGTACCAGTCCATCGAGCGGCCGTATGCCTGACATTCGCAGTTGTATCATCATCAGCCGAATAACGTCCACTGCTGGTCAAAGACCTTCTCCGAGGATCTCCACCACGTCCGGTCTTGTGCTGTTGTATTAGTTGTATAAAAATAAAAAATATATTTGAACAGGCAGCAGTGAGCCGATTGTGAGTTTGCTACGGGTTTCGCAAACAGACTTATGTCTGAGCTTAAGATTGCTATTTCGACACAGATTTTTACATGTAGGTACTCGTATGTATAAATGACTTACATACGTAATACATACCTACTTAGGTACATACATATAATCACAACTAATATCCTTGAAGGATTAGTCAGATCAGAGACTATAAGCAATGACGATAACAAAAGCAGACCCCTACCATAGTCCACTTTTCACCAAATAGCGAATGCACATGTGCTCAGCATGACAGATGCAGACAGCCCGTCGCCGCTCTATGCACTCTATTGTATGTGCAGTCTTTAGTCCGTTAGTCGCCTGTTACGACACCCAATGGAAGAGGGGTGGTAGTATTCTTTCATCGCTACGCAACACGGTTTAAATAAACAAATTCCTTCTTAAATATTTTTTTTAATTATTCACTGCGAAAAATTTCTACTGATCTCTTCCTACCCCTCCGGAAAACGACCTTGATGTATGTATGTATGTATGTATGTGTGTATGATGTATGTATGTATGTATGCGTGTATGTATGTATGTATGTATGCATGTATGTAATGAATGAATGTATTTAAAAATGCATTAGACAGTCTATACATACATCATACTGGTGGTGGGTTTGGGGCAACCCGCGAGTTATGTCGCGCTCTCCAAAGGGCATCCCCACTAGAAACGCAGTACAATCTCATACTATGTTGTTGGAAAATTAATATATTTCATTTGAATTGGTTAACACTACGGTGGAGACCTTGGACCTAGAAGAGACTGCAAGAAAAATGGCAAAGGCCATTTCTTTCTTCTTTCTCTACATGGATTAATGACACATTTGCTCTGAACTCCTTCATCCTACGAAAGGCACGACGAGCCGTTATTTGATGGCAGTCGTTAACACCCACCATCGCGCATTGTGCGGGCCTATAGTTTGCCATTTTGCCATTTTCTCATTTGCTGATCCACGTGGGAAGGCAAGACCTATACAAACAGGTCCATAATGATTATGGCCCTAAATACGTTGTTAACATGAATATAACGTACCGTTCATGACTTGCTTGTAACTAATAAGGGCTAATTGGTCTAGATTCTGGGTGATGATTTGAACACTCTAAACAGATTTACTTGCAATTTTTGATGTTTAATTTTGCTGTAGTTATGTTTTTATCAATGTTTCACTATGTTTAAGTGACATAACACTATATAACGGACGAAACATACATAAGTGTGGGGTTGGAAGTATTTATATTTGATACTAGATGTTTATATTATAATCACTATGTGGACGCGCTCCGACCGGTCCGCAAATAATGAAATTTCTATTGCTTCTGTTTTTTCACAGACAAGTGGATTTAGAATACGAGTATAGAAAGGTGATTTGGCAGGTGACGACTATACAACAGCATTTCTGATGATTGGGTTATGCTGAATGATATAAGTCCAATTTTCAATGACGATTTCAAATCTGTGACTGAAATTTCTGTATCAGCTATAGTTAAAAAAAATATGACACATCATAGATTTTTTATAATAAAACACTTTATATTTGGAGATGATTTCATTTTATTTAATTTTAAATGGAAAAAAAACATAAAGAATGTTTTTTTCGATTTTCTTGCTGAAGCTGAAGGCAGAGAGCTATTCTGAATGCTCCAACAATAGTCAGCCATCATGTGAGCGTTCCAGTAGCCTTGATAGCGTTCCTCCATCGTACGAAGGTCCTGGTGGAATCGTTCGCCCTGTTCTTCACTTAGATCCCCAAGATTGGCGGGAAAATAGTCTAAGTGGTTGTGAAGAAACTTGATGCTCATGTTACATCCGAGCTTTTGAAAGTGACTCATTAGTTCTTTGACGTGTTGAGAAAAGTCCAAACTTTACTTATTTCCCAAAAAAAATTGTACCAGCCAAATAAACTTCATCCATGCCTTTTTCTCAATATTTGTCATAGTTTTCATAAAATTTGAGTCTTTTATTAATGACCTTATTAGTAGCCTGTCAAAAATTCCCGTTTTTATCTTTTCTGCACTCAGGGCCCTTATTCTGTAACGATTCCTTGTTTCAAAACCACGTTAATTCCTTACAAAAGTTACAATATCTTCCCAAAAACGTATGCGTTTGACGTTTGTGCGCGGTAAGATTTAGGTGTGGAATCTATAGATTGCGATACAGAATCAGGGCCCAGTTTTGGAAACTTTTTTGATAGGAAAAGGAAACAATTTCCGTTTTTGCCAAGACCTTTTACAAATTGTTTTGTAAGGCCTAGTTTTATATGTAACGGAGGCAAAATTAAAGGATCCCTTGATACTAAAGGTGGGTTTATCACGTTTTGTCTTTTTGAATCCAATGTTGATTTTTAGCTCTACTATCCCACAAGCAAAGAAAACAGGGGTACTTTGTATGTGAGCCCATCGCCGCTTTACGCTGTTAGTGCAGTCTTTAATCTGATAGTCGCCTTTTACGACAGCCTAGGGAAGAGAGGGTGTGGTGGTATACTTTTAAAGAGCCGCCACGCGACACGGCTCATAGTATTTAGTGTTAACCACGCTGATATCTGTGGTGTCAACCACGGTATACAGTTACTTTCTGCTATCTGTGGTGTGAACCGTGTCACGTAGCGGTGAAAGAATACTACCACCCCCTCATTTGCCAAGTTTCTGACTAACCCTTCGGGGATAACATTAGTAGATAGGTAATAGTAATAGGCACATAGTGTGTATTACCTACCTGTTCAATATCAGTCTTAGCGATTATTTATGCTATGGCATAAAACCTCCTTGCCAAAGCTGGCTGGATTTGGAGCGCATCTTTTTTCTTCTGACGCCGTGTCAGTTGGCGTTTTTCTTTTGTTCTGTTATATAACTGTCTAATCTTCTGCTGCTGAAAATGATGCGTGTGACGTTCACCGTAAAAATACGTATAAGAAATCTTTTCCTACAAAACCGAACCAAGAACTGCAGAACGAGCCTCAGATCGTGTCTCCTCAGAAAGCTGGTCGAGGTAAGTGTTTTTTGCTATATTATGGGTAGTTGCCAAGGCAGATTACAATACCGAAAGCATTGTGTGATTTAAGAGTTTGATTCCAACACCTAAGTATACAGTCCACTCTTTAAATGATTACTGTGGTACTTTGTTGCCACACTAGCTATTTAGTTAGAGGGAACGGGAACCCCGGGCTAAGTAGAGTCGCCACTAACCCAATACGGACGTATTCTTACACGAGCCGTATCATTCCGTATTTTTCTCTATCGCCGCGCCCATGACCGACTTAAATCCTCAGACGATCCAACTCATTACAGGCCGATCCACATTTTTGCGCTCTCAAATTCACAACGTGTTTTACCAGCGGGGCATAATGAAATCGTAAATCCGCCCGGATACCCGGGTATAATAGTGAAATATAAATTGGCGGGCGCGGTTTGGCGCCGCTGCTCCGGCCGACATTTTTGCGGGCCGCTTCAATCACGCGTTTTATAACTTCACTGGCGCGCGTGTGCATTTTACTTGGACCAGTGCTGTTGATGGAGTAGGTGGTGTCAACTTTTTTTAAATGATAGCAGCAAGCTCTCTTGTTGAGTTTGTTTTTAGTGGACGGAAACTGTTTTGTGTAATGCAATGTAAATAAATATTGTACTGTCCCACGGCGGGTGTTACGACCTTGGTCAAGTCTCATATTGATCAAATAGTCAAATTAGAAAAATTAGTAATTCGTCAAATCCTCTTTATGTCAAATAACATAATTTGCCAAATACGCTATTGGTTAAGTCCATGTACAGTTGTTAAATTATAATCTGTAAGAAGTTTATCTAGGCGGAAAATGATGGCTAAATAGAAGCATATTTCCCTTCTATGATCTGAGGATAGAAATGACACATAGTTGACGGGAAAAAACATTTCCCGTCAGCTATGCGTCATTTCATTCATTATTTGTAAAAATCAATATTCATAATTGTTGAAAGGTGAGAGAAAAGGAAAAGATTCGACTTAATAAAAGACGCCAAAATAAAAAAATAATAGAGAAATTAGATAGATCCCTGAAAGTGTTTAAAACAGTTATGTTGGGTATGAATTATATAAAATGAATTTAATAAATTACTTAGTTTGAAAAAAAATACTTTTATTTCTTTATTGCTGTTAATTGTACTTAAATTACTTGAACAATGTCGTAACACCCCCCACGGCTGGGCAAAGGCCTCCATCATTGAATCAGGTTATCATATTAATGGATGGGTATTGGCTTATTTAACCACGCTTGCCCAATGCAGGTTGGTGATCACACACCCGGGCAAAAATCAAAAAATCCGAGGCACACTTTGCGTAACTTGGGAATTGAATCACGTGGTTCGACACTTGGCCTTCTCGGCGACGACGACGTAATATTTTATACAGTTTTGAAGTATATTTTTAGAATACCACTGATCATTATTATTTAGTAGTACGAGTATTAATACTTTGAAGTGAATTAATGAAAACGATTAGCAGACTGTCATGCTTAGACACTGTTGTTGTTCAGAAACAAAGGAAACACAGTAAGGTTTTTTTAAACACTTACGTACTCATTAATATTGTATCAGTTCAGTAACAAAAAAGTCTTAGCGACCAAAAATCACTACGAGACATGATAGATTTTTTATTACAAATATAAAATAATTAGATAAGTACTTCTTAGTTCATAACTTTTGTGGGTTGTGAAGTCGGTGGTTGCTATTAAGTTAAAGTAACCATATAAATAAAAAAATCTTGACGACCTTAGTAGGTACTCGAATATGCAGTGATTTGCACTGGATAAGTTTGCGTATACAAGTAGTAGAAGCTTATTACATATCACAACACAACCACAAAGCAATGGCAATATGAGTCTTTACTGACAACATCATACAAACAAATATTTTCACCTTGTGTACTTTTTCTTTCGAGAAACACGCACGAAATATTGCCCAAACTAAATACGCTAAAGATCCGCGCATTAAATACCAAAAAATAGAGCAAGAAAAATGTATAAACCAGCGAAAAACCTCCGGCGGGCCGCTTTCCGCTAAATGTATAATCTCCACCAGCGCTAACACACTTTCACGTGTCAATGGATCCGCGTAAAAGCCTAAAAAGCCCAAAAAGGGGGACAACAGGCGTGCATGCATCTTTTTCACTCGGCTGACAAATGGGAATAAAACGGGATGAGTCTACATGGGACGAAAAATCATTCACAGATTGTGACGGCGGCGGCGCGCTTAGCCCGCACGGGCCGACTTTTTATCCGCCATCAATAAAAAGCCAAAAAGCGCGGGGAAAAAACAAAAAGTGTGACGTCACGGGTACGTTTTCGCGCCGGCACCGGGCGAATAAATCAAGCGGCGCGCTAGTGTGGAGGCGGCTTCGGCCGAATTGTGGCGTTTATGGCCATTTGATTTACACTACGAGCGCATTTTTACGTCGTGTCGCGATCGCGCCGCTGTCAAAGGAAACTGGACGGGTTGATAGTACTTTAATGACATTTTATTGCCTACAAATACACTGATGGTGTTTACGTTCCAATTTTACGGAAATCTACAAAAATGTTTATATTTTTACACTAAGCCACTCATTCTAAGAAATCCTAATCGTTCATCAAGTTCCAACGTCAAAATTGAAGAGATTAGCTTCTTAATAATCGCAATTGTCTCATATTATCATCAACCAATTGTATTGCTTACGGTACTAATACTTTCTTTTTCAATTTAACCCCAGGGATATAGCACTTATTTGACATTCCATGTAAGTAATTATCGCACACAGATACTATTGTATAGCTCTTATTTCTAACAAAGAGACACTAAAATAATTCGAGCTCTGACACATGTTTGGATTCTCGTTGAATTTATGACTAATAAAATTTGTCAGGGGCTCAAATGTTACTCGACTGAACGATCTTGGCCTAATATTGTACACATGGAACCGCTTTTGTCATATTTTTGAGAAGTAAGTACAACTATATCAATGTATAAATAAACAGCACTAAAGGAAGGTCTCGTGAAATGCTTTAGAATCTCAATCATACTTGCGATACGTGAACTGCTTAAGAATGCATAATGTACTTACGTAAAAGTTAAAGGGTTAAGTATTTTTATTCATTTCTATCTGTTGAGCATTATAAACCGTTACTCAATCTATCAAGGATTGTTATTGTCAGCCGTAGTCGTCCCACAGCTAGACAAAGGCTTCCCTTCAATGAGAAACTACAACTAGCACAGAAATTTTAAATATTTATAAATACATAAAAATGTTTATTAGGCATTTAATAACATTGTTTTTTTTCTTAACTTTTTAAATAATAATCATCTGTTACTTTTAAAACCCAACAACTCCTTCAGCGTAGAAGAAAAAGAAATAAAAATTTATTAGCCTCCAGACCGCTTCTAAAAGCAAATTAATTGAACGAACATGATAAGATAAGCCCACTCCTCCCTTATCTGGCCGGTGACTTTGACAGACACAGCGCATCATGGCTGATCAACTGGTGTCCCGTGCCCTCGAGAGCTCATTCGTTCACTCATTCACTCACCCATTCATTCATCCGCTCACTCCGATGTCGGTTTCGAGTGATCTCTGATCAACTTACGCGGATTTTTTTCCTTTTTCGTTATTGTCGAACGGATTAACAAAAAGGTTGACGTTTATTTTTAAGCCCAGTATTTTATGGGTTGCATTTAGATTTTTTTTTTTATTAAGTTTATTTATTTGACATTGAATATAACATTGAGATAGAGAGAAGACAGAGATGTTGAGAGAAGAAATTTAAACTACTTATAGATTGTTTAGCATTCTTAGTTCAAATGTTTGACTTATGCTCCATACAAAATATGTCAAATTTTTCGCTATAGTAGGCTAAACAATACATAGATAGGATATTAAATTCGGGCGTTAGTAGGACAGGTTTCGTACTAAAACTGAATTTAAAATCACTTTTCATAATATAAGTGTTTTTATTTTACCTTACATAATATAAGTTCTGTTTAAGATATAAAACTTTAATTAATATACGACATGCGACAATTTCACTGGTGCAAGATTCGACAATAAACATTGTGAAAACATCGCAGCCCCGGACACCACGCAACAATAACTTGGGAGCTTAAAAGTTTCGAGTTAAGTTAATAAGTTACGAGGAAAAACTCCGAGCCCAACAGATTTCCTCCTTGAGTATATTTTATTAGGAATATTACACAGATTGAGAAGCTCGCCCGCTTATTCGCCGACTGGAAAGTTAAGCAGCATTGAATGTTGGAATGCGGGTTAGTACGAGATGGGTAACCAAATATCAAAATTAAATAAAGAGTTTATTTTCTAACGGGGTTCAATGTAAACTACTCTTATTACATGTATCCTAGGCATAAAGGCCGTGGTGACTGGATACTTTATGCTTAATAATTATAAAAGTTTTTTTTTATCTGTTGCTTTGCGCTTTTTTGCAGGACTTTTGGTTGAACTATCTTTTTTCTTTATAGTGTCTGTGTTTTTCTTTTACAATAGAGTTTTATACTATTACATTTTTTTTCTTTTTTGTTTTAAGTTTTCTCTCATTTTTAAATACTTGCATTTGTTCTTATTTTCTAGTACATTACTTTTCTTTTTTTTAACAATTTCTAAATATTAAAGGTATATCTTTTCTAATATATTCTTATTACAATAAAATGTCTTTCTCTTTCAATTAACATTTACTTTTTAACCTATTATTACTTTTACTTATTTACTATTACATTTGGTTCTTTCTCTTATACATTTATCTGTGTTTATCTTATCTTGTCCCTTACCTACATCCCTTGGATTATATTATTATACTTATTTTTGTTTACTTTCTTCTTTGCTTATTTAATTAGTACATCTATATATTTTCACTATACTATTTCTTCCTTATTTATGTTTCTATCTGTATTGTATTTTCTCTACTATTTTTAAATAAGTTAATTAAAATACTGCCACCTGTATGGTCTCGCTTTATTCTATATTTAGTCCTATTTTTTTTCTTTTCTATCTTTATAAATATCTATCCCTTTAAGTTTCTTTGCCTATTTTGTGCCTTTTGTGTTTGGTGTACCTAGCGTGTATTTATGTTCAGTATACCAGGGACTAGGGGAGATTGGCGTTCACTACGGCCGCGCATGTTTTAGCCTTATAGAACCATTTCTACTTGGGTTTTTAGATTGGCTCGTTCAACCCCGGGAGTATTCCCGGGGTTGAACGTTAGGAAGTGCAGCCTCCACGAATGGAGGGTCATAAAGATCTTTATTTGCTCCATTCGCTCTGGCTGCACTTCTTTTCATCATCCTGTAGTCCTCGTTCTCCCCCGGTTCCAAGACTCCTAAGTAAAAGCCGTCGGCAGCAGTGTGCGCCGACTCCATTGGGCTGATTGTCGTGCGGTCTCTGATTTTTGGCACATTTACGCTATTATTTCTCTGTTTTGGAGTTGACGCGGGGCCCTTAGCACTTATATGCCACCTTTGAGCGAGCCAGCCGGTCCTATTTGGCCCTTATGGGATATGCCATACTGAAGTTGTTGTGGCACTTATCTTTCAAGCCGGCTCTGGTGTAGTTAAGACAGCTGGGGGGACTGTCTTTTACATAAATGGTTGCCCCAACAATGGCTGCAACTGTCCAGCCGCTCCTCACAGACCCGCTTGATGTGACCGTAGTCCAAGCAGCGGGAGCACTGGATTAGCGGGGACAGATGAAGAGTCCCCGCCTCTGTCAGTTGCAGCCATATCTGGGGGGTCACCTTGACCACTACGTGTGCGACGACGTGCGGATTTGTTGTCTTTCAAAAATCACTGCTATCTCTTTTTCACCACTGTTGGTTTGCTTTTCTTTCCTCATCCCCATTTCCCTTCTTGTCGCTTCCACCACTCGTCCACCCTTACGTATCTCACTACTACTAGCGGGTTATTGTTCACCCTTACGTATCTTACTACTACTAGCGGGTTATTGTTCACCCTTACGTATCTTACTACTACTAGCGGGTTATTGTTCACCCTTACGTATCTTACTACTACTAGCGGGTTATTGTTCACCCTTACGTATCTTACTACTACTAGCGGGTTATTGTTCACCCTTACGTATCTTACTACTACTAGCGGGTTATTGTTCACCCTTACGTATCTTACTACTACTAGCGGGTTATTGTTCACCCTTACGTATCTTACTACTACTAGCGGGTTATTGTTCACCCTTACGTATCTTACTACTACTAGCGGGTTATTGTTCACCCTTACGTATCTTACTACTACTAGCGGGTTATTGTTCACCCTTACGTATCTTACTACTACTAGCGGGTTATTGTTCACCCTTACGTATCTTACTACTACTAGCGGGTTATTGTTCACCCTTACGTATCTTACTACTACTAGCGGGTTATTGTTCTTTGCTTTCTCTATCCTTAACGTTTTCTCTTTTTCTATCCTTTTCTTCAGCAAATGAAAGTTTAGGTAGGTACCTATTAATACTTTGCGTTGTAAATAAATAAGCAGTCATAATCACTTTACCTCACAACTTATTGTATCGCAATAGATCTAGAAAAGAAACGACCAGTTATCCCAAATTCATAAAATCTTGAGTTACCTCTATTGAAAAATGTCGTACAATATTATATTCAGTGTAAAATACAGCCTAATATAGATGGATGTTATTGCTACCACTTCGAGAGTGAAGACGTTAGTGTGAATATTTATGTTCTGTTTAACAAAACTAGCCCTAATACCAATAATATATTTAAAAAAATACATTATATCCACATACACAGTGTGAAAAATAAAAATCGTAAGGTGACTTTCAAACAATCGCTTCGCTAATTTATTCATTCCAATCACTCGTGACATTTGCATCTTGTTGTGCCAGCTGTGATTTACCGAGGTTTGACCTGCTGGTATTTGGATAGACAAACAGATAGACTCGTCGTGTCTAATATGGTAATTCCCTAACAAATATTGATAGGAGCTTAATATCAATAACCGCATCTAATAACAATATTGCGCTAAATGTCAATTGACAAATTACTATGCGGCATTTTTAAGACTGCAACATCGCTATAAGATACCTCACTTTAGTGGAATGAGTGGATCATCAGGTAAATAAACTGAGCTATAACCCACTACACAGTGTGGAAAAAAAATACCGTGGTTGGAGGAAAAGTACCCTTAATATTGAAGATGGTAAATTTTACTGAAAGGAAACATTCCTTTATTTTCAAAAATAATTAAAACTGCATTTAAAGATTTTTGAAAAATCACCTGCTTGAGCCGGGAGTCGAACCGGTGAAATGTGAAAAAAAACATCCTGTATTTTATGATACCAACCGAAAGAGTTCATAAGGTGAGCATAAGGATTAATTTCTACTAAACAACATAGTATCTTAAATTAAAGAAATACCAAGCTTTTTTTTTATTGTTAAGCTTACTTACTATCTAAAAATACATATGAATTGCTCAAAATGAGACACATTTTCACGTATGCACAGACGTATTCTTCGACTGAATTCGTTTCATTCGTTCGTTATTCGTTTAAGCAACTATTTTGCATAAAAGAAATTGATCCTTTTGAATGACTCTTTTGGTTGATATCATAAAATACATAACGTTTTTTTCACATTTCACCGATTCGATTCCCGGCAGGTGATTTTTCAAAAATCTTTAAATGCAGTTTTAATTATATTAAAAATAAAAGAATATTTCTTTTCAGCAAAATTTGCCATTATCAGTATTAAGAGTACATTTCCTCCAACCACGGTCTTTTTTTTCCACCCTGTAAATCTCAGATGAAGGCATAGTCTAAATGGGTCCCCTTTTGTGGAATAATCCTAAAAACGAAGTGCCTTTTTATAACAGCAACAGCTACAAACAAAAAAATACTATTAAGTAACTTTGTAACGTGTGTAACTGTGTATTAACTATGTCACGCGCTCGGCGGGGTTGTTCCGTATTCATCCCACATGAACTCATCCCACTAATAAAATGTTTCCTTACTCATCCCATTTCTATTCCTTACTCAACTCACAGAAATATTTTAATTTTTAATTCCTTAGTCATCCCACAAGTATTCCTCACTCAGCCCACATCGAAATTATTAAGAAAAACCCTAGTTTTTTGTACGGTCTGGCCAAAAACACCTGTTACTTTTTTGTTTTTAATACATTAATTTTACGGTTAATAAATAAAGCCGTGTCGCATGGCGGCTCATTAAAATAATGCTATTACTACCACCCCCTCTCTTCCCTTGGGTGTCGTGGGTGATCATGTATATTAGGGTGTTACCAGACCAATCGATCGATCGTCGATCGATCGACGGCATCGATCAACGTCGATCGAAGTTGATTGACTGGTCTGGTAGCTTTAATTGATCGACGTATACCGTTTGACTAACCAATCGATCGACGACGGTCGGTCGACGTTGATCGATAGGCCTGGTATCTTTAATTGATCGATAGACGTCGACTAATCCATTTTACCATCGATCGATCAATAGGTCTGGTAGAAACTATCGATCGACGTCGACTAATCCATTCTACCATCGACCGATGCTCTCGATCGACGATCGAACGATTGGTCTGGTAACACCCTTATATATTTTATTATGAAATAAAACTTCCAAAAGTGAGTCATTATCATATCTATATTAATATAAATTTAGAACGCCTGCACCATTTTGGTTATTTCTTTTTTTATTAGGATTTTAATTGTCAGGATAAGATTTGTATTAAACAATTATTTTTGGAAATTCATCACGGGATACGGGGTGTTCAGACAGACGAAGTCGCGGGCGGGCCGATAGTATTACCTACTTTAAATTATTATTTTTTATAAAATCAACCCTATATGAATCAACAAAAATAAAATGAAATGAGCAAAACCCACGGACACCTTTTAGGAACATAAATGCATGCGGGCAATATTTTCATAAAAAGTTTGTGCGGGTTTTTGCTTCGTTATCTTTTCTTCTATTATGAAATTAAAATCCTTTAGACAACAAAACTTGACGGTCTCGGTGTGATTGCACATAGCGTAAGTCATTTTCTCGCTCTTGGTGCATCTTAAATATTATAAGATGAGCTTAGTCGGTGAGTTAATGGAGCAACTGATAAAGTGACCTTAAGATATTTTCCCTTTCATTACAATATAAACAAAAAAAGTATAGCTCTTTCTATCACCATTGTTTAACACTAGAACTGAAAAAGAGAGAAAAATAATGCTATCTCTTTCACTCTTATACACTTTACCTGTCCAGAGATCTAAGGCCCACAATTTAATACATGAGGAATTCAATATTACTTTATTGTTGATTTTATAATAATACCTATATGATTTTGTCCTACTTTTATAACAAATGATTTAACTATTATTATTACACCGGAAGCTATAAGAGCTTAATTTATGAGAAACACATTTTTACTTAATTGTTGTTTTTTTATAATACTTTATTCCGGCTCAAAGGACCAAAATGTAAAGGGAGCAAGGTTTCCAGCCAGCACCCTTTACATGCGTTGGAAAGGGTAGAATTAAATCCTCCTTGACAACCCTAGTGCCCTAACAGCCGTAGCCCTAACCATAAGTTAATAATTACACATATAAATAAATAAGGATGCTTGTACCGGTCAACCTAAGGTAACAAGCAGAAAGTGGAAGGAATAAGGTATAAGGATGGATTTTCTCACTGCCGGTCAAGCAGGCTCACAAGACTGATCAGATATCTGACGGCTAAAGGTGTCTTGGCCGCAGTGAGAGGATTTGTGTAGGTGATGGGTCGATCTGTACACCGACAGAGTAACAACGTCTATAGTCCAGTTACTATATAAGTGTCTTTAATTTTAAATTACAATGCTATTTTATACAATTTTATTTACGTATGTGTATATTAATTTATTTACAAACCTGTGTGGGTAATGAGATTTAGATGCTGTATTTATTTTGTCAATGCAGCAACGTTATTCTAGGTCAATTCCGTATTCCGCGCTGTGCTGTGATCTGCATGTTTGCGGCACGTGAACAATGATTAAGTATGCCTCACTTTTGGAAGTTTTATTTCATAACAGAACATGTACATGATCTCTTTTATGACATACATAAATATAATCACGACTATTATTCCAGAAAGCTTAGTCAGAGACTAGGCAATGAGGACCGCAAAAGCAGTCCTCTGCCATAATCCACTATTCCCCAAATAGCGACTGCACCATTGTGCTTAACGTGACAGGTGGTGAGCCCATCGCCGCTCTATGCTGTTGGATGTATGTGCAGTCTTAAGTCCGTTAGTCGCCTTTTACGACACCCAGGGGAAAAGAGGGAGTGGTAGCATTCTTTTAATGAGCCGCTACGCGACGCGACTTTTTTTTATTAACCGTAAAAATAATGTATTAAAAACAAAATAGTGACAGGCACTATGAGTTTGTGGTCAGGCCGTACCAAAACCTAGGGATTTTCTTTATAAGATGTGGCCTGAGTAAGGAATGATTGTGGGATAAGTAAGGCATTAAAAATTAATATATTGCTGTGGGCTGAGTAAGGAATAGAAATGGGATGAGTAAGGAAAAAATTATTAGTGGGATGAGTTCATGTGGGATGAATACGGAACAACCAGCTGCTCGGCTCTATATCCAGAAGTTGTTGGTGCGTACACTGTGTTTACAGATTTTTCGATGCATAACCCCATTTTGGTAAGCTTAGTGATTAAACCCATACCAGTCAATTGCAGCGATTATTTAAATTTCATTGATGGAGGCCTTTGCCCAGCAGTGGGACAGCATACAGGCTGTACTTTACTTAACTTTTACTTTTGTTTCTAACAAAGAACTGAAGTGAATTTTTAACAAACAAATGACAAACTAAATTGAACTGCTTCCAAAATTCGTGGTGGTAAAAGGGAGACAAAGGTGCACTAGTAAGTAGTCTCTTAACGATTTGTAACTGCTACCGTCAATAATTTGTTATTTTCATCTTTTTTTGTGGTCTTGCTACTCTCATATGAATAAAATAACATAAAATCTAACAAGATTTTACGAACTCTAATCGTCAATAATCAGCTGAAATCGCTTCAGGCGACGCGATGGACGGTTTGTACGAATTAATTAAACCGTAAAGTTCGTATTTGGACAGCTCTGATGTTAGTGAAAACTGGAATTGCATAAACTACCAAACGATGCAGTCGTACTATGATAACTTCAAACAGTTCTTTGTTGTACCCTATTTTCTTATGTAATACTTAAAAAGGATAAAAAAATGTGTTTCTTTCAAGTAAGCTTTCTACAAATCGTTTATTTAACTTTAAAGCTTCGTAATCGTAATTTTGCAATAGAGAATAGAATAGTCCAAGTTGCGCCCCACCCGTAAACAGGGCCACACCGTCACAACGCATCGGCTAACAAAACTGTTACGAAACAAACACTCACATAAAACGTCTCCGAGCCAAGATAACGTCGGCGAATAATCGGTAACGTTATCCCGGCGATCATAAAAAACGTTTCTTAACGGTCTGCGAAACGTCGCTCGCATTCCGGTCACGTCGATGCGAACTGATTGACGCGAGACGTCCGCGCCTTCTGGAAATCAACCCCACGGCGCCCGCCCCCGCCCCCAGGGCCCCCGGGCGGCCCCCGCCGACTTGACCCCTAACCCGGGCAAGAAACATGTGAAAAATGTCATTGATGCACTCCACGGACTGCGCTGAGTGCTTTATACAGTCGTTTGGACGTCACTTTGGTATACAAACGGGTATGTATGCGTTATTTTTTATTGTTATAGGTTTTGTTAATGGCGTGCTTACTTTGTGTTATAGGAAGGATTACAGATGATTATATTGCGATCTACGTCGATCTTTATTGACTCTTCTTGAACCTTGGATACGTTTTGCAGCCACCCAACTCAAATATAAGTTTTTAGAAAGACACGCTCTTCTGTCTGCAAAAACAAAGGCAATCAAGTTTGCAGTTACAACAATCGACATTTATGCCTTTCACAATGTCACAAAACAAAACTGCGGTGTGTATTAGCAAAGCGGGTCGGCGATCTGTAAAATTCCCGCAAGATAACGTCAGATACCGTCACCGGGCGGCCTCGGACAAACGTCAAAAATAACGTCACTAAATAAAGTTGCGGTGTAAACTTGCGGCGCGCAGGGGTGGGCTAGGGAAAGTTTGTTAATTTGGACGAGCCATCCGAGTGCGGCTCTGGCCCCGCGTGAGTTTGAATTGCACGCAGCTTAGAATAAATAGCGCGACGGCGACAGTTGTTAAACGTCGGGTTTGCTGAAAAAAGTTGTTTCACTAACGGAATTGTTTACTCACACACTTTGCGGAGGTATGGCTCGGAAGATTTATGTTGTGATCGTTTTGTAAGTTGGTTAGAAATAAAAAAGACAAGTCAATATTTTAGCAGCCTTTTGAATATTTAGTAGGATGCGATGGTCAGTTAATAAATTGAAAGAGCTGCATAATCTTTTAGCCAGTAATTCAATTAATTGTTTTTGAGTCTAGTAGCTACTTATATTTCTATATATTTGAACCCTGAATTTCCTGATTTATAATTATTAGGCAATTACAATTGATAAGCTAATGTGTTCATAAATTTTCTTTGTATTCGTCACAAACATTTTAAGAAATACCTAGTCATTAACGCCAATATTCTATTATACTTTTATCAAAATTAACGCACGCAGACGATTTTCTATTGAAAACTATGATTTTGTCTGTAGAACGTCTTTCATCCATATTAGATTTCCATATTTCAGTACTCACACTCAAAAAATTATATCCCCAAAGTCCTATTAAAATAAGCCATCAATTGTATTACAACGAATTCAAAAGAAAGATAGCAATGATAGAAAATAAAGAAGAATAGGAAAAAGGTATAATATATAATGAAATACTGTGAAGCTCGCGCCGTCCGCACCGCAGCGGAAACAGACGGCCCGGCCGCCAATACAGACGTAATAACGCAAAAACTCGGAACAATAGACATTAATAAGACGGAGCGTAACGGGCGCGCCGAGATGCGCTTATTAAAACATTTCAGCCGGGCAATATCTGACGATAGCGCGTCGCGCAATATGTGCCGCAAACTCGGGCCGCATGTGACGACCTGTGGGAATCGCCGAGAAAACTTCATTAACTCCAACGACCCCCCCACCCCCACCCGTGACGGACACGGCGGACGGGGACGCCCGGACGCCCGGGCACCCGGACGGCCGCTTATTACGTCTCGAACGTGCCGCGAAATCGAAGAAATGTGACGTAAATACGTGAGCCGCTCGCGAGCAATCGTTCCGCTGATTGGCCGGCTTTGTGTGCGGTTGACCGTTAATTCGATCGCAGGCTTTTATTATTGATGCCGTCGCCCCGGACGCCCGAAACAATATCTCGTCAAACGCTGCTTGATGGCGAGCCAAAGTGGTACTTCACAGATTTCCTATTATTGTTGACTTTCGAATAAAAAAATCACAGTAGAAATTCAACCGGCTTACTCGGTTTCGTACAAAAAAAACGAGACTTATGGCATTCTAATTATAAACTGCAGCATGTACGAAAATGTTAACTATATTTTTAATTACAACTGAATGTTGATTGAATCATCTTTTATAAATGCAAGGGGCCTATGATGATGACGATGATGAATGTTGATTGAGTATTTCAGATCAGAGTACAAATATAGCCAAGTCAGGCCTTATTCCCTTTTTAGTTTTATCAGAAGCTCCCCGCTAATGTAATATGCTAATAACACATTTTACTTGTGTTTAAAAACCCCAGATATCTACCTAAAATCAACGCCCGTATTTGGGTCACTGCCAGTTGGTGCCAAATTACATATTTGTGCCAAATTTAATATCTAATTATCAATCGATTCCGGAAAAATGAATGACAGACAAACGGATACACAAGTCATCATAATACAAGGGTTAAATTATTTTTCGTATTGTACGGAACCCTTTAAACTGCTGATTACTTAATTATAAACTAATTTTACTTTTCAATATTTAAACTACTATAAGTACCTATGTTCATATCGTGTTCATGTGTGGTCTATTCAAATGTCAAGTCACAATTTAAACATTTTAATATCTTCATATCACCATTTGCATAATTTTTTGCATAAATTAAGCTCATAACGACAATTATTTTGCGGAAATAAACATTATAAGTTTATCTTACACACATAAAAAAAAGCGTTATTTTGCATTATTACCTACTGTGATCAAACACGATAGTAAAAGTTGTTCGTGCCTAATTTATATGACAAACATTATAATAACTATGAATTCTATAAATACTTGATTGACAAGATAGTAGATACTCATCGACCTCTATCCAGAAATTAGAGTTCTTTCGAACATGTGAACAATGCAAACTAATGTAGATTACCAAGTAAGCGCTAACTGTTCGTTAACAGGCATAAGTGTTGGTGAAACAAAACAGTACCTAAGTATTATAACATTACTTTTTGAATCATCTTAAGGTGTACCCGTGAGTGTAGTCAAAAGTCCTATTATCTCTACTGAAAATCAAAAGGATTTCAGGGATTACCCTGAAATCCTTTTGATTATCTTTTAACTTTCTTATGTATAGTGCTAAATAGAGAAGGAAAGAGACTTAATTGTCATTAAAACTTAATTGACGTCTTTGAATACGGCAGTAAGTGTATTATTTTAAAGTACCTTTCTTTTTATGTTTTTTTTTCATTTTATTTCGCCACTGGTAATTGAGTAATAAGCACTGGCCTTCATCTAAACTGATGTTAAGTTAGGTTAGGTTAGCACATATAAAGAAGTAAGGATAAGGCTGATGGTAGTCGCACACTTCACCCGGAGTCCTCAACTGCTGAGCTGGCTAATCTCTAACAGTCGAAACACAAAAAATGCTAGTAACATTGTATATTTGGATAAGTTGGTGGTAGTGGATGGTGGTAGCTTAACGTGACACTTGTTTCAAAAGTAACCACACGGTAACTATATCAATTTAAATTTTTCTTTTTTTTTGTCAATCACTTTGCGTGCTTACAAGAGTTGTCGATAAAAAATTTCCGTCAAAATTTATTTTAAAAAAGGAACGTGTTTATCTAGGGCTGCCGCGCTCGCGTTTGGGAGCGGACCACACGCACTGACGGCGCCCGGTAATGAGCGGTGCCATTGAGCTATTGTAACTAGAGATGCCACCACAGAGCAATATTTTGCGCACTGATTTGCGGCCGCAAGTTCCACAATCAATGAGGCGTTTGCAGCCTGGGCTGCAGCCGCAACTCAGTTAAGCAAGAACTTGCTTCGCGGTGTCGTATCCAGTTATAATACCTCAATGGCTGTGCGGTCGCGCGGCACAGCGGCAGGTGTGCCCGAAATGAGCGGCAACGCGCTGACCTACTCTCCGCGTGTGTCAGCGACGTGACATATGGACTCATATGTCACTTATTGACAGATTAGCGAAAAACAATTTGGTTTTATGTTGAAAATAAACACTGGGCACATCTAGGTAATCGATTAAGAAGGATTAGTCGTGATGATGGTCATCTTAAAATTATGTTATAATCGGATGCGTTCCGATTAAAAAAAAAACTTTAAGTTATAGATTAAAGTGTGTCTGTTTAATTTCATGTGAAATGTTACCATTAACTTTAAAAAACTCTATAAAATTTGTGTGTGAACACATAAAGTCATCTCATCTCCGAAGCGATTTACAACATTGGCATGGATGCAAAACTATTCTAGTACCATTTTTTTACTAACAGGTCTTCAATCGAGTACAAGGCTCATGCCAAATTTCGTCGCGAACTGCAAACGCGAGCGATCACTGATTGACAGACGGGCCAGAGACGGCAAACGCTTGCCAAAGCTCACCGATCAATCAGTGGCGTCTCCGTCGAAGTCAAGGTTGCGGCTGCTGTGCTGTTGTGTAAGAAGACGTCACTCTCGTTTTGACTGAAATACATATACTTACTAACATGAAGTTGCCGGTAGATCACTTTGTGGCGATTTTCGTTTGCGCTCCACTCCGACCGCGCCTACGAACCGGGTAACCGGGAATCGGGTAACGTGCTCGTAGATAGTGTGCAAGCAAATATCGCCGAAAAGTGGTTGATGGGAACTTACTCGACTGCACACACTCATCACACCCGCTTCCCGGAAACACCACAGCTTTCCATTTGCTACGATTTTGACACACCTCCTTTGTTTCACTTACTCTCATAACGTTCTTCACGTTCTTTGACTATAATTAAAAATTAAATTAAAAAGGAGAATGACCAATCCAGCTCATTCGATATCTATAGCGTCTTAATCATTCACATATCAAAAGTGTTCTCTTAAGTTATAATGATTACTGTTAAAAAAGGAACTGAACTGATAGTCATACGATAACAGTTGTCATAACCTCAAAATACCTAAAAAGTCTAAAGCTAAAAATGAAGATAGCTTCAAACTCCCGCATGATATTGTAATGTAACTTTTTCTACATAATTCAGAGCATTGCTGCTATTGATTACTATTTATTTTATTAAAGCGCTGTGTTACGCTAGCTAGCTAAAAAACTAGCCTCACTCCCATAGTAAAAAGGTCATTATCCTTTAATTTGTTTACGCTCACACCAATGATCTAGACCAAATGAATATTCTTTTGAAACTCGTTAATATGGTAAGATAACGGATAAATATACATAAACATAGAAAAAACACCCAGACCCGAAATCAATCTAGAAAAATAGTTTTTCTCTTAATTGAACCCGAGGCCTCAGAGATGGCGCGACGCCAGACCCAGCGTGCTAACTACTCGACTACGGAGGTCGTCAAATGAAATAACGGTCGTTTATCAATAAAAAAGTCGCATGTTTATTTCTTTAAAATCACACAATTATATCATAAAATAAGGTTACTCGATGTTTAAAAAAAAAACTACACTCACACCAATTATCTAGCCCAAGAGAAGCTTCGAAGAAACTCGTTAAATGAAAACACCCAGACCCGAGACAATTTAGAAAAACAATAAATTCTAAATTGACCCGACCGGGAATCGAACCCGGGACCTCAGAGATGGCGACACCATGAAAACCGGTGTACAAACCACTCGACCAGGGAGTTCGTCAAAAAGGTGTTTGATGAACAAGGCTTTCTATACCGTCAGGTTTATTTATGTTTGCACTTTGTTTTTACCCATCTCGTTTAGTGGTCTGACTACCGATCTCAGAGCCAGAAGACCTTCAATTCTCGGCGGCGGATTTTTTATTGCTGTAGTTTTGTGAAAGTACCTATATACTTTTTCTAGTCAGCTTGGCTAGCTACCACCGTCTTCCGCGGGATAGTACTAGGTGCCTGCTATTCGTGTTCCCGAGCCACCTCCGCAAACATAGAGATTGTACTACGTTATAGGTTTTTAAAGAAGGATTCATCAGAAGAATAATTGTTATAGTAATGTTTCAAACTATAATTTAAAAAAGGCACATAAAACAAAAGGAAAGAGCATCAAGCAGCCTCCGAAGCGTGTCGTATTATCACCCATTCCCAATAAGACTAAGTTGGGGCTTAACCCTTCAAAGTGGAATTGTCGCGTTTTTTCCCGCCACCAGCACCGCCTCGGCTGTCAATCAGCCGTCAGCGGGATCGCCGTCCGTCCGTCCGTCCGTCTGTCCCGCAACCTGACTCTCAGAATCCACTTAATCTTTATTGACATTACACTGCTCCTTGCAATTAGACACAAACAAAAATAACCTTTGTGAAGTCTTTATAGAGTCGGTAATTACGGCATGATAATCTTGGTGTTGGTTTTGAATGGTGTGTTCATTAGTGGTTCGTTTTTCTTCTTAAGTAGACAACGTCTGATGTATCGATTTTTAATAATGGCTTTTTAGTACTATTTTTGGTTTTGTGTCACGATTTATAAAATGTAATTTAATATGTGACTCAATCATATTATTATTTGATGATGATTTGAAAAACAAGAGATTTTTCTCGATGTAACAAAAAGTTTCATCCTTAAAATTATTACAGAAATCCGTGACGTTGCGGCGACAGATAATATTAGTATACGTCAAGTTATCATATGAGATTATTTTTATCATTAAATGTAATTAATAGGTATTTAATGTTAACGTTATGATGATGATATTAAATTAGATAGATAATACCTAGGTAAAAACCATTCATAATTACAATCCTCCTAATTATCATCAGATGGCGATCAGTAAGCCTAAAACATTCCACTGTTTGGCTCAAGCCCTTCCCACATTACATGAACAATAGTAGCAGATGCGCAAGACTGAGCCTTAACCTACAGCGCGATTTCGTGCGACCTTACAGTATCTACGAAGACGTAAACAGTTAATCCAAATTTGACAACCCTTTTTCATAACTACGATAAATGCATCAGACTGCATACTAACGGGTTTTCGAAACTCCCAAAACTTTTTAAAAGAAACTAATAAAAACGCAGTATCATCCCAACACTTGCATTGCGTTGTTGCTCGGGACTACGAACAATTGAAAATTGACAGCCCTAGCCGTTCGAAGAAAAACAAATGAATTAGGCACACAAAAATTCCTATTTGATTTAATCATATCGCGGCCATCGCTCAAAACCGTCGGCCGCTAGCCGATGACGCCATTACGAGATTCTCACCTGACGGACGGACGGACGACGGCCCAGAAAAACAAACAATGGCCGGGCGTGCGCGCATCGCCCTTTCAGCAGCTTATTGTAGACAAACATTAGGTTTTTTTAATATTATCGATGACTACGTTAGTTAAGATGAAGTTGTGTAGATGAGACATAAAAATTTAGAGATACTATAAGAAACATGCAATGAATTGGAAATACGGTCCTTTTTATCTCTATATTTTAAATTGACTTCTATTGTTTTTACAAGGGGCTGCAAAGAAGCCTTTTATTAGGTATTTCTCGCGATGTTTGCAACATTCGCATTCGTCCCTTACTTTTATACGTTATTTCCAAATAACAAATGGCGACATAGTTTAACCATTCGAGAAACTAGATCTTTTAGACCAAAAAAATGTCAGTCTGTTGCTGTCCTATCAACGATAGAGTTCTGTAGCTTTGAATGTTTAAAAATTTTTATTAATATGCGTCGGATCTTCTGCGAAAAGATAATTGATAAGGTTTTTTTGTTATACAAATTGATAAGTCCCGAAAATTTTCCACGAGCAGGATTTGAACCCGCACCCTGGCAATCCGGGCCTGGTATTCTTTCCAGTTGAGCTTCCGTGGACTTATTCAGTCCGCCGAAATTAAACAACACTATACTTTTTTACTTTGAAAGCCAAAGGCGCGCCCATTCAATGTCAACAAACTACGTCATCGACATCCCTTTTTCAGAGGTTTTTTTTCAAAACTACAGGCAGTTTTCAACATCGTCACTAACAGAACTTAACCAATTCAAAATAGTTTATAGTTTAGTATACCTGATTCTAAAGTATTTACAATAAGCACCAAATTGGAAGCTTCCCATCTCCCGCACCCGATAACATCCACACAAAGCTCAACGTCACGTTTTTGTCTCGCATTTACACATATCCGAGGTTTGATTGATTGATGTTTGCACAGTGGGCATTAGAGGGCCGAGCCTTATTGATATTAAGACGTACGGCTCCATAATTATAATATTATTCATCAAAAAACTCGGCTGCCGTATCCGGCGGACAATCGGCCGGATTGACGGATTGTGCTCAACTTTTTTGACGGCCGACCCGATGTTAATTAATTTGGATTGATGGCTCAAATGTTGATTGATTGTGATTTATTTTTATGACACGACGTTATAATTTGGATTTATTGAAATAGTTTGGTAATAATCGCTCGTTATGTATGCGCTGTTAATTGAATTATAAGGGTTGGCCGTGGGTTTTTGAGAGATGTGAGATGATTTATAAATTGATTCAGCGTTGAGTGAAACGTTTCATAATTTTTTTTATAAAGAAGGATAGTGATGTGTTTTTTTGGTGTGCTTACAATTTGCATGCGCATTTAGAATAATACTTACACAAATTACTTACTTGGTTTTAACCATTGAGAACGTGGTGAAAAAACCTTCATTTAGGTACTGATTTCCAAACATTACTTAATGCAATTCTAAATAATTAGAATAAACATTAAGCTTCGTTTTTTCATATTATTTAAATTAATTATGCTTAGTTTTTTATATTATTTAAATTGATTAGTACAAAAACAGTTTGTTTTTGTTATTGGCGGCTTTTACAGAGTAATTTAGCAAGGAACAACAATGCCTAGGTCCATATAACAACATTGTAACATTATGGTGTGCAATAAAAATATTGAGGGTATCATTAGTTACAGTAAGTATAAATCTTATCATCAAACAAAACAATAAAAACTTTAAAAAAAAAGTAAATATTTACAAAGAAAACAACTCTATAAAGTTGACAGACTTCCTGACTCATTTCGTTTGGGAAATGCGAAGTCTGTCACAAAACGACGAGATTCGAAGGCGGGAAGCGACGCGCGACGTCCGCGCTGCGACGAGCGACGACGCGCAACACCGGCTGACAAAGCAACGATGAACGACGCAGATTTGTACTATTATGTATTCTATGGCAGAGTCTTTAACAATCACTCAACAATTTAATAAGTTAATACCTAGGTACTACTTGTATTTAATTTTGTATTAACTTGCTATTATACAGTTCAAGACATGGACAGAGGGAAAAGGACAAATCATGCAGTGGAAACACTTGAAATTGAAAACTATACATTGAAATGAAACACTTTTTTACGGATTCACTCGCGTTTAATTTACTATTTACATAGTTTTTATATTATCCTGACGTTTCGAACCCTTTACAGGGTCCGTGGTCACAGGGAGACATGACATCCCTGTGACCACGGACCCTGTAAAGGGTGTAGTGCTCGCTTAAACCTCAGAAAACAATATTGAAAACTATAGTTAAAATGCACACGTGTTTTGAAATTATGTTTTTTGTGGAGGTTATCACTGTTTCTCAGAGACATATCGATTAAGTAGGAAATTACGAAAACAGGAAACGTTTTGCTTTTGTAAAAAATCTTTGATGACCCCACCTCTCCATGTGATGTTGTCCAAGTCCATGGAAAGGCCGGTGCCCAGCGGTGGGCCGTTCACAGGTGGATAATTTTGATTTTTTTTTGCTGATAATTCAATTGTTCATATTTGGCAAAACCAAAAAAATATCGATAATATGTTTTGAATTGTGTACGCATTACATGGGTAGGTAGCTGAGCTGCGTCGCGTCGCGGGTGATTGAGTGACGCAGCCATGAGCGGTTTGTCTATCGGCTGATTGATCGGCGCCGAGCGGTTTTTTGCTGATCTTTGGAGCGATGACAATTAGTATGGTTATTTTAAATAATGCAAAGTGTTATCGTGTGACGTGACGGCGTGCGCGCGCGCATTCTGGGCGATATTAGTATACGTAACATATTGTGGACGAATTAAATGTTAACGGTTTTGGTCTGGATATCTCCAGTTATCGCGTTAGACACACCTGTATGATTTAACTTCTGTAAGTCACTTACATAACTTTGTCATATCGTTTATTCTGTTACTGTAAGTAATGTAAAAATGTAGCTATTTTTAAGATAAATAACGTTATAACGTGGTACGTTATCATGTGTAATATATTAGTGGTTAACGATGGTCGTCGTAAAGATATTCCACAAGAATATTGAAATGTTTCAATAGGAAGTAAGCTGGCGATTTAGGGTTTTTAAAATTCTGTAATTTGTTAATGTAGTTACGTTACATAGAAACAATAGAACTTGCAAATAAAAAGTAAAAGCTGAACATACATAATGCGACAACAAAAACTTATCCATTCACAATGTCTGATGATATTTTGTAATGAAAGCCTCACGGATGTGGCCTCACTATCGTATCCATCACTGATAATCCGATATTTATCGTTAATCGAAAAAATTAAACGCACCTAATATCATGTCATTGCTCGTGAGTGTTCACGTATTTTGATTGATTGAAAACGAGATAATTCGACCACAAAGTTTGTCGATAAAGTAGTGTTGTAAAAAACATTTATTTATTGGGTAAGTACCTATATGTTATCTTTGACACTACATAAATGCTATTAGGTATATGATATTGTCATACATGCATACATAATCACGACTATTATCCCTGAAGGGTTAGTCAGAGACTAGGCAATGAGGACCGCAAAAGCAATACTCTGCCATAGTACACTTTTCACCAAACAGTGACTGCACATATGCTCAGCGTGACAGGTGATAAGCATGGGCTTATCACCTGTCTTAAACTAGCCGCGACGCCAGCGACGGTGGCGTCGCTCTATGCTGTTGGATGTATGTGCAGTCTTTAGCCCGTTGAGTTGTCTAAAAGATACCGTTTTCTCGGTAATAATTAATAAAGGGTAAGTAGTCTTCCACGAATCGAGGAGCTTATTGGCGCAGCGGCTAAGGTGGTTTGGTTATGCCGTCTTTCGCAATCTGCTGGGTCACAGGATGGGTGGCCAAATTAAAAATATCTCGAGTTCCTCCTTGCTTCAGGCACGTGAACCTGTTGGTCCCGGTTGTTGTCGTAAGAAGGCAGTTGTTAAAACCCACCGACCCGCATTGGACCCTCGGCAACGTGAAGGGTTTGGCCCAATTTCCCTATGAGCTATTGTTCAAGTGGGAACTTTGTAAATCGTCTTTAGCGGAATCCAGACGTGAAATAGTTTGCTCTCACGATTACACGAGGATAGTTATCTATAATCATCACAAGAGCTCACTTCAAAAGCTCACTCTTTCCGCAGGGTAATTTATCGGCATTGCTATTTTAAATCCATCAAAGTGCTGCACTGCATCAAATGCTTTTTATCTGATAGCGATCTCAATACTTATCAGACTCCTTTGTTATTTGTTCGTCTTTCCTTCACAACGTATAATAAGCTATTCAGGCGTCAAAGCAGGCGATAACGCTTTTTAAGTCATCTCTATGAGAATAAGATTAGGGTTCATAATTGAGCAGGTGTGAGATTGCGTTGAGGTAATGCCAAATCTCCAGTGAATGGCTAGCTAACCTAATATATTATTATAGATTATACTGGAAATGTGAAAGTGTGTTTATTTATCATCCTTCAACTCTAAATAAAGAATTCTTTAGCACTGACTTACATAGTTAACATCAAAAATATTCATTAGACACACTTTTATCGCAGCTCACACAGCAGCCAAATAATCGTTGTTATTGTTTAAATATTAATAAAATTTACTATTTGTAATTTATAATTCGTGATCTAAGAGATTTTTTTCACAGTATTCCATGTTTAATATAATAATAATAACCTTTAATTTGTAGTCAGAGTAAAATCGTTAAAAATATATTTTTATTATTGTAAGCTATACGATTAGGTGCAGTCATATCTCGACTGAGCGTACCATCGCTTCGCCCAGCTGTGGACAACACCCCCAACCGCTAAGGTGATTCGCATCGGCTATGCAGCCATCAATCAGACGGTCGGCGCTCGAGGCGCGGGTTCGGTTCCCGCTTTGTACCGATCCGAGATAAACGCCTCCGTGTATGATGCGATTATTAATACCGCGAACAATTATCTCCGGTGGTGTTTACGCGGATGGGCCATTGTTGTCCTGGGTCATCGGTCGGGATATGACGTCTAGATCGGCCGATGAGCTAGCTGGCCTAACGAAATTTATGGCTTTAGGTACCTGTGTTCACGGTTCTGGCGCTTTAGACGTAACATTGATTGTAAAAACATTTTGTGGAACATTGGAAAGTTTATGCAAAAACGCAGAGTCTATGAACTACGAAAAAATGTAGAGATCTAGAGATATAAAAAAAAAAACAAATTATTAAATTAAATATATTGACATTAACAATGATGTAGGTGCTACTCTATCTTCTATAGATAGAGAAAAAATAAAAAAAAACATTGAAGGCAACAAGAGTGACCTTATAAAACTAGTCAAATCTGGTGAGATTCAAAAAGTCGGTGCCCTTTATGAATCTATTTCAAGATGGCGTAGTGACATTCATAAGTGCTCAATTATTGTAGCATAAACTAAAAACTAAGATGATATTAAATTAATAAACTTGAAAGGTGATCAGTGATAAATAAGTAAATGGTGTACTGTAGGTACCGTTGTAGAGTTGTGTATTTAACATTTAGCTCTGCTCAAGAATACAAAACTAAAAACAGAACATTCTACGTGATTCTAAGTTATTATTATTGAAAGCGAAGCGACTGCTGGCAGCCGATTAGGATCTCCAGAGCTAGCCGGCTAGCCGTCAACGGACTCCCAGTGACATTTATCTGCTCAGTGGGAGGATCCCTCCACTTGGTACATTCGAGACAGTTGGTGAGAAAACATTGAAAAATTTTTAGAAAATCTTTCGTAGATTTGCTAAATTAAGTATATTCAAAACAAAGAGCCATCCCATAAAGCAGATTAATAAAGAAAATGAACGTAATGAAATTGTTGTGCACCTAAATAAGATTTACACAGACTCTTTATACTGTGACACAGATGTCTTTGTAAAGAAATTTGAGGTTTTTAAAATCATTTTTTATTTAAGTTTAACTTTAATAATAATACTTAACTTTTAATGTTCAGCGTTAATCATAAGAGATACCACTTACTTTCTTAACTTATCTCATGAATGTTTTTAGAAATTAATAATGTTTTAAGTAACTTTGACAAGAGAGCATTACCTAGTTCTAAAATGTATAAAAGCTTACCTATTTAGTTTTCTTTTGTTTCCGTGACACCTACAATATTGTAATCTGGATCTTACCTGAAACAAACATTGTAAAAAAACTATAAATATAAAGCACTAGAAAACAATGCTACATTTATTTTAAATTAATCTTCGCAAAATCTTATATTTCTTTATTAATATCACAATGTTATCCTGACACGTAGAAGTCTTCGTTTGAACATGGTCTTAGAAAAAAGGGTTCAATTGGATAAAATAAAGTGTTTTATTTCAGTGTGCCGCTTTCGCGTAAACTTTGGGAAACAATGCAGCTGGCTATGGAAGCTTTACACAAGACCAACGCCTCCCAGACCCTAGGCGGGACGTGTTCATTGAAGTATTATAACTAGAGACGACACCGTGGAGCAAGTTTATGCACATTGAATTGCGGCCCATGGGCTGCAAAAGCCTCAGTGATTGTGACTGATACAAGCGATAGTGGACGTTGCGGCTGCAAATCAGTCCGCTAAAGATTATTTCGCGATGTTGTCTCTAGTTATAATACCTCAATGGAAGTGTTTGTGCAAACGCGAGCCCTCTGCGCGCGTCTAATGTTTCGCGTTATCTGCGCATGCGTCGACGCGCATAACCAGCCGCATGCGCAGACGAGCTGTCGCGTCAGATTATAACGCGCATGACTGGGAATGGGAAGGTCATCGCTCAGTGGCCTGAGAGGAGCGGGCCCTTTTTGTTTTTGTTTGTTTGCTCGTGAGCACACATGCTTACACTCTATTAGCCAAAACTTTGGTTCCAAAAAAACTATTATTGAATAAAATTTAAACACATTGCATACAATTATGGTAATACTCGTCATATGTATGAACCGTGTCGCGGAGCGGTGAAAGAATACTACCTTCCAACATCTCTCTTCTATTGGGTGTCGCAAAAGGCGACCAACGGACATACTTCCAACAGCATAGAGCGGCGATGAGCCCACCACCTGTCAAGCTGAGCACATGTGCAGTCGCTATTTGGTAAAAAGTAGACTAAGTATGGTAGAGGACTGCTTTTGTTGTCCCTGCCAAGACTCTGACTAACCCTTCGGGGATAATATTCGTGATATGTATGTACGTATGGGATGAAAGGATTTACTGCAAAACAAGTCAAAAAAGTCAAAAATTAAGTAGTTATACTACTGATATTACATAATATAATTAAAAGCACAGTTTTAAAAGCCTTATTATTATGATCTACAGATTTCAACTGTTTTTATTCTGTTAACCAAATTTTTACTATCGGTAAATCTCTTGTTCGCCGCGCCTTTCGACCAATTTCAAAGGTAACCTGTGCGGATCGTTTCCGCTCCTCCCGTGACCACATCCCAGCCCTAAGTGCAATGGCCACCTGCGGCATGGATCAGGAAGTTTTCCGCTGTCACAACACGGACAGACAGACGTACCCCTGATCTATATATAACGCGGTGAGATCGCGTTTGCAGTGCACTGTTCTCAGGTAAAATACTGGCTTTAGAATTATGTTAGGACCTTACCCACTCAACTGTATGTAGGTATGTAGTTTGTAGGCGGAAAAGCTTACAGAGTCTGTGGTCTAGTGCTTGGCTCCCGCGGGGTAGTACTCGGTTGTCACGTAGCGAAGGAACGAAGGAGTGACACGATGAGGAGAAGTTGAAATATAATAAAGAAGTACAATGTTTAAACAAATGGTTAGTTATTATTAGTTTTAAAAGGTTATGTATTATGTTTGTATCTAGGCGTAGGTTTAGGTTATAATTTTATTATTATCAGGACGTATGCCGGAAACTGTTTAGTTATAATAATGCACTATTCACTAATAACAATATTTTTGTAAGGATAACAATCATTAGAAGAAACTCTTTCTAACTCCGCGGATGAATCTGAACTGCCTTTGTCATGAAAAAAAGACTAGCAGAGATCTCTGTAATATTTGAATTATAAATTTAATACTAGATATAAAATAATGTTATTAGGAAAAGAGGTCAGAAAACCGACAAGGCTTTAGCTGCCTTGTTACACGGTGCCTGCTATTTGTGGTCCCCGAGCCACCTCCGCCTCCGCTTGTTTTGTCTGTATTATTATAGAGGTTTGACAAAAAATTTGCGCATTTTGACATGATATTTTGTTTCTATTTGTTTTTTTGATTGTACTTACACTCGTATCCGTAATTTCACATTTGTATTTTTTTGTAATAATTAGGTTCTATTAATTTCCAGTTTGACATTTTAACAATTTATTTAAGTCTTAGTACTTAGGCATTGATTAATTTGAAACTTTTGGTAAACTTGCTTGAAAATAATGTTGACCTTTCTTATCGTGATTCATTTGGTTGGTTAACAAAATCAGTGTTATATACAATATGTTTGGTATGAGGAAACGGGTTGAGTACCTAAATGACATGAGGATTGTCCATGAAAAAAAATTATGGAGACGTCATTATTATTTTCTCAAAAGCCATATTGTGCACTTGTTCCAATGGCCGACGACCCCTCCAATCTAATTCAATCAGCGTTGATTGACAGTCGTTATTATATCCATGCTATTGATCGCTCTGATTGACACCCACTCGACACGGCTCCAATGAAGAATGCACAATTACGTTTCACGTTTATTTTAATAAACGACGAATGTATGACTGTGGAAATCGAAACGGAAAGCGTTGGTCAAATTAGTAAAAAAGCTTTTTGTTATCATTTCAAATGCGAAAGGTTCGCAGTAAGAAAATAACGAGATGAGCGAGTAATGTATCATGAGTTAAACTTCTTTAGAAGTAAGGGGTTTACTTTCGAAATCCCCTAAAGGCACTTTTTCACAAATGAAGATAATTCATGTTTAAATTTTAATACAAAACCGCATAAAGCATCGTTCGCGACGACAACAATAACGCCCAATAGCGATATATACTGTTCTAAAGTTAGATACGTGTCGTAATAAAGCTCTTATATTGGCCAACTCTTCTTTAGTGGAATTTGATAGTGACAGACTGGTGTTTTAGTGGGTTTTCATACAAATGACACTTTTCCTTATGGCTTTTAAACGTGTTTTAGTGGGATTTGTTGATGTTATAAACTGTGGAAGCTTGTAAATTACTCTTTTGATAAAACTAGAGTCTTTCTTATTTTTTAGATTCTTATTTACATGAAACAATTCCTATGTCCACGTGCTTTGGAAGAAAGGTATACTTACGCCCAGTAGTGGGACTGTCAAAAACCGATGATGATGCGTATTTTTAGTTCCTAATTATAAAAAACAATCATGTAATTTTGAGTATTTCTTTCTTTTCGCTTCAGAACTCCGTCTATACCTAATATCATGAAGTGGAACCGAAGAACAGAAGACGCTTCTGTTGTGTGGGTTAACCGAAGTCATTATTTAACTTTCTACGATAATAAAAACGATACATGAAAAATAAGGAGTCAAACTATTCATCATACATATTTTAAAGCCTTGTTCAACTGGTACTATAAACTACAACGGTTTTATGACAGCAACATTATTATTATACATGTTAGCCATTAAACAGTAATTAGAGAGGCAGAAGACAAATAAACAAATAACTTTATTTAATGATTAAAGGTCTGAGAGATCAGGCGATATATATTTTCTAAGCGAATACGGCGCGTGGGCGAATACAACTTAAGTCTGTTCTATCACCCGAGCGACGCAGTTAAATCTCCAATCGACGACTTCTAACTATCGGCACTCCGACAGATACACATCGACCCTTAGCTTTATTGAGCCACACATAGAGACGAGTGGAACTTTCTCGGGAATCGAACCCGCACCCACCTACAACACTTGTTTACAACGCGGCGACGGCGATATATTTCGAATCGAATTGTCGACCGATCATCGTGTAGGACACCTACGCTTTGCAAATTAAAAATGAACGTGCTCTGCAAATGTGAACTTTATCGGAACGTCATTAAAGTTTGATTGTGGGCAACGATAACTATGTGGTGTTGTGTAATAATAATTTGCTATCTGTTAATGCCTTATGTGATCCTGGTACTTCAGTGTCAAGTCATAAATGTAAATTACATAAAAGAGGATATTTCATTACTGTATCTTTCCTTCAGCCAACAGGTAGATGGTACAGGTCATCGCAACATAAACCTAATAAGTATACTTAAGTTGGCCCAACAAAGAGTACAGAAACACCGATTAAAAAGTAGCGTAATTTGAATAAGATGGAGTTATTAGAAAATATTTTTAAGATATCAACTGTACATGTAGTGTGATAAATAAATAGAATTAATTGCAAATATTTTGTTACAACTTTAAAGTTGTAATTTGTATTAGTGTATACGTATGACTAAATTATGTCCATTGCAATTGTTGCACATCTATGTTCCGAAAAGGGCAGACAAAATGTTATTAGGATCCCATTATGCTCCTAAACTTTTGTACACACAATGTTGATGAAGTTGTGTTCATAAGTACCTTATTTTCACATGGAACAAAGTATGCAGTTGCATGTTTTTGCAAAATAAAACAATGCCCTTAATGACCAACTCTACCAGGAATATCATGTACAAAAATTACACGGCACGGCAGTGACAGACGAACAGACAACCAGCTGATTGTCTGTCAGTCAGGTCGCGTGAGCACCCTGGCATGGCCAACGAGATCACGGACATATTATTATTATGAAGAATTATGTTTAATATAGTTTATATATTATGTGAGTATAATCAGTACATCTTATAAGTCCTGAAAATTAATTTAAAATAATCATTCAATGATCAAAACGTAAAACAATCAGTTGTTGACTATTCATTAACTATGATTTGCTTACAAGTTTGCAATTCACGTAGTTGACAAATTTCTGTAGGATTTCATAAAACGGCAGCATTTTTACAAATACATTGTGTGACGCGTCTCACGTCACAAAAGCACACAATTATAAAAACGGTACCTGACATTACATTAATTGTTACAGTATTTGTCCATAGGATCATGGTATGTAGTGAAACTGTTTTTAAGTGACCGGAAAATAACTGGCTTACTTGTAGCCTTAGTTTCAGTCTCCAGTCTTCCACATAATTTCAAATAGGTACTTTTACTGGAAAAGGTGTTTAAAGAAAACCACTAGAAAATCCAATAATATTATAAAAACATCAAAACACTCACCCGAATTTTTATCGGACTTTAAACCAGTTCCACCAGCGTGTGTTGTGGATTAAAACTTTTTAAGTTGCACCGTCACCGGCGCAGATAGCAATAGCGCATTACGCCACAGGTATCGCTATATCGGCGGATATCGTTACACGATTGCTTATCAAACCTATCTGACTCGTAATTTAACAAGCCATCCATTAAGCCACGCTTTGGACACTAATCACTAATTTCGCTCGTATCAAAAACCATGCATATTTCAAGGCATAATTTCACAAATTGTGAATAATGAGCGGGTGTAGAAAATTAACGCTTATGCAAAGATTGTACGGTTAAGAATTGCTTATACATACCAAGGACACATGCTACCCGGATAGGCAGTTGGCTCATTCTGTTAGTTTGTGACTACGACTAAGGCGGCAGAGCTGGTTGGTTTAATCAAGGTTTTTTTTATATTAATACGCTTATTTGAAGACTTTTTAACACTGCCACTGACGTACTACTAAATAATATGCGTCAATGTTTTTGAAGCACTTCAAAACATCCAATCATTATCATCATCTGCCAACAAACGCCTTACTGCTAGGTTGGGTAGCAATGAAAATATATACCCACATCAACAATAGCACATGGATGATGCTATATAATAATACATCGCTTTTATTCATAAAGAATGCAACAAAATTTCATAATAAACGACAAAGACTAAAAAGGTACTGATTATACGAACCACGACGAAGGAGAGCAGTTCATGTTTGCTCTGCCTAACTAAAAGGAAGCTATCAAAATAGTCTAGATTCTAGACCAAAACTAGAACATTGCAATGTAAAAAAAACCGAATTTTGTATATTAATAATTATTGTTGTACCATCTCTCCCCTGCTCTGTGTATTCGTCATATTATTACTCCGCGCGTATTACGTCCAATCTCAATCACTCAAGCTGTCTGAACGTCAGTCAGACTCTGTCATAAGCAAACCTCCTTCTACCCTCCCTCCCCCACCCGCCGGGGAGCGGTCAACGTGCACATTAAATGAACGCGAAATAAACTCTAAACGTTACTCTTTCGATTTTGCATTTTTATTATACTGGGTAGTAAAGCAACAACGATCATATAAACTTTATACTTAAAACTCAACAAAATACAAGATAGTTATTCCATCCAATATTACAATAACATAAAAAAAAATATTTTTCTAAACAAAAGAAGCATTCTTTTTCACAGAGTTTCCAAACAAATGACTACGTCTACTTGACGACGTTCCTTTGTTTCATGTAGCACTTGCGATGCAACAGCGATAGTTTTCAAAAATTAGTCTGTGCAGAGTCAATGTTCCATCACTCAAGACCGTCATAACCCCCCTGGGCGGAGGGAGTGAGGGGGGCCACGGACGGTCAGCAAGACAATTTACTGAACAAGTGGTGTCCGGGCGGGATTCGTGCGCTGATGAAATTTATTCGAAGGAACTCGCAGACGTGTTATGGGATTTCCATGGCGACTGTACGTTTCATTCGTACTGGTTTATTGTAACTGCATTCGGGCACAGCCAGCAGGTTGAAGTGATGTTGCTAATATTAAAGTTGCCGATTATCTACATTCTAACGAAATGTGAATCTCCGCATGTTCTGTTTTTATACATGTGAGGAAGGCTAGTAAGACGTATTAATAATTATTATTCATAAATGTTAGTGTTGCTGAATAACTGTTTGAAACTTTAAAAAAAAACATAATTGTGTTCAAAGCTTTTTGGTAAAGTCCTATCACAAATCTTTTCTATTCATCTCTTCAACGTTATTTGGTATTTAAATATAAAGAAGTCGTACCGTACTAAAAAAAAAAAACAACATAACAAAATAGGAATTTATAAAAAACCAACCTACCAAATCATTTCCCAAACTTAAAGCTAAGATGTTTCGAAATCTAAATGCTAGTCACCAAATACATACAGAATAAGTCTTAAAAACGCAACAGACCGGTCGTCTCAAACGGTGAGTTAACATCATTATCGGACGGGGGCGCGAGGGGGCCCCCCCTTCCACCCGCAGGGGGCCGGGGGCGGGGGCGACACACGTCGCTCAGACGTCGCTCGCAGACGGACGTCTTTGTCGACCGACGGTTTATTTTCTTCGCCTTAGAATTCTAGAAGTGACAGGGGAAATCTTTTTTCACTTTTTTACGCGATTAAAGCGAATCGCTAACAGATTCTCGTAGCTGATAGATTAGTTAGCGTTTTGTTTAGATTGAAATGTCAGTAGTTATAAATGGGCAATGAATTCGGTTTAGATGAGTATGCGGAGTTGTTGACAAACATTATAAAAGAAAGTTTAAACGTGAAATGTCATATTATCAAATCGAGGTTTTCTATTGTGATTAAACAATTCAGAAAAAAAATGTAAAGTATTAACTTAATTGTATTGCAAGACATAAAATATAGTTTCTAGTAGTTCTCAAAAGCTGACTACCTAGGTTGCCAAATTGTAGAAACAACCTTTAGGTAACCAACCTTTCAAATGAAATACTTGGAGCCGGCATTCTCCCTGTGACCCTGCAAAAGGGTTCGAAACGTTAGATTAAACTAGTATGTAAAATAAATGCTCCTATCCGTTCAATATACTTCATTTGAAGGTGTAGGGTACGCGTAAATTTCAGAAAACAGCCGCTAGATAGATATATATATAGATAGATTACTATATAGATAGATTACTATTTATTGCACATACCTACATGTAGAATAACAGTTTTTACAAAACACATTTTAATCTAGTATGTGTATATGAATAGGTAATTGAAAAGTAATGAAATAATTTAAAAAATATATAATAATAAAAGTATGTGAATAATAGACAAAGGGGTGTGAATATTTGAAAAGAAAATTAATTAATTTGTTTAAAATTCACGGGAGCAAACTTAAACAGCTGTTAGCAGACATGTTGCCAGAGGAAAAAAGTCAAAGTGACACAGAGCCTAAGTTAGGGACCAAGCTAATTTGATTATAACATAACATTGTACATTGGAAACGTCTAACCACTGTAAAAAGCATACGAAGATATGTTTTTTACATTTTATTATTTAAAAGGCTTAGCCAATAACAGGGATTAGTAACACGGTATTACGAAGAAAATTTCATTTAAATTGATTGTGTATGCATGTTCATGAAAGAGTTTCTGGATTAGCAGCAAATAAAGTATACACTATAAGAATGTTTAATAATAAATTTGAGATAAAATAATAATAATAAAATGATCAAAAAATAAAGTACTTATTATTCAATGTTATTGATTGTGTAGACACTTCTACGCGTTACCTATCTCTATAGCAAGTTGACTCAATCAAACTTGACAGCTCACAGTCGATGTGGGTCGGACACTGTGGATCATCGATTTTTTCACCCCCCCTCCCAATGTTTACTCTGTCTAATGCAGGTGGGTGACAGGCAGACATCATTCACTCTTATTACTTATTTCAGCGAGCGTGTAAGGAGGCACTACTTATATCGTCAGGAGGTTTTTGCTGAGCGTTGGAATTGGCGGTTGGCACACTGTACTGTACGTAAAGAATATTTATACAGTCAAGACTTTATATGAATACACGTCTACGCTTAAATTCCTATGTTCCATGTTCATTCGCAATAATAATAACAAAAGAACGAGCATTTAAAATATCTTACGACGTCACTGGACAAGTCTGTCTTATTTTAGATATAAATTGATTATTTTCGGACATTCAGACAGTACACTACGAAGTAGATCTTTTACTCAAGTCTAAGTGAGAAATGAAAACCCTTTCTATGTAATGCTACCCTTAACCCTCCTCTTCAAATTTTCTTTATGGCAGTGCCATTGTGTTATAATAGAAAGTACCTTAAAGTGGCTGGAACTATAAAGCTCGCTTACTTTTCGTTGCACCAAAGGTATGCCAGAAGTTATCACTGCTTATGTCGATGACATTCATTAAACTTCCAAATGTACTTACTGGTAAGGTCGCTTCGTAGAATCTAATAAGGATGTGAGAAAGCTTTCCGAAGATCCGACCGAAGGCATTGTGATAACGCAATCGTTTAAAAGAACATGTTAATTTTTATAAGGAAACGAACACCGTCAACCGAGCCAGCCGTATCTCGGCAGATCTGCATCAGTGCACTCAATCATACCAAGACATACAGAACCCTCTCCTATTTAATTGACGGGCCACTCCATCAAATTCTGAGACGGAACAACAAGAAACTAATACCAACTTTAACACAAGAGAAATAAAGCGCGAAACTTAACAACGGAATGTTTTCAAGATTTTCTGCGACAAACAAAACGCAGTGGAGGTCGCTCTAAGCGAATTTGTACTTTATGTGAAAGTTATAGAGTAGGTAGTTGTGTAATATGTGGATAACGTCTGACATACGCACGTCAACACTAGACGTGTCACGGTGACGGATACACAATTGCTCGGATAGAAAAGGTGAAAAAGCATTCAGCATTATTGTTGTAATTTGCGTTGCATGGAAAAATATTTTGAAGAGAACGCCATCTCCATATAAATAAAACCCTTCACGTCAGTCGTGATAGGAATAAAATTGCCTACTGTAGAGCGATTCCATAAAAATCCAAACTCGAATTCGAATTCACTCAGATGACGGAAATCACTTTGACAGCCTGTTTTAAGTCCAAATATGCTTCAATATCAAGTCACTCCTATACATGCAATGTCAAAATATGACTGACTTGGTGCATTTCACCACCGCGTTTGTCAGCAAAGCGCACCCGGTGTTATTTCACTTCAGATTCAGCTCTGCGAGGTTAGAAATGAGTTTACAGAATTGCTCTATAGTTCAATCTTTCTGGTTGTCCAATTTATGTTGTTAATCCTTTAATCACAATTGACGAGTGCAGACCGAAATGTCAACTACATGAAAACATGTCACAATGTCTTAATTCTTTTTTCACGAACTAGACAAATTTCTAGTCAATTAGTCATAGATACATGTTAGTACAGTCTCAGGGTCGGTAGCATGTCTGTTTTACCCATTTAGTTACAAGCACCAATAGGGTAAGTTACCGATACCATAGGTGAAACTTAAGCATGTTAGCCATTTTATCATACATCACCACTGTAGAGCACAGGTCTTTGCCATTCACCTCGGTCAAGTGCTTGCCTGTTCCATGAGCAATCCACTGTTAGCCAATTCCGTAAAATAAAAACAAAACGCTACCTCTCTTACCCTGTAATCGCAGCCTACACTGCATTAACTGACAGAGTGAGGATTTCTCGACGAAAATACTAAACGATGTTTGACAAATAGCGAACAGATGTCGCCTTAGCCGACTGCGCAGGAAGGGGTAATGGTTTTCAAGGCAGGTGTCAATTTAATACAGGCAGGATGCGGAAATTCCATGTTTTATTTAATTTATGGATAATTAACATTCCTACATAAGGCAAAATATTCATTGTTGTTACCTGGTAATACCTGGAGGCGATCAGTAAAATAACTACGTTTATTGATATATAGAGGAACTCCATGGCGTAGCAGCTAGTATAGCACGTTCGGTTTGCGATCTTTTCGCAAGGGCTGTTGACCAGATTTAAACATCTCGAGCTCCTCCATGCTTTGGAGGGCGCTAAACCCGCGGGTCCCGCTAGTTGTCTTAAGATGGCAGTCGTTAAAACCCTCCAACCCGCAATAGGTGGGTAATGTTATTCACGTGGGAAAGCAGTGGGACGTTTATAAACTGATGATGATTAATTGGTATGGTCAAGACCAAAAGTACCCCTTCAGATTTTTGGTACGAAATACAGAAAGTACTGGAATGCACCTTAAGCAAACACACACTCGATGACAAAACACCAAGTTTATGTTTTTCAGGGAAACTTAATATTGTGATTCATAATATATACCGGCTAATGAAAAAAAAAATTACATTCACAATGCTATATAGATATACTTAGGATAAAATGCTTTACTAGAAAAAAAAAAAACAACCAGTCTCAGGAAAGCTCGAATGGGATTCGAACCCATGACCTAACCTGACCTTGATTGCCGGTCCACTGCCCTAACCGCTAAGCTACCGAGACCCCTTTTTTGGTCTAGTAAAACATTTTATCCTTATGAAGTGAAATCATAATCCACGTTAGTGATAAAAAACGACATTAAAATTTCAAGTGTCTCATGATAACTACTCTCTAAACAATTAATAGGCCTATTACGCTATTACGCAATAAAAAGTAAATTATTAAAACCACAAATTTTCAAAGGAATCTTTCACGGGGGCCAGCGCGGGACGGGGTCATCCGCCCATATCGAAAAATACGTCTTGCGGAATCAATCTATCAATCAATAAATCGCGCTAAAGATTGAGATATTTCGACGGGGGGCAGACGAGGGGCGCGAGTCCACCCATCGCGGGCTGGCACATCTATCCCTAAGCCTAGAACCGTAAAGAAAACTTCTTCTATTCGTTCTACATTGCCTCGTGTGCGTACAGCATTCCTTAGTAGTGCGGAAAAAAAGAGCCATGGACAAAGTTAGCAGCGATCGTTCCGATTCTGCCACAGCTCGTTCTGCTGCCTGTTTACCGCGCCCGTGACGGATATATCCCGCGCGTAGACAGCCGTCAATCAAACGCGATATGATGAGAATTAATATTTCAGAGAGAGACGAGGTGCGAATAATCTTGGTACTTACTTAAATTCATGACTTGTATGTGATTAATATGGCTGTATTCGTAGAAACTAATCGTTGTTATGCGATAAGATACGCTGCTATGAATTTATTCATTGCAAAAGCAAGCATTAAAATAAAAAGATTACCTATATAAAAATACAACTAGAACAAGAGTTGGAGTGAGACAAAACCTAAAAAGTGTTATTTTTTTGCTATTAATCAAGTAAGTATACAGCTTAATGTTAAAATATTTCATAATTAAATTACTAGTAACATATAAATGTAATTTTTTGACATTAAATTAATCAATATAAGTGAAAGTAACGAAATTAAATTAAATATCAAAACCCTTTAGTCCAACCGCCTTGCCAAATACGTGTAGACGTCAATGTGAAATCAATCAAGTCCGAGTTTTGCCCCCGCGGGGGCGGCGGCGGCGGCGGCGGGGGCGAGGGCGGGGGCCTTGACCTGTCGCGTGTTTGCTTTACGGGGTCTTGACGTTTGATTGATAGGCGAGGTGGGTTTTTTTGCCAAGGACGTCTCCGAGACGGGGAGCGAATTACGTCGAAGCGTAGCACCTTATTTATTTTTCGCTTTAATAATTATTGTGTCAGATGTTTTTGTGGCTTTTGAGATTATTAGCTTCTTTGCACTTTATGTTTCACATAGTTTATATTATGTTTTATTGTTACGCTTTATAATTACATTGTTATACTGTAACCAAAAAAGAAATTTAGTTTAATCTCTCTTATTTCTAGTACTTAATGCTTATATATTTTTGTTCTAGTACGAAAGTATACTCATTAGAGTCAATCGTATCAATTAAATCCGTATAATTTATGACAACAACAAACTATGCGCCAATCTCCGAAGACGCTTGACATAATTACAGAGTATGTACTTACCTCTGAATAACTAGGCTCATGCATTTACAACTCAACGGGCTATACGAGGAATGATATACTCATTTACCGTACCTTAATTTCAGCACATACATGTAACACGCACTACGTTTGAATTGTATTTATTAAATAGGTACGATTAAAATTTGTTTATGTATGTATAATACACACAAAATATATTTCTATTATATATTTTTTTAAATAAAATATTTTTTAATTATCAAACTAGATGCAATTAACAGAGATTATACGAGCAATAAAATTAAACCAGAACTGACTATAACCGACCGATTAATGGGAGTGTTATTCATTTAATATCATCATAGAATAATTAATACTCTTATTAATAAACATTTTTAGCTTTGACTGGAGATTATGATCATTTGTATAATATATATAGCAGCGGCTGCAATGCAGCAAATCGACTTAATTTGCCTAATTAATGAATAAAGAGGAAAGTAAATATATGGTTTCTTCAAAATAAATTATTGATATACTCTTATATTATTATTATTTAATTAATATTATTCGGTATTGGGTTAATCATGATGTCTCTGGGCTCATTTCACATCTATATACATAAATGTCTATGTAAAGATCGCTAATTTGCAGTTTGATGATACTACAACGAAACGGATTAGACCTTATCTGGTTTTTAATAATGCTATTTTTTTAAATTAATATTCAAATCAGGTTAAGGTAAGTATATCTGACTTATATCTCCTTATATCTAACAGGAAATATCCACAAAACCAGTACCCTACAATTTAGACTGCTACGCCGTAGTAAATACGATAGATCTTTACAGAAATATGAAATTTCTCTACAACAAAACTATGATGTAAATAATATTTTATTAACAAATTTTAGGAAAATTTTAATGTACACAAAGTATCAGGTTAAGGTTAGTACAACTAACTTATAATCTACATAGATCTAACAGGAAGTATCTACAAAACCAGCATCCTAAAATTTAAACTACTACGCCGTAGGTACTACGGCGTAGCAGTCTAAATAGATCTTTACAGAAATATAAAATTTCTCTGCTACAAAACTACGATGTAAATATAATTTTATTACAAATGTTAGGAAAATTTTAAAGTATAGGCTTATATCGGCGCTCTCACCTACTGAGCTAACGAGTCTTAATTTTAAAGTAAACAAAGAATACAGCCACATTAAACTAATTGGTAGGCACCTGACCAATACTGTGCTGTCAGTAGGCGAGGGCTTAAGGCCCGCTGAATTAATTATTTACACAGATTTTGAAATAAAAAAATCGATAATTTGTAAAAGCATAGCGATATGACTGCAGAGGCCGAGCTACACCGACGACTGTGACGGACAGACAGACGCAGTTTAAAATGTGCTATATGTCAATTAATGCTAAAACGCGTCAATCAGGCTGACGAACGCCACACGCGCATTTATTATTAATCACTGTTTGGTTTTAATTGACATGAGATATTTTTAAATATCACGATTAATTAAAATAATCGCTGGAGGCTTTATAAAGAGTCAATTGAAAAGAAATGATTATCAATCGTTTTTCGTACACTAGTTTTTATGACTTCGTTCACAATAGTGTTCAATATATCAATTTGATTTGATTGTTTAATAAAGTTGCAAGTTAATTTGATTTTATAACCGAGTCGCGTAGCGGTGAAAGAATACTACCACCCCCCTCTCTTCCCTTGGGTGTCGTAAAAGGAGACTAACGGACTAAAGACCGTACATCCATCAGCATAGAGCGGCGATGGGCTCACCACCTGTCACGTTGAGCACATGTGCAGTCGCTATTCAGTGAAAAGTGGACTATGGCAGAGGACTGCTTTTGTGGTCTTCATGGCCTAGTCTCAAACTAACCCTACGGGGATAATACCCGTGATTACCTATCACTAATATGTATACCCCGCTGGGAATCGAACCCGGGCCCTGAACCTGGTAGTTTCAACACAGACAGATCACAGAAGCGGTCGGTTAAATAATATACAAGCACCACATAGCCAATGCACATAATGTTAGTACAAAAAAGGTTGCATTCGCTGGCAAGTCTTATTTTATTAAATCCGAAGCTAAACCAAGAGCTCATTGTATACTAAATTAGACCAAAGCAAAGTTATGCGACTTTCCGAACTAATTTCACGAACTTTTAAATGCACGAAGACATAAGGTACAGTCGCAGACACAAGGACACTCGCATTACGAGTTTCCCGATAAAAAACAACACCATTCCACCACCGTACATTGGCAGCCGAAGTTATTGTGCTGCCGAGAATGGCCTACGTCCCGTCTCGCTCGCACGCCCCCCAAACGCCTAGAACAAAACGGGTGCACTAAAATTTTATTCGTCGCACACGTGGCTCGGGGCTCTGGTGTATAATGCCATTGCCAGTAACTTAACTAAAAAGAAAGATAAGTTCGTATTTATACTATCCGAATGCGATATTTCGCTGCGACCGTCACTGTGAAGTGTTCGATTACAATTTAAAGTCATGATGGTGGCTCAGCGTTCGAAATTTAAATTCGCAACCGCTCTTTAGAGGCGGACGAATTTCAACCTTAGTAGTTCAGTAGCAGTGTTGAATATTGTGCTATTGTGTTTTGAAATAAGTCGTTATATTTTGAAGACGGCACTCCGAGGAGGTCGCTCTAACAGCCTCGTCTTATGTAGTGAGTAGAATGTGTCACAGCTCGCAACTGGTAATTTTTTTATTTATAATAAAGCAATAATTTTATTGGACCCCATTAGCGCTGTGAATGCGCCCTCATAGCTCCATAATCGATTTCGTTGGAAATGTGAAATGCTTAGGTTTTATGATATTTCAACATTGGTAATAGTCATCGAATAGTGTCAATAAAAACCATGATATTGTATAAATTTGTCCAATTTGTCCATGGTCGCAACATACTTGTTGTGTTATAGGTGACATTCAGTTTTTACGAGATTGACTTGACTTTTTTTAGTAAAGTCAAGTCAGGTTATTATATTTTTTATAAGTTAACGAGACACCGAAAAAAAATTGGAAACAAAATGAATTGGAATTTTATGCTTTCAACTACGACGTTAAACGATACGGCCATACGTAGAGTTACAAACCGACAGCGTAGTCTTTCTTGAGCTTTTTTAAAGCTTTACTGTACATTATTAAAGGCATGCATAGTGGTATAGTGCTTTGCCCGAGGTCTGGAGGTTCCAGGTGCAATCCCAGGTCGGGCAGAGTGAGTTTAATATGTTTCGTTTAGCCCGGATTTATGAGATTTATGAGCAAACCCGCACTTACTAGCGATGACTTGATTTAAATTTCTATCATTTTGCCTAGTCTTTGCCCAGTCGACAGGTTGTGTAGACTTACCTACTTATTTTGAACATTTTAAAATATTAATGTTTTTAATATATTTTAGCGTTTTATTAAATATACTTAAGTAAAATGTTTAACACTAAAAAAAGACCACAACCTCAGGCAGGAATCGAACCACGCACCTTCCGTATTATTAAAAAAATATTTTAAAATACGTTTATTCTAACGTCAACGAACTAAACAAATTGATCTCGATTAAAATCACAACCTTTTTAGGTATAAACTCAGGGATTACGCAAAGTCATAACAAACATAGTAATATCATCAGTTCAATGAACTAATAATTAACATACGTTCCTTCGTCATTGCTTTGTGTCATGGCGTGGAGTTCCACGTCTGTCATTCCAAACAAGACGTCAAATTTAGGAAAACAAACACTTTGAGTGGAACCGGTCCCTGGTTGGCATTGAACTATAATAACTAGAGACGATACCGCGAAGCAATTTTCAGGCACTGAGTTGCGGCCCATGAGCTTTAAACGCACCGCAACCGCTTATGCCACGTCCACACGCTTGGCAAACCTCAACAAGCCGTTACAAATTCAAACGTGTGGATAGAGCGTTTGGCTTGATTTGCAAGCGCTTTGTAGCCAATCCGTCGAACAAATCACAAATCCAAACGTTTGTAGAGGTTTGGAGTTTGCGGCAAGTGCTAAGCGTGCGGGCGCGTTAGAAATTTAATGACAAGGCGTTTGCAACCCGTTAATCGCAAAAAATTGCTTTGCGGTGTCGTCTCTAGTTATAATACCCCGATGCTAGTTGAAAACAGAACCTGCTCTTTCGGAGTCTAACAATGCACCTGATCCAATAAGCCGGACAAACCGATAGAACAAAAACAAGCTGAGAGTGTTCTGAGTTTTTTCTTCTTAGAATTTTTATCTATAGCGTTCATAAAATAATATTAGACTTCTTCTTAAGCCACGACAGTGCTGCCCTCATTTAGTTTAACTCTAAATATGATGAATTAAGAAACAAATTCACAAAAAAATGTCTGTAGTCCAATAAAGTAACATCTTTAGACATTTTTTTGAGACGTAAATTGTATTTAGTCTCTGTCCGTTCGAAGATATTCAAAAAGATAATATTTAAAAAATATATTGACAGAATTGACTTAGACAGCTTGACTTTAAATTACTATTATTATCAATACGCCATTGAACTTAATATTTTTTTTATACTTAAGTAAATCTTAAATAAATTTTAACTTCAATTCATTGTCATTAAGGAAAAATTGAAGAACAGCACTATTATTATTAATTAAGTTTATTGAATGAATATAATTTGAATTGAATTGAATTGAATATCGTGACTGCCATTAAACATTGTTAACTTTTATTTATCGGCTTAGGCTGGATTCGACCAAACTGGAATAAGACTTACTCCGAGATTAGTCCATACAAATTCGGTGTTTAATCTACGTATAAGACCTTATTCCAGTTTGGTCGAATCTACCCTTAATGATTTAAGTTGCATTATACACTATCTATTCAATACACTAAGCATTAAAAACTAACCGCCTCTGTGGTCTAGTGGCTAAGCTACCTGTTTCAGACCCAGAGGTCCCGGGTTCGATTCCCAGCGGGGGGTACATCTTTGTGTGCTCGGTTTGGTTGGTGGTAGGGCTGTTAAGTCCGCCTGGCTAGCTACCACCATCTTATCTAAGTCTGTCGCCATAACAACGATGTTTATAGCATTGTTGTGTTCCGGCAGTTTGAGATAAGATAGCCAGTTCCTCAGTGGTTGAGGATTCCGGGTGAAGCGCGCTTCCACCTTCGGCCTTATCGTCACTTACCATCAGGTGAGATGAAGGCCAAGCGCTTACCCGTTGCCAATAAAAATAAAAAAATAATTACTTAACAACTAAATCCCAAAATGTAAAACATTCTGCAACGAGAGTACCTACTTCACAAATAATAATATTTAAAAAAGCTCCGTAACCCTTCCACTGATACCAGCCAGTGCAGACATTACCCGCTGCCGTGAGTAACGGCTGACATCGCCAATTGACCGAGCAGTATCAACAATTGATGACGTCATCGTCGCCTCTCGACGCCGCGTAAACACGACTGACGTTGGCCATGGATGCACTGAGCTTATTTGAGCATCGTGCGATAAAGCAAAAGAAGCACTTCTCACTAAAACACAATAATAAAATAAATGGGCTGTGCCGGTAGCGGCTAATTAATAGATAGAATACTACCGCCTCCTCTCTACCCTTGGGTGTCGTAAAAGGCGACTAACGGACCAAAGACTGCACATACATCCAACAGCGTAAAGTGGTGATGAGCTCACCACCTGAGCACATGTGCAGTTATCATTCGGTGAAACGTGGACTGTGGCAGTCGACTACTTTGCGGTCCTCATTGCCGTACTAATGTAACATTAGTACGGTAGTACTATTAGTTATTCTGTAGTAATAGTCGTGAATATTATATGTTGGTGGACATCCCAAAACTCCGAAAAACTTAATTCCGAATTTGAATATTCCGAATTTCATATTTCCGAAAAATTAAAACCACGTTTATTAAAAATCGCGAACGTCAATATTCAGAATATCATAAATACGATTTTTCAATTTTTCGATTTTCATAAGTCCGTACAAACAAAAACCTGAAATGTTATCAGTCCGAAAAACGGAATTCCGATAGTAATATCTTTATTTGTGAAATGTAGGTATTACAATAATAGATGACAATAGTTTGTTACTAGGTATCACTACACTTCGACCTTATTTAAGGTATACAAATACATTTGAGGGACCATGCCCAGTCAGAAGAATTAATTAATTACAATATTGTCAAATGCAAAATAGTACCTAGTTATTATAATATAAAATGTCAGAAGTTGTGATTAAATAACATAATTTCAGAATTAAGAAGTAAGTAACGAATTAATAATTTTATAGTCATTTAAAAATTAATAAAAGTAAGTATATGGATGCAAAAAGAAACATTGTTATTTAATTTTTTCATTTAGAAATTCCTCTGTTGAGTAATAAGCCTTGCCAGTAAGAATTCCATCAACCTTTTTTTAAAACATTTTACGGGTAAGGTCTTAAAAGTATTAGGAATTTTGTTAAAGATTCTATAAGCCATTCCAAAGAAGCTACTGTCGACGAGATGAGTTCTATATTTTCGCGCACATATTCTGTTACCGTTTCGGTGACTTTTATTAGTATTTGTCTTTGTAAACGTAGGGAAAAGATGGTCGTTACACATGACAAACATTGTTACCTCGTATATATATAAAGATGGCAACGTTAACATTTTTAATTGTCTAAAAGCTGGTTTGCGGTCCGTTGGTTTAAATCCCTTAACCGCTCGTATGCATCTTTTTTGGGCCCTTAATATTATACCTTTATTCACAGAGTTTCCCCAGAATACAATTCCGTATCGTAGTATGGATTCAACATATCCATGATAAGAAATTAATATTCTATTGAGATTTGCTATCCTAGAGAGTTTATATAGAGCATAAACTGAACTGTTGACCCTTTTGCATAAGTTCTCAGTATGAGTCTTCCAATTAGTTTGGTAATCTATTTGTAGATTAACATATTTCCGAAAATTCATTGCTGAATAATATTATTATTTTTTTGTAGTGGCAACAACCGAAAGCATGCATGATTAATGCATTAATAACAGAATCATATTATCATTATAACAATAGCAATTTAACCTTAAATTGATTTTATTAAATATTGTCTTTAAAAGTTAATATGTTATGTGTTCAGTAATGTTGTGCTTCATAAGTCAGTGGCAGAAACGAATCGCTGCAAAACCGACTCCACGTAGTCTTGTCTACCCTACGCTACGCTAGAGTGTAATTTAAGCTTACGTGGGATCGCCGGTGCCTCGCAGTGCCGCAGCCGTGACAGAAGCCATGCCTGCTGCATGTTGGAATGCTTGCATGCTGCATGCTTGCTTGCATGCTGCTTGCTTGCTGGCTTGCTTGTATGCTGCTTGCTTGCTAGCTGCATGCTTGCTTGCTTGCTTGCTTGCTTGCTTGCTGCACGCTTGCTTGCTGCATGCTTGCTTACATGCTGAATGCTGTGATTATTAACAGGTAACAAGCCAGTACTAGTAGCCAGTAACCGATCGGTTTGCGAACTTTCCAATGCCGAGTTTCTGAATGTGTGACCAAATCATAAATTTCGGATCTTTAATAATTCGTAATTTTGATATTCGGAATTCGTATTTTTAAGACTTTGGATTATTGTTGAGTCGGTATTTTAATAATTAGGAATATTGAAATTCGGAATTTTATTTTCGTAATTGTTCGGGATTTTGTAATTTCGGATTAGTAAAAAAAGGATTTATGATATATCGGAATTGTGATATTCGGAATTTAGAAATTTGTTATTATGAGTTTTGGAATAAAGTTTTTGTATTTATGTAGTGTACCCCCGAAAGCCAACACCGCGTTGCGTACTCAAACCTTTTCTACGTCACTACGAAAGTTTTGAGATACAAAAAAAGTATAAAAGTTAGACAATTTTTTTTTATTACATTTTCTCAAAGTACTCTCCATTAGCTTCTATGCATCGATTCATCCGCCTCAACCATGATTTATAGCATTCCTGGTACTCGTCTTTAGAGAGGTCTTCTACGGCCTGCAAGTAGGCATTCTATACATCCCCAGAACTGTTATATCGCGTGTCACGAAGTCCGAGTTTGATTTTCGGAAAGAGGAAGAAATCGCAAGGAGCTAAATTGGGGCTGTACGGAGGATGACACAATTCTTCAATCTCTGTACTCTTCAAAAAATCCTTGGTGACAATGGCCTTGTGCGGCAACGCATTGTCATGATGCAAAAAGAGCCCCCTCAAACCAGTTTTAGCTCGTTTTTATTTTAAATTATTAAATACAGTAGGTAAACACACTTCAATATATTACTTAGCATTCACAATTTTTTGGTCGTCTAAGGAAATTGTGGCCACATGACCACTTGCAGAAAAAAATGTGGCCACCATTTTTTTCCCAACACTTCGCCCGCGTTTCACGTTCGTTAGAGGTTCATCATCGGGAAACACCCAAATTGTCGATTGCCGTTTAGTCGGTGGATCATATTGGTAAATCCAACTCTCGTCTCCAGTAATAATGTTAAAAATTGACCGTCCTTCTTCGTGATCAAATTTTCTGAGCATATATTTGCACCATGTCACGCGAGCTTCTTTTTGTTCTGAAGTCAGCGCGTGAGGCACCCATCGTGAACATGATTTCCTGACTCCAAGCCGGTTGTGTAAAATTTCATTAATAGCTGGCGATGAAATCTTCACGACCTCTTCTATATGTTTATAAGTCACTTTTGGGTCTTCCTTAATATTTTTTTTTCACAACTAGGACGTTTTCTTCAGTAACTGAAGTCGCGGGCCGGCCACTTCTTTTATCATCATTTAAGGAGAAAATCCCTCGTTTAAATTGAGCAAACCGTCTGAAAACTGTTGCACGCGATGGTGCATAGTCCCCAAACGCCGAAACTAATCGCTCTCTGCACTCACATTCATTTAATCCAAATTTATAATCGTAAAAATCATTGCACGAAAATGTTCCCGCTTAAAATCCATAGTTGACGATGAAAGCCCGCGGAATTGAAACAAAAATCAAACGTCATTTTTTTATTTTTAAATAATTGATAAGATGGTTTTCTATGTTCGAATAACAAATAATTTATCTTTAAAAAAAGGTTCAATCTAGTTCCGTTCTTTTTATAAATTTTGAGTATCTCAAAACTTTCGTAGTGACCTTACGTAACAAGATACTTTTATAACCCCCGATGCAAAAAGAGGGGTGTTATCTATAAGTTTGACATGTCTGTGTGTGTATTTGTCTGTGGCACCCATAGAATAATATGCTTTAGTTATTATTCTGAGGTGGCACCGTAGTTCTCAAACGGATGAACCGATTTAAGTGTGGTTTTTATAGTATTATCATAGAGTTGCAATCAGTACACTGATTTATTAGTTTGATAATGTTCTTACTTCTATTATAAAGCTTTGAAGTTACTTGCGTTTATTTTTTTATTAAAGACGTCCTGAAAGGGTAGGCAAATTTTTTTTGTCCCATTCAAGACACTTCTAAAAAAGTTAATTTGATTAAAGAATTTTTGACTTTGTCTTTGATAGAGTTGTAGGCTTCATATATTATTATTAGGGCTTAGTTTTGGTGTACTGCTTACTTGTACTATAGTTTAATATAGTTGTTTGCTGATCTCGACAAATTTAATAAATTAACAAAGCTACTAAAGTAGTGTATACAAGGAGCATTAACAAACCATAAGATAGTACGCACAAACAACGTTCAGACGACTTAAATATAACAGCTACAAACAAATATTATTATCTGGATGCCTTGCAGCATGCAGCGCCGTGAGATGGTGCAGGCGCGGCGAATGCGCGAAGGGGCCGGTCAATCCGCACGTCACGCAAACAGCACGCCATTCATTGTTTACAAGCCGAACAGATGCATTACAAGGATTTATTTATTATAAGGTGCAGTTACAATGGAGAATTAATATCATGACATTTGAAGAATAAAGGAATAACATGGAGGCTTCCGGTTTCCGTGCTTCGGAAGGCACGTAAAGGCGTTGGTCCCGGTTGTTATCGTAAGATGGCAGTCGTTAAAACCCACATACCCGCATTGGGCCAGCGTGGTGGGTTATGGTCGAATATCTCCATGTGCTGATGTCCACGTGGGAAGGCTTGTGCCCAGCAGTGGGACGCTTATGGGCCGTAGGTGATAATGATGACGAAAAAAACTTTCAGAGATTACTGAATAAATTAATAGCATTCTCTGATTCAACAAGTTTTCTACAACTGCATTCTTATTAGATTTTCTCATATTTAACAGCATCTATGTTATGAATTTTCATATGGGCACCACACGAGCGTATCTAGATCTTCGGGGCCAGTTGACAAGTGATCTCAAGCTGTTACACTCCGTAACTCAACAATGGTCGTTCCCTTGCCCCTCCACGCGCTGGCTGGGAGCCAGGAGGCGCCTGATTACATTTGACGTTAAACTGCCACCTATCGACTTAAAAGTTAAATAAAAAATGCTACTTTCCAATAAAATAATGCCTGACTGATATAATTCCAAATTTCTATTTAAACTATGACGACAAACCCTTTAACTTTGACCACATGAGATCGCTTTAAATGTAAATTTAGTTTAATATCATGTTATTCTTATTGGAATGCTTTATGAAGGTCGGAAATCTACAAAAGTACTTTTGATAACAGCAGCTCGCACGTATTATGTAATTTCAACAACATCACTATTTACGTGAACTATCTATTAGTAGTGTGTGTATTAAATTCCGCACATCAAGCCAAAGCTCGTCAGGCCCAATTTCAAATTCATATTAATTTCTATGTTAATGTCACCGCTCCGCGCCAAAATAAAAATTATTTTATGCGACAGCATTCCGAATCTCCAAATTTATGATGAGTAGACGTTGATCTACGATAAGACGTTTATTTACTCGTCTGCGATTCGGGTTTCGTTTTATTATGTTGTAACTGTGTTTAAAAATAGATTTGGCGTGGATTTATTGAGTGGTTGACGACCGGCGGCGAAGTTGCTTTTTATCGAAAGCCAGATTTGAGGAATACTGCTGTTGATTGGAAAAGTAATTTCTACAACACTTTCTGGGTACCCATTCAGTGATAAAACACTTTCATAGTTACTTGTTAGTTTTGTAAGACGTTAATTTTGATTACTTGAATGAACACTGGATTTGGTTGACATCGTTCTTTTCTTTGGATAATACATTTTACTTGTATATTGTTATTATCTATTAATTACTATAAAAATAAATGAATGAAATTAATGTATTCATAACAACGCGTATTATCATCTACTTATGAAATATAAAATGTTGCACATTTTATTATCTTTAAACAGGGGGTGTAAAAAACTTGTCATGCGTTTGATAATGGTAGATTTAGTGAGGGTTTTCATTAGACCCCTTGATCTACTCTCAGGATGATGTCTGATCAGAATGAACTCTCCCTGCCCCCATTTTGTTCGAGAGCGACTCCAGGATCTCTTGGAAAATAAAATACCTACCGACTATTTCCAAAACACGCCGAACGCAATCATTCTTGAATATGTTTACAATTTGCCGCTGAAATAAGCTCAGCGCGCTTGATCCGTCGTCGTATCACACTTTTATTGTTCTCCGCCGCCCACGCGCAATCGTAAAATATTAAAATACACACACACGTCATTTTTTCTTGTCGCTTGACATTGCCACATATGATTTTATGATCATAAATGATTATTACGTTGGTGCGTTAGCGTGACCTGCCGCCTACACTGCTATATAATACATTGAGTGATTAAAACGCAGCGGCACTTTGATACAAGAAAAATTGTGTTTTACAATCGAGTTGAAACATCAAAATGTGTATACAAACGTAACAATAGTAGAAAATTAAACCATACATTGGCAAATCTAAAATGACGTAGCTGCTAAGAATAAATCTTTTGGAAGTTTAAGATGTAAGTAAGTGTTGCCAAAACATTGATTAAACATGCTAAAAAAAATCTTGAAAAGGAATACCAAGGACTTGGTAGCTCAGGGTTCTAGCCCAACCTGAGTAGCCTTTTTATGAATATGTGTGTACATGTATTACAAGTCGTAATATTAATGCAATGTGATAATCATAAATGAGAAAATGAGTATAAACACCTATAAAATATAGTAGATGTCTACCTAATGAAATTAAACAAAATTCCAAGTCCATCAAACCGATCTTAAATCTAATAATAGTGAGCCAATTTATTAATGTCACTAGGAGACATATAAAAGCAGATATATTAAGCGGCCATTAACACGGGCGTTAAAAGTCGCCAGCGTCTAGCGCCAGGAGCACTGGAGGCGGAGACGCGATTCCATTTCTGACCGCTCGGCTACGACCATGACGGTTTGCGACTTGCGACGCAACGCACGATTTCTCTGTTTCTTGAGTCGCGAGGCAGCCTTTGGTCAAGGCAACACCGCACAATTGGAGTCACGCCGCATTGACGCTTGCCGCGACCGACGTGAAGCAGCCTCGCGGTGATCCATGCTTTGTCGGTGTTAGCCGAAGATGCCTCAGTGTGAGCACGCAGAGAAGACAGTACCGACTGCTGACTAGATTACTGACAGCCGTGACCCGTCTTGAGGGCTGCCATTTCGTCACTGCTCATGTGAAGATGCATGGATAAAAACCTCTACCTTTCAAATCAAGTCAATGTTTCCAAATGCGGACTAGTCATCACAACCCCGGGCTTTGTATCAAATAATTCATAACACTTTGCCGAGCCTGGACCACACCTGGACCCAGGATCCCGCATACATACGTACCGAACATGATGCCAGTTTCCCAGGGGGGAAACACAGACCACAGCCACGGTATAATGTCTATAAACTGACCAAAGACTGCACAGACTGCACGTCAAATTTCTTAGAGCGGCGATGGGTTCACCACCTGTCATACTGAGCATATGTGCAGTTGTCGTTTAGTAAAACGTGGACTGTGGCAGTGGACTGCATACCTGGTCTCTGACTAACCCTTCGGGGATAGTAGATACATAGCCGTAAATAGATGTACTTATGTATGAGCTAGTAATCCGCTAGACGCGTCGCCATTCGGTCGTTCTTATAGCCGCGGCCTGACGATTCGTCACGAGCTGACAGCTGACAGCTGACGGGCCATCGTGTGTGATGGACAGCAGGCAATAACCGCGCCGACTTATGGACCCGCCGGGTTTATCGCCCGAGTTATTGCGACTAATCGCGTGGCGGGGGGCTATTGCCAACTTTAACTAATCAACGTCGTGTTCATTTATTTATTAAGAATACAACCAACTTACAGTTTATACCGAAATCTTATAAGGTCAATGCAACGGCTTGCGGTGGGTATTAAACAGGTAGGTAGGTACCTAACCACGCTTGCCTAATACGGGTTAGTGATCACAAGCCCGGTGTATGCATCGAAAAATCAAAAGCACACTTTGCTCTACCTGCGAATTGAACCCGGGACTGCCGGATATTGGGCAGAGCACTTCACCACTCGGCCACCAAGGCGCTTACCTCGTTTTCAAATACGAGGTGTATGTGAATGAGTTAATAAACCATCAACATGACTAATTTATGTAATTTATGAAATTTTTAAAATGCTTCGTCGATGTATCAACACGAAAAACCACTTTCAACAATATTTGTATTTGTAATAATATTTTCCCGATACGGTGGTAATTATTTTAAATAAACGATTGATTTATCGTATTAGTCGAAAGAAAACCTATGCGCTACGGAGCTGTGGAATTCATTATATTTTTCGGTCGTAAAAATGTCACTTAGGCTTGTAAATCAAATAAATATAAATAGGTTTTTACTAATTTGGGAACTACCGAATTTAAATTAAACAATCCGAATTCAGAACTAGAATTGATATATTTTGCGTGTTCTCAAACGAAGCTGCTTTCATAAATTACATTGTCAAGTGTATTATTTTGTTTTAAGTCAATGGATTTAAGTATAAATTATGCATAAGCTCGTTAATCTTGGAAAACATAACGACATCTCTGTTTTAGACGCAGCCTTTGGGTTGTCAATGTCATAAATGTCGTTGCACTCTGATTTATTTCACAAAATCTGTCGTCAATTGCCCAAAACTTGTTAACTTTGATTTAACTAAGTTGGTTTTTGTAGTTTTTAAGTACATTTCTTTTTTGTGTAATATCTCTTTTTTCTGGCTTCAATATTCAAATAACAAGTCGTACTTATTTATATTTTACTTTATAGGTAAGGTGATTTTGCTTTAAAGTTATGCTAACAACAGTCAAAAACTATATTTATTTATTTATTTGGAAGATCAACAGCTAATAAACATAACAAAAACTTAAAACTAAATATCCTACAACTAGATTCATTTTAGGATATGAAACGATGCCTAAAGGGACACTTAATGAATTTTTGAAAGAAGTGCTAAGGAAATGGCTTTCTTTTAATATACTTTCATATGGCTTAAATCTCATACTTACTTCTACAAATATTTTTTTATACCACAACGGTAAAAAAACCTTTATATTCATACCTTACAGTAAGTGATGATAATGCCGAAGGTCGAAGGTTTTTTTAACATTCAAAAAATTAAAGAAGACTTTTCATAACCTTATTCGAAATTTCACAGCTTACCAATAGTCAATAGTCAATAGTCAAAATATATTTATTCAATAAACTCAATTAATAAGTACTTTGAAACGTCCAAATATTTTTTAACCTACCACCCATTCAGGACATCATTTTTTAACTGTGGCAAAGAACGGGCGCAAGAAACCACAGCGCACAGAAGCAACGACATTTACAAAATATATATATATTATATGTCGTTACCAGGTCACAAAATACAAAATATGAATTTGAATGTAAATAGTTTAATTAAATATGGTGCTCTATATAAATTAATTATAGGCAATTAGAAATAGCTGTTGGAGTAGGTACTTGGAGCATTTCAGACCCAAGCTGTTTTGTCTTCTGTATAATCCGACACTTTATAATAAGCTTTTTTATAAAGCTTTTCTTTGATTTTGATTTTAAATTTATCAAGATCTAATTTCTGAATATCATTTGGTACTTTGTTGTATAATCGTACACACAGACCCTTAAAAGAATTATTTATTTTATGGAGCCTAGTATAAGGCACTGCTAATTTGTTCTTACTTCTGGTATTTAATTTGTGAATATCACTGTTTTTTGAAAACATTTCAATATTTTTATGAACATACACAAGATTTTCATAAATATATTGTGATGCAACTGTCATTATACTTATATCCTTAAATCTCTCTCTGAGAGAGTCACCAGCCTGTAGGTTATATATTGCTCGAATAGCCCTCTTCTGCAGCACAAAGATAGTTTGAATGTCGGCAGCATTTCCCACAGTAAAATGGCGTACGACATTACACTATGAAAGTAACTGAAATAAACTAATCTAGCTGTATCAACGTCAGTTAACTGACGGATCTTCATTACTGCATAAGCCGCAGAGCTAAGTCTATTCGACAATTTAGCTATATGTGGGCCCCACTGAAGTTTGGCATCCAACGTGATGCCTAGAAACACAGTGGTGTCCACAGGATTCACATTCTTATCTTTAATTTGTACACTAGTTATTACCTGCTTAACATTAGGCAATACAAATCTTACACATTTGGTTTTTCCCTCGTTTAATAGCAAGTTATTAACACTAAACCAGTGAACAATCTTTGAGACCGCATTATTCACATCGTCATAATTTGGGTGTCGTCGTTTCACTTAGAATAAAAGTGAAGTATCATCAGCAAACAATACTATCTCATGACTGTCTTTTACAAAATAAGGTAAGTCATTAATATAAACCAAAAACAAGAATGGACCAAGTATTGAACCCTGCGGAACTCCCATTTTAACCACTGATCCCGGAGATCTTTTACCGTTAATGTCGACCTTTTGAATCCTGTTCCTCAAGTATGAGATCAGAAGGCTCAAAGAAGCATCCCTAATTCCATAGTGGATAAGCTTCCTGACCAAAGTTTCATGTAAAACACAATCAAAAGCCTTGGATAAATCACAAAATACCCCTAGGGCATCCTGTGATTCCTCCCAGGTATCAAATATTTGGATTAAAAGCTCAACACCGGCGTCAGTTGTAGAGCGACCCCTAGTAAAACCATATTGTTTACAATGTAAAAGTTTATTTTTATAAAAATGAATTTGCATTTGATCTAGCATTAACTTTTCAAAAATTTTACTAAATGTGGGTAGCACAGAAATAGGTCTAAAGTTAGAGGGGTCAGAAGTGCTACCTGATTTAAATAATGGAATTATTTTACTATATTTCATGAGGTCAGGAAAAACACCACAGTCAATGCATTCATTAAATATGCAAGCTAAAACTGGAGCTATTGTCATAATTACAGATTTAGCGACGTCCACGGAATTACCCCACAGATCAGCAGTTTTCTTTTTATTGAGAGTGTTAAATGTTTTTATTATATCTATAACACAAATTGTTTGAAAACTGAAATTATTTTCACAATCTTTAACATTCTCCTTCAAAACAGATTCAGCTACAGTGGGGGAGGAAATCAAGGCTTTTGTAGTTGAAACTGGAATGTCAGTAAAAAACCTCTCAAATGCTGCAGCAACAACAGCATCAGAAGTCAAGGTTTTATTATCACAATTTAAATTGTACTCATTATTACGACTTTTGACCTTTCCTGTTTCACTATTTATAATATTCCATGTCATTTTTATTTTGTCATTACTATTCTTAATCTTAGAACTCAGATAGTTTGCCTTGGCTAATCGACATACTCTTTTGAATAACTTTGAATAATTTTTAACATATAATTTGAAGTCATCGCTGGTGTTATAGTTGCGTTCACCATAAAGTTCATAAAGGCGTTTCCTACTTCTGTGAATACCAATTGTAGCCCATTCATTAAAATTTACAGTACCACTAACTGAGATCTTTTTTGGAATAAAAGTTTTATTAAATTCTGAAGAATAAATGTTAAAAAAATTATTATAAAAGACATTAGGGTTGTCATTGTATTCTAAATAATTTAATTTTGTATCTAGATTGCTTTTAAAGCGTTCCAGCCGACCTGCAGTTTTTGGTACAACAGTGATATTCTTTTTCGTCACTTGTTTACGCTGGTGTGGAAAGCTGACCATTTGGCCACAATGATCAGAGTCCAGGTTATTAATAATTTGCTTAGCCAGTGGTTTTACATTTGTATATATGTTATCAATACAGGTGGCCGAAGTGGCAGTTATTCTTGTCGGCTCCAAAAATAAATTATTCAAGTTGTATGATAGAAATAGGTTTTTAATTTTAGTTGACATCGTGAAATTTTCTAACAAATTAATATTAAAATCCCCGCAAACAATTATTGTTTTACCTACATTACGGACTTTATGTAATGCCTCATCCATAACTTTTTCGAAATAATCATATGATGCTGAAGGAGGTCTGTACACACTTAATACAACAAACTGCTCCAACTCCACACAAGCTATTTCTATTGTTCGCTCAACCGAGAGGCTCACTATGTCTTTGCGTTCCTTTAATTTAAACTTCTTACTAACAATAATTAAGGAGCCACCATGTATTGCATTTCCTCGACTGAACGAACTTCCTACCAAATGATTCTTAAAATTGAACATGAACTGATGGTCTTTAAGCCAGTGTTCTGTTATGCAAAGAATATCAATTTTATTACAGTTCATGAACAATTCAATCTCCAAATCTTTGCCCATCATTCCTTGGATGTTCTGGTGGACAATGTTTAAAGATTGTACATTTTTTAAATTTAATATTTGACATGGGCTTTTGCTAAAGCTATTTTTACATTCATTTAATTTCATTTTATTAACAAACATTTCGCAAGAGTTTTCCTCTTTTGTCATATAATTTAATTTAAATAATTAATTGGAATGTCAGTAGAAACACTACTGACGTCTATGTCAAATATACATTGCTCAATAGAAGCAACTTGTTTAGCCAAGTTTTTGGCTGACGTTTGAATACAATAGGATAGCGATAAAGCTATTTGTCGCTTAAAATAATTTGGCAGATAATAACTATCTCTTGTCAAATAAAAATTACTAACATAATTGTTAGTGTCAATTAAATGCATTATGTCATTTTTGCAAAATAAATGTAATGTCAGGTTTAGCTTATGTCTAATAGAATTTTCCTCCTGTGGCAAACTACTACAATAAGGTAATGTAAACAATATAATTTTCTTTACAATTAACTTATTCAAACATTCTAAACATTTTAGAAGGCCAGTATTAAGAGTTAAATTATGCAACCTACGATGCAATCCTTAGTTGTTGACGTGTTTGCGTTAAGTAATGCTTTGATCTGTGACTGAATTGCACACAGAGTAGCGAATTGCACACATTTCAAATGCTGCCTGTGTTTTATGTCTCGGCGCTATCTCCTTTGAAACGTTACGGTATTGAGTAACAGTTAACAGTGAAGTTATCAATAATTTCATATAATAAGCATTTAACAGCACTCTTAATAAAATACATAAACAAAACGGGCCAAAGATATCTTAATCTTAGCATTTATGAAAAGTAAACCTTATTGACAAAGTGTTTGGAGTATAAAAATATATTTTTACCAAACATCATTTCTTTTTTTAATCCCTCAGTGATGGTAAGGACACTATAGCTGGAGGAACTGTAAGTTTCTCTACAACAATCAACATCATCATGTTTTCACTCAAAGTATCAGATATTCATCATGTTTAGGAATGCACAAATAATTCAAAAACAAAAAAAAGTAATAATCTTTTTAATAATTAACTATTATTATGCACACTTGCATTAGAATAATAAATTTGTTATCGACCATCCCCTCCGTAACCCAGTGCCAAATCGCTGTCCAGCTTTCAATGTTTTCTAGAAAGGGTTTAATTCCCAGGTCAGACGTGAGTTTTAAATGCATAGCCCGGGTTTGTCTTGTGATCACCAATTCATTTACATTAGGTTAATCTGAAAAGGCAATAGTCAAAGGCTCACTGGGCACCGAAGCGTACGTTGTTAAATTACCTTACACACACGGTTAAGTAGTACCGTGGAACAAACGGTAAGTAAAACACATTACTGATTGACACCTTCATCCTTTAGCTGAGGCATGTTCACTTATGGAATCAATTATAAGACATGCCGACTAAGTCAGTGTTTCTGAAACTGGAGTGAATAAACCTTTGAAGCTCTACAGAACCCTTTGCTACTTTATTTATATATATTTCTTAGCTAACTTGTGCAAAACGATTGTGTAATTGAAAAATAAACATTTGTTTTTATCTGAAACGTTTGAAAATTGTTGTTAATAATATGGTAAGTTGAAAAAGTATTTACAGGTTTATTTTTGATTACAAGCAAGTGGTTTAAGTAATTATTATGTTAAGCACGTAGCAATTTAACCGCCTCTGTGGTCTAGTGGCTAAGCCACCGGTTTCAGACCCGGAGGTCCCGGGTTCGATTCCCAGCGGGGGGTACAATTTTGTGTGCTCGGTTTGGTTGGTGGTAGGGCTGTTAAGTCCGCCTGGCTAGCTACCACCATCTTATCTAAGTCTGTCGCCATAACAACGTTGTTTATAGCATTGTTGTGTTCCGACAGTTTGAGATAAGATAGCCAGTTCTTCAGTGGTTGAGGATTCCGGGTAAAGCGCGCTTCCACCTCCGGCCTTATCGTCACTTACCAGCAGGTGAGACGAAGGCCAAGCGCTTACCCGTTGCTGATAAAAAAAACTTTTTTAAATGAAAATTATTTTAACTAATAGTTGTCAATAGACAATGTCAATGTTGGGTTTCAAATTAGAATATAAATTAGTAACACGATTAGCACAATAGCCGTCAAAACTTACTGAAGTTCTCATCCCTTCGCTTATCACAAAAGGTTAGTTAATTTGAGTTACTGGTAAACTAGCTAACAAGAAAGAGGTTGAAATAAATAAAGTTTGACATCCACTGAGGCGGATCATTAAGTCAACACACTGACCGCACAAGCAGCTCCCGCGCATTTAAATTTGAATTCAGAACATGAAAAGTCAATTAGTTCTGCCCGAGGCGACGCCAGCGCCACCTTTACGTGCAGCCACTTGGCGGCCGTAGCGGACACTGCACGAAACCATTATGATGTTTATCCATTTTGTTTTTGCCCAGCAACAAATATTATTGAAGTGGTTATGACAATGCACTTTTTTGTTTCCGTATTTCAATCGCTCATTAATTAAGCTAAAGCTACGGTCGCGGTTGCGGGATGACATAGGCGCGAATCGCTTGTAGTAAAAGTGAGTAAATTTGATCATGATCTTTTGCTAATAATAACCATATATAGAAAATAAGCGCGTTACAATTATGCTCTAGGGAGAGAAGGTATTATTTAATAATAATATGTGATCATTTTATACGAATCGATAAACGTTGTGTTTGTCTGACACTCACGCCTGTTTCTGCCACTGAGAAGCAATGCTTGCATATCTTTGCTTGGACACGACCACTGGCGGTTAGTGAGGTAGCGTGCGAAATTATTTATTTATTTACTTATATATTTATTTTTAATTAATTACCTGTTGCACTTACAGCAACGCCAAGGCGTGTAACAGGATCTCTGTTCCTCGCATTATTTATATAGACCATTGACTAAGATCTCTGAAGTATAACATGGACGCGTCGCAAGACGCTTGTGCTACTGAAATGGGGCCTTAGATCACACACTTTTAGCAGTGATGCAAACGCGATACGGTTGCGATGCAGTAAAATACAGTCGTCGCTACACGAAACAAAAGCTGTTAGTCGTATTTACATCTCTTCAAGAACTCTGCAACTCTCTTATCTCTCGAAGCTTTAATCGCCTCTGCGATCTAGTGACTAAGCCACCAATCTGAGACCAAAGGTCCCGGTCCCAGGTTCGATTTCCGTCCTGGAGTACCTACTTCTTACTTGGTTTGGTTGGTAGTAGGGCTTTTTAAGTCCGCCTGGCTAGCTACCACCATCTTATCTAATGTCTGACGCCATAACAACAATGTTAATATTAGCATTGTTGTGTTCCGACAGTTTATCAATGATTAAGAGGCCTATTACAACTCGAATGTGATTTTTGCGTAAAATGCCCATTTTCGCATTTTGTAGTAATTTTGCAGTTGTATTTATCGTTTTTATCGAAATAGGATAATAAATTTGTGCATAATATTACAAATCTCCATTCTGTGAGCATAAGTTGAATTCGGACGGCCGGCGCATCGCATTTTGTAGTAATTCTGCAGTTGTATTTATCGTTTTTATCGAAATAAGATAATAAATTCATTATAAAGTCTTTATTCCTTATGAAGTAACAATTACTCTAGTATAAATTTTGCTCAATAATATTATCGTAGATAGGAGATATTTACAGTTAATTTATAGCGATTTCGAAGTTTTTTGGTTTAGAATAAGATTTTTTTCCTATATAAAATCAATGATATTTAAAAATTCCGAGGCCTCTACGCACTATTCGACTATATAAGAGATAACAAAAATTTTTTTTTATTTCACTTGTTTAGAACAGTAGTTCAATCGATGAGCTCAAAAAAGTGCCTTCGCGCCCTTTATGAAAATCTTTATCTGCAATTTTCGATTTAATTTAAAAGTTAAGCAAAATTTACGAAAAGCGAGGCCGCTACGCACTATTCCAATAGCTATTCTACATTATTTAAAAAGTAAGTCATAATTGTTAATGTATTTTTGTTTCTGAGATCCATGACGCCAAAATTGGCCATTTTACGCAAAAATCACAGTCGAGATGTAATATGCCTCTTAAGGATTTCGAGTGAAGCGCGCTTCCACCTTCAGCCTTATCGTCACTTACCATCAGGTGAGATGAAGGCTAAGTGTAGAAGTCTCAGTGTGTACCCGGCCTTATGCAGAGTTAATTGCGACGACAATGCGCGCGCGCGTGGGCGGCGGCCGGCGCGCCGCAACCGAATGCGAGTATTCGGATGTTGTATTGATAGGTTTAATTGGCGCTATTTTGTTTTACTATCAGTATTCGGTAGCTGGAGATATAAATACATAATCTCCGTAATCAATTATCAACAAATTGAAAAACTTTAATAGAAAAATCTTTCACAGAAGTGATTTCTGTCAAATGATGTAAGAGTTACCTAAAGCTACATGGTTGTTTGATATGATAAATTAATGCAATGAATAGACTAAACTATACTACTTTAAAAAACGAAAACACGTTCCGTGTAAGTTAAGCAGCTTTCGTAATGCCGGGTCGCGAGATAGACGACTAAATTTTATTAAAAAAGTCTTCAATTATGAAGGTTAATCCGTTGAACCCGGTAGTCAGCACCGGGCCAGCGTGGCGGATGATGACCTGATCTTTGATCATGTCAATACAAAAAAAACATAATTATACCGTACATTAGTCGTTGCGCACGCGCCGTTCTAGCCCCAAACCCCCCCAAAGGGGGAAACCTAAAGAAGTCGCGTCTCCGCACCGCAATCTATTGTCCATTGTTTTTGTCTGATGTTATTTATGACGGACGATATTCCATCTGTCCCACTCCAACACACCCTAATTCTACAGCCGTCCCGCTCGCACAGCTTCTGTCCAGTAACGCTTATAAATTACGTTTGAAAAGGTTATTTATTAGATTATTCATTGTGAGGTATGGTGCTGTATTGGGTTTAATATGTTTTTTTCTCCTTAGATTGATTTGTGGCTTGATTTTTGTCGCATGCTTTCGGACAATGGGGCAAGTAGTTGTTTTTTTTATATTTTGGCGGTTTATCAATCCTGGTGTCTATTTTAGGATTGCATTTTCCAAGTTAGTAAGCCCTTGATTCATTTTTTGCTTTAATTTATTTTGAAGATAAGACACAAACCAAATGAGCTTCTGTACAAAATGTTAATATTAAGGCAATCCAACATCGATATTTATATTTACCTACAGATGTAAAATTTTGTTTTGTAATTTCTGACTGAGTAAAAGCTGCTTTAAATAACTGAACTTTACTTTCTACTACTCCGACTACGCCCTGTACAAGTTCTACTTTAAACAGAACGCAAACTTTAATTGTAATACAATACTACTTAAACATCGTTAATGAATCCTCTACGGTGCCACAAAAGAGTTATCCGCAGCGCAGCAGACACAGACGCGCCGACGAATCCGAAATCCCGTCTCAACCGCCATAAATAATTGGGACAAAAACCACCCCCCACCACCCGGATAAGTGTCTAAAATTTTCACAATCCGGCAATAAAAAGATAATTTATTAGAATAGCTCTTATTGTTTTCGTTATTTATGTATATGGAGTAATGTAATCTAGCCAGAGGTCCTAAATAAATAATTTCTCTTTAATGTCCCTCCTTGCCTAATCTCCAGAGCGAGGGTAGTCCGCGTTTGTTCGTTGTAATGGCCACCCGAGGTATTTTTAGGTCTAAATAAATATGATTTGTTGTGCCGTTTTGTGACAGAATTTAATTTCGTCCCGGCTAGAGACTGTCACAAATCTTTGAATTAATGAGTCGCTGAATATGCATTATCGCTTATATTTGGGACTGTTAATCTCTGGCACTGCATATAACCGCACTGTTTTATTTGGTCCCATTGTCCGTTTGTTTGACTAAATGTATAGTTTGAGAAGCTTTGGAAATACTTTTGTAAATTATGTTGCTTTGATGTTACGAATTGTGAGTGAGCTACCTGTTTACGTTTTAATCGCCATTATAAAAATCGATTCCAGTTACATTCGATAATTTATTATAATTTAACATGAAACAACTCATAGATTTGTTATATCAATAATTATAATTAGTTTGCATTGTTTTAGAGTTGGTTGGTCAATGGAGATGTTGTCTAAAAATATGGTATTTGATCATATTATAATTTATTTAATTTATGTTTAATGGCTTTACAAAAACGTCTGTAAATCACAAGAGCTTGTGCGTATTCGAAATTTAATGAGTTGTGTATAAAAGAAACAAATAAGTTTTTTATTTAAGTAACTTAGGCAGCATAGGAAATACAAAAATACTAGTAAAAACAAAGCTACAAGGTTAGTACGATGAGAATCTCTATAGACAAGGAAGTCCATATTATTGTTATAAAAAGCACTTCTTATTATACAACAAAATTAGAGACAGGACACGACAACATGCCACAACAACTCTTTCACAAAACGTCCGAAAGTCAGCGTCGAAAATAAAGAAAAAAAAAATAAAGCTCCGCTCACATCACATGCAGATTCTCTAGACGGTTTGAACTTCAGTGGCCATTTCTGAAAATTAGTGGACGTGTGGGGGCGGGGGGAGGCGGATGGCAAGGCACAATGCCGCGGCGCATGATTTACGCCAGGGCCGTATTATGTTTTGACTTTAATAAACAGAGCGTTTGTCAGACGGGGCGACGCCGGCCCTGGACTGCGCTAAATAGTGGGGACAGCGTCTTTCCTTGAAGTTTATGGGAGAAGTGCAGTCTCTACTCGGTGAATTTACATGCAGGAGTTATAGTGGAGATACGGAGATATCTTGGAAAAATTCCCGGCGCATCCCTTGGTTTACTACTACAGCTGCAGAATTACATTGTTCGCTTGGGACAATATCTTTTTGGAATAACACCGTCGAGTAAAGTGGCGACAGGTTCTCTAGCTGTCACATTGAGTCTATTAAAAAGCAGAATACGAGCTTTGGTTCAATGCAGATTGCAGAGTAGCTTCCATTTTTTTCTTTTATCATCACTACGGAGATAAACATTTGATTTAAAAATATACTTGGCCAGTATCACCTATTAAAAAACGTAACTCTGTGAATGTTAGTTTTTATGATTGTTACTTTGTCACCTACACATTATGTAGGCATTGGCAACAGGCATTATACTATATATCACATAATGGATAACATCCCAACCCAGTATATCCATTTTAATAAAACGTAAGAGTTCTCAGTTACAGCCAGAGAAAATAATAAAAACAATTGGTTGCCATACGTTTAGGACGGGGGAATACTCCGGAACATTATCGTCGAAGTACCGCAGCGGACGAAAGACGGACGAAATTAATGAACACTCCAGGTTTACCACCCTTTTTAGTCGCCTGGTAGTTAGATTTCTGTTTAGAATCTGACTGGTTAACGACCAACCTAATACATATTTTTGCCGCTTAGCAGCATTGTTTTGCAATGCTTTGTACTAAATCCAGTTAAATTACTGTTCATAGAGGCATGAGAAATGAACATGTGCTATCGGTTTTCCATCAGAAGGGCTGCCAGATCAGTCACAAAAAAACAAGCGTGTGTAAGTACGTTTCTGGTACTCTTTATTTCGATTAGATAATGATTTAACCTTTAGACAGTAAGCTTCCTACTGATCCAGTTGTAGAACGAACCTAGACTGATGAATATAAACCAAAAAAGTTTATCGGCGCTTACACATTTATTTGTAGTAAAATAAAAACCGTCTCTGATGCCTGACTTTTAGTGTTCCCAAAACAACATTACTGGTAGCATTGTTGGGTTCAGTCAATTGAAGGTCTTCAATTTTGAGTGCGCTTCCATTGTCCTTCACCATTAGGTGAGATAAAAGACAAGCATTTTCCCGCTGTAATATGTAAATAAACCGATATAATATGGCTACGTTATTATAATTATAAAAAACGAAGTAATAGTTTTATCTAGGTAGGTACCCAATGAAACTGAATAAGGATATCGCTTTTTCGTCTTCGGTAGTAGCCACCCTTAGGCGAAGTTGTGAGTCAGCTGAGGGCCGTGCAAGTGACCCGCCTGTCCGACAGTTACGTAGTTTTAATTAAAGGGGGTTTACATCTCCCGAGGAGTCACCATCCGAGTTGTTTGATTTGGCAAATTTTAGAAAACAGAACACAGACGCTCTCCAAGTAAATAACAATTGAAAAGTACAAAAGAGTTGTATACATTTACAAACTCTTTGTACTATTACATACATAGGTACTTAGCAGGCGTGCTGCTTCCCGGAGGATGCTTTGATGTGTGCTATTAATTAACTCAATAAAATTGGCTTTTAACACATTAATCAATTTAATGTCCTTTCTACAGAAAGCTACGCTTGTGTGGAGTGCAACAGACCAGACTACAGGTAGTAGATTTCTATCATTAAAACCTATAATTTAACCATAGTAGCATAATTGTGCTACATTTCGACTATACAACACAAACATTACAGAAACAATGTTTATATCAACTTGAGCCTGAAATAAACCAGGTCAGGTCAGGTTCAGGTCTTCTCACAAGAACAATATCGCATCGGCAGATAACTCACCACTGCGTTCGTATGAGGGTTGCTTAGCTTTGTCAGGCAAACGCAAATCCATCTGCAAAAGCTGAACTCAGCCGCAAACAGCAAAATTCGCAAGGTAGCCGACCATTACAGCGCTTGCGGACTCAAAACGGCCCATAGTTCCGTTGCCCTCATATAGTTTCACCCCCTCGTTCCCAGCTTTTAATTATAATACTTTATAGCCCAATAAATCACGCTACACGTCCCTTGGTGCCGCCCCTTCCTCCCGCCGCACCCCCTCTCGCCTTTGAAGGATATCAGTTCAATTCTCGCCCGCTGTAATAATTTATAAAGAAATTATTCTCTCTTTCTGCGGAGGGACCCTAAGAATAGATCCGACGTGATCTCCTGATTACTACGCATAGCAGGTGACATCTGTAATTGAATGCGCTGATTGAAACACTCTTACGATCGAAATGGAGGTTCTGTAATGTATGCAAAAACTGATTTAATTTTGAAATATCTGAAACTCTTGCAAAAAGCTAAAGACAAAAACTTCCTTATCACTGTAAGTAAAGTATTTGTCTACCTGAAGTCTACACGGCAAATCGCTAGACGAATGTTATACAAAACTATTGGAAAAGTGGATTAAATATTTATTTATAGGCCACAAACGAGACATAGGTACGCCATTACTTATTTCTAAGTAGTAACTTCTTGTACTAGTGTTGACTAACTTACAGACAGTGAACAAAGCTTGCTGGTGCTTAAACTACATATTTGTTGTGGTGTGTTTGACGGTGTAGTAGGATAATAATATAATATGAGAGTAGCAACGATCAAGAAGTTTTGATTTTAACGCCTTAGATTAATGTTTACATAGTTGCCTAAATATACAGTAAGTAAAGTAAATATGACAAGTATCCAATTGAAAGGTATTGGCTTCATGCTGCCAAATGCTGGTTTGGCTCCTAAGCCCAGCTATGCATCGAAAAATCAGTCCAGAGAATTCACGGCAACCCTGTTAAGGCGCTCTTTTCCCGTTTTTAACAATTTTGATTGATTGTTCCGCCACCAATTTAAAACATACCGACGGTCGAAAGGCTAATTAGTCTAAGCGACATTTTTTGCGATATTGAGTTTAATACATATTCGGAATCAGCAAATTTTTCTCCGTCGGTGGAGTCAGATTTCGAAATTTTTTTATTACTTTTTTTGGCGCTTAGCACCCAGAACAAAACAGGTCTCATTCCTAAGCTCATTGATCTATACGACACAAAATTAGACAAATTTGAGGACTCGATGACTTAAGCCAATTAATGATTTTTCGAACTTTCATAACATATGTCGATTAAGGCATTTGGCTTTTTCGCCATGGTTGTGGTTTCGTCGTTTGGTCTATTTTGCATTAAACCAAAACAAAATTAGCTTTGTAAACTGAGTCTCTCACTAATATCTTATGGACATTGGACGTTGCTGAATATATATATATATATATATATTTTTTTTGACGTAGCATCAGTTATCCTAACTCTGCCGGCCCACAAAGTGCTTCTTCACGCCTCGTTTGAAGGACCCGATGTCATAGGTAGGAGGTAATACGTGTGCTGGCAGACTATTCCATCTTTTGGAAGTGCGGCAAAGAAACGAGTCACCAAATTTATTTGTGCGTGATGGAATGTTAGAGACTGTAAATTGGTGACTCCGGAGAGCAGCACGCGTACTCCTATGGAGGAAGGGAGAAGGAGGGGTGAGGTCAAAGAGTTCTTCAGAGCACTCGCCATAGTATAAAGGGTAAAAGACGCTGAGTGACGCAATATCTCTACGCAATTGCAAAGGCTCGAGAGTTTTAGTGACCTCCGCATTGCCGATAATGCGCACAGCGCGGTGCTGCAATCTGTCCAAGGCATCGAGAAGGTACTTTGCGGAGCCGTCCCAAAGGTGAGAGCAATACTCCACACAAGACCGCACCTGTGTCTTGTATAATAGACACAACTAATCAGGCGTGAAGAATCGTCGCACCTTGTTCAGGACACCGAGTTTACGTGAGGCATTTTTAATCACGGTTTCGATGTAGTCCTTTTGGTTCAGATCGCAGCGGATATCCATACCGAGCATGTTAATACTGCTCTGCATCTCTAGAGATGTACCCTGAAGAGAGGGAAGGGAAAGGAATGGCGACTTTTTCGCTGTGAACGCGCACACCTGTGTTTTCTTGGCATTGAACTCCACCAGATTATCGGAGCCCCATTTAGAAATGGCGTCCAACACCCGATCGAGCTCAATGACAAGATTTGCTCGCTTCATTTCGGTGTCTACCCGCCCAGCCGTTGGGTGCCCGTTATATCCCCCATGCACTGTGCTATCATCTGCATAGCAATGAATGTTTCCAAGAGGAAGCATGTCATTGATATGCAGAAGGAACAGCGTGGGGGATAGAACGGAGCCTTGGGGAACACCAGCGTTCACTGACATGAACCGCGAAGCGCATCCATCCGAAAGGACACGGATTCTACGCTCATGCAGGAAGCTAGCAATCCAGGTACAGAACTGAGCGGGCAAACCGTATGCCGGGAGCTTGGAGAGAAGAGCTTTGTGCCAGACCCAATCAAAAGCCTTGGCTATGTCAAGGCTAACTGCCAGTGACTCGCCACGCTTGTCAATAGCCTCACCCCAGAGATGTGTGACGTACGCTAGAAGATCACCCGTTGACCGTTTTGGCCGGAACCCATATTGACGATCGTGAATTAGGGAGTGATCTTCTAGGTATCGAACAAGCTGTTTGTTCAATATTTGTTCTAGGATCTTACACAACACTGAAGTTACGGCTATAGGGCGGTAATTAGTCGGATCTGACCGATCTCCTTTTTTAGGGATCGGTTGCACATTAGCTTCTCTCCAAGATTCCGGCACACAAGCCGAAGAGAGCGAGAGACGGTACAGACGCATTAACACAGGGGACAACTCCGCTGCACAAATTTTCAGAACTATTGCTGGGATGCCATCAGCACCGTTAGCTTTCCGGACATCGATTGACTGCAGTTCCGCACGGACATCACACTGCCTGATTTTAATATCAGATATTGTGTGGCCACAGTGAGGAATTGAGGGTGGCTGTGCATCACAGTCATTGATCCGGGAGTTAGCCGCAAAGAGTTTGGCCAGGAGATCGACGATTTCCTGCGGCATATGAGCTAAAGTTCCGTCAAGAAATCTCAGTGGTAGCAGCGAGGGTTGGCAGAAGTTGGATTGCACGGCTTTGGCCAGACGCCAGTAGCTACGGCTGCCTGTAGGATGCGTCAGGAGTTCTTGGCCTACTCGTGCAACGCGCTGGGCATCCGCTCTAATGTAGGCCCTCTTACACGACTTGGTGGCATTATTATAGGCTGCTTTTAGCGATCGAGTTTCGGGATCCCCGTGACCTTTACCTCTGATCCAAGCGCGGTATGCCGTCTGTTTGCTCTCAACAGCGCTGGCACACTCGCGATTGAACCAGCGGTTGCGTCTACCTTTGCTGATGACATAGGAGTGTGGAATATAGTATTCCATTCCTAATACTATCTCATCAGCAACGGCAGTGGCGCTAGCGGTCGGGTCCTTCCCACTAAAGCAGCGCTGCCTCCAAGGGACGGATGAAAATGACGGTCTAAGCATCAATGTCTACTATAATCTAGTAAGGTTTCATTTTGCTTCATCATGTAGTTTCCCTAATGGGCATCTGTATCAAAACTTCTTCACTTCTGGTGCAACACTCACCACCATGTTGCAATATGCTCATTGGGCATATTCAACTGCTAATTAAGTTTGCGCTCAATTCAGTTTTTATTCTTGGTCAATGCATGAGCCACTTTACTTTCAACTATTTTACTCAGGCATTTACAAGGCATTGGAACCATTTTGCCTTTCTCAATAAATAACTAAACTAGATGCATTTTGGCTACCAACAAAAATTTTCTAAAATAATACACAATTACCAACAGTAACAGCTTAAAAAACTTCCTTACTTTAATTAGGGATACATTGTATTAAATAAATCAAAATGTATTAGATAGGTGTTTATTTATGTTTTTTTTTCTAAAAACAAAAACTTTAATCCGTCCTCCTGCAAGTTTTACAAAATGTCGCTTGAATCAATTAGCCTTTCAACCGTCGTTATGGACATTGAACGTTGCTGAATAATGATGACCTTAGCATAATAATAGCTACTATAATCTAGTAAGAGTTCATTTTTTTTTCATCTTAATGGGCATCTGTATCCATCTACTTTACTCTGGTGCAACATTGGGGAATAGGTATATTCAACTGTTAGTTAACTTGGCGCTTAGTTAATTTTCTCTCGTATTATTTTAATCTAAGTTGATACTTAAGCCAGTTTACTTTAAGCTATTTTACTAACGGTAGGCACTTGAACCATTATACCTTTCTCAAAAAATTACTAAATTTGATGCGTTTTGGGTTAAACGACATACATTTTCTAAAATAATACACAATTACCAACAACAGTAAAAGCTTAAAAAACTTCCTTACTTATTTAGGGATACACTGTATTAAATAAATCAAAGTCTATTAGATAGGTGTCTATTTATGTTTTTTTTTCTAATAACAAAAACTTTAATCCGTCTTCATGCAAGTTTTACAAAATGTCGCTTGGATCAATTAGCCTTTCTACCGTCGTTACAGTTCTAAAATTCATACATAATATAGTTGAACATAATTATCTAATGACTCTTAAAGACAGAAACATGATTGATAATACTTCACTCGATAGAAAAAAATTCAAAGCTAGCTCTATCAACATTTCAAAAGAGCTGTAAGTCAGATAATACATTAATAAATTACTTAATTTTTTACCAATAGAACTAGTGAATGCAAAAAGCACATATTTTTTAAATCACTTGTTTTTTCCTTTAAATGCAAAAAACCTATAAAACGCGCCTATTCGCGCCACTTCGCTAATACACCCGTCCCGTATCTTCGTACCGTCGTCGAGAGAGCGAGAGAGAAGCGCTCGGAATACCTCGCCTTATCATCTGTATTCATCAGTCGTCAAAACAACTCTTGCGCCGGACGAAGCACATAAGTCAGTGCCGAGCAAAATACGACGAATCACCCGTGACGTAGCCGGGACATAGCCGGGACATAGCCGGGACGTAGCCGGGACGTAGCCAAGATGTAGCCCGGACCTTGCCGGGACGTAGCAAAGACTAGCCGCTAGGACTTGTGATCACTAACCCACATTAGGCAAGCGTGTTGATTTAACCCATCAACTGTGGCGATAACTTGAATTCTATGATGGAGGCCTTTGTTTTGCAGTGGGACGGTGTACTGTCTGTACTGTTTTTCTTTCTTTTTTTTAGATGATTTCAAGGTTAGAACACTAACGGTGTTATCACATAATCTTGATATATTTCTGTGGGTATTATGGTATTTTAAACGCTACAGCAGCGTAATATTAATTTTGGCCTTTTCAGATAACGTAGTGTGATGTTCAACTGCTTTTCTTATGCTTTTTCTTTATTAAACCATGTGAATTGCGTGGTCACAGGAATCTGTTTTGTGATATTCTGTGTTCAAGCTATGGTGCAACAAAATAAATATTTACTGACATACTTTTCGATTTCGTTTCTTTTAATTTCGTTGTAGGTATCTTGAATATGATACTGATGTCCAACATAGTAGTTTCGTTAGCGATAATGAATCTATCTATTGGCTTTTGTGCTTATTGACAAAACTTGACAGCTTTCTAAAACATTTTAGAATTGAAACTTTTATCCATTTAGTGTATAGCGCAGATTTACGAACCAATGGCGACATTCGTTAAAGCATTTTTTTAGAGTATTGCATATTCCAGCATTCATCACCATCATCATCAGTCAGAAGACGTCCACTGCTGGACAAAGGCCTCCCCCAAGGATCTCCACCACGACCGGTCTTGTGCTGCTCGCATCCAGCGGCATAATTCAGCATTAAATCAATAATAATAATTAAAAAAAATTACGTCTCGTCTATGTGCCAAGCTGATCTCGTCAACACTGCTTTGCAAGTCACTATTTTATTCCAAGGCAAGGCAACTTCAACAGTCGCGTCTACTATCATGTAGTCTTTGTTTCAGCAAGGCCTCGACGCGAATGATTTAGCACAGAAACGCGGTACGTAGTACGGGCAGCATCTCAAAAGTAAAGATATACCCTTTTGACAGCTATTGATTCTTACGTCCCTAAGAATAAGGACCACAAACTGTCAACAATGTGTATCTACTTTTGTTACTGACTGTACGTACGGGTCGCGTACGAGGCGCGCACGTGACGCGTCGACCCCATATATACGTAATGATAACGTTCAGATAAATTATAACGTATTATAGTCGTGAGACCCTTGGTAGTTAGCTGTCTGGTTGTTTAAAATTTCTTAAAAGTAGGTAGGATGTACGGCCGCCTAGAGCTTAAAGTTAAATATTCTGGAAATTTTATATGAGTTCTGCTGAAGTTTAGAGTTAAATTAGTGTACAGTTTCAAATGTCGTTTGATTGAAAGTGCATTAACTTACAACCTCTCCAATCTGGACTATAAGAATCTAATTTATTACCTGAAATAAATAAAAGTTTTCATATGGAATATTTTATCATACTTAATCATTTTTAATGTAATTTTAATAAACTTAACATAAAAAAACTGCAATGTGAAACGATCAACGGAAACTGTTAAATCTAACAGTAGGTATAAACATGACGTAACAAAATATAAAATGGATACCAATGAGTTCACAGCATTGACATCCATTGTTTACGATAAAAAATAAAATTAAACAAAATATTGTACACTTAAAAATGACAATACTTAGTAAAAAAAAAAAGAAAACACATGTGCCAACATAACAAAGTCAAAGTGCGCATTCCAAATTCGGAAATATTCTAAAGAATGCTGTCAGTCAAACACCCGTCGCTACTGGAGAGGGGGTGCGTGCAAATATGTCAAATTTATGTAAAGCGGGTGGGTCTTTGTGCGCGCCAGCCAGGGAAATTAGTGCTCATTGCGCCCGATGTTTACGAGTTCCACTGCGCCTCAAAAATATGGTAATGGCGCCAACGGCTGCCTCTAGTAATGTGGTTCATATCGATTCCACGGGAGCTTTTTCTCAATTCAGCTTTCTCGAGGTGCTTTCATGTCTGTGCTGGGTAATGTTCGGTATACTCCTACTCTGTTGAAGTTTATGCTGGAGAATTTTTGCTAATAAGACTAATCAAAAGTAGTAAAATAAAATGGATGGACTCTTTGTTCGCCAAAGTTCTTGAGCATCCTAATCAATATACGGATTTTATATAGCAACGACAACGACCAATATCAACAGCTTAACCTGCTTTCCGAAGCACTCTTACTACACTTATTATTTATATTCGGTCACCCATCCTGAATACTAGCATTAGTAATATTAATGAAAGTAACTTTCCATATTCGCGTTTTCAGTAATCAAGATACAAAGTACATACAACGTAATAACCCAACCATTTTCTTTTGAGATTAATGTTATTTGACGCATGGGTAGGTGTGTACCTAAACTCCTTTCTCGTCTGCGTAACAACACCGATTGGCGCTAACGCCGGCTCGGGGGGAATCGGCCCGTTGCGGCCCGTAATCGTGACACATTGCCGACTTTCGGCAACTCCTCACGATTCGGCAGGAAGTGCCGCGATTTAGGGCCCTCTCTCACAGGAGCGCTTTTGTTGGAGACACCGCGACGTCTCGTCTGCCAGCTAATGTGGAAAGTCGACGCTAATTGCTTTTCGAAGACAATTAAAAACCAGTTTGTTAGAGTAAGTTAATCATACTCATTTGTACTTTAAAAGTCAATTAGATTTTAAAATATGTATCTACAGGAAAGTGAACTGTTTTAGACGACTTATATCAAATATTATTGTAATATTTTCATGCAAACAGATTGATGATAACAATTAAGAAGCAAAGTCAAAAACTGACCCGGTTAATATTTTTTCCGCTTTGGTTATATATAAAAAACAACTAAAAAGGTTAAAGTGACACACAAGCAATAGTTCAAAATCCTTCGAACCATAATGGTTTGATAAAATGCCATGAGAACACGTCACAAGTAAATCATAAGACAAATTAGGTCACACATGGCACCGGGGAAGTTGTAGTTCATCAGAGGGTGTTAATATACTACTTTTGAGACAACATAACACAGTTACAGCAACTGTGTTACAACATTCTGATGTCATTCAAGTAATGCATGTAACAGATATGGAACGATTAGCTGACACGTCTAGTATCTAGTAAATATGAATAATTTATAGAAGTCCCTACAAAGTAACTAGCTCTCTAGATTTTCTTAATAACTTAGAATGCTAATACTTTTTTAGCGAACGAACATTTTATATTATTCTTGTGAATCTTTTAGCCTGATTGAAGTTGATCCCTTGCTTCTCTATGCAAAAGTGATCGTTCATATTTCACATAGATATTTCAAATGTTCGATGACAAGTTCGGTAATAGGTACTTACAGTTATTTGCTATCGCTTTAACAAATTGTCCTGCTCCACTTTTAGGCCCTTTGCCGAGCTGTACCACCATTTGTTATCTCATCTTTCGGTTGAGTCTACTTATGTATTTTAGCTTATTATTTTTCTGGTAATTCTAATGCAAATCTCTAAAGAGTTGACTTTAGCAAAACATTGTGACGCGCGTTTTTGCCGCGCGAGATTTGCCGCGGTGCGCGGGCCCGGCTGACAGATAGAAGTCAGATTTATGTGTTTACTTTATAAATCACGTGGCAGTCGTCAGCGTCGCCTTTTTTCGTCTACTGCTGTTGGCTGTATATCATACGTTGCGTCTTCCGCGGTCGCGTTCAGGACATCTACGGCTTGTGTTTCAGCTTTGTAATGTGTAACATTTTTGATATGTGATGGTGTTGAAAGATAAAATGTTGTGGGATTTCACACAAAGTGTTATTGGCAGATATCGGAACAGATTTTGTTTTATTGCTTTAAATCCCAGGATTATTACATAAGGACAGTTAGTTCCAACCGTTGTTTATGTATTGATTTTAATTATAAATCTTATCATGAAATACGGTCATGGCTTTTACTACTTTATTTTGCTCACTGTCACCAAGTTAAAATCAATTTAACCCTATCAATCGGCTATTTAAGAAAGTATTTCAGCTTTTATCTTAGCACTATGGCATGTAAACATTTGTATTACGTAAGAGTTACAACAAAAACTGACTTTTCTTTTCATCAACATTCGTCAGCTACTTCAGATGCAATTCGAGATTTTGTACCCTCAGTCACGTTTTACGACACCCACGGGAAGAAATCGAATGGTGTTAAGCTATATAATTCACTACAACTGAGCTTAGCTGATATTATCAGTGTTAACTTTGTGTTTATTTTGTTTTACAAAAGGAAAACAACAACAAATACATTGCAAATTTTAGTCAGCACATAGGCACTTTAAAAATTTACGACACATCGACAAGACACTTGTCGGAATAAAAGTCAAATCAAAATACTTTCAAACCGAAATAGTGTCAAGCGGACAAAACAAATTCACGGGCCACTTCACGAATTCATCGCAACAATAATAGAAAGAATAAATTTACTTAATCCCCGTTCTAGAAATATTCTACGCGATTTATCTGGTTGTCGCGTGATGTCGCGCGACGTCGCGAGATCAATCATCGTCGCCTTAACGAGAGGCCCAGCTGTTGTACAAGCGATTGATAGAGCTATAAACTATATTTATAGTTGGTGGGTTTGTTCGAGAATAGTTTCTGATGCGTGTCGCTCAAGGAATGGATTAGTGAGCCCGATGTGAGAAATTTGGAGACGGTACTTGATAGTTATCAGGAATAAGAAATTGGTTGGTCTATTAGTTCATAAAAAATTCAAGGTTTTTAAAGCTCCTACGAAGTTGAAATGGAAGTTTCCTAGTATTTTCAAGTGAATCACTCAATGCCAAAACCTGACGTCAGAAACAAATGATATAAATGTCACCGTGAATCACTTATTAAGGTTGCCTCACTAGAACATGACGCATTTTATAGACGACACTGATTTATTAGTTTTTTAGGATGAGTTTTGTATACCTTCGATTAAAATAAAAGTCTGTTTTTTCGTTCACTTCAACATGCATTTAATGAATATGGGTTTCCTTGGGGTTTCTACTTCACCAGTGCCTGACGGATGTTTTATTGAGTCTACAGTGAGTTGGTCATCAATTTCTTCATCACCTATGAAAGGCTGGCCCTGTCTCTGAATTGCCACATCCACCCCGGCGTCTCGGCTGGTGTCGCCAACAGGAGCACCCACACACGGCCAGGCGCTCGTAAAACACGCGTTATTGTCATCAAAACGAATGCGTCGCTCAGAATGTCACAGAGTATTTATAAGTTTTTGGTGGAGTAATTTTCACTTCCTACAAGCTTTTAGCGGTACTTTTTATCATAACAATTTGTTAAAGTTACGGAAAACTATATAAATAAAGTTTAGTTTTTGTCAAAACAGTACTTTTCGAAAAGCTTTTGTTAAAAATTTCCATGTCAATGTTTCAAAGTCAATTTTTTTTAAATAACCTGCTTTTTTTCTGAAAGCACTCTTTCGAATCCCTAACTCCCAGTAGTTAGTACAACTGTAAAGTTGTATTTGATTGGATTCCGTTGTTACAAATAATTATTGCACCATTTTAATCAAACATTATGAAGTTCCAACTTGATATATACGAACATTCTTACAATATTTTGAAACCTTACTAGTTCCACTTTAAAGTACTTCTAAAATATATGTCGATCGAGAACATAATTTCCAGAAGTCATACTTTACTCTACAGAGAAATTGTAAACCAAAAAGAATTCCATACGTAGACAGCCGTACGGGCTGGTATCTCAAAGTTCCGAATACCCCCATCCCGGTCCTCTGCACTCCTTGACAATCGATTGACGTCCACCCCCCTTCCCCCCCTGCACCACCCCCAGCGCATTCGCCTGACCCACATCGCCGCCATATTTATAATAATTGAGCCAGTCCGACTGAGTTATAAATCGAATCCTACTATGATAATGGAGTGGTCGAAACTTAGGTACTCCTTTAATTAAACTTTTTGTTGGTTTCATCAGAATGATTGGTTAATTAGGTTTGTTTCTAATAGAAACAATAAAATACACAAGAAAAAAATCAGGTAGCATAAAGATTAATCTCATTTTGTATCTAATCTCAAATTATATGTTGCACTAGGTTTCTAAAAGATTAACTAGCTCGTATACAATCAGAAACACAGGAAATTTTAAAGTAAACGCTTGTAATTCATAGGTCGCTTTGATGAACAATGAAATATAGCACAGTACCAAAAATGATTCATTGTCAAATCTTTTTCAAAGGGTAAAGATCAAGATAAAAGATAAAATATGCTTTATTGTACACCACAGAAACATATAAAAACACAAACACATAGTACATACAATTGGCGGCCTTATCGCTAAAAAGCATTTTCTTCCAGGCAACCATGTTGGACTGGATAGAAGAAATAGTTAAAAAATAGGTAATTAAGTCGACACTGCTACTGAGATACCCCCAAACACCGTGCGAGTTAAACTACAATACCTTTCGGTAGCAGATGCTGTGCATCACTTTCCTTAATTAAAATTCGTTCGGCATCGGCCATCATTGAAATTTATTGTGGCTGCATCAATATTTGTTGTGAGTCAGTAACTCACGTAATGTCACATAATTCATCTGATTCGTTTCGCCCGCGAGCTGTAGCGAGCATCGTCTTTGTTTGGGGAATGTTCGGCTGAGGACTGAGCAGACAGCATTAGCTGTGCCGCGCAAGGTTGTACAAGGATGTGACTGAGATATGCCGAAATAATTGTGTGAATTAGGAGAATAATTTATTATGGCAACATTGTGTTGTGCCCACCAAGTCTTTCTACTGACGCAGTTTAAATTTGGCATTGCCTCCTTAGAAAGATGAATAAAATCATTTTCTAAACTTTGCGCTACACATTTAAACAAGCTTACTGTATACTTCATTGTACCTACCGTTTTATTGCGAGCAAAGAAACTTACTATAAGTATTAGAAATGAACTCACAAAAACCATCTGCTTATTAAATTTTTTTTGATAATTAGGTACTTTAGTTACATACATTCTACTTTAAAAATCTTTCAACTATTACAGCGCTTTTAAGTGTAACATGGCGAAAAATTCAAAGTTTTAAAAGCTTCTCACTTTTAAAAAGGCAAGATTATTATGATTTGCCTTACAAAATGATTGAACATAACAGTTTTCTAAAACGAATGGTGGATGAAAACCGAAACACCACCGCAGAATAACATTAAGATTTAGATTACACACGAAAAGCGCATTGACCAATCGAGTGCAAGCTACCCCTTAGTAATACCTTAAATTATATCCTGAACGTGCTAAAGGGAGCGAGGGGGGAGGGGGTTAATATTTACTTTTGCGACACCCGTGTAGCTGTGTCCCGATTTTGAAGGAATGTTTGGCTAACATACTTTAAGGGAAAAATTTATGGGCCGTCTTTTACAATTTGGAAGAGACGTGTATTGAATATGGAATGGGTGGAATGAATGAAGTGAGTCAAACTGGAATTTACACAATTTGATTTGCTTTGTTTTAATAGAAAGTGAATTTAGTGTTTGTTTATAAATTAAAGATTTTTTATTCCCTGTAAGAATTGTAATTAATGAAATGAATAGATAATAATAATTGTAAAATGGACGGAAATACTTAAAGGGCCCAAGAGTGCCATGCAACTACGTAGGTATATTTTCGTTCAAACATTTTAATCGCCCGCGATAGCAACTTTTGTGACCGACTAAAACAATCGCCCGCGATAGCAACTTTTGTGACCGACTAAAACTGATGTGGTTTTACTATACATAAATGAAAATAAACTTGTTAAAAATAAAAAGATAACGAAACGTTGAAAAAATGTCTACTTCAGGCGGGAATCGAACCAGCATCGAACTCGAAATGACAATACGTACTGTATTCAAGAGAAACTGAGGCGGAGACGGCAACAACACTTCATCATTGACGGAAAAAATGCAAAAAAGAGTGGACACTGATAACAAACAGTGAATTTACCAGCGTTTCAAAGTTTCATTTGCCCGCGGGCGCGACAAGACGTCCCGTGACGTCACGATAACGTCAAAGGGTTGAGTTCCGTCGGAAAAAAACGCAAAAACCGCCTTATCTGCCGACCGTGCCAGCGCGAGATCGCCCCGCCCGGAAATGAAACAAAGAAATTATCAAATATAGGCCGCCGGCCGCCGTGACAGATAAACAAAACCTTTTTTTTAAAGATACCTTTAAAAAAACACAAGTACCTAAAGCATTCTCAGAAAAATATTAGGAATTGGAGTATTTGGAAAAAAAATCATAATAAACAACAATGACAAAGAAAAAGGTTTCCTAATTCTGTATATTACCAATAAATCATTAGAACGTTTTTATTTCTTTACGGACTTTAAGTATGGCTGTTCGAACCCCTTCCGTAAGTTTCTGATTGATATCCAAATGGTTTGAAGTATCAGTTGCGAAAACTACTTAGCTTGGAATTCAAGGTGTCCGAAACGCCTGCCCACGTCAAACTTTCCAATTGGTTAGAATCCTTTCTGATCGCGGCGCAGGGGAATCAGTGGCCAATAAAACTGTCACTCTTACGTCACATTGATTGGAACTGGAGATAAATTTGCTGGGATAACACTTAAAATGAATTTAACGGGAAGTTTTTAAAAAAAGTCTTAAACTTTTATTGTTACTCTTTTGTGTAACAAACATACATTTATTTGATAAAGTGAGTTTATCGAATTTTTTATATTTTTTCGTTAAACCTTTCAAGCGCCGGTTTAGACCACGCAGTTTTCTATGTACCCATTTGTATTCTGATGTACAAAGTTAAAACCGATATTTTTAAAGAATAAGTACAAAGGATATCTCATTACTAATTGTAAAATTTAAACATACGTGGCGACTCAGGACTCCTCGCGGAAAACAATTGAAACGTTAAAAAAAGAGAACGTCAAAAAGCCCGCCAATTGCAGGGAGCTGCAAAAGAAAAACGCAATCTTGAGACAAAGGCGGGGGCACACTGCGCTGTCCCATCTCAGAATTAAAAGTACAGGTGGGGGCGTCCGGCATTGATCTGCCGGTGACGCCGGACGATGGAGATGTCACCCGCCCCCCTGCCTCCTCTAGGAGACGTGTGGACACGCTTAGCGATGTCGAATTGATAATGGCCGCTGCGATGTTTCGTGTTTACGTTTAGAACTGAATGTTTCAAGGAATATAGCAGCTTTTGCAACGGTCACGAGGATTTTGAGGAAAATGCTGTATAAGTGGAGTTTAAGTCGTTTTAAAATATCAAAGGACTCATTTTGAAGTTACGCGAATTAGCTTTATTTATACGTAGGGATGCAACGTTGCTTGTTTGAATTATGTTATATGCACAAGAACAATGTAAATTTTGAAACTTTTGCATGTGAGTCAGAATTCGATCGTGAGGTTTAAAAAAAATACTCCACGGCGCGGCGGCAGCAGGGCACAAGTAGACTGGTGGTAGGCTAGAAAACTAAATCATTTTCTTCCGCCAAGCAGCAATTTAGGGAATGGAGTCGTAACTTTTATTTTGTTATGGTATACAATCCTATTTTTTTTATACAAAAATAAATAAGGGTGAGTTCTACCCATGAAACTGAACAACTTTCCCCAAGAACCCTATGTGCAAAAATGACAAAAAACAATCGATCTTCTATACTATTGGACCTTTGCTGTTCCTTATATATCTATATTAACGATTTATGCCTCCTCCCCCTTTAAAACAATAGTCAGATAATATCATACGCTGATGATACAGCCTTACTTTTTAGTGCCCAAAATTGGAATGACACATTCGGGTTAGCCCAGGCTGGCTTTGATTCTGTCACAAGGTGGCTTAGTACAAACATACTGACTCTCAACACAGACAAAACTAAATACATGACTTTTTCGTATAATTTACTGACCCAACCATCCCATGACTCACATGTAATAGTGGCGCATCACTGTTTTGACTCGACTGTTATCGACTGTGTATGTCCTAAACTCAGTAGCACAAATACAATAAAATACCTAGGCATCATCATAGACAGATATCTGAATTTTAAAGCACATATAGAAGCTCTTACAACTAGAGTTTAAAAATTAATATATGTCTTTAAAAATTTGAGATATGCCGCGAAAGGAAAACTTCTAAAAAAGGTTTATCTAGCCCTTTGCCAATCTTTGCTAACGTACTGCATTGCATCTTGGGGAGGCGCTCATAAAACCACCATGCTTACTCGTAACTTAGAAATAGCACAGAGAGCCATTTTGAAAGTTAGCACGTTTCGTCCTTTCGTTTCCCTACAGCAGAACTCCTAGCTGAATGTGATGTCCTTTCTGTTCGTCAGTTGTTTATACTCCTAACTGTAACAAAAACATTCACTAACGCCCTATAATCCTGCACTACAAACCAGCAAAAGGCGAGCAGACATTGTTTGTTCAACTGAGCTATTACGTACAACTCACTCTCACAGATTCTTTTGCTTTCTTGGAAGTTTTTTGTATAATAAACTTAATTTAGAACTAGGTATACATCATATGAATAAAATAAATTGTAAGAAAACCATACAAAAGTGGCTTACAGGGAAAACCTACAATGACACCGAACATCTATTATTAGTTATTACATAAGTTGGTATACAATAGCAGCAACATGCTGCATAAGCAAAATGTTATTAAAAGTATTATAATTTATTGCTATTCAATAGAATGTTATGTAAGCAAGCGCTAACACACACTTACCGACATATGCCTGAGGTACGGGTAAACTAGTTTACTTAGGGTGGATTCGACCAAACTGGAATAAGACTTACTCCGAGATTAGTCTATACAAATTCGGCGCTTAATCTTGGTATAAGACCTTATTCTAGTTTGGTCGAATCCACCCTCAGTTTAGGTATCAGTTCGGTTATACTAACTATATATCGGCACTACTAACCTTAATTTTAAAACTTTACAATAAGCGGCACTCTTGTAATGCATTATATTATTATGTAGACAAATGTAATTTTATAAGTTTTATGTTTTTAGTCTAAAGTTTTACACAGCAAATAAATTTATTCTTATTCTTATTCTTACTTCGTATTACTTCGTATAACTATTTTGTCGTCAGCTGATCGGACAGTTTTGTATGGGAGGTCAAATTTTTTTTGTCATTTTTGCACATAGGTTTCTTGGGGAAAGTTGTTCAGTTTCATGGGTGGAACTCACCCTTAATTGTTTTTGTATAACGAAAAAATACGGTTGTTTATGTATGTCGGTCAAGCTGTGAGGAATGCATCGTGTTTAAGCGATCGAAGGATAGGTGGCTTATTATTAAAATAGTACTGCCAACAATATTCTTCTCTTGGGTGTTGTAAAAGGCGACTAACGGACTAAAGACTGCACACACATTCAAAAGCATATAGCGGCGATGGGCTCACCACATATCACGCTGAGCACATGTGCAGTTGATACTTGGTGAGAGGTGGAGCTTAGCAGTGGACTGCTTTAGCGATCTTTATTGCCTAGTCTCTGACTAACCCTCCGTACATAACAGCCGTGAATGTATATATGTAGTAGTTAGTCTGTAAGGTATTTATGTTACTATGTAACTAATAACTGTGTCGCGTAGCGGTAAAAATATACTACTACCCCCTCTCTCCCCTTGGGTGTCGTAAAAGGCGACTAACGGACTAAAGACTGCACATACATCTAACAGCATAGAGCGGCGATGGGCTCACCACCCGTCACGCTGAGCACCTGTGCATTCGCTATTTGGTGAAAAGTAGACTATGGTAGATAGCTGCTTTTGCGGTCCTCATTGGCTAGACTTTAACTAACCCTTCGAGGATAATAGTCGTGATTTTATGTATAAAAAAAATAACTGCGGACTACTCAGCTCTGTGACCTAATACCATCAGGCAGTTTGTTCAAGCAGTCGAACAACAGAAAGAAAAGAAGTTAAGAAGAGTTCAAGACATGGCCTCCCCCCACCTACCCTCCCCTGCGGGTTGGTGCTTGTAAACAACTGTCTTCCTTTAAAAGCAGTTAGGACTAGCGGCTAAAAGCACAAAAATATTGTTTCGCGTCATGACCTGAACCCATAAGAGCCAGAGCAGACATGCTACTTTAAGCAGCGGCGATCGGCGATTTAGACGCTTTTTAGAAGCTGAATGCAGCGACTGAATCGCTAAAACGATCGCGAGATCCGATACTGCAATGGAACGCAGAGAGTCGCCAAAACGCGATGCCAGTCGCAGAATCACCGATCGCCGATGCTATAAGTATCATGTGTGCGGTGGCTCTAAGGTACTGCGCCACGAAAGTTAATATTGAGATAATTATGTCATTTAGAAACTGACAAGCAGTGTATATTTTTTTTGTAAAGGTTAATTATCAAGAATCCACTGCTACATACACAAAATTAAATAAAACGAATAAAAATAAAAACATTCAGTGGGTCCCTGTGATCACAAAGATGTCTATTCTGTAGAACAATGGCACGTAACGAAGTGTAGAAAACGAATGAAACTCTCAGTAAACTGACCAACTATTTCGCAAATTAGGGGGGACTGTCCCGTCTGCTTCGCTCGTGGTGACCACACGTTCGCCACAACACTGGAAGTGTTTCATTTACCAATCGGTTTTCATAAAGTTAAAATGTAAAAAGCGTTTATTTCGAATAAAATTACAAAGTTTAAAACATGTAGATGGATAAAAGTAAGCAATTAGTAGTTGCATTATCAACTTATTTACTTTTTATTTAATATTTAACGGTATTCATTTGATTGGTTTTTGTGTTCATATCATAGTGATTTAATTAATTAAAACCAGACTAAAATGTCTCATTCCTCATTAGCTCATTTACATTGGTCTTAATAACCATAGTCATCCATCACAAAAAGTTCGTACACGTCTACGTAATTCATAAAAAGGTTTTTAAAAAAAATGCAAAGTGAATTTTAATATTGCATTTAATATTCCATATTCATGTAAAACTTTCCTCAAAAGCTGTTTAGAAATTCATTTGCAGCAAAGATAACGTCAACCCGTCCGTGCTTCGCTAAACGGGTGGGCAGCCCTCCGTTTGACTGAGCGAAATCACTCAAAAGTTTTAATGCATCTTCCGGCGGGCGGCGGGCGCCGGCACGGTCCGGTCCGGCCGCCGGCGCCGCGCCGCAGTGTTCTGTATGCCCGCTGTGCGCTGCAGATGTGGGGGTTTCATTAGAAACGTGTGGAGGTGTTATAGTTTTCCAATGATATATCGGCGTCTTTATGGCACAGTATTTTACCTACATACAGAATTTTAAGGCAATTTAGTCGACACTTACTCAAAGCTCCAATTCCACTTAGAATAAACTGCGAGGAAAGGTATTTAATAGGTGTTCACTTTTAATAATTAAGTATGTTTATTTGCTTTACCTAAACTAACAAAACTATACCAACCATTACGATAACCAATATGTTAACTATAAAGTATAAAACGAATTAACCTATAAATTGAAATCAAAAAACAGCTGATACTTATAACAAATAATAATTGCGTACAGTCATCATCATAAGCGTTATGATGATTCCACAAACTTATAAATCAAAACTCATAGATAGGTAGGTACATTACAATAAATACGGTCCCCACAAACTCTAATCTGCACCAAACGCCTTTAGGTAACCAACAAAAGCGTCATAATTGTGATTAGTACACTACCGCGCGGGAAAACTGTTAAAGTCGAAAATGGCGCGAACAATTTTGACAGACAGTTTAATTAGTCCCGCGGTCCCAGCGCAAGAATGAATCGCAAAAATTAATTGAATCCATTTCTAACCACGTAACAGGCGTCGAGTGACAGATTCTATCTGTTAATACCCAATTATCCGGCGCCCCCACCTGCCCCCCAAGGTAATGATCTAGTGTGCAAAGGAGTGTCCGTCACTCTGCCGCGCGGTAATGAAGAGGAACGCATTCGCGCGGTCAAGGGAGGGCTTATCTTACAAATTAACTTATTGTAGGAAAACTGTGATGCAAACATAAGTTTGGTGCAAACGTTGCAAGCATTGTGCTTTCAGAAAAGTATTTTATTTATTTTATATTCAGACGTGAATCGACAGTTCTATAAAAAGTATAACACTGAAAATGTAAAACAGCAAACCAGATAAGAAACCGGAACAAGCACCAGTTAGGCTCGTGACTGATAATTTTTCAAAACTTTTCTAAACAGTTATTTTTTAAAGAATATTCTTGTTATCAGCACCATAGCAAAACAAAGCATACTCCATAAAACCTACTTAGAAATAGTACTTAAAATTGTATATAACGGAAGTGACAACAAAGCCTCATGCAACCGCAAGCATTAAGCTCAGGACTGACCGTTAAACAAAATTATCGGACAAAAAGCCGCGCCCCCGTCAAAGCGCCTTTGAAGTGAAAGCCTCATTACCGACGTCCTAGCAAGCCTGCCAATCATCAACGTCACATCTAAGGCCGTCCGTCAGCGGGGCCGGGACAACAGCCAGCGCCCGCCTGTCCCCTGTCCGCCGCAGACGCGGTGGCGACTGCAAGCTCTCGTTTGAGGCGTTTGAAATGTTGAATTTTGACGATTACGTATCCTACACTTTGCCTTCGGAGAGTTTGACGTAGCGTTTTTGTTCAGGATTAGCCGTGTTAGGTGGGTAGCTGACGTTTACCGTTCGCGCGCAGACTGTACGCACAAAAAAATTGTTGTATTTAATTTGAATTAACACTAAGTTTTACGCACAAATTTTTCTTTTTTAATTATCTTGGCTTGGCTTTAGCTTCAGTAGATATTCTCATTGAGTGATAACTTCCACACATACAGTATCTATGGATTAATTCTTTTCAAGAGCACCAAATACTCCTTGATCTGTTAAGAATGATATAAGATCCAACAAATAGGTAAGCAGGTTAGCATTACAATCCCAATATTATAATCAACGTACACCTAAAGGACTACAATCCAATGAGTCACGCGCCTCATTGCCGTTTGCCCCAACCCGCACACGGGGACATTCCCGGAGTGCACTTATTACGGGCCGGGATCACCCGGGATCCCGGGATGATTGGCAATACCGCGGGATCACGCGGCAATTTTAATGGGATCTAAGGGATATGACTGCGAGAAAATAGGCGCGCTTATTAATACAATATTTTCGGTTCATTCGGGAGGCAGGTTAAGCTTACGGTCGCGTACGAGCTTTCGAGCACTAATTTGGTTGCAATTCCGGTTCGTTCATGTTTATTAAAACAATGTCAACAGTCGGAACAATTTTTTCTTTACTTACACTCGTATATTTTGTTTAGAAAAGCATCGAGTCTTACCTGAAACAATAAAGAAAATATTAAGTTGACATAACAGTTCTAAGGGAGATGAATGTTGTTGAGATAAATGTATATAATATATATGTATAAAATATAATCATCACTGTTATGTCATTTCTTCTTACCAATTTTTGTTTCCGAATCATTGTAAATATGATACAAAATGTACTATATATCTTAATTAAATCATAAGCAACCTAAGTAAAAATTTTCACACATAACAAAATTCGTTTAAAAAACAAAGTGGCACAGAATAAATGGCGTACCACGTAATATTCGCTTGTCGCACAACAAAGACTGCCTCGGAGGACTGAGGGGTCTCCATTGGAATTCTTTATAGAATGAAGTGGATTTAATATCGGTAGGAATGCCGCATAGGATACTGTCCGGCGATCGGCCGCCCGGCGCCGCAGCAGACGCGCGCCCGGCGGCAAGTCGTACGTTTTTACGAAACAACGCGTGGCTAAGTCGTCCTTTTAATTTTCCTATAAAATTGCTGTGTGAGATGATATTTTTACATAATATAGTTAAGTCTTACAAATCATAATTTGTTAAGTATACAATCAAAAGTTATTGCAGTATTGGTTATATTCTTTGCTAGGCATGCAAAGTTTCATGGAATAGCTTGATATAACGTTTCAAAAAAGAAAACTACCTACTTTTTTAATAGCTTTCGGCAGCTATTTATTTAAATAGTAGAGCGCGCCCTACCGCGCCGCGTCACCTTTAACCCTGCGATGGCGATTTCGGAATTTTATAACGCACTCGTCGCCGCCGCTGATCGAATTTTATTTCGCCAAGTACCAAGTTTATATTACACTTTATATCGGCCGACTCACTTGTAGGTCCATCGTCTCCTATTTATGTTTTATTTAACATCCACTTTCTGGATTTGCATGGATTTTATCCCCTTTCACAATGATAGCAGCGGATTTGGTTCGGGGACAAACTTTTTATGTTGGCGGTCGTTTTCATGTTGTTTAATTTATAATAAACCGTTAGGCGACCCTTTTTGCCCTTCTGTGGGTTTAGGACAATTTGATATTGCATCTCTTTTATTGGTGTTAGTAAGTTTGCATCTGTTAAGCAGTTTTGTATCATAATTTGTTATATAGGCAAATGAATCGGGCTACATAGTCGAGATGCTCCGCGGCAATAAACTGTTGTTGGATAAAAAACAAATGGCCGGATCCACGTCACCTCGCCGCAACGAGACAGACATTGTAAACGCAAGCAATATTGTAACCCGCCCGCAATCTCGTATCAACCGACCGAATGCCTCGGATACTTATGTAAATCGGACCAGGACCCCGCTTATTGTATATCTAATTTGATTTCTTTTGCAATACCGTGATGGGATTCAACGAATATTGGCTGTACCTGCAATATCGGGGTACGAAATGCCCGTGGAAGCATTTGCAGGGTTAAGTTATCAGCTATAGGGGTAGTTCGGAGGCGACTTTTTAAAATATTTATGAGAGAGTGAGATGAGAGGTCGCATTTGTCCCGTAATCCAATTTCGGGTTATGTCTTTGGGAAGTCCGTTATTCCGCGGGTAAGTTTGGGGTCAGCGTTTTATAAGTATTAATTAAGGATGTTGTATTCATGACGCGTCGGTGCGTTGCTTTTTGAGATTTTTTTGAGGTAGAAAAAGGGTGAAAAGAAATTTTCTTTTATAGGAAAGTTTCGTGAATTTTTTATTCGAGTACTTATCCGGCGAGAAGTGGGAGAGATTGACTTTATGTCCAACCCCGTGCCTATGTTTGACGACCTCCTTGGTCGAGTGGTTTGTACACCGGTTTTCATGGTGTCGCCATCTCTGAGGTCCCGGGTTCGATCCCCGGTCGGGTCAATTTAGAAATTATTGTTTTCCAAATTGTCTCTGGTCTGGGTGTTTTCTATGTATAACAAGTATGTATTTAAGTATTTTAAGTATGTTTATCCGTTGTCTAGTAACCATTTTACGAGTTTCTTCGAAGCTTCTCTTGGGCTAGATAATTGGTGTGATTGTAGGAAAGATTTATTTATTTATTTATTTATTTATGTTTTTGTACTGCGATCCAGTGATTATCACATGGAGGTCGAATGTAGTGTCGAATATGACTGACATGCAGTGTTTTAGTGTGGAAAGGCGTGGAAAAATATCAAATTATAACAATGAATCGTATCGACAATAAGAGTAAGCGTGAAACACTAGTTTTACATTTTGTATTTGACTCGCTTACTTAAAATTTGAATGTAACTACAATCACAGCTAGTTATTATAATTACAGTTTATATGCCCGTTCTTCTTTCTCCACAGCTAAAAGATGTCTTGAGTGGTTTTGCTTATCCATCCATATAGAGAAGGGAATTTAAGTTTAGACGATTCAAAATGCTTATTTTAAGCTTACTGAATAGAGAAATTTTATTTTAATTTTATGGTACTTACTTGGAGGACAAATGACCTACTTACAAGGAATCACAACGATAAGGATCAGGATCACGATCACACGAACGTCATTCAGTCACTAACTTTGAGTAACTTCGTTACAATTCTAAATTGGGATGCTATCATTTTCTAAATCAACTACTATAGAGCAGAAAAAAAAACAATGCAGTTGTAATTATTTTTTATCCTTGCAACTTTAGAGTTATTCGTTTGAAAGCATGCCAAAGTTAGCTCAATGGGGGCCGAGCACGCCACACGGAGTAACGGCAACTTTACAAAACTTGTATTAACGTGCCGATTTATTACTGACTTCCAAGTAATTAAGATAGGTACCTATTCCTCTACGACGTCAATCCTTCGCCGAAGCGCTTCAAGAAAAATACTTTTTCTTATAACCGAAAATGGCATAATATGAAAAGCATTTGAATTGTAAGGCCAAGGCACAACCATTTTTAATAGGTCATCCGAGTCAAAAAGTAAAATCGGATTTAGTTTATAATAATTTACATTACATAAAAGTACCTACTAGAATTTGCACTCAGCCTGTTAGCTCTACACACATTACAAACCAAAAAAACGTGTGTTCTTGCTACTCAGAGAATTTTTTTAGAACTAATTTTATATACGCATTGATGTTGTTTTTGCATTATTTTTGTACTTGACAAGATCACGTTAACGTAATTTTTCTATTAGTTACGAAACGTGATATTTCCAAGTAGGTACAACAATCATTCTTCATAAACAAAGTCACTCAGTATTTCTACCACTATTTACCTAACCTTAAAGTAAATGTCTTAACCGTTGCAATTAAGCTTTTCGTTAATGGAACCTTAACGAAATACACGACGTAACAATTACTCACGCCATTAAGCTTTCAAAACGCAGCGCGCTCAAATCAAAGATGCCTAAAACCTCATTGCAACTTCGGCCCGCCGCGCCGCGCAAGTAACACTTCAAAACGGAAAATTAATCTTATTCAAAAAGTTCCGCGGTAAATAAAACAAGTGCGCCGACGTCACAGCGCCGAAGTTTCGGCCGGCTGAATGGCCCGATCGCGACTGTTGCCGAACGCTGCCGACTGTTCGGAACAAATCAACACAGTTGTAACTGCAACGTCAACTTAATTAAAACAGCGAAAAGTTGGAGATTTAAAACCGGCGGGGAAGTGCGGCGCGAGCGGAGCGGGCGGGGAGCGGCTTTTGTTTCAGCTTCTATGGTCAACCTCACACGTAGGCACATTTAAACCACCTCTGTTGCCAAGCGGTAAGACCACCGGTCGCAGCCCTAGCTTGTTTTAAGTCAGTCTGTCTAGCTAACCAATAATTCCTGGTAGTATTAGATTTTTATCTGACCGCTGACAATACGGCGGCAATCGCGGTCCCTGAAACCCAGACTTCAGTTCTTACACTTGCAATGCTGATTTGCGGCAGATATAGGTAGGTTAGATCCTAGAGAAGATAGAGACCTACTGAAGATATTGCGGGAACATATTTTATGGTTTATTCCAAATGTTTGGTATATTATTACTTTCATAAATACTAATCTTGTTCGCTACGATGATAGTTCAAACAATATTTGAATACATTGCGTTACGTAATTACCCGCTAGTCGCGCCACCGTAAACGCTACCTGCGTCGCCCGCAAGCTGTCGAACGAAAGAAACTGCAGCGGAATATGGAAACAAGTCACGTTCGGAAATGTAGTTCATTTTGATCTGCGGAATGCGAAACTTTATCAGCAAATGCATTGACGAAGTAATGGAACCAGCCGTTTCAAAAACAGAAGAAACTTTTTTAATTACCTCTGCCATGCCGTTTTTAATAGCTACTTCTTTCTAATGTTGCTAATAGGTCAATATTACTGTATTTTAGTTTAAAAGGGTAGAAGCATAAGACCTGAGGAACTAAGGAGCATCAGGGCCGGCAACGCGTGCTTTGCAAACATTCAACAAAACCTGTCTACCAGATCAGTATCATAAATAAAATGCTTACCAAATGCTTAAATAATACTTACTGCCTACAGTTTCACTTACTGTCCTTTAAATTTTAATTGAGGGTTCAGTACAACAATACGTCATCGATAAAAAGAAGAACCATCTCAGTCCCTGTCGAAAAAACTCAATTAAAAATAAACCGTCCTTCCGTACGATGCACTCTATTTAAAGACTTACACACATGACAAAGTTGATTAAAAAAATGCACTTTACCAGGCACTGCTTCGGCCGGTCCAGGGTAAGCGACTCGCGTCATCTCTCTATTAGCGGCAACTTTAACTCGTTAAGTTCCCCGCCAAATTGCGTGTCGTGGCGACCAGTTCCCCGTCCAGCTGTCCAGCTGTTCTATAAAGGGGTGGAGTCCTGCTCGCTGTCGGTCGTGCTACGTTTTTGTTTCCGTACCTGGAATTGTGAGCTGCTAATTCCGCTTTCGAAGTGTGTGTGACTTGAGCTTTGAAATTGGTAGTTGTCTTTTTTTACATAGACTACTTAATTAACATAACCGCCTAAAAATTAATTTAACCGATAAGCCACCGGTTTTACACCCAGAGGTCCCGGGTTTGATTTCCAGCGGGGGGCACATATTTGTGTGCTCGGTTCTGGTTGGTGGTACGGCTGTTAAGTCCGCCTGGCTAGCTACCACCATCTTATCTAAGTCTGTCGCCATAACAACGATGTTTATAGCATTGTTGTGTTCCGACAGTTTGAGATAAGATAGCCAGTTCCTCAGTGGTTGAGGATTCCGGGTGAAGCGCGCTTCCACCGTCAGCCTTATCGTCACTTACCATAGGTGAGATGAAGGCCAAGCGCTTACCCGTTCTAAATAAAATAAAAATAAATAGGTGGTAGGAATCGGTCTCTTATTTCATAATAAAATTTAAAGGAATGCTGAATTATTTTTATGTTAAAGTAGGTAATTATAAAGTTGAGATATAGAGTTAACTAATAAAAGATAAAGAAGAAAGAATGAAAGAACAAAGTTTTTAATTTTCTAATTAAAACAAACGTTCAAAATCATATCTTAAACGTTATTTTATTTATTAAGTATACATATATATTTATTTCAAAAATTTAATTCTTTATTCAGTTTTGCGGCATATTCGTAAAGTGGTAGTTGCCGAACAAATGCTACACGATAAACCTTTACCGTGTAGCACAGCAGCACTACAACTACACAACTACACAAAGAACACTATTAACCCCCACAGAGACGCAACGCATCAAAGAGCCACGTATGCACTTAATCGGGCGAGCTAACGTGACGGCGTCCATCGATTGGGGCAGGAAGGGGGAGAAAGGGGGGGAATGGGAAGAAAGCTTTAAAAACACAGCCAGCGGCGTCTCCGCGACGGCCCAATACGTCCCCGGCCGGCCGTCGATTACGACCTGCATACGGCGGGGTACAGTCCGCAGAGGAGGTCCCATTTGCTCCGAACTACTTTTGTATGTTATGCATTTCCCTTTTTTTCATTTTACTAGTAAGCCTCGGTGGTCAAGTGGCTAAGCGCTCAGCGCGATTACCGGGGGTTCAGGGTTCAATTCCCAGATCGGGCAAAATGTTTTTCGGATTCTTCCGATGCATAGACAACCCGGGCTATGTGGTCACCAGCCCGCATTTGGCAGGCGCGATGACTAAGCCAATACCCATCTATTGTAGTGATGACTTGATTTCATTGATGGAGACCTTTGCCCTGCATTGGGACAGTAAAGAGGCTGTTGTTACTTTACTTACGAGTCAGCACTTGGTCATCTCACCTGATATTAAGTTTTTTATAAATAAAAGAAGGAGGCAATCGAGCAGGCGGGTCACCTGATGGAGAGTAATCACCGCCGCCCATGGACACCCGCAAAACCAGAGGAATCGCAGGCGCGTTGCCGTCCTTTAAGGAAGGAATAGGCTCGTTTCTTGAAGATCCCTAAGTGATGATAATACCGAACATAGAAGCGCAATTCACACGGAATCCTTAACTACTGAGGATACTACTTTGTACTTACTTTACTCGGATACTTTTTTGTATGTACCTATTTTTTAAATGCAATGATTCAGTGAAAAGTTATAACTGATAAAAACTGTAAAAAGTTTGTTATTCACGAACCATTGTAATCCTAATACCTCCCTAAGCCGGACATCGAATAAAACGCTTTGACCTACCTCGGTAAACCCAGGGCATCCGCATATCCGGCCAAACGCTTTGCCAGTCACCGAGGTGACAGAAATAAAAACAAGACAGCAATTAATTCAGCTGAAGTCAGCCGAGCTATATATATATATACGCGAAAGCACTTGCTTTCGCGTTATATTTTTATAAAGACAAGCCAATTTTATCCAACAGCAGAGCAATGGCCACCCTTCCTTCTTTCTACTTATATCGGGGGTTAAAGTTACTCGCGTCCGTAGGTTTACCCTTGAGACCCTACACGTGACCCCTGGGTGGTGCTAAATGAGTGACACTGACTGAGTAGTAGAGCCACGCTGCGTTGCAGCATGCATTTGGCCGGTTCGCCCGGCGTAATACCACCCTCTCACGAATATCCGGCGTGAAATAATAACACTTGGTGCTGTTGTGTTTCGTCCGGCCAGTGATGGTTCCGAAGGTCCCCCCCCCCCCCCCTCACAATTCCTATTCCATTATTTTCCTTTCTTAAAGGTCGGCAACGTATCTGCGACTCCTATGGTTTTGCGGGTGTCCATGGGCGTGGCTGCTCGTTTGCCTCCTTCTTATATAAAAAAAATATCTGTCTGCCGCTACAGTGTTTAGATTTAACTAAATTTTAGTAAATTTATTATTTTCTTAGTTTTGGCGTCAATAAGAGTCTGTGAAGGCTTATATTGAATAATCTAGTTGACTTTGCCTTGGCTTTGACGTTGCGGACGGTACATCAGGCGGGCGCGGAAACACACGAGCAGCGGTAATGCAACATTCGTTATTTTTCGCCACCTTCGTATTGATTAGCGCTCATTGGTGCCCCGCCTGACGTGTGTACAATGTACACGGCACATTATTTAGTCTCGCTTCTCTCTGCAACTATGTTTCTGAAGAAGCTACTGAAATGAGTCGTTATAAGGCAGTCCACTTGAGAGATGCTTATGGCAGTCCTGGATCACCCGGCGATGGCAGCAATAGGAGCTTTTAGTGGGTACTCCCCCTCCCTTTTGGGGGGCAGCACATAACCATCAGCGTCCCCCCAGGCGCAGTGGTTTACGTAATGCATTTCTGAATGAGTAAAAAAAGCATTCTATAATGGAATAGAACATATTATGGTATTAGTGTATAAGTAATTATTTTTGGACGTTGCCTAATTATTGCGCATTCAATTGCATTTACCATAGCAATAGTACGTATCTTAAATAAAACATCAAAATTCATTAGTCGAGACTACATTGTTTTATTTAAGTAGTAACATAGGATGCTCCTACTTCAAAATAGCTACTGTGGAACATCTAGTCGTAAACAGGAACTAATAAGCCGTAACGTCACTCCGAAACACAGACTCAAAGCTAATCCATTCCGTCCCAAAGTCAAGAGTGTCAGTACAGACGCAGGCTGGGCCGTTCTTTGTGGAATTATTTACTGCACCGATGCAGGCGGAGCTGGTATCTTGCAGACTCCGTCTGTGCACGAGTGACGTGACAACTTGTCACGGGCACGCCTCACCCGCCAGGGCTGGCGCATCCGAGTTCTTTGCCGTTTTTTTCCCAAACGTGTTGGCAATACTGTTACATTTCGTTTCAACTGAAAAATGCGCCTGAAATTTTATTGTGACGTTTGCTCGTAATTTATTGCAACTGTACATTATAGGTTCACCTTTAATTTTGTTTACAACATTGAGTTGTTAATTAATCTATCTAGTAAATACCTAACAGATTATTTCGGTGTTGTTTTAATAATATCGACGTCAATATCATCCCATCACCAAACAACAACTTTATTTACCCGGTGAAAAAGTAACAATACTGTTGTTAATCGTACTTTTCGTTTGTGTCTTGGTATAATCAGTTATACTCATTTCATTACTTTTAACTTGATACTTTGTAATAAATATGATAAAAAAACCACAAAATAACAATAAAATTTGTTACAACCCCATAGAGACATTTTCTCTGAATGCAGAGTGACTGCATACAATGTTATGAAATATAAACTTTTTCTTTGATAACCAGATATATTGAATAAAATTTTCTTCCCAGCAACAAGAATGTTTGAACAACAAAACTAAAAATCACAAACTTTATAACATTTTCTTTTAGTTTTGCAGTTAGGTAAAAGAAGAATACGAAACTACACTATATACCTGTAAAAAAATATTGTGTAGTTATCATCGCTGCACAATTTATAGAACTTTATAGAACTAATAATGGCAATTACAAAACAAAATAAGAGACAGGTAAAATCCGAAAAAGCTACCATCGGTTTATAATTTTTTGTGTCACTATTCATTTTAAGAACAGATACAAACAAAATCTGACAAAAAATTAACTTAATATATATTTTTTTAAATAAAAGCATCATTAATTAACACAAAATAGCCGATCAAAGTAGCCGCCCCCACCGTCTTGGCCGTTCCTCTCCTAGCTGCGAGCCGTTGCACTTTAATCAGTGAATCAGAAATGATGGGTGTCCCCTCCAGCGCGAGCGCGACAGTGACGCGGCGCTAGAGACGAGCGTCTTTATTATTCATATTCACATTTTGGCCTGCAATTAGCATATTCTAGCAACAGCTCTTTTAAAATATAACTACTTATTAAATCTAGCCTTTGCTTTGTTGCCACCATCAGTCTCTCAAAGTTTCGATTCCTTCAGCGATTACTTATAACATTTTATACTTAGTTTGGTTTAGGTAAGATGGCCAGTCAGTAATTGTGTGACAGTTCCTAAACGGTTGAGGATTCTGGGTGAAGTGCACTTTCTTTGGTCTTCCAATAAGCTGAAATGAAGGACAAGCTCTTCCCCGGTGTTAAAAAACAATGCTACCAAAATTTCAAATAGTACGTTACCTGACCAAGCACCTAAGGAAATCGTAAATGAATTCATGTCTTTCTCACAGCAATTACAACACTAAATCAATTGACTAAGATGTAATTAAACATTGTCACAACTCCAAAAACTAGTGAATGTCGTCTGTCACTCACCGGTAACTGGTAATGAACGTTCAAATGATACGTGACATGCAATAGTGTCAGAACTACCAAAATAAACCAAGACGGTAGATCTGCGAACAACTCTGTAGCGGCGTGTCATCGCTCGGGACATCTCCTCTGACGCGGCGGTGACTTGGGGGCTTAAGAGGTAAGATAAAGCGGCGCAAACGTATAAAAATGATGTGGCTGAAGTCACAAAAGGCATGACGAGACGTGACGTGAGAAAACTTTTATTCTGACAATATTATTTTCGTACTGAAATACTATATAAAACTTAATAAGAAAAATATTCTGAAGTTGATTCACTTACTTAGGTAATTTTTTTCATGTTCATTCTCTTTGGTACGTGTTTTTTTTTATTTTAAATCTATTTAACAAGGCTTAAAGCATATTTTAGTTAACTTTCAGATGTTACTTAAACTTAAGTTTTAAAAGCTGTCTTGTACTGTTAACTGTTCTAGAAAGTAAATTATTATGAAAGGATAACTTGTCGGGTTTATTGCCGGTCTTTTTTCTATAAATGACAATATGCCGAACTAGTCAGAGGTAAAATCACATCTATTTGAAAATACTACTAAAAAGAACTTAATTACATAAAACAATGTTTACTTTTCTTTCATTCAGAATTAATAGTATAGCTAGCTAGTATCGGTTAACATTGTTACAGAACTGCAGAAACATTGTGTCACATAATTCTTATTTGGCAGAAAATATACTTTGTTATATGATTGAGAGAGTAACATAGAACTGGCATATCGCAACGAACAAAGACGGATAGTTGTCTTGACAGCCCAGCACAATTCAGTCGTGGCCTGTCATCGCGCGGGGACAGTTCAGTACTGACGAGACGTGAAGGGCGGCGCGACGCACAAGCGGAAGCGAGTTAGACAATATTAGACGTATGTCATGACAAATGTTAATAACTATGACCGGAGTACTACAACCGTGTCTTGTAGCGGTGAAAGAATACTACCACCTCTTCCCTTGGGTTGCGTAAAAGGCAACTAACGGATTAAAGACTAAACGTACACAGCATAGAGCGGCGATGTGCTCACCTCATGTGCAGTCGCTATTTGGTGAAAAGTGGACTATGGTGGAGGACTGCTTTTGCTGTCCTCATTGCCTGGTCTCTGACTAACCCTTCGGGGGTAATAGTCGTGATTATGTATGTTTGTATAATCGAATTTTGCAACATCTGATTTACGAATTAAATTCATAATAGAGCACATCATAATATCGGTGGTACATTTCTTGTATTATCTATTAAGTATGTGGTGAAATTTTAAGTCATTTACGGGATTGTCGATTTTATTTTAGTCTATTTTAACATAATTGTCCCTTGAGTGTCCGTGACGTACCTAGCTACAGATAAGGGGTGTCATTAAAAAAAAGCCTTCATAACTCGTAACTCGTAACTCGTGTAGGTCATAGTTAACCTGACTAACTGCGATAGGAATTTTACAGCAATTGGTCGAACGCTCGTCAAAAAGCTTGTACCAATTGTATTGCACTACCCCTATTTAATAAACTTTTTAGCTGATTCCGACTGCACATTACTCAAAGCGAAGTTGGCCGAAGAAGCTGACGGTCCTCAAAGTTAGGCTTTTGCTGTCAACTGCAGCAGTCCCCGATCGCTCGTCACTCGCGCCCAACTCTCCAAGTCTGGAGTGAAATTTCCAGCGCTGCCGCCCCGAGTAAACTTGGAGATGGCAGCGATGCTCGCGTCATCTCGACGCAAGTTGCGCGCGCGGTGCCCCGGCGGGCTGACGGCGTTTTAACTTGCATTTAAGTTGGTTGTCGCATATGTAATTATAATTTAAACAATAAAGTATCGTGTAATTATAATTAGGTTAGTGAGCTACAACACTCTTTTGTTTTATTAATTTATTACAAAATACACAGACATTTAACGTTCTGCCATTTCTAATTTTACAGTTTAGTTATTGATGCTAGTTTAATGAAATATACTAAGTTACTATGGAGATAGTAAAAATGGGTAAAGAATTTTAACGTGTGGCAATCGCCAGACTATCTGAAAGATTAAAAACTACAAAGTTAAACATAGCAGCAGCCACTAGTCGTTACTGAAAGCAACAAAATAAATTTTCAAGCAGAAACGACACTTTGAAATATTTAACTAAGCTGACCGAGCAGTAATTCTCGAAACTAATACCAACAACGTCCCTAACCAAAATTACAGCGTCCATAAACAGGAGCAGTACAATAACAAATAACGACGTAATATCAAACTGGCATTGCAAAGCCGTCCGTCCAGCGTTCTTCAGGCGAGTAGATGGCGCTCGAGTGCGCCCGTGACAGTCATTTAAAGCTGGCCACTGACGATCAGTTTTGTGCGTCAGTCCAGGCGTAAACGTCACTCTAAATGGTTTTACGCCAAACAGATTTCCCCATTCACTGGCGTCACGCCGGCTCGTCAGTCTCGACCGGCCGGTACAATCAATTTTGAACTTTAATGTTTGGCTCTAAGGATCAATATTCATTGGAGAAGTTCGAACTGACGCGAAACAATCAATTTTGAACTTTATTGTTTGGTGCTAAGGATCAATATATTCATTGAAGAAATTCGAACTGGCCCGATTGGAGTGACGATCACACACTCACGGTCAGTTTGGCGCGACGCGCCGGCTTTACGTGTCGCACCGTCAGTTAAAACTCTGGAGTGACGTTTCGACATTCACGATCAAATTTTAGACTGACGTCAGTTCAACTGATGGGAAAAACTGATCGTCAGTGGCCACCTTAAGACAGTGACGTGACGCCCCCCCTCCCCCCACCACCCGCCCCACCCGCCCCCCCCCTGCCAGATAGATTGATATTGCTGCAGCGAGCAGACGTAAGACGGAGCGATTGCATACGATGTAGTTTTTGTATATGGCGCACAGAGAATTTATGATACGACATTTTTCGAGTTGAGTGATGGGCTCTGTCTGGAGTGCCAAAGTTGATATTGCGAATTAAATGTGCCTGCTGTATGGCGAATTCGAAATAGACATCTGTCGAACTGTGTAGAATGTCATTGTTAAACTTTGAAGAAAAACCAGTTTTAGTTTTTACTAAAGTTTATTCAACGCCTACGTTTGTCTTGAATAAACCTATCGATACTTGCTTTGGTTGTCATGTCATGACGTGTTGAAATGACACATTCGCTATCATTATCTGCCTAAGCATTTCGCACAGCTGACCTCACGTTTTCCCACATATACCTACGATGGACTATGTTATAGTTCTTTCGAAAACTGTATATCTTATATAAAATCTGATATTGAAGTTGCCTTTAAATAACAAACCATTCGTGATAATATTCGATATCACCAGCAAACATAAAACGTAAATAATTTTCTATTCATTTGCAACCCTTCAGGTTGAAAAGTACCCGATGGACGCAAACGAGACGCCCGGACGGCGTGATGGCGATCCAGAGACAGTGACGTGACACGCCCGCCCCCCCGCCCCCTCCTTGCGAGGGGGGGTGCATATTGACCCCACCCCGGCCCGGATAATAAGGGGGCTATGGACTGTGGAGGAAAGTCGTGGCATCTTTTGTGAAATGGTGTACAATTTAAAGTCGCATTTCAAAATTTGCAACGTCAATTATTTCGTTTACATTACCTCTGAATTTTAAAGCTCTCTCAAATCTCATGACCGAGCACAACATTTAGCGAAAACGAATGGATCCGCTATAGAATCTTAGATTGCGAATTCCTGAAAGGCTGAACACGAAAAGTCGCCGCGCAAATCCGGTAAATTTGAAATGTCAACAAAAGGTCTGTCAGTGACGTCGCGTCATTTGCACAAAATTAAATGCCCCAAAGACGCGGCGTCAACGTCGCGTCGTCGGCCCTCTGGTCACCTCGTCCCCGCCCCCGCCCAAGCCGGCGCCCCCGCAGGCGCCCCCGCCCGGTGGGCGCAGGGGTCGCAGCAGATGGATTGATATCGCCGCGAATGCAGGTGGGTCGGCGATCTTGGAACAATAGCGATTTATAAACTTCTGTCTTGCGCTGTGAGTTACATGGTGTGAACGATGCTTGTCCTAGTTTTTAATTGAACTCTGACACCTTTGAAGTGCAGAAGCGTTTCTACAACTTTTAATAATGCCATGTTATGATATTTGTCTATGATCTTGTTCCATTGGATGTGTATTACAATCACACACATAGGTACTTATACTTTACTAATTGACATTTTAAAAACGAAGAGGTACTAGGTAATGTATATTTTTTTGGTAACATTCAGCCATAATTGGTTACATAGTTATATGATAGTAAATTATTTGAAGATCCAATTTATCTCAGAGCCAACTCTTTCAATGCGTTTATAACCATTCAACAATTCATTTGACAACAAACATATCGTTACCGCACTCGTGTAACGAGCCATTAACCACGTCAGTTCGGTGGCCAACCGAAAGAAATTCAAATTGCCAAAACAAAGCTCATTATCGAGATAAAATGACATGTTAGCAACACTAATAAAGAAAGAGTGACATAAATGAATCGTCGAACTTCCTAATGAGAGTTGAAAAAGTGAAATACCTAACGTCCTTCTCTTTCACCCCATAAAAACACGACAAAGACACATGTCCCCCCTTATTATCTTCAATTAAGAGTCGCTGATAATGTTCCGTGACATACGTTCGACGTGGCCAGTATTTCAGAAGCTGTTTTTGCTTTGATGGCCATTAGTTATACAGTTCATGTTATAGTGGGCACTTCTGGGAGTCAGAGCTTTTTAGCGGGTGGTATAAGGCAATGTAAACTCTACGTACAGGTGTTAAGTGTGATATTAAGTCCAAGAGTAAGTTTGCAATGCAAGCCCGTGAGTGATTCGCGTGAGACGGTGAGTGATGGCTGACCGTTAGGTGTGATTAGTTAGGGAACTCTCAGATCGAGGGAATGCTAGGTGATCGATGTTATCATTTAATTAGGTACATAGTGACACTAAAAAAAAATTGTATGTTCATATAAATCATCTTCTCTATCCGTGTGTGGAACTTAACGCTTTGATAGATTATTTTAAAAAATGTAGAGATTCTTGCAATTGTTGAAAACGACTCAGTCATAATTTTAACTGATTTAGCGTAAACCTGGTTTAAGACATCATTGACAACACTATCAGTTAAATTAAGTTGATAGTTAGACGAATTGATATTTGGAACTGGATAACAAAGCGAACAGTCACGAACTCAGTTATATTAACATTTTATGACTCTATCATTTTTCTATGAGTCACAACAATTAATTTAATGAGTGCAGATACATAACTGTACTCGTGACTGTACCGCGCTAAGTACTTGAAGCTCTTAAAATATGGTGAAATAGTAAAAACTTTTATTGTCTACGAGCTAAATATTTTCCAACGATCAATCCATCGAAATGTCAACTAAATCTCGTAAGAATTCAAAGATTTCACGTCGTTAACCTACTAAACGCATACTAGTGTGAAATTCTCAAACAAATATAAAGCCATTCATTCGTGTTTAGGTGCAAACAAAAAGTACGTGTTCCTCGCTGTGACGCGATCAGATTGGTCGAGGAGCATCTCACCACCGCACTACCAACACCTATTGAGGTATTACGAGTAATTAGACTCGTCACCGCGAAACAAGTTTTTGCGCACTAAGTTGCGGCTCATGGGTTGCAAATAGGATTGCAGGTAGGGTACCCTAAAATAGAGTATTGTCCTCTTTTTTATGTAGGCGTACTCTATAATCTACGACACCAATAAAGTACGCTAAAATACTCTGTTTACGTAAAACTGATCGTTACTGGTTATGAGTACTTACGAGACTAAAAAAACTGGTATCCACAGCCACAAAATTTGGGTGTTTTATAATATTGAACGTTAGGTTTGGTTAACCTACACATTACATTGGACAAGGCTGTATGAACTCGATCTCTTTGCCTTTCCCGAAAGGGATAAATTTTATTAACTAAAAAAACATAACATTTTGTCTGTTCCGGCTACTTCAGCGTTCACTAAAAGAGTCTTCTCCCATAAAGAATGTAAAGTGGAGAGACGAAAGGAATAGAGTCTTAAATTAAATAAAAAACGAGTTGATAATATATTTAAATTTAAATTTTGATTGCAAAGAGGCTGTACATGTACTTACTCTATTTTTGTTGTAACAAAATGCAAAAATACTTTATTCGTCCTAAAAAAAGGTGGCAACCCTAGTTGCAAACGCCTTAGTGATTGTGAGTGGTCCAGGCGATTGTGCACCTTGTGGTCGCAAATCAGTGCGCAATAAAATGCTTCGCGGTCTCTAGTTATAATACCTCAACGCCGACACCCCGTGACGTCAGGTGCGCCGCTGACAAATCTCGTATCGGCGGCTGTCAATCGACTGTTCGCCTATGATTTATATTTACAACTTTTCGATTTCCATCTTTGGTACGACTACGTATACTTACCTACGCTTACGTAGGTACTTGCGTACTTAAGCGTACGCGAAAGCACAAGTTTGTAAGTGTATTCTGTGCTTAGAATAGCAAATGATCACAAACGATCTTAATAAATCGCCTCAAAAAAGCTTTTAAATGATTGTACAGCACGCATTGGGCCGGCTCGCCCGGCGTGATACCACCCTTTCACGAATATCCGGCGTGCAATAATGGCACTTGGTGCTGTTGTGTTTCGTCCGGCCAGTGAGGGTTCCGAAGGCCTATCCCCCCCCCCCCCTCACAATTCCTGTTCCTTCCTTAACCCTATTCGTTCCTTAACCCTATTCCTTCCTTAAAGGCCGGCAACGCGCCTGCGATTCCTCTGGAGACCCGCCTGTTCATTGGCCTCCTTTTTTAATTTAAAGTAAAAGTAAAGCTTTAGTTAAACTTATATTTTCTGCCGTCGACATTATGTATTAATATACCAAACACTATATCGGTAGTTGATCTGATATGTGTAAATGTACTTACCACCCCATATTCGTATATAACTTAATCTATAAAAATACCATTTCACCCAGATGTTTATATGTACCATATTAATATACGATACCGGTCGAAGACATTATGTATAAAAGTACCATATACTATACCGGTAGCACACACCGCATGATATATACGTAGTGTTATTTAAGTTTTGTTTGGAGCACAAACCAGAGACGGCTACTTTTTGTCGAAGGTGCTCGCGCCCACATTAATTCCTTTTGTCTCTGCCGTGTTTTTTCTTGGTGAAACGAAAAATACGTCTGTCCTGTCCGTACGTGAGGTTAACTTGTCCTTTTAGTCGCATGTGGACGGCAAAATAAATAGTCTGATTTCTTTTGTAAATATATTTTTAGAGGAAGCTCCGTTAATGAGAATGTAGAGTAGAGGAACTCACGAATACATATTAATTATTAATTTTGTTAAGTAGAAGAAAGTTTTAGGTATAATTAGAAAATAATATTGTTTCCTAATGTTGAAAAAAACTTTGATAGTCTATAGTCATTGTTTAGGCAGTTTAATTTAAGTTTTAAGTTTAGGTAATAATGATTATGAATGATTGTGATCCAGTTTGAACCGCCTCTGTGGTAGTTCATTAGAAGAACCAAAAAAATGGAACACCGGGTTCCACGTTATGGAATACAAAAGTAAAATAGCTTCAATATGATATGATTGTATTAAAAAACAGTCAGGCCTGTACGAAATCAAGTAACAAAGCAGAAAAAGATACGACCCCACAAGGTCATAATGTGAGAGCAAACAAATTCAGATTTCGAGGCGCAATCTAAGTTGGCCCTTTGCGTGGCCCTTCCCTTGGCCCTTTACTGGCTGACCTGACGCGGGCACACTTCCTCCAAGGGTGAGGGCACAATCACTAAGGCTCGGACTACATGCATACGGAATCAGTCCGGCCCGGGAAAAAACCAAATTCGGCAAGTAATCGACTACACGCGCTCCGTTTTGAATCCGGAGAGAAATTTACTCAGTCGGTCTCTAGCACTTGCGCTGGATAGTCGTCTAGTCGACAATGGAAAGTTTAACTTTAGTTGAAATTGTATGCTTAGCTGTAGCCGTTAAGAGGCCTATTACTTACATCTCGACTGTGATTTTTGCGTAAAATGCCCATTTTCGCATTTTGTTGTAATTTAGCAGTTGTATTTATCGTTATTATCGAAATAGTATAATAAATTCATGCTTAAAATTACAAATGTCCTTTTGCGAGGATAAGCTGAGTTCGGACGGCCGGCGCGTCGCATTTTGAAGTAATTTTACAGTTGTATTTCTCGTTTTTATCGAAATAGGATAAATAATTAATTATAAAATATTTATTCATTATGAAGTAAGTAACGATTATTCTGGTATAAATTTTGCTCAATAATATTATCGTAGATAGAAGAAATTCACGGTTACCTTAAAGCAATTTTCAAAGTTTTTTGGTTTCGAATAAGATTTTTTTTTCTATATAAAATCAATGATATCTAAAAATTCCGAGACCGCTACGCACTTTAAGACTATATAAGTGATAACATTCTATTTTTTTTATTTCATTTGTTTAGAACAGTACTTAGTTCAATCTAGGAGCTCAAAAAAGTGCCTTCCCGCATTTTATGAAAATCTTTCTCTGCAATTTTGGGTTTAATTAAAAATCTTTATTATTGAAATTTTGCATTCACAATGCTATATAAGTAGTTGTAGAATAAAATGTTTACTAGAAAAAAAACAACCAGTTTCTGGAAAGCTCGAACGGGATTCGAACCCGTGACCTTTGGATTGCCGGTCCACTGCTCTAACCGCTAAGCTACCTCTCGGAAACCCCAGAAGACTCTTGAATTATTATTTTTTTATCGGGTAAGCGCTTGGTCTTCATCTCACCTTATGGTAAGTGACGATAAGGCCGAAGGTGGAAGCGCGCTTCACCTGGAATCCTCACTGAGGAACTGGCTATCTTATCTCAAACTGCCGAAACACAACAATGCTATAAACATCGTTGTTATGGCGACAGACTTAGATAAGATGGTGGTAGCTAGCCAGGCGGACTTAACAGCCCTACCACCAACCAAACCGAGCACAAAAAGATGTACCCCCCGCTGGGAATCGAACCCGGGACCTCTAGGTCTGAAACAGGTAGCTTAGCCACTAGACCACACAGGCGGTTAAATTTTATGATTTTTTCTAGTAGTGCTGCAAGCCAGCGGTATTACGTCACTGTGAAGTGTGTGTGCGTGTGTTTTTTTCTAGTAAACATTTTAATTAAAAGGACAAATTATTACAAAAAGATAAGGAAATAATATTATGGCCGGAACATGGGTCTAAAACAGACTCAGCTACAATCAACAGTCTGGTTGGCATTTGTTAAATCACCCGGACCCTAGTATTTGTCCGGTGCGTCTTATACAATTATTAATACAGGCTTCTCAAAGGAGAAGATCAGAAGTAAACATAGACCAACTGTTTATTTCAGTAACAGGAATAGTTAAGACTGCCACCAGGACTATGTTGTCTGGATGGATAAGATCCATTTTTAAAGTTGCAAATATAGAAAGCACCTCCGGGCAGCATACGTTAAGCAAAATTTACAAAAAGCGAGGCCGCTACGCATTATTCCAAAAGCTATTCTACATTATTCAATAAGTCAAAATTGTTAATGTATTTTGGTTTCCGAGATCCGCAACGCCAAAATTGGCCATTTTACGCAAAAATCGCAGTCGAAATGTAATTGGAATAAAAATGGAAACAGAAGAAAGTGAAAAGATATTGGGTTAATCCGTTTCACATAGACCGCATAACGGAATATGAATTCTACAAGTCTTATACAAATATAAGGTTCTTTTCTGATAAATTCTACGAACACTACTACTACTAGTGTACTAGTAGTAGGGTACTATTATTTATTCTGTGCTACTACTACTATCACCATAATGAGGCGCTCGGAATCAACTACTATTTTGCAGTTTGGCTTGCGCACGCGACGCGACCGACCGCTTCGAGCGTCTGTCATCGACTGGCGCGTGATTCCTCCGGACCGGACCGGAACGGACGTTTCTCGAGTTCTCGTGTGGTCAGCTCTATACAACTTCATACGATATTGATAGGCCCCGCCCCCCGTGCCGAAAAATAACGGACCGGCTACTCGGAGACGTCCGGAGCATGTTTCGGTTGCTTCCGGGTGAAAATCGGGATCGGAAGGCCCCTAATCACATGTAGTCGATGCAGTAAAAACTCATATATTTGTTTGAGCTACGGAATGAATCCGGGGCCGTGTTTTTTCGGGTCCGTGTGATTCCGGATGCATGTAGTCCGAGCCTAAAGGGTTTACCTTGCGAAAAACGACACATTCGTTTTGTGTAAATATAACAAAATAAATTAATACCTACTACTTTGTATAATAGAATTGTAAAACAGTAAAAGGGTCAGAACCAAGCGCTTTTGTTTGTGCTTTTCACAGCTTTTCTGAGAAAATTTATCTAATGGATTAATGACATAACTGTTAAGCGATGTACTTGAATAGAGGTAAATTCCTGATAAATCGTGTTACTGACAAGTAGAACAAAAACGCTTTTCTTCTTTCAATAAGGAAAAATAATATTTTATTATACTTTGGATAATACCGTGGTACCTAACAAGACGGACTTATAACCAGCGCCACCACCAACAAAACCATGCACAATATTATACAGAGTGGGAAAAAAAACCGTGGTAGAGGAAAAGTACTCTTAATATTGATGATAGCAAATTTTACTGAACGGAAACATTCTTTTATTTTTAAAAATAACTAAACTGCTTTTTTGATTATTGAAAAATTTTTGAAGTTTGAGCCGCAAATCGAACAAGTGAAATGTAAAAAAAAATATCTTGTATTTTATGATACCAACCGAAAGAGTCATTCTTAAAGATTTTCGAGAATTTCTTTTAAGCAACTTATTATCTTAAATTAAAGAATGACCAAGAAAAATAATGTATACATTGTAATGCTTACTACTAAGAATATATCACTTAACTTATGAATTGTTCAAAATTGGACCCATTTTCCCGTATGCACACGCGTATTGTTGGTCTTTCTTTAATTTAAGATACTATGTTGTTTAACCCAGATATTACTGAAACTTTTTTTGTTTCGGATTGCACTGATTTTTGAATATGTTGTACTAAACCAAAGTAGTATTAATAAAAAAATATTTTTAAAAAAATTCGTCGTCCGGAAAAGTCGGAAAACGAGTGGCGTTATAACGCCCGGTAGTAAGATCGGCTACTAAAACTAAAGCATTTTTGGAATTAAATTAAACACAGAACATATTGATTACAATGGTTTATATGCCAAGAATCTAAACATTGGTATGATAGGAACATCAAAACAAAACATATTTTTTGGTCAAACCAAAAAACATATCTACCCTAAACTAGTTGCACCTCCACAGTTTATACTCCCCATCAGATCGGTTTCCCGCGTGCAAATTGTTTGCAGCTATGGCCTCCATAGTATGGTACCATAGCTTCGTCAATGCTATAGCTTTGTTCAAAAGGTGCCGTGTCTGAAAAAAAATAATTAAGTAAGTAAATCAAACAAAAGCCTGCGTAAGGCCGTTGGCGTTGGCCTGCCCAGTACATATACCTGCGTGGTATACCACGACATAACCGCTCTATAAAAGTATACCCAAAAACACTTTATTTCTGAAGTAGTTATATTAGCGATGATTCTTTTGGCTTGCGTACAGATTTGTGTAATGTACCATAATTTGTATTACTTCATCATTCATCATACCCTCATAGTAATACAAAGATGACTGTAAATTTTTTGGGCCCTCACGATCCTGACACTGTGTAAATTCACTTCGATGGTGCCTGTTGCGCCACGTAAACTATTGGGTTTAGCTTACACTAGAAGTGACGTTCCCCGATGATCAGCTTATAGATGGAGTGGAGCAAGAAGTAGAAGGTATCTGTTGATCCACATATTCTAGCAAGCATTCATTGACAGTGCGTATTCTTTTTGCTAACACAGACAAAGATAAATCATTTTCAGAGACCTCACTGTCTGAAAACGTATCATCATAAATGTAATCTCTGCTGGAGCTCTTAGCTGGGTACCTGAAAAGTAATAAATACATTGAAATGGATTGTTAGTGTTGTGATTGAAATTAACTACGTGATATGCTCAAAATAATAACCAAACCTGGGAGATTATGTTATGTCACATATTCTTCATCACCAGAATCTTCTTCTGTTATTTCGGTATTTGGATTTTCCGGTGGAAAAATTGTAATTTCACTGGGCAGATCGTTGTCAAAATTTATATTGTGTAATTTATCAACATGTGATTGAGATTCAAAGGTCGTTTCATCAGTGATCTAAAACTTATTAGTAATAATAAATAGACGTCAATTTTACTACCGGTCGTTATAACGCCACCAGTTTTTATATAAGATTTTTTTTTATGAAAAACCGTGAAATTCGAAGTTATTTTATGTTCATATTATATCAAAATACCAATACTTTACTTCATTCTACGTTGTAGTGTTAATTACTTTATTTATGTGCTAAAAAACTTACCTTTTTGAAGCCATGTCGCACTGCAATCACACTGTTAATTTAAAACACGTCTGTAATTCAAAATAATATACGCGATGTGACAAATAGTAGGTCCACATTATAGACGGACCGTTTCTGATTACGGTAATGTAAGACAATCTTTGTTTAAACAACATTAAACATATAAATTTGGAGGGTAGATGTAACACTCAATTAGTGGCGTTATAACGGACGGTAGTAACAAGTGGGTTAAAAGAAATTGATCCTTATGAATGACTGTTTCGGTTGCGTTGGTATCATTTTTTATCACATTTCACCGGATCGTTTCCCGGCTCAAGCAGGTGTTTTTGCAAACATCTTTAAATGCAGTTTTAATTATTTTTGAAAATAAAGGAATGTTTCGTTTCAGTAAAATTTGCCATCATCAATATTAAGGGCCTTTTTTTCCACCCTGACCTCAGTAGGAATCGAACGTTTGAGACTGGTACTCTGCCCAATCCACAAAGACGTTTAAAAAAAAAGATGGCAGTCGTTAAAAGCCCCAATGGGCCGTATTGGGCTAGAATGTCCGGTTAGGGCCTAACCTTAGGGCAGCAAAGAAACCATTGACACGCCGACACGCTCCGCCCATCGCACAACGCGACGACCCTTAATTCAGCACCAGCAATTTCCGAGCGGAATAAGCGAATTAAAATCGGCTCAAAGTGAGCGCCCGCAAAGAAACGCTTGCACACGCTCACACTGCTTGCAGCGCTTTATTTGTAGCTTATTTACGCGAGCGTGAGTGACGGCCGGCCTTTGAGACGCGGGGCGCTTTACACGGCTTATCATAAAAAGTGCGCGCGCTAGAGGGCTTGCGGGCTATCGGACGGACAAAGGAATCGCTGTTTCGGACAGCGTTTTAGGCGTTACTTAATTACTTAATAAAAATGCACTTTGGCATAAGCGTTTCCTTTGACTCTGTAGATGACACATTTTAAATTCTCATTTTAGTATACAACACACTCTTAGTAGGGTGCAGCTAGGTATATACTAGTGATAGGGGTCGCTATAAGTGGATCTGCTTTGATAACTATAACGATAGGTAATGTAATGATTCAGTACTTTTAAATAGTTTACGACTTCTCATTCAATATCTAAATCTTTTATAAAATTTTAACAAAAGTTGAAGAAAGTTTTGTGAAGCGCAAGCTTATGGGCGAATGCAGACTGAATTCGAGCATGCCTCTTATTTAATATTTGAAACCTTCCATTATAAACCGACAGAATTTGATATAATTTTGTGAAGCGCATTAAGGTCGATAGGAAGTTGATATCAAATAACAGCTACAATATTTTTGCACAAAAAGTAATTTTCTTCTTCTTCATTCTTTAGTACTACTAAGTACATACATACTCGAAGACTTTTTATTACTCAATCATTTCAGTTTCACATAACTCATGTATTAAAGTTCGTGAGCATGTGAAATGAAGCTGCATTTTCCGTATTCAACTCGATGCACTCATCCTTCTCTCGCAAAAAAACCAGCTAATTCTTTAAAGCAGTTACACGATTATCGAGCGCGCTAACAAATGTACAGTCGCCGACGAAAATAGTTCGATTTTTAATTAGGAGTCGGGTTCGCGCGTGACTCGAATGGCGCCATCGCTCATTGTATAAGCGACGGAAATAAAGTTACGACAGTTCGATTCGGCTCCACAATTAGCGATCCACTTAATGAGTTGCTCCTGACGTCTGTTTGTGAAACGTCGATTCTTATTAAGCTTTATGAGTGAGATAGTGGTTTATTCTGAACTTCTCGGCGGTTAAGTGTCAATATTTTGTTTTGACATTCTTTTGTGTTGTTGCTTGAATTCAAGAGCGCATTTTCACATAACATGTTATTGACATAATTACAATAATTAGGCATGCGTCCTGCTATAATAATTTGTTCAGTCGGGTCTTATTCTCTTCTAGTTACGTACAGGAGTACGTAGTTATATCACGTAATATACCCCACAAACAGTATGGTTATATAATACGACAACTTGCAATAGTAGGTCCTTGATATGCTTTAAATTCAGTCCACTAACTGTATGTTCTGGTCTCTTGAAACTGACATAACATATGAGTGTTAAAGCCATCTAACCATATTCAACAATTAAGTTTATACTTTTTAAATTGTTAAAATTGTGGTCTAATCTAATCACTCAATATTATTAGTATGAGGAATATCAATTAGAAACCAACATAAACAGAAATAAAAGTCGAAGGATACAAAGGGAAAAAAAAATCCACACAAATCAATTATGGATAAGAAATAATCATTTCTGCGTAAAAAAATTTTGTCAATACTCGAAGTATCCCTTTGCCTTATTAAAAGAAACATCTCGAACAGAGAGACAGAGCAAAGGCTTTTCCCGTACCAGCGAAGATCCTTTAAACCACGTATCTGCAGTAACAACACACAATTATCTAATTGATTTCGTCATCGTATCGTGTCGTCCGCCGCAAACAAGCCCTCATTCTTTGTCCGTCTACTTCATAATTTAATTAAGCCCGACCGGCTTTCACGTTTTATTTAGATTATAGAAGTTTAATAGCTGTGTCGCCGTCTTTTGTTTTTATTGTGCCGAACGACGCGCTCCGCTTTTGTTGAAATGTTTTGTGCGCGTGTGTACTTTGTATTCAATGCTCACTTGTTGTTGGCGTTAGGTTGGATTGTAAAGTATTCAAATTAATAAAACAAATGAACTATCAATACTACCTACAGTCTCCATGCATCTCAATTTTTCCTACACTAGTAGTCCTGATAATTTGAAGATACCATTAGCAATTACAATACAAACCTTAAAGTGGAATGATATTCAAGTTGTCAAGTAACGGTTATGAAACAATACACCAATACAGGACCAGGTCCAAGTATATTATTCAACGGAATTGTAGCTGCCTCTTTGCGCACTCTTTTTTCATAGGTGGTACACAATTTTAAAGATGTCTAGATAAATAAGAAAGATCCCAACATTCTAAGGTACGCCCGAGTTGTACGTAATTCTTTACGAGCAGCCCTCCCTCCCCCTTTACCCCCTCAGTCCAAAGCTCATGCTTACAAACTGTCGCATTACCGCCAACCATTGCACAACAATGCAACTTTTGACGTGCAAAATTGAACTCTATCACTCAGTAATAGGATTCCAAGTAACCCCGTGGAAAGCTTGTCAAAGATGAAACAACAAAATGTAGAGTGATTTGCAACCTTACTTCAATGGGGTAAGGTCTTCTGTGGCGAACCGAAATGGAACTTTTAAGTTAATTTTTAAGTTAACGACTCAGGGTAGCAAGTTGACTTTTCTAGAAAAGTATTTGTTACGACATTTTTGACTATTTTATAATTTAGCTACCTCACTAATAAACCAAGTATCTAACTTAGTGATAGTATGCTATAAGTAACAGACGCTGATGTTAAACTACCTGCTAAACTAAACTATCAAAATCCTTTTTTTTTTCATCATTATTTTGACGTTGTTTGATGAAAACGTCTGCATTGCGAATCACATTCTGTTTTAAAAGGTCAGCTTTCATGTTTCAGTTTCAGATAAAGTTAGTGGGCATCCTATTTTACAATAGTGGTAATTAATTTATTACACCTGGCGTTTGAAATGTGTTCAACGATTTCTTAAAATTTAAAGCACAATGGAAAACATCTAGCTTTCTTATTCTGGATTTAGCGTTAAGGCTGCTTGTCATTTGTCAGTTGTAAAGTTGATAAACGGATTTGACATTTTAAAAGAACTTAGGTAACCTTAAAATTCTGGTGTTAGTGACCCTCACAGACTAAAACAAATACAAAGAAAATGCTGTCGTTGGCAATGAATTTCTAATATTGTCTTTAGAGTCCACTGAAACAATCGAAGCAATAGACATATTCGGAACAAGAGAATGCACTACCACAACAGTGCAGTCATTCTGCACGCGTTAGGACGGAATGCCCAATCGACTTGAGTGAAAACTGCCATAAACGGCGCGGAATGGCCCGCCCGGCATAGAGTAGGGCGTGTACAGAACCAGATAGCCTGACAGACAATGCAGCTTTATTATTATTGAATCGTTAAAGCAGAGGATTTAGATGCAATACAGGCAGGTGCTCGTTTTATTTTTCAAGTAGTCTTAAAATAAAACTTGAGAAATATTGTAACAAAGAGAAATCATTTTTATACTGCAGACATAAAAATATATTTTCGTTTGAATCACAAGAACCTTGCATCTAAACATTAATACCCGTTGGATCTGACTAATCCAATCCCGCTTCCGTTAAAACGGCAAACAACAAAATTTAAAATGGCTCCCGAAGTAAAGGGGACACTACAAGTCCGCCATTAGACGTTACTTATTATAGACAATTTCCTAGTTGGAGCGACCAATCGGGCTGAGTGAGAACTGCTATAAAAGATACGGTTAATAGCGGCCGAGTTACGGAATTACCGGGTTGGGGAATTGAGACGCCGGTGCTCGGTTTTGTTAAGAGAGCGCTGGAGTAACATTCGACTCCGCACTGCGCGGGGGAATCTGTGGGGAAATGATTCGTCTCAATGATATTGTCAAGGCGGTTCGGTTCGAGAGCGGTAATGTGCGTTATGCCTCCTCTACACGTCAACAGATGCATCTGCAGACATCATCTGCGGATGCGTTCACCGATGTATAGAGTGGGTAATTTGCGCTGTGGTAGGTATTTAACGTCAGCAGACGCGTCCGCCTCGAATCCGATTGTCGATTTTTGTGGCACGCATCAAAGGGTTTCGGCGCAAACGTCCGGCGTCTGTCCACACGTCTGCTAACGCATCAGATTGATCGGAGTTGCGATTGAAAGTGCACGCGTGCTTCTTGTAGTTTAATTCTCGTACCTACTTGGTGCATCATTAGTAAAAGCGCTCGATATGACTAACAATATGAGCAACGAGAAAACTTTTAGGTTTATTGAGCTTTCATCAAGCTGAAAACTGTCTATGGAATCCTGAAAATAAATATCACAAAAATAAAAATGTTGTACTTAAGTATACTATAAATCAACATAAGAGCGCAGAAACCTTAGAATTGTCTGTTTGCTATTAAATATTTTACAAGATCCACGTACCCCCGGTTACCTGAAATCTAGGTTTCAGTTTCTGGGAGCCTCTCATCAGCGTGACCTTCGCTCCAGTAGCAACCTTACTCTCCAAACTCCCGCTTATCGTACTGGCTTCATCTCCAGCTCTTTCACTCTTTTCGCTATTCGTCTCTAGAATGCTCTGCTAATGCATATCCGCTGTGCTCAGAGCAAAGTAATGTTTAAAAGACTGGTGCGTGAGCACCATTTAATCCCTGTTTAGAAGTCACACTATCTGAATTTAGTTTTTTTTTGTTATGTATGTATTTATATATGTATGTGTTTATGTATGTATTTTAGTATTTATGTGAGCCCTGTATATTCTTTTATTATGCTGTTTGTAATTGTTATTTTTAATCTAACTGTATTTAATATCGCCTAACTTCAAGTCTCCCACATCCTTACCGGTTGACTGGTAGAGAATGCCTTGTGGCGTTAAGTCTGCCTTTTGCTGTTTAATAAGTAAAGATGAATAAATAAATAAATAATACTTAACTAAGTACCTATTTCAATTTATTTGTTATAATGACACTACTGTAAATAAATAACGTAAATACTAATTGTAAAAAAACCAAGTCTCGCAACTCAGTTATTCTACCGTAAAAAGTTGTGTGATCCATGTAATACAAGTAGTAGTTAAATGTACTAAATAAATAAATAGCTGCGGCAGCTACGATTTCAATATCCATTTTAAACGTTAATGTGCGAGTGCGAGTTGCATCTGTTCAGAATGAACATAGACTGATTGCCCTACAGACGTGTGGACAGCTTGTGGAAATTCATCTGCGGATACATCTTTTAGAGTCCGCGGACGTTGCTGTTGACGTGTAAAGGAGGAGGAGGATAAGCCGCAAGCAGTTCAAATGGCACAGTATCATGACATAATATTTAACAGAAAAGTAAACTGTTTTCAAAAACGTTTAAACAACAGAAAAGTAACCGTAACAGATAAGTAAAACGTAACAGAAAAGTAAACTGCTTTAAAAACGTTCAACGTGTAAGTGTTTGAAGATACTTAACCAAACATTAAAATAATGTTTAGCTCATTTCATAAAAATATGAATTATTTGTCATCATCATCATCATCATCAGCCAAAAGGCGTCCACTGCTGGACAAAGGCCTCCCCAAAGGATCTCCACCACGACCGGTCTTGTGCTGCTCGCATCCAGCGGCTACCCGCGACCTTCACCAGATCGTCGGACCACCTTGTTGGAGGCCTGCCCACACTGCGTCTTCCGGTGCGCGGTCTTACCTCGGGAACCGTTCTGCCCCAACGGCCATCGGTTCTACGGGCGATGTGCCCTGCCCATTGCCACTTGAGCTTGGCGACTCTTTGAGCTATGTCGGTTACTTTAGTTCGTCTACGAATTTCCTCATTTCTGATTCGATCACGTAGAGAAACCCCGAGCATAGCCCTCTCCATTGCTCTTTGCGTGACTTTGAGCCGTATGTCATCACTGGCAACACACACTGGTCGAAGACTTTCGCCTTGAGACACTGCGGTATTTTGGACGAGAAGATATTTCGTAGCTTACCGAACGCTGCCCAGCCGAGTGGGATTCGACGATTGACCTCTTTCTTAAAGTTGGACCTACCTAACTGGACTGTTTGTCCCAGGTATACATATTCGTCAACAACTTCAAGAGCAAAGTCTCCAACCTTCAGAGGAGTGGGTACGACACATGAGTTATACATGATTTTCGTCTTCTCCATGATCATTTTAAGGCCCACTTGTTGAGAGACTCTGTTGAGATCACCGAGCATTGTGCCGAGGTCCTCCAGGGTCTCAGCCATGACTACTATATCTTCGGAAAATCGAAGGTGACTGATGTACACGCCGTTAATATTGATGCCGAGTCCTCTCCAGTCCAGAAGCTTAAACACGTCCTCCAGTGCACCAGTGAAGAGTTTCGGAGTTTTTTTTCTCCACGCTGCAGCTGGACTAGCTTCGAGCTCTGGTCCTAAAGGCGAACTGTCATAGTGGCGTTTTCGTACAAAATTATTATTATTTGTTAGTAGCAATAAAAGATTTATTTTATTTTAGGAATTTTTCGATTTAGATTTACCATAAGTATAAATTCTTTTGATTTGCTTACGTTGTTTACAGTAGGTACCTACCTATATTTTTATTGCCTTGAGAAACTGTAAGTTAAGCGGTATTGTTAAGCCTTAGGTGCGCTAAACATTGAGCATAAATTTCTATCTTCCGTTACCACTTTTGCCGAACTTATACATAATTTATTTTACATTGTCCTAACAGTTAAATAGAAAAAATGGCATGTCTGAATTCTCAGTAGCTTTTCTTTCAAGGTAATAAATAAAACAAGCGGACAATAGTAAGTTCTGCGTGTTTTATCCTCTTTGGCACTTTTAGGATACAGTTGTTGAATATTTGGAAGGGTAGTGCCTTAGTATTCCGAGGTCAATGTGCTGTAAATGTAAACGAAATGTCTGTTGGCATAATGAAGAAGTGTGTGTTATACTTTACCTAATTGAAAATGAATAAGGTATAATATTTACATTAATATATTATGTTGGTGACCAACTTTTGAAAGTTACCTGGAAAGTTAAATGTGTAAAAATCTCGTTTAAGCTTGTCATTGTCTTGTGAGTTTTATTCACAAATCGACATCGTGAAGCAAAACCATTTTTATTAGAAAAAAATAGAAAAATTGTAACTCACTTCGTTTGGCACCAGGAGGCGCTGTTTTAATGGCATATCCTTTTCATATTAATAAAAATGAGATTTGTTTGATCTTTTTGTGAGAGATCCACACAACAGAAGAAACGGATCTTATTTTCTGTGGTGTGATGTGATCGAATGGTTAATAGGATCAGCACTAAGCACTGCTTAGTCGATGTGGTCATCATCCCGATGGCTGTAATGTAACCCATAACAACGCTGGTAATTAAAAATCCCTCACACAAACACGACTGTATAGCAAACCGGTGCCGAACTGAAATGAAGTTGCCATAGGCAAAAATACATAAACATGGATTGTTTTAATTTTGATGTTGCCAACATAAATCAATCAACTCGTCTGCGCGTCCGCCCGTGTCGTCCGGCGATAAAATTTGCATCCAAACAGTCAGCGCTGCTGCCTCCGAGCCATGTTGGTTTGTAATGTGAACCCTGTTAATACTTAAAAGCCTATGTAGTGTAGTAACACCACCGTTCTTAGACCCGAAGGTACCAGATTTGATCTCCTGCAGGGGTATATATAATATAAAGTGAATGCTAGAAACCGCAAGAAACTTCAAGGGCTGGTTAGGTCAAGTGTTTTAAACATGACAAAAATGGCAAAAAAAAAATTCGTGTTTTTTTCATTTTTAATTAAATAATTCATTTTGTGAATTTTAATTCGAAATTCTTTGAGTATCTAATTTATTTTAAAGCAATAACATAAAAAAATAAAGTGAAAAACAATTTAAAATAACGATTATTTACAACGCGCTTGCAATGGCCGGCCGGTCGACCATCTGTTGACCCGTTCGCGTCAGCTGGGCGGTAAGTACCTACGTTAGTCTGCAATGCGACCATTTTTGTCATGTTTAAAACACTTGACCTGACCAGCCCTTGAAGTTTCTTGCGGTTTCTAGCAGTCACCTTATATATATTGTGTAAGTCCGCCAACCTGGCATCCATATCCGTTGCCATAACAACGATGTTCACAGCACGGTTATGTTCCGTTAAATTATGGTATGATGGCCAGTTTGTCAGTGATTGACAATTAAACTGCTTTTCCATTTTCAATGGTTCTTTGTAAATATAAGGACATAGTTATATGACATGCCAAATTAATGATAAAATAAAGAGTTAATTGTGACAATTTAAGTGCAAAAGCAATAATAATTAATACGTAAACAGAAGTAAAATTAACTCTTTCTTTTAAACATAATCTTCTGTTAAATTCATATATTTAAAGATAACATATTGAATATCAAAGATTATTTAAAAATCTAAAGTACGTTTCCTAAAAAGATGGTATCGATGGTAAAAGTTCACTGGTGTGTAACCTGTCGGGGAATCAACCAACACATGCATGCTATGCATAATTAGTTACATCAATGGCTTTCACTTAAAACTTAATTTTTTGTGAAATCTCAAAAACGTGGAACATGGCAATCGGACTACTGGACTATTGCTACCGAATCAACATGCAAACTACTTCTTAAGGTTGATTCACATATATCAGTGAAGTCACAGTTCCGTCAACGTGTTCGCTCAGTTCAGTATCAGTGCTACAGGGTTGCGTAAGTGATTCAATTCACACATGTCAACCCAGTTCACGGAGCTTCTGTGAAAACGTGTCCATCGTCACGTACGTGATTGTTGCTATGGCTCTGATAAATTCTACGGAGCTAGCAATGATAGCTATTGCTTTAGACGAAGAAAAAGAGCAGCATTAACACTGAGAGCACTGTGTCGTCACTGACACTGACAAGTGGGGATGCGGTCATAGTGAATGTATGAAAAAATATTTTGCACTGTGCCGGTACTGTATTGGAACTGTGACTTCACTGATAAGTGTAAATTGACCTTTAAGTCTCCGTGGCCGAGTGGTAAAGCGCTTCAATTCTCAGATCTGGCTGTGTGATTCATATTTTTCGATGCAAAGCCCGGGTTTGTGACCGCAAACGCGAATTTGGCAAGCATTGATGCCTTGCTAGTAGTGGGACACTGTATACAAAGTTATTTTTGGACCTTCCGCCAAAAGTAAATATGAGGTATAAAAGTAATAATAAAATATTATGACGTAAAAATAATGAATGTTTTCTTTTTTAAATTTAATTTTTTGCCTGCTTTTTATATCCTATATTGTTCTAGGTGCGTGCGCTCACCCTCGCGGTCAAAGCGACCGACGGCGCGCTGTCATTGGAGCACGGGGTGAGTAATAGCGGTCACGCGCATGCGCTTTGATAACCGCTATAGGCCGCACGCAAGGTGACAATAATATTAATTTTCTTAAGGAAAAGTTAAAACAATAATTAAATAAATATATGTTTTTTTATTTATTATTTGGTTGTACCTACTGCTGCTATAGGATTTCGTAAAAAGATTTGGCGGGAGATCCAAAATTTGGCGGGAGATCGAAAATTTGCCCTGTAGGCTGTACTTTAGTTTAGTTCATAAATCGTTTGATAGATTAATGAAATAAAAATGGATATAGTTTTATTTTTTATAAAAACGTTTAAAGCTGTTTTAATTACCTTGTGAAATGCTTGCTTTACAATCACATTTCATAAATCTTTTTCTTCTTTACATGTACAGGGTGGAGGGGATTTGACAACAGCCTACTCACAAATCCAAATGGACAATGGAACATTACAAGTTTGTCAATATTTACTTTCATTATAAAGCATATATTGAACTCGTAAACGTATTCATTTCATGCGACACGCAGCTATAAACATTAATATTTAAACCTCCTACTGGAAGTACATTATTCTGAGTCACCGATACATTCGACATCCACAATATTAACATCGGTAAATTACAATCGCAGCAGTTTCCCTAAACCTTCATTTTAAACAGATGCTTTAATCAGAACCGTATAAAGTTGTAGACACATTAAAATTTATCGGCCATAAGTATCTTAATTTATAACGGAGGCGTGCCGCACTGTTTTAAAGAGGGAGACAGGTATAATGTTTATTTATTATTATAACGCATCGGTTACCAAATGAACGGTAATTAAATCGGAATGTACCATTTGATTTGGACAGTATTGATTAGGTACAGTCACGACCAAATGGATTTGGGGTTCATTATAAACATAAATATGTTAGAAAGGATATAATCAAAACAAAAGCAAGGTATCCAACAACGGTGTTACTTTTGATTCAAGTGTGTTCTACGGGTCTATATTGGATCGCCGAATTTTTCGTACTCCTAATTGCCAATGGCATACAAACCTTATGCCTTAATTTTTTTCGCACAATTTTCCTTTTCCAAAATTTGTTAAGCCTATTTTTATTTCGCCTAACTCTTTTTCGCCGAAATTAAACTTCCCAAATACGACATTAGGCGGTACCAATCAAAATCCCTACAATTTACAATTACTAAATTGTAATTCGCACGAAGCTAAAACGGACAAAATGTAACGTAATGTAGATTTCTGTTGTCTAATAAAAAAATAACCTCGAAATTCAAGAGAATGAAATGTCTAACCTATCACGTGACCTACAGGAGTAGGGCAGCTAGTATTTCGTGTTGTTGTCTAATAAAAAAAACATTAAAGTTTGAACTTACTTAAATAAAATAATAAATTAGGGCTTCAACACTACAGCGTAATCTTCGTAATGCCGAAAGAAAGTTATGCCGATACATTTTAGTGAATTTAATATTAGGGATTCTAAAATTAGGGTTTTCAATTTTTAGGCAAAACTATAATAGTGCGAAAACAACTATTAGGCTAGACACTTATTGTTAGTTAAAAGTTGAGGCCAACATAGTTCGGCCATTTGAAATTAGAACAAATTTTTGACGAACTGATGGGCACCCGTGTTCTACCGTACTATTCTTTAAAGGTAAAACTTATTGTGAATTTCATGACTAAGAATGGAACATTAATCTATAAGATACGCAATTCATCCTTGTTGTATTGTTATCACAGAACAGAAGAGAGTGGTCTTGTCAGTATGTTCTAGTAATGAGAGTTATTCATGATTTCATGAGTGATTTTTCAATTGGCTGTAGAAATATGACCATGATAATAGAGGAGGACTCTGACTCCTTAAAACAGCCAGCAATCCGCACTTGGATATTCAGTATAAAGTATTGCAGATTTTATAAATCGCCTAAAGACTAGTGACCTTACATGTGTTCAGCAGTGGTAGAGGTATCTCTACGAGAATCATTGGCTAGGGTCAATAATTAGGTGCCAAAATGGCAGATATTCAATTAAAATTGCCTAGCAATTTTGATTATGCTCTTCTTCTTTTACTTGTTTGAAATAGTCTGCAAATGAACATGAAGTTTTCCACTCGACAGAACACAAAAGAATGAGCTGCCTCCAAAGCTACGGAACCATATCAAAATATGATTCGTGCATCCGTCGCTACTACGGGTCATGTCCCATAAATCGCCAAGACAAGCCCAATACATTAAAGAAATGATATTTTCGTAATTTAAAACGCCATCGGAACATTGGGCTGCCGTAAATCAGCCCGTAACGGCGGTGGGTGGGGGCGTCTAGTTTAACTGAGCCAGTTAACGAACTTTCTAATCAATATGATTGATGTTAAAACTATAACTGAACGAATGACCGTCAGAAATTATACGGATGTGTTTGATTGAAAATACTTGAAAAAGTGGAAGATACTTTCTCAAATCTGTTGTTAGGAATTGATATGTAGGTACTTGTCTGTCGCTATTGACTAAAGAAGTGAGAAAAGTTGCAGTATGAAATTTATCAAGTTCTAAACTTAATTAAGTTGTTGCCGAAAGTTAACTACAATTACACTTTTCTAGAAACCATATTTAACAATATAAATCAAGTAAAATTTTAAACACTGAAAAAAGACGACAACCTCAGGCGGGAATCGAACCACGCACCTTCCGCATTCTGGGCGGCTGTTTAAAATTTTACTTAAGTATATTTAAGCGTTAATAAAACGCAAAAATATAAAACACTAATCTATAAACGCAGCTTCATCTTAACCGAATGTTCAAATATTTGTAAAAATATTTCTTTCGGATCTCAGAGGTGAAAACTTCTAAGATTTGATGAAGCAATGTTGACTAAAAACATAAGCATCAAGCACTGACAAATTTCGACGGTTGAAAGCCAGACCTCGGTAGCCAAGTGGTTAAGGCAGCCGCCCGGAATGCGGAAGGTGCGTGGTTCGATTCCCGCCTGAGGTTGTCGTCTTTTTTCAGTGTTTAAAATTTTAAGCGTTAATAAAACGCAAAAATATAAAACACTAATATAAATCAAACCAAAAAAATATATTAGACAAAGTTCAACAAAATAATTTTTAATCTCCCTTCACGTTGCCAATAGGCGATACAAAACATTATGAGAGAAACTGAAATCTTATCTACTGTGAAATACATCGACATAAACTGGAGCCGTCCGTAGTCTATCCGTCAGCTATCTGGATCTAACATCACCAGCGCTGAACGGCTCTAGATTAAAGATATCGGTCATACACTTGAAATAATGTGCATTGAGATTTTGTATAGCGACAACAGACCGTTGGTTTCGAGTGCTGTTATGCACCCGAATCACTTGAACTGAATTACTTTACGGCTACTGTTTACTGTGTTTGTATTATGTAGGTAGTTTGTTTTCTGAGGTTTAATCGAGCACTACACATTGAAATGTGACCTGTGTGTCCTCCTGTGACCACGAACCCTGTAAATGGTTCGAAACGTCAGGATAATATAAAAAACTATGTAAATAGTAAATTAAACGCGAGTTAATTCGTAAAAAATTGTTTCGTTTCAATAGGTAGTTTCACCACACTCAAAATTTTACGACAACTATACAATATTAAAATGTATAATTCGGACCTTCAAAGTAATTCTTTTAAAATTCATAATTAAAACCATTGGATCTTATACGACAACGGTTTGCTTTTTATCACAACAACTAATCTTTTTAATAACTTTATGGAATGTTTAAAAATTATTGCAAGAACTGATCAAAAAAAGTCTTACTTTTATTCTTATAAGATTAATACTCCAATCTGAATAAGCACTTATTCGATATTTATTTTATTTATAGTACACAGACAGATTACAGCCAATACATATTCGAATAATAAGTTAAATTTTAGACTTAGCCTAGACAGTAATCCACATAAAGTGTACAAGGCATGATAAAACAATCAGCATGCGAATAGTAATAATAAAAAAGGTATCAAAAAATTAATTTGTTAAATTACATTTACACATAAAAATCTAAAATAATTTCAAAACAAATCGTTAGTAAGATTATTAATAAAACTAAGCACAATAACTAAATATAAAAATAACAATAACAATATCATTTCAATTCTAAACGATTATAAATTATAAATTAATTACATTCTGATTTTGATAAGTTCAGGACCATTTGGCTTTTACAATGCTGGATATAATTCTTTTATATTGAAAAAACCTTCCATTGAATATGTCCAAATCTATGTTCTTGCCACCGCGAGTGTATTAATTGTAAGTCCGACACATTCTTACAACGCAACGGGGTTGTAATAAGACGTATTGTTTCTATAAGTTAGTAAATCAAACGTATTAGGAAAACGGGATCTATGTCTGATGTTAATATTAAGTAATGAAAGCAGTTCGGGTGCATCAATGGATGAATGCACTATTTTGTGAAGGTACCTTAAAGGTAGGTAGGTAGCTAAATAATAAAGTGAGAATGCTTTTAGGATCCTTGAAATCCCCAGTGGACCTTATTATGAAGCCCAAGATCTTATGACTTTTTTATGATGTAATCATAATGAGGGCGAAATGAACTGCTCGTCGAATAGGACACCTAGGTCTTTGACTGTTTGTTTTCTGTTCAGCAATTTGTCGTCTATGCTATATGACCGGCTTAGTTTGGTCTTTCTATTAGTAAAAGATATGACACAACATTTATCAATATTAAGCCGCATATTATTAGGCAAACACCATTCGTTAATCGTCTGTAGCTCATCTTGAAGAGCATAGACTTTCGTCACTTACATCCGCGAATATTATTAGGTCATCTGCATATGCGAAGGCAGGGCATGATAAGCGGTCAATCAAATCGTTGATAAAGACTTCGAACAACAGAGGTCCCAGATAAAAACCCTGCGGAACCCCCGAGGAGACAGAGATCGAATTGGAAAAAAAACCTTCGTACCGTAACAAGCTGACTCCGATTACCGAAATATGAAATTATCCATCTAAGCAAATTTTCATGAATACCGTATCAAGATAGTTTATGACATAACAACGAGTGGTCAAGTTATATATTAGTTAGTAAGTTATTTTGACGTGTTTATTTTGACGATAGTTTATTTTGACGTGTAACTACGAGGGTGACAAAGTGTCAAATCGGCTTGGGTATTCTAAATCAACTCAGTCCTATTAACTTTTCAGATTTAACATGTCTTTTTGTCGTTGATCTTATCCTAACAATACTCTCTCTGATACAAATTCTTTTAGCGCAATTTATAGCCTTCTAATCCATAACTTGTAATAAAAAAAGTCCAGCCATCAGTCTGTCAGCCAGCGAGCTATCTAGATCCAGATACAGTCAGATCGCAGATGTTGTTGCGACCGGGCACAATGGACACAGTTGCACAATGCACACAGTCACAATAATTGGACATTTACCACGTTTTGACATACAACGCCGGGTTTTCTTTTTCAGGAAACAGCATTATTTATGGTAACGCTGTGCAGTTAAAGTGAACTAACAAAAGTAATTTGAATACTTTAACTTATTGGAGGTGGATTTTGATTTTATAAAGTTGGCTGCAATTTTTAAATAAATATCACATGAAAATTAAAATGCCATCACAAATGTAAATACCTATCTCTCATCCAAAACTAACTGATTTTCCGTTTGAAGCATGCAAACAATCCAGTGTCGTCAGCGAAGTAGTCGATCAAAGTTATTTAGATTGTTTCGACGGTCTCTGTGGTCGAGTGGTGAGCATGGCGGTTGCTTTCCGCCCACTATTGGGCACAGGCTTTCGCACATGGACAACATGAGGGATTAGGCCATAACCCACTACGCTGGCCCAATGCGTGTTTGTAGATGGGTTTTATTTTTATTTACAGCTAAATATTATAAACAGTGGGGTTAAACATTTTTACAATATAAGATCCAATGATTTTGATTACTAATGTTAAAATGATTATTTTGAAGGTCTGAATGTATATACAGAAGCAACGCTTAAGGTCTCCATCGATGAGCCATCACAATTAACAATCCTGTCCCTGCATCAAGATGTATGCGCCCGCGCACCGCCCCACAGATTTATGTGAGACGAGCGCACACCTCGGCGCGTTGCGTGCAGCGTGCAGGTGATAATGAAACGCTGTCGAGCTTGTAGTGCGAGTCCTGTTTTATTGTATCATTCTTATCGCTTTCTTTCGTGACGTTAAAGGTTTAACCAAAAAGTATATAAGCCGAGAGAGACTTGTTCACGTCCTATAAGAAAAGCTTAAGGAAGCTTTTCCTCTTTAGGAAGGCCTACATAGGAAAAGCGTACCTACTTCTATCAATATTACAAAAACGAATTGCCAAAATGTTTGTACGCGCATCACTTCAGAATGGCTTTACCAATTTGGCTAAATCTTTTTTTGTTGTGTTTAATAGTCAGGACAGGGTTTGTATGAAATATTTTTTTGGAAACTCGTCACGGGGTACGGGTTCCACGCGGACGTAGTCGCGGGCGGGCCGCTAGTAATAAAATAAATTACGGTATGGTGCCTTTAGACACATTAGAGCTGTGCTCGTAGCCAAAAAGTGGACGTTACGGTTTGTTGTCACATAGCAACAACCAATAGCAATAGTTATAGTAAGCTGGGGCTCCTATTTATATTAAGGCGCTATATTTGCATTTGATGACACTATGCTTCAGAGGAAAAATCCTATATTATTCATCTTAGGGTGTTTTTTGAGTTCTCATCGAGTTTGTCCGAAGGAAAAAAGTTGTTTAGGAGTCATTTTGGAGATCTCGAGATGTAGATGTGCACATAATTGCTAAATCTAACTGCGCATTTGGGCTTTAGAAAACTTCAGGAGAAAAATCTGTCTCAAGAGCGTAATTGGCATTAATTCAAATAAATAGAACTAACATAATGATGCACTTTACAGAATTAAGATAACCATTGAAGTTATAGCAGAGATCTAGAACAAGTTAACAAACTATCGAATAAAACCATTCTATGTAACTGTTTACAACTTCTGTCCGTCGCACAGAGGCGCTATGGTACAGCACGCTACAAGTGCTTATTCGCGGATATTTACAACGACCTCTATTTATATCTGTCAGGGCTCACTTAGATAACAAAGTCGGGCCCGTTTCTGCCATGCAAGTCTGTATATACACTGTCGATTGCATGCCTTCAAGAATTTACACGTTTAATATACTGCTTTCCGTATCAATTCGAACGTTAAATAACTCGGAATAGGGTCATACATCGCCTTACGATTTCCACAGACTTGCCTGTTTAGCATGTATTACATTCATGAAATATGGCGGTCATCCGTCACTGGCCGCTAATAAACATGGCCGCGAGTTCGACATGCGCACGTAAATCGGACTGGGGTCTTGACGCATCACGCGCACAAATCACTCAAACGTCGACTCCATCGTGAATGCGTCCGAGTGAAGGATAAATCATGCGCGGAGTAAGAAGCGCCGGCGGCCGCCATTGGCCAGCGTCGAACGAACAATTATTCAAATGCCGCCCTCCCATTGGCCCGTTTTTTACGTTGACAGCGATGGATACGACCCTACGACTCTTGCGCAAGTCAGTGCCGCTGCCGGGGCTCATTGTACTACGTGAATCAATTTAAAATAAGTGAAACATTAATAACTGTCTTGCCGTTTGCGCTAAGTCTAGACGTTACAGATACCTCGATATTTTATTGTTTTGTGATTAATAAGCCTTTTTGCAATGTTTAAGGCATAGTGTGTTTGTGGAATAAAGTAAAAACAATTGAATCGAATAATTACGGATGAGGACTTTGCAATTGGGAAAGTGTATTTAATAGGGTAAATATCGCATTACAAATAAATTGAGAGTGCTAAACTAAAGTTACTAAAACACAGATTAAAATGTCAGTAGTGAATTTGCTATCAATCAATTTATCGCGGTCGATCTGGGACGCCATGTTGGAAAATGGCAGCGCGCGCTCTTTATTATTGGCGGGAAAAGGCAGCATGCGTCCGCGCATCGCTCTCGCGCACACCCGCATTGCCTCTGTACAACTCTCCTTCCTACGTTAACGACTTTTTTATAGTAAACGCTCTTCGTGTTAAAAATATTTAAACGCCATAACTTTTTATGGGTCGAATATACGATAATAGTTTAACGGCCTGTGTTAAGTAATGAGCGCTGCTTGCTTTATCAGTTTGGTGTTAACTGGTTCTTAGTTCGTCGGCAGCTTTGATCTTCAACGTTAAATGAAAATATCGCACAGTGTTTGTTAATGAGCTTAGAAAATCTGTTTTGTATTATTTTTCGATAAAGTTGGAATTAAGCGGAACATTGTTTAGACTTTCACTCGGTACATGGGAGAGTTTATTATTTTATCGGTACAAAATATATCTAAGTACCTACCTTGAAACATGTTCATTTTTTAAATACCTAAGTATATCCAATTATGACGGAGCACTCGTAATGATTGTCTTCAAAATAGCATACCAGCATTTTCTGTATAATAGTACCTAAACTGATAAGAAACTGCTTGGTGTTGCAACATTTAATAAATAATAAAAGCATCTTATTCTTAACCTATTTTTAATAACACTTACCAAATAAAAAACGGTTAATATTTTTCTCCACTTTGTTGAAATTACGGCAAACTTACCTGAAAAGAAAAAAAAGGGGTTTTATAACATATATTATATAGTAGTAAATAAGTTTGTTGCAGCTATTATTATTACAAACTTTAGGTCTGAAATTATTATTATTATTTCAAGCTTTTATATAAATAAATAAAACTGACTTGGAACACTTATTTTATGTTCGCATGTTTATGGTTATGTTTTGTTTAATTACACAGATAGTACAAATTCCAATTGTTATATTAGGATGCATGTTCTGGCAATTTCAGTTAAAAAGGAATTTAAAACTTGGCTGTTAAAAAAAAAGGCTATTATAGGTGAATTTTATACAGATATAATATAAGGTTGTTATTTTTGTATTATTAGTTTAGTTCACATTGTTATTTAATAGTGTATGTCCAAAATGGATAAAACTGTTGCTGCTATTTTATTTTATAAGACCTTAATGTACACAGTTTACACAATAAATATTTTCTATTCTATTCTGAAGATATAATCTGTATTGTTTCATATATTTTGTTGTAGGTAGTGTAAGTGTTATTACAACTTTCGGTAGGCGTCCTTAATTAAATAAATAATTGATATGAGCCATTGCAGTAATTAATAAATTTTGTAAAATAGTACTAGTAGAAATACTAAGGGAATATGTGAAACACAATTAAATTATATAAACACTAACTATGAGACATTTGAGGTAGGAATTTTAACAATTCAAATAAAAAGAACACTTCGTCATTAACATTCTTCAAAGTACTTCTTATAAGGAATGCAATTGTTGGACTTAGGTCACACAGGTGAGCAGATCGGGCCATAGTTCACCGGCGATATAGTTCTAATGACCTACATCTTACGAAAACAACAGCTCAAAGTGCCTTCCGAGGCTTGGTAGTTTTATGTCTTCAAATTACAATACTAAAAATAAAATAAATAACTAAACGAGGTCATAGCCTTAAGACTATTACAGCTCTGCCAGAGCGGGCCACGCTGCAATGTCTGCAGCGAAATATCCGAAACAACGTCTTATTACAAAACAAGACGTTAATTCGGTCCAAAAGCGTATTATGATCTAAAAACTCATTTCTGCGTGCGCATTGGAGCGTGCGCCGCCACCGCCATCGCCAGGGAAAGACATAAGGCTAAGTAGACTATTTTGCATGGCGAAACGAATTTATTAAATGTACACTTGACATGTAGATGGTTGGGTCGAAGTTGCATTTGCATCTGCCTCTGAGTAACAATGTCGCTGTTTTCCTTTTAAATGCTTTACTAACAATTTTAACGGTTTTTATCTATGATGGCAATGTGATCTATGGAAAAAGTTGCACACAATGGTTAAGCCAGATTTTACAAAAACAACTTAATTAGCACAGAATCACACTGTAAAAAAGTATACATTAGGCAAAAACTACACAACTGCAAGCACTTTTTACAAAAATGACTTATCTGAACGCATGTCAGTCATAGCTGTCAAAAATGTCTGATTACTCGCAAAGTGAGGAATTTTCTTATACATTTATAAAAAGAAAACGTAGTCGTAGAGAAGAAAGTAAAGGGTGAGGAATATAATACTATTCATAAAAACAAACTGCTGGCAGTTCGGAAAAGCGTTCGTCATTGCAGGTTTGTTTTGATATTTCATTTTATTTTGCTCGTTAATATCTTGAGAATAAGGCCTATGAAAATACTATTTCACAAACTATCATTATATTACATATTATTAAAACATTGATAACGATTGCACTGTTTCAGGTTTCAAAATGTCTCCCAGAGATCGCGAAATGATTAAAAAGGAAGGAGAAGATGTTGATATTGATAATGAAGTGTAAGTGGAGGAGAAGAATAAATAACGGGTTATTTATAAATGACTGATTACAAGGGTTTTCATACAGACTTATGAGAATAAACTGCTTTTTTTTAATTCAGCCCGGCTTATCCTACCTCCCACACTCTTCACGGTTTAGGGCTGTAACTGGCCAGTCCTTCCGATTGTAGTCCAGCTCGTCCCGCCATTTCCTTCTGGGCCTGAAAAACTGGGCCTTAAACTCACCACTGTTAGGGTCCACGCAACGTTAGACGACGTTGTGGCAGGCCCAGAAGGAGATGGCGGGACAAGCTGGACTACAATAAACTACTTATGCTGTATTTTATTCCGAAACTTTTACTTTTATTTTTACAAAAAAATAATTGCACTTTTTTTACAAGATAAACACTAGTTCATACAACTTTTTATTATTTTTCTCGATAACAGTAGGTACCTACGTATAAATAGTAAAAAAATGTGTAATCAATTCTATTGAATCATTTCAATAGAATTGATTACACATTTTTTCATTCATTATCATGAATAAATGATCAAAAGTTCTAAGTTATTAAATAAAAAATAAGGATTTGAGAACGTTTTTCTTATTTCCTGTAAAATAATTGCTAAAAAGTTGTGCTGTTTTTGTAAAAAACCCTTCTAGTAAACCAAACTGATAAAGTACTGACTGCGTAGCGCTCTAGGCATTCAGTAAGTGGCGGACGCATTTTACACGTAACAAATGGTGAAAAATATTTTATCAGGTTTAAAAAAAGGTTTTAAAACTAAGAATATTACTTATGACGTTTTCACATTTTCACACACGAATCATGACTATTAAAATCTCAGAAAATTAGTAAACATTGCAATCTTTGTCTACCATCACTATTCTCGGCGACAAAATTATTCCATCCATATCCCATTCGAGCTTCCTGAGACTGGTTGATTTTTTTCCAGTAATATTTTATCCTACTTATATCTATATAGCATTGTGAATACAAAATATTCAATAATAAAATTTATTCACCTTTTATTTTACTTTCCTCTACATTAGTTTTATGTAGATAATTATAATTTAAGTAATGCAGTGTCATGTTAATATCAGAATATTATGTTGTTATAATAATACTCGATGACGTCGTTAAAGATGAACAGCTGCCACTGACCAGCTCCACTTGCTCCATCTTACACAACACAGCCTCCGCTTTTTATTTGTCTATCAATACGAAAGCTAAAGTGAAACTTAGCCAATCCCAATGGGCTCACGAGATAATCTTTAAATTGAATATGTATAAAATTAATGGCCGCATTAACAGCTACAACAGTAAACCCACAGATACCACGCGATAGCGCTAGAACAAGATCAAACGGCGCGATAACTAGCGTTTACAATAAAAACTTAAATTGGACGTGTTAATGTCGCTTTTAAGAGGCGCTAAAATAGTTTTTATTTAAGCCCCGTATAAACGTTTGGACATGGGGGCATTAGAAACGGCTGAATCGGCGCGTGGGCGGATTCATGCATATATAAGTGTCTGTTAATAAAATCTTAATGCATATAAAATGTCAAGAATAAAATCACGTCCGCCCAGAGATTTCTAGCGGTCGGTCGGCAGGAATTGGCATAACTCGTGCTCTGAGTCGCGAAAGGCACGCCATAAAGTTGTTTAAAACTTTACACAATACTGTTAACGGTAAATTAGTTTGTTTTTACATACACATAAATATTGATTCGATGTATATTCTTTAATAGCAGCGAGTTACGGTTTTAATTCAATCTTCGAAGGGACAGATCCTCATTTCGGTGGAATCATCAACCTTCAACATTCTAGGGTATGTCTTCACCATTCTGTACCTAACTAAGAGGGACCCTTACTTACTTGATTTTCCGGGGCCCTTAAAACAGAGGTAGCACCTAATAGGTGAGCATAGTATGCTCTGATTCATAATGTCATGAGAAAGGGGACTAAGGAGGGGGGGGGGGGAGGGGTATAAGAAGAAGAAGTGCTAAAATAATAAAAACAATACCATTCCACTTTTAATTTCTCGAAAGCTCAACTTTACACAGGTGCTGAACCTGGCGCAGGGTCGAGATATTTTTGGGTTCGCGTTCTCATTCGTTCCACTAATATCTACCCAAGTATATAATATCTACCATACAGCACAGAAGTTTGTATTTAAAACCAATCGTCTATCGAGCCGCCGACCAACCTGTGTGGACCTCGAGACATTTGCCATTATTTATTGACGCGGCGGTGCAAAAATATATCGTCACGTGTGTCCGTCTCGCGCCAGCCACCGACAGATTAGGCCTGCTTACAGGTATGTCTGGGAATAAGTCTGCTACCTAAGTGGGAAATTGGGGAAATAATGAAAAGTAATTTTTAAATTGTATAGTTCTAAACATTTATTTACACTTATGAGAAAATAAAACAACAAACCATGAGTATAGACTACTCATATTGGACTGGACTGAACAGTGGACGTCCTAAGGCTGCTGCTGATGATGATGACATATTTATTGAATTATTATTGATGATATAAAGATCCAGATGGGTGACCAAACGGATTCATCTACTTATAGCTACTCTGGTAGTTTTACCAATATTTTACATCCTAACGAAAATGTTTACCTCATTATTTTATAAACGTACAGTATTTAATAAATAATGAAGTAAACATTTTCGTCATCACAGTCAACTATTATTTAAGTATATCAAGTTTTAAACAACATGTAGATGTAGGTAAATACAACTTCTACATTGGGTAGGAAATTGTTAGGTTATTGACAAGGACACGAGAAATCTACTAAAAGTATTTAGACTTAAGAATGTTCTAAGGGAACAAGATTAGTGAAAGGTCTGCGATCGAGACGCGATTAGTCGGCGACTCGGATCGCCGCGGACGCAATTAATTGCAGACGAGTGTACTTATTTATATTTATCACGAGACGCCGCGGACGAATTGATGTTCGATATCAATTTTAAACTTTTAGACTTGGCGAATGTGATTTAGTTGCTTGCTGTATTCTTTGACAGACCGTATTTTAAGCATCATGCTTCTCAATGTTTTGAAGCGTTCTAAAATAAAATAAAAATCATATAGATCAACACAAAGTTTGTGGGTATGTTATTATAATGCTATATACTTAAGATTACGTAATGTTAAAATTTTTTTATTACCATACAACTTTTATAAGTAGGTACCTACGCAATACCTTTCTTGATATGAAATATAATTCTAAATGCAATCATTCGAAAGGAGAAAGAGTGTGGGTATGTGTTGTGTGGCTAGTGCCAAGAAACCAAAACAGTTCATTAATAAATACCGGTGCCTATCGTAATAAAGGTAAAGAATCAAGAAGACTACGTAAAAAAGAGTTAGTGATTTGTTTTGATGATATTAAAACCTTAAACTTTTTAAGTGGTCAAAGTTCAACGATGCGAGCAGCACTACATCGAACGCGGGGGCAGTCTTTGAGAGGCATTTTACCATTTTTGAATTTCATTGATGAAGTGGTCAAGATGCAAGGTCATTCTGCCAGACAAACTTTACTTGTTAAAAAAAAATTGTTATTAACCAACAATTTTGAAATTTTATAGGTAGGTACTAGACCTACCTACAAAATTATAATCAAAATATTTATGTTCTAAGCATCGTTGATACATTTTATACTCGAAGTATAAAGAGCTTTAAAGAAATATTTAGAAACATTGACGGGAAGATGTCAACAGAAAATGTTATGATTAGTCTTCATCTCAGAGAAGTCAAAAGTCCAGATTCAAATATTTGGCACAGTACAGGCGGGTACAGTCGCGTAGATAACTCTGCGATCGTGACGCGATTAGTCGGCGACTGCGGTCGTCGCGCCTCCGATTAATCTTTGCTAATTGTAGCACTTTATATAAATTTATCAAGAACGGCCGGATTACTGTACGCTTGGACTTTAAAGACTTAGTATCGCATTGCCATTTTCTAAATGAAACGTAAATTAGTAGTTTTGTTTATACTAACCCAACAGGATGGGTCAGAAACGTACCTACCTAATCGCTGTATTTTTGATCGAAATTTCTTGTACAGAAACTAACAAAATAAGTACTTAATAACTAACTAAATAACTAATCAATTATTTATTACAAACTTATTTTCCCTTCTTCAACTGACAGAAACATTATAATAATTGTCTAAAACGAAATCTCCTGAATGAAGGTTGTTTGTAAATTGTCTAGCAATTTGGTGCTTTTATCGCTGCCTTATAAATAGGTACGATACAAAGTTATCCTTGGAAGTTTCTTAAGACCATGTCAAAAACATTATAGATATATTTTGAAGAGTGTACTTAAACGCATTCGGTTGTGGATTAGGTATCGTAAAATCGGTTCAGGTGGCGCCGGTTCGGCAATTCGCAACGGGGCCAATCGGCTCAATGACGTACAGACGCGAGCATAACCGTAAACGGTTGCAAAAATTGTCTTAAAATTATCATCGAACACATTCACATTCATAAAATCGTGATATTAAAATAATTACAATAAACTTTTACGATAATTGTGAAAAATCAATGTTGTGTGAAATCTGGACTAACGATTCATTATCTTCCGAAAAAGCGTCGAGCCATTGAAACTTTACTACTGTTTTATTATGTAAACGCACATTTAATGTACTTTAAAGAATAACAGTATATAAAATTGCATACAAAGTGCATAAACGTTCTCGCAGTAAAACAGAAGTAAAATTAGTTAGGTACTGTGATAATGAAAATAAAGTAAAATTTGCTTAACTGTAATTATGGAAGTTACTTAACAAATTTAAATAAAAACTCATTTATTTAAGTACTTATGCTGGACTTGATAGTAATCTCCGATCTTTGTGGGTTCCTAATTCAAGAGGCACTTACCTCAATAACATTAATCGTGTTAGCTAAATAATCAAATTTTCTATATTCAACTCTGACTAAAGACTAGATAATTCTGAATACCTTGAAATTGGTAAATACCAGCTATTTATCAATTTGAATCACAACGAATGCCATAGGTTAACGATTTGGCTTTCAATATGATTTTGACGTGAACCCCACTTATTTACGGCTCAGTCTCACAGCAACATAATAATGCTCATCTCCTTTCATTGTGTCTAATAAACTATCTCAGTTGGGACTTTTTACGGCCTCCCGTGACATATTTGTGATGGCTTGAAGATCGGGATAGCCAGATTTATAGATTCCGAGCCATTTCCCCCAGTAACACGGCGGCGATCCTTTGTGTTTTTGTATCGTTTATGATTTACTGTTATATGTTCTGAGATCTGTTTTATTGTAACTTTTTGTATGAAACAATTTATTTTATGAGACTTTCTGATTTGAGTCTTTCTTTTTTTTACAATTATTATTCGTTCTGCTATAAAATTTTATAAGATGTATTTTTCTACGTCTGTATTCGCTACTTTTTTAAATGTTACTTTGATCGACCTAATACATAACTATTATTCAACTAAGTACACATACTCTTGTAAGAGAACGAAATGAAAACTAGAGTATTATTTTTATTACTATTAACTATTTTTAACGAAGTAAATTGTCAATGCAACTGTAGTTTCAGTTTCGACTAATTCTAAAATACAGGTAAACATGGGTGTTATAAATTAGATATTTTAAAATGATGTTTATGGTATTATAGGATATTGTCACCTGTCTTATCTGCCTCTTATTGCGTTACTAAAATTTGTTTCTGCAATACGACCTTTTTTAATTATCACTTTAGTAAACTTCACAACAGCTTGTTATCAACTATTATTGACTTAAACAAAAAGCTTTACCGCTAACAAAAAAACGAAAAAACCATCAAGGTGTGAACCGCCATTTATCACGCCCTACAGAATCTACGGTGTATCTGAAAAGAAAATTGTGTTTGCCAAGATCATTAGACGCAAGTAAACATCCAGCACGTTTGCATAAAAAATGTTGACTTATGGCAAATTGTTGTCTCGCTCTGTTGAGTTTAATTCCACCGGCCCTGTATTAATATAATTTATGTAATAGCGTCACAGTAAAATATCATTCTTAATTATGCTGGCTTGTTTATTTTTGAGTTGTGCGGTGGCGACTGGCCGGCTCGGGACAACGAAGTGTTAGTGGGACACGGCTTATGGAAACACATGCCTGTGCATCTACGAAACTATGAAAGTTACAACTTAATGTGATATGGAAAATATTGAAATTTGATTGGGTAAACAGATTGTATGTTATAGTTACAAAACAGTACAAATGTTCGCCTTATAAATCAAAAGAATGCAAAAAATAAAATGTCACTTTTCATAATGATAACATCTAATCATAATGAAATTAATTATTTAAATGGTCATTTGCAAATTGAAAAACTAACACAATAACACTCCAAAGATGGCATATTAGGCACTTTCAAATTCAAAGAAGAATAAAAAGATTTATCAACGAGCCATTCGCGTAAGCTTCACTTTGAAACGATTTAATGGCATCTCTCTAATTACTTTGGGTATTTTGTTATTTACCTTTATTGAGCTTATAAAACTATTATTGCTATGCATATTACCTCTGCATGGCTGTGTCTTTAATTTGGTTGGATCTCTCTGTGTGAATTTACTATTGTCACTAACTTTTTTAAACAGGTAAGGATGTTATTTAACAAAAAATCCCACTTCCAAGATATATAATGATGTAACTGTCAGGATATGCAGTCTTTGAAACAGTGGTCTACACGATTGCATTAGACCAACCCTACATATAGCACGTACACATTTTTTTGTGCTAATAGGGCCTTAATGAAAGTTGAATTTCCCCTTAACAATACACCGTATCTGAGAATGGAGCCTTAGCCATGGTAAGCTGTAATCGCTGTGTTTCCGTTGACAGTGCTACTTAATTTTTTAAGAGCGTAAGTAAGTATACTAATTTAATTGTTTATCTTTTTACATGTAATATCAATATGTTCTTTCCAATTGCAATTTTGTCAAGTGTAAGACCTAAAAAATTTTAATGAATTATTATTTCCTATTGTATGTCCATTATATTGAATATTAAATTTTTGTCAATAGTATTACAATTAGAACATTGTATGTAATTTGTCATAAATAAACTAACGCATAATGAATTCTTTACGTTGCCTAATGCTAAGTTGATTCTAGTTTTATAGTCTATATTTTTGCTGTCGTCCGGTTGGTATTATTATAGAGATATTGTCAGCGAATTATATACATTTTTCATTTGTTGCGTTAGGCAAGTCGTTTATGTAGAGATGGAAAATTAAATTTGATAATACGCTACCTTGAGGCACACCTGTAGGCTTACTCTTGAAACAGAATTGAATTAGTCAATTTCCAATCACAAATCCAAAAAATGTCAAATGACACTTTTGTAAGCGACAATAAAGCCATATTGCAATTAAATTGCGTGGAAATTTATTGAACAAATTATTATCGAGATAGCGTTCCGGAATTATCTTTACTTATCCCAATATCGATACATATTAATCGCATTGGAATTGTATTAAGATTGAGTTTGCGTTCGAGAGTAACCCCCTGTTTGTTAGTCAAAAACGATGACCTATAGGTTTCAGTACGTTTTGCCCATCGAAAGCTGTTAGGTATATCTACACACTGAGTACCTACGTAGATATTTCAATGGTGATAAACGCTAACTACTTACATAGAAAAGGCATCCTACGTACCCCTCTTTATATGCGACGTTTCGACCGAGTTGCACCAGTCGTGTTTTTGTGAATGAAACTCGAAATTTTAAAAGTGATAAAGTTATACATCGTTTTCCTTATACTAGTAACTAACTACACCACCATCAGTTTCCACGGTGGCTTTGAATTCGCGTTTACAAAATCGTTTTGCTATTTGTGTCAACGCAAAATTAGAAGACAATTATCAGATCTATTATCCACTTAATAGACAGGGATCTGGTGAATGGCCCGTCGACACATATGTCACGCGCTGGATTGCGGACTCGCTGCACACTCCACTCGTCAATCTAGCGGCACAGAGCAACTACCCGTAGAGGAGCCAGAAACGTTGAAATATACCTACAGGATCGAGCAAAATATGTACCTATTAAATACTTAATATAAAATAATAAGGCTGACAAGTAGAATCCAGGTCACTGATAAAGCTCCTAGACTACGCCTACTTTTGTGTTAAACGAATTGTGTAAACCATCCAGGGAAAGCACGTGGAAAGCGCTGACAAAAATAATGAAGTACAAAAAAATGGGATTCAGGAATTCCGGATGAAGTGCAGCTCCACATTCGAATAGACATTTACCATCAGGTAAGATGAAGGGAGTGCTTTACCGTAGAAAAAAAATCAATTGAGAAACCTAATCATTTGAACTAACCTGTTTGGTATTGAATTTTTTCAAAGCAGTTTTGTATGGTTTTATCTTACATACGTAAAATTCGGTATACCACAAACATTTTTGTCGCATGCCTCAGGGGAAACTGTATTATTGGCGGGGATAAAACCTATCCTATATTACTCGGGTATGTAGCGGTCTCTGTGTATTTTAAGGAACCGTTTTAGTGGTTACAGACAATATACCCTTCATATTACGTTTGTAAAAAAAAAATTTTTCCTCACAAACCTATTTCACAAAGTAGTTGATATACAAAACTAGACGAACCACAGGTTAGCTTCGCGTCTGCGCCTGATCTATGCCCCGTGAAAAACGGCCGTTTTGATGCCCCGCGACGCCCCGCGACAGCTGCGCGACCAAAAATACGCGTCGCGCGATTCCGCGTTTTTCACTGTCCGAGCGCGCATCAATATCTGTCCGCATTTGTTACTCAATGACACGCGCTACGCCTCTGACACCAAGCAAAACAGGGCGCATAACTCGAAATAACCCTTAATATTATAACTTTACGGCTTAGCACGACGGAAGAGCATAATTGTCAAGCGTGCCTTGATATTCAAGACGCCTTGTAATTGTCGACGCAATGACAGCCGGCGACATTTATGTTAACCCTTTGAAAGTAGCACTATAATTATTATAGAATATGCTTTTACAAATTCTTGAAAATAGAGACAGAGTCATTTCATCAACGTTCTCAGAGGATGCATGTCCATGTGTACCGCAGTGGTTCTAGTTGCCCCCTCGCCAATCTGACGACAAAGCCGGTGTCCTGCATAAGTGCTTCATTCGGCAATTATAAAAGCTGTAAATCAAAGACATAAGCATAACGACGACGTTCCCCTTATGCGGACAATCTACTCGCATCCGCAAAATGATTCAGGCTTACACAATCATCATAAATCACTTATTCATAAAGTTTGAATTCAACGTTTTTATTGTTCATTAAATTATTAAACAATCTCTCCGGTATGAAATATTTCGATATCAAAGGCGCATGCGGTTTTATTGCGACCAATAAAACATGGAAGAGCTGCGCAAGAGTGCGGTGAATCCCTGACTATAAAAACTCGCTTTCTATTTACTGCTGATGAAAACTTGATTCGCGTGACATTAAACGGGATACGCGTTTTAGAACGTGCGGACGGTACAAAGCTCCAGAAATAGGCAGGAGAATGAGTTGAAATGGCCGTCATAATCAAAATGGCGGACGTTTCGCGCGCTAATCGCGTGATATATCAGTTGGCGCATGTTAATCGCGAGCACCTATGACAGAGGCACTTTGCGCATGATGCAGTGCTGGCCAGCTAATGTGGTATGGGATCGACTGATTTATACGACAACTGTGATCGTTGGATATATTTTTATGGTCACAGCTGGCTGACTGAGGAGTTGATTATGCGTTTCGAAATTATTGAGAACGATTAGCATCTCAGGATCTCAGTGGGTAATCTATATTGTGACTCGTTGTTTCTTGTGCAAATAGTACATAGCGCCAGTTTCTGTCAGATATTCAAAATAGTGTAAGATATAATGATCGTTTCTAAGACATTTCAACTGAAAATTACCTTTTATAGGCTGTACTGCTACCATATTACCAGCCATCTGACCATGGGCTAGCAAGCTTTTTCACTTGTAGCAATTTAATTTATTATTAGGTTTTCGTTTTAAAATAAAACGAAAACTATTGGGAACAGCGTGCTGGTCTTCGAAAGTGGCGCACTTTACCCGGAATCCTAAACGACTAAGGAACTGGCTATATTTAATGCTTCGTAGCTTTCGGAACACATCATAGATGTATAATGCGTTACGAATTGAACCCAGGAACTCTAGGGCTGACACCGCTGATCTTACCACAAGAGTACTCAGCACTTGATGTAGCACTTGTAATCAGCTAAGCTAACATACATACATATAAACATACATACAGGATCTTACAAAATCAATAAGCGATCTATACATCATTCTCAATACAATGACAAAAAATGGGCTCTAGTTTTATAGTGATTTTTCAAAGTTATGTTTTCTAACAAACTAAATCAATTAAAATAATGCACATCATAAAACATGATGTATCTTTACTAACACGCACGCAAGCGTCTAGTGTGCATGTTCGGCTATCCTTGTGTGCCTGTGGTACAGCTGTACGGGTTTGAAAAGGGTGTATTTTTTGTTGAATTATGACAATGTTTTGTTGATTATTTCGGTAACGAGCCTGTATGTCTTTCATTAGAATATTAGAAAATTTACTTGACAAGATATTTGCCCCCAATAAATCCATTGTTGTATGTGGAGATTTTAACATAGATTTACTTGCTGAGTCTGGGGATAAGGAAAACTTTATTTCATTGCTAAAATGTTATGACTTAGATTATGTTTTCAATGAGCCAACTCGAATTACACCTCAATCAGAGACATGTATTGATAATATTTTTGTAAATTGTAAAATCAAAAGCAAGGAACTGATAAATGGGGTACCCTCTGACTTGTAGTAGATCTGCAATATTTAAAGATAAAATTATTGAGAGACTCTCGTTATTTGATTGCAATGTTAATGAACCAAATAAATATTACAATAAATTATTTGGTGTGATTACTAAAGAATTTGACAAAATATATACAAAAAAAAAAGTTAATGTAAAGGAAAAGACAGTGTTTAGTGACTGGGCTACGAAGGGAATAAGAAAAAGTAGGGATTTTCTTTATGATCTGTATGACAAGAAATCTTTCAATTCTAATCCAGCTTTTCATGATTATGTTAGACGATATTCCAAAATATTTAAAAATGTATGTTTTATTGCAAAGTCTAAATTTATTAGCAACAAAATTATAAAGTCTAAAGATAAAGTCAAGACTACTTGGAAAATTATTAATTCAGAGACTGGCAAAGTGAGTAAAAATGAGTCAGGCTTTCTGCTTAAGTTGAGTGATGAGCTTATTAAAGATAATCTTAAAGTTGCTGACATTTTTGATTCCTTTTTTGCCAATATACCTATTGAAACAACTAGACATTTAGAATCGTCCTCTACTGTAGCACAAAGTTTATTAAAACTTAATTTTAAGAAAAAAGTACCGATCTTTAATTTTAGAGATATAACATATTTAGACATAATAAAAACGTACAAAAGCTTGAATAAGAAAAGAACGGAAGATTTATGGGGTCTCTCTGTGACAGTTTTGGAGCCTATTATAGAAGTAATCGCACCGTTTTTAGCAGAAATATTTAATAAATGTATCGAAGTAGGTTCATTTCCAGATTTAATGAAAAATAGTAAAGTAACTCCCATTTATAAATCAGGTGATAAATTTAACGCTGCTAACTGCAGACCGGTTTCTGTTCTGCCGGCACTTAGTAAAATTTTCGAATCTATAATTTATAATCTATACGCAAATGAATGCACACATTAGAATGAATAAAATTTTACACTGTGATCAGTTTGGTTTCACGAAAGGACGGTCAACTATAGATGCTGGAGCAAAACTGGTCAAAAACATACTTGACACTTGGGAATCTTCGCAGGATACAGTAGGTATTTTCTGCGACCTCTCTAAAGCCTTTGATTGTGTTGATCATTCAACTTTAGTTGGTAAATTATTTCAATATGGCGTTCGTGGTAATGCACTAGAATTAATAAAATCTTATCTGCACAATAGAAGTCAGAAAGTAGGTATAAATAATGTAGTATCAGGAGGTTCGATAGTCAAAATGGGGGTACCCCAGGGATCTATTCTCGGTCCCTTTCTGTTTCTTGTTTATCTTAATGACCTTCCATTCATGGTTAAGGAAATGTCGGAAATAGCGTTATTCACTGACGACACTTCTTTAATATTTTCTTTAGATAGGAAAGACCCAAAGGTTGGAGAAGGAAAAATTAACGAAACACTTAACAGAGTATCACAATGGTTTTCTGTTAATAACTTAGCACTGAATGCTAATAAAACTAAATTTCTTAAATTTTCTTTACCTAATACACGGCTACGTCATTTAAATATTGAATTCGATTCGGAAACGTTAGAAATTGTTAATGAAACGTCTTTTCTTGGTATTAGGATAGACTCTAAATTACAGTGGGGTTCTCATATCGAGGGTCTGGCAAAGAGGCTCAGTTCGGCTGCTTTTGCTGTTAAAAATATAAGAAAAATTACAAATCAGTCTACTGCTAGGCTGGTTTATTTTGCTTATTTCCATAGCGTTATGTCATATGGATTACTACTATGGGGAACGGCAGCAGACGTTAGTAGAATTTTCATTCTCCAGAAAAGAGCAGTTCGGTTTATATATCAGTTAAAAGCACGTGATTCGTTGAAGGAATTATTTAAAGATATAGATATCATTACTTTACCGTCCTTGTACATATTTGTAAATATTATGTACGCTCGTAAAAATCTACACCTTTATACCAGAAACAATGAGGTTCACGGATATAGCACAAGGAACAGGAACAAACTGTGTGCTCCGAAGTTCAGACTTAGCAAAAGTAGTAAATCTTTTATATGCAACTCAATTCGTTTTTATAACAAAATACCTGACGACATCACTGCATTGACAGACAACAAATTCAAAACGCACATTAAACGTGTGTTAATTGCGAAAGCTTATTATAAGATCAATGACTATGTTGCAGACAAAAATGCATGGAAATAAGTCTACTCTGTACTAGTGTTTATTATTAGTATTTTTAGTCTATTATTAACTATTCTTTCATTCAATTATTATGAATTGTTGAAATTATTTAGTTTAGTTATTATTAATTTTATTGATGCGTACAAATTGTACTTAATTATGTTTAATAATTTGTACCTACTTAATTAGATCTATGACACTGTAAAGTAACATTGTTACTTAGAGGGAGAAAAAAGTAAGGCCTCCTGAGTTTCTTGCCAGCTCTTCTCGGTCGAAGGCTCTCCCAAAATCCGAACTGGTGGTAGATTGGTTAGGTAGTTAGATTAGGTAGGTAGAGTAGGTTATGGTCTGTGCCAGCTAGATGTGCATGAAGGGTCATTTACCCCATTTGTACCAGTGGGGTGCTGCAGTTTAGGTACGTTCGGCCGGCGTGCCTCCCAGGAAGGCCGCCTAGGCGTATGACAGTAAAGGTTGCCGCTCGGCTCTCACGCTCCACGTCGCGCGTCGTCGCTTAAGGCCAGGTATTTCTCTCTCGCGGCTTCTCTCTCGCTCTCTCGATGGTACGACGGTACGGGACGGGTATAACAGCGAAGCGGCGCGTTTTATAGGTTTTATTGCCTATATTTATAGACTTTATATATAGGATTCTCTGCTAATTTATCTGCGAATTATTTGTCTTTCGTTGAGTACAAAAATTAAATGTAAAGTATCAGTATCGTATTTATATATGTGTATAGTGTGTATGAATGTATTGTATGTGTGTATATATATGTATGCATGTATATATATTATATTTTAAAATAATTTTATATCTTATTTGGTGGATTTGGATCGGTCGTATTCGGTTGCATTCGCATCACTGTCGATCGAGTTGGACTTGTGCCGATGCTGCGTCCCTAGCCTGGCTTCTGCTACCCTCGTCATTTTTTGTCCTCGGTCCTGTGGGGGTGGACCGGTGTCGCGTCGTGTCGCGTAGGCAGGCTGGATCGGAAGTGAATATGGCCGGCGCGACGCGACGCGATGTTGGTTTGCCCTCGTGGGATCGGGGATGGGGAGTGGTGGGGGTGGTGGGGGTTGGGTTGGGGACGTGGCGTCGGTGCGGGTCTGGTTCGATTGATGGTGATGTGAATGTGGTTGAGTGTGATTGGTCTAAGTCTACCACTTATTTATTATTATTATTTTTTTTTTTTATCGAGTGATATTTATTGGATTTTGTAACTGAATGAGACTTTGAATAGATTGGATCCTTAACTAATACATAGTTTTTTTTTTTTTCCAGAATTTAAACCATTATTTCTATGTCTCAGATGGTTTGAAAAAACTTAAAGCGCGATCTATCTAGCCTTGAGAGGAAACACTGCGTCGGCGTGGCGTTCGGGATTCTCATGCGGGGCGCGGGGGAGCGGCGTTTCGTGGTCCCCTGTTTCCTCCTTCAGAGGTGGACCAATATTTATTTAAGCGTCGGTTGGGGGAGGAGGTTTTCTGTGTCTGTGTGTTTGATTTTTTTATTATTATTATTTATGTTTATATATATATATATATATATATATATATATATATTTTTTTTTTTAAACGAGTTACCTAATGTTTCTGAAGACGCCTTAAAACGAAGTGATTTCGCTTAATTTTGAAGGCTCCTGGTTATTAAATAAATGACTTAATGCAAGGGAATCAAGCATACGGACGTGAAGGGTCTATTTCTTTAACCGTTGCTGAAGGGGTGGTGGGGGTTGGTCCGGTTTTGGAAGGGGGCTGCGGGGCGTCGTTTTTCTGTGTTTGGTGTGGGAGTTTTGGGTGCCGCGTCGGCGTGGTGTTTCCTCTTAACTCGTAATCCCTACGCGCGCGCGTAAACCCTCCGCTCCTGACGGACGTCAAATCGATATCGAGTCGGCTGTGCTTATCGGAATATGAACGCTCGGGTCACGAGATAGGTTTCAGTTTCGCGTGGGGGTCGTTGGAGGGTGAACCTTCTGTACGGTAGTAGTATTAGTTATTCTGTGCTTGTACCAAGACGAATAACGAAACAATTTTAAAACACACAAGTTTATGCTTATTAATTTTTGACGTTTTTTTATGCTTAAGTTTTTATAAAAAAAGATATTTGAATGATTAAAAATGTCAACCTTATTGGTTAGGTACTAATGTTTTCCAAAACTCATTTCAGCCGCTACTTTATTTTACTTCAAAAACTCTCCAATTTATATTACTTACCACAGTATCAATACGATAATTGGAAATCATATTACACAATTCTATGACCACGGCTTATATTTCGGTTCGACGCGATTCTATTTCGGCGTGCAGTGGTACTGGGGGTAGCAATGCGCATTTGTCTGGCACAGACTATAATAGCTCGTTAGATTAGTTATTAAGTCTTAACTATAAGTTAGTTAACTGTTTTTTTATTATTATTAGTATTGACGTCAATAAGTGCCTGTAAAGGTTTACATTGAATAAATAATTTGACTTGACTTGACTTGACTTGACTTGTACTTTTGGACCAAATTTGGTGAGCATGCTTAGTGTGATGTATAGATGCTTTCCTTAAACGTTCGCTTATTGATATTGTTGGACCCTATATAATTACGTTACGACTATTATCCCCGAAGGATTAGTCAGAGACTAGGCAATGTCCTCATTGCCGCAAAAGCAGTCCTCTGCCATTGACCATTTTTCACCAAATAGCGACTGCACACGTGCTCAGCGTGACGGGTGGTGAGCCCATCGTTGCTCTATACTGTTGGATAATGTGCAGTCTTTAGTCCGTTAGAACAGAACTTCGAATAAGCCCTTTCACCAACAAAGGGTAAAGGCTTGTTAGAAGTTCTGTTAGCTAGCTGCCTCCGTCTTATATTGTGTTAAGATAACTAGTGCCTCAGTAGTTGAAGTAGTTATTAAACAAATAATTTCCTTAATAAATGTCAATCGTTTATTTCTTATTTACTCTAACAATATTTAATCATGTAGGTATGTCAGAGAAAAATGGTTGAACTAACATTGAGTCGTGCCGCCGCCGACGATGCGACGCGCGACGACGCTTTGCCGCAGTCGGCGGCCGCAACGAGCCGCGACATCTAGCGACACCTGATGGAACTAACGCTTGCCAAAAGAAATATTGATAATGAGCTTCTAGTAACAGTTATTAATCGCTGTTGCTAAATTGCGCTGTGTGTAAATAATAAATGATGATAATATTTAAATATTATGTTTTGGTGGCATTGAAACTGACAAGATTGGCGCTGCTCCTGTCAGAGACAGCTGAAGTGTTAGATTCGTTTGCTTAACCAGGGACTGTCGACAAGACTAGATTTCATCTTTGGTGGCCTTTGCATCCGATAGATATCTGCTAGTTATAGTGGTATCATTTGCATAGCCAATGGTACCCGGTACCAGCAGGTCGTTGATATGCAGGAGACACAGTGTCGCAGATAAGACTGAACCTTGGGGAACTCCAGCATCAATTTCCATTAGGTCGGACGATTGACCGTCCACCAGGCCTCGTATTGAGCATTTCCCAAGGAAGTCAGTGATCCAGATGCAAAGGCCTTCAAAGATTTCATATGCGGAGAGCTTACTAATGAGGCTCCCATGCCAGACCCTACCAAAGGCTTTGGAGATATCAAGAGAGACGGCAAGGGCTCCGTCGTATTTTTTGATCGCTTCACTCCAAAGATGGGTGGCATACACGAGAAGATCTCCGGTCGACCGACCTCGGCGAAATCCGAACTGGCGATCACGGAGGAGATCATTGGTCTCAAGGTATGCCAGCAGTCGAGAGTTCAGTACACGTTCCATAATCTTGCAGAGTATGGACGTGACTGAAATCGGCCTATAGTTGGATGGATCGGCACGGCTACCTTTTTTGGGCACAGGCTGCACATTATAATAATAATAGTTTAATAATAATAGTTTATTTTCTTTCCACAAACAATTACAATGTACAATAAGTTGTTTTTAATGCGTAGTTAGCTTATTGTCTGCGGGAGACTGGAGTCTAAGATGGGCAGTAATCTGCTTGTATTTTAGAAAAACATTAGCCGGATTCTACGACTTAGGAACTAGACCAGTCTTAAGTGAGAGGCGATACAGGCGTGTTAGAACAGGAGACAACTCAGGTGCACAGTTACGTAGGACAACCGCGCTGGGATTCCGTTGGGACCAAAAGCCTTATTCATGTCTAGAGTACGGAGAGTTTGAGTACCTCTTTGAGGATGAGGATGTGAAGTTCTCCCATAGAGGGGTCGGCTAAATGTAACTTAGGTGGAACTTTGCTAGAGACATCCAGACGTGAGTTCTTTGCAAAAGGAGAGGCAAACAAGTTTGCCTTCTTAGCTGCAGTGTGGGCAAGAGAGCCGTCAGGCTTTATCAGCGGCGGAAGTGAAGGGCGACAAAAATAATATTTTTATTACTTCATATCAACAGCTACAAAGTAAAGTGCAAGTATGCGAGACTTTTAGCCAGAAGAGAATTTTAGCCACCCCCTCTCTTTCCTTGGGTGTCGTAAAAGACGACTAACGGACTAAAAACTGCACATACTTCCAACAGCAGAGAGGTGATGGGCTTACCACCTGTCACGCTGAGCAGTCGCTATTTGGTGAAAAGTGGACTATGGTAGAGGACTGCTTTTGCTGTCCTCATTGCCTAGTCTCCGGCTAACCCTTCGGGGATAATAGTCGTGATTATATGTATGTATGTTTTTTTTCATTAAAAATCACAAAAAGAATCTGTGCGGTTTGCAATGAAACTACTCGTATGTCTACGTAAATATATTTAAAGTAAGCAAGCTAAGATACTCGTATATCTTTGATTTGACAACAATTGTTTCTTGGCACTAAGGTTTGGTTAAGGGATCATTAATTGCTAAAATGATTTTTATGTTGTGGTATTACGTCTTGTTGAACTCATTCAGTCATACGAGTATAGTGGCATCTAGTGTGATATTGTTACATTAAACGTATGCCTGCTTATTCAGTTATTCAGAGCGTCTACCGAAAACAAATCTTTTATTCGATTTTTATGACTTTACCAAAGCTGTGACGAGTCAAGAACCTTAGGCCATCAACTCTGAACCACATAGTTTAACCTCGCAAGAATTCAAACAAAGATACCACTATAAAAACGCCGCCCACGTAAGTCGTGACAAATAAATTATTATGAAACCGATTATCATGTTCCGATATTCATAAAACAAGGGGCATACCTCCAAAACCGGATTACACGTTTTTTTTATTTGCCATAAATTCGTTGTGAAGTTCGAAAGTATGGTGACAGATTGAGACTTAGTAGATTAAAAATGAAATTAATGGCCGCATACAAAGTATCAAGATTGTTTCCAGTACTGTAATCAATTTGTGAGATTTACAGCAATGTTAATGCCTAACGGTTATATAATTCGGTCAATTGTCAGAATTATATATTATGTTTATTTATTAAATTGTTTTACATTTTTAGAACTTGATTAAAGTTGTAATCTATCGGTAACCAGTAACGAGTATTCAAGCTTATTAGATTGCACTGCCGTTAGAACAAAATATGAAGTCTATGTAATATTTTCTGTGTGTTTGTGTTAATAGGGGTCACTATTAGTTCACCCCTATTGCCCAAGCTTGTGGATATTAAACATGCTTAGTCACAGTGAAAAGTAGCTCGCGTCCATAGCTCTTATGGTTAGAAAGTCAAATCTATTAAATTCAGATAAAGATTAGCAAATATTACCATTTGTTTAAAAATACCGTAAAATGTCTTTCTTTAAAAGGTAAGCGCTGCCTACGCTAATATGTGTGAAGACAGAAATAAAATAAATCCACCAGATTCATTCATTATACATTTATATTGCGCTTTTCAAGGAAAGATAGCGTATAACTTTGCATACGTCTAGTTACATTGGCGCGTATACGGTTATACGACAAGGTTCACCAACAACTTATGCGGTTACCGAATGCATTTGCAGTAATGTCCATCGCTCACGGCCATAAGGTCGCTTTTGCTTTGCCGTGCCTGCCGCAGCCCGCCGCGGACCCCACGCCTGACTTATGAATAAAGGGATCTTCCCACATGTCGTAAACTCCTTATGTGCACAAAAACCATACAAAAAAACGCATCAAGCGTATGTCGTATTGGTCCGTAAAATAGATAAATAGCGCGCGCATGATGGCGCACAACAAAAGTATCTAATTTAATTTTATGTTCCCTCATGGACCTTCAGTCGTACCTGTCCACGACCGTCATAGATTCCGATGTCAGGTGCCACCAATTTATTGCTTACTATATCATCCGAACTTATGTCCGGACATAATAAGTTTCCACGGGGCTAAGTCAAATTTATTGTTTATAAGAAGGCGATGGGAGGCACCGCAGAAGTGACGGCGTCCATCCCTCTCGCCTTATAAATAACTACTAACGTCCTAACAAATTACGGAGTTTGAGGGAGTCCAATCAAGCCGGACTATAATAGATGTTATTCAACGCGGCGTCCCGCGCGCTTCGTGATGGCGCTCGTAAATTTAAAATATTACGATGGGACATTAAGATTTGAATAAACATGTCGCTGGCGTCGCGCCGCGCGAGCCTGCGGGCGCGTGATGCTGGCGACGCTACCGGCCCACCCCTGATCCTTTAGCTCATATTTATACTGTGCCTGATCCGCGAGGCGGGCCGCTAATGATGCACAATGCGCGCCGCGGCGGTATGAGCGGTATCGGCAGCATCGGCGGCGTCGCAGCATCGGCCGCACTCGCCGCGCGGTACTGACGCACGTCGCGGCCAGGTAGCAGCTCCACGCATTGTTTCCTGGAAGCGAGACGCTATCGACGCGATTGATATACGATCAGCCACGGGAATGTTTTAGTAAAATGCACCAGCTTTTCGTTTTAACCTCTGAATATCTAATAGGGTCCGATTTAGAATAATTTATGGGGTAGGACGGAGACAAAAACAGAACATTATGGGGCCGGCCGGTGCGATTGGCCGTTCGCGCGTACGACGATTTCGTAAGATTCTTTCGAGCGCGACCATTTATCTGTCAGTTTATGTCGTCGCAAGCGCGCGACGTAGGTATCGGAGTTTTGAAACTTTAATCTTTCGCATGCGTTTATTAGCTTTGGGGAAAGCTCGAAGCGCCAGTAAAGGTATAGAAAATCATAATAGCCGGCGAGGAAACGTGGATTGAGAGCGATCATTAATTATGGGCACCTAACAAGCGGCGAGCGGGGAAAGGCGACGTGGATTTATCCAGGCGATCGACTCGTTATTTAGATCGGCGGCGCGACGATAGATGGCGCTGCGCGGCTATCTGATGCACGCGCGCTGCGCGGGCGCCGCGGTGCGATATCGCCCGATTTACGGAGTCCTCACTCCGGCCGATCCAGGCTATTGTATTAGCGCATTAACAACTCATATTTACCTATTTAACTGTTAAATAACCCAACTATGATATTTAAAAAATCTCTAAGTAATTGTTGATTATTTCTTCGTTGGAAGATGTATTTTTAATCGTCGTTTTTAAATTGCTCTCAAATTGTTAAAAACTAAAAAAAAGTTAAGTAAAGTATAGCCTGTATACTGTCCCACTGCTGGGCAAAGGCCTCCATCATTGAATTTAAAAAATATATATATTTTAATTGAGATTATGAGCCTGGCTTATTCTTATTTCTTCTCATAAATTACCACAGTAACAACATTTCACATTTTAGTATAGACGCGCTAAACGAATAAATGGTTCTCCGACAAATTTCTCCCTCCAAAATAACTAGATAAGTAGGTACTTTCTATAAATAAATGAGATAATATTTATTGACTGCGCTCAATCTATCAAGCTAGGAGAATCTATAAAAATTGCGAGATAATGATCCTTGGGCTGTAGCAGAACAACTTTATATAATCTACATAGCATCAAGAGTTAGGTTATCATTCAAGTTTTATAAACAGAATGCAAAAAAATGTTGTTTAATACAGAACCGCCAATACTGTTCGGCCCAAAGTGTGGAACACCTGTTTTTTTCGAAAAATTCAGGGTTCCTCCTACACAAATAATTATGTAGTTGTTCTCGCAGTTGCGGTTTTATACACCTATAACTAAACACCTTGTTCATTGTTAAATTTACAAACCATTACGGCAATTAAAATAAAAACATAATATGATAACAAAAATAAAATCATTACAATAATAACATAAACGGTGGAAGACATTTCCTAATTAGTATTATTGTTAAATAATTCTTTTATGTCATAGATTTTTTGATCAACCAGCCATTTGTATAATTTCGACTTAAATAAATTAAAATGTTGATTAGGTATCTCTTTTTCAGTTTCAATTTCAACTATTACATCTATTATATATTTTCAACTTGACATTTCTGATCTAATTAATAGTATTTTTTTTTTCTATATTACGTTTAATTTTGACATCTGAATTAATGAATTATTTGACAATATTTTTATCATGGCATTGATCTAGATTTAAGTTGGTAGGTAGGTATTTGGGCTCCTGATTGACTTATTATATTTTTTGTGAATTTGACAATTCTGATCGTTATGCAATGTTCTGACTCTGACGAAGGTTAAATTGATCCTAATTAAGTATGTGTTTCATAGTCTAAGCTGTAGGCGACTTGGATTTTTAATCTGTGAATTTACAAGTGTAATGAATAAATAAATAAATAATTGTATTTAACAAAATGGTGTGTCCCGGTTGGGCGGTCCAGCAGCGGTGTAATGGTAAATGCTATGGTTCATGTGTGACGATGAGAATGATAATGTGTACATATATGCACAGAACATCATTCGTTATCATCAGCAGATTCTTTGATAGGAGAAATAGATACATATTACGATACATGCATACGTATAATCACTACTATTACCCCCGAAGGGTTAGTCAGAGACTAGGCAATGAGGACGGCAAAAGCAGTCCTCTACCATAGTCCACTTTTCACCAAATGGCGACTGTACATGTACCTACTCTCAGCGTGACAGGTGGTGAGCCCATGCCGCTGGGGATACGTTTCGTTGGCATAATGAATTTATTCCTAAAATAGTTTGGCATAACGAATTTCGCATATGTTTTTTTGCATAATATTACTTTGGCATAAGTAATTGGTTTTTTGCAGCATAAGTATTATAGCATACTTAATTATAATAAAGACTAATATATTTATGCATAATTATAATTTGCAAAATGTTTTTGGCATAGTGTATAATTGCATAGTAGTATTTCGTTCTAAATGTTAATAAGATATAAATAAATAAAAAATAGTTAATGATTTTCTTGGAAATTTTATACAGGGTGGAAAAAAAAACTGTGGTTGGAGGAAAAGTACCTACCCTTAATATTGATGATGGCAAATTTTACTGAAAGGAAACATTCCTTTATTTTCAAAAATAATTAAAACTGCATTTAAAGATATTTGAAAAATCACATGCTTGAGCCGAGAATCAAACCGGTGAAATGTGAAAAAAAAACATTTTGTATTTTATGATACCAACCGACAGAGTCATTTATTAAGGAAAGAAAAGAAATTGATTCTTTTAAATAACATAGACTATCTTAAATTAGAGAAAGTCCAAGAATCGTCTGTGCGTACATGAAAATTGGTGTCACTTTGAGCAATTCAAGTGAACTATTTTCTTTAGATACACTTTAGACACACTAAGTAAGCTTTACAATAAAAACATTATTTTTCTTGGCCTTTCTTTATTTTAAGATACTATATTGTGTAAAAGAAATTGATCAAGCTCAAGAAGGATTCGAACCCGTGACCTTTGGTTCTTTTCATACCCTGTGTAGCATTGTGAATGCAAAATTTCAATAATAAAGATATTTATAAGCAATTACGACTTTATCGATTGTTAAATACTTGCAATAGTATTTCTTTCAAATATGAGGGTAGACTTCACAGTGACGTAATACCGCTGGCTTGCAGCGTATCAACTACTAGAAAAAATTCAACAAGTTTTCTGCGGTCTCGGTAACTTAGCGGTTAGAGCAGTGGACCGGCAATCTAAAGGTCACGGGTTCGAATCCCGTTCGAGCTTTCTTGAGACTGGTTGTTTTTTTCTAGTAAACATTTTATTCTATATCTATATAGCATTATGAATGCAAAATTCCAATAATAAAGATAATTATCATTAATAAATTACCATATGCCAAGATATTTTATAGTTTAAATTTTTATGCAAATGTATAATAAACCTCGCCGCTGTAGGCTGTTGGATGGTGCAGTCTTAAGTCCGTTAGTCACCTTTTACGACACCCAAGGGAAGTGAGGGGGTAGTAGTATTATTTCACCGCTACGCGACAAGGCCAACTATTACGATTTGTAAAATTTTAAACACTGAAAAAAGACGACAACCTCAGGCGGGAATCGAATCACGCACCTTCCGCATTCCGGGCGGCTGCATTAACCACTTGGCTACCGAGGTCTGGTTTTCATCCGTCGAAATTTGTCAGTGCGTGATGCTTATGTTTTTAGTTAATATTGCTTCATCAAATCTTAGAAGTTTTCACCTCTGAGATTTGATTAAACTATATATATTTTTCGAACGGTAGACTTTAGTTAGCGATGATGATGATGATGATGATGATTTGGTTTTTGGTTATTGGATGATTCGGTAAATTTTTATGAACTGGTTCAGACGTACCTCAGTATATCGTCTTTCCTAAAGTAGGTAGGAAGGTAGACGCGATCATTATACATTGAAATAAAACTTACACTTTTTACTGTAAATGTATCTTTTAAATTGAGCAAAAATATGTAAACAATTGTAACTCTTAATACAATAGAATAAGAGTAAAAGTGTATACATATTCGTGCTCGTGACTGTACCTACTATATGTAGAAGTATCAAAAAGTTCCAATATATTTCAAAATAGGTATCGTAAAACTAGGCGCAGATGCACTTCATGCACTTGTAGAGCATACCTTTAATTAGACCGCAACCAAGTAAGGCGTTCATTAGTTACTAATTAAATATAATTTCCTTCTCGCAGCTAAGTGCTAAAAAAACGATTAAGCTATAGTCGCCCTACGCCGCAAGGGAAACAAATGGTTTAGTAATGCGACAGATGTAGAGTGCATTCGTTAGGATATCACGACAAAAATATTTAATTATTTAACCATAGCGGTGAAAGAATACTACCACCCCCTCTCTGAAAGGTAAAAGGGGACTAACGGACTAAGGACTGCACATACATCCAACAGCATAGAGTGGCGATGGGCTCACCACCTGTCACGCTGAGCACATGTACAGACGCTACTTGGTGAAAAGTGAACTATGGCAGAGGAGTGCTTTTGCGGTCCTTATTGCCTAGTCTCTGACTAACCCTTCGGGGATAATAGTCGCAATTATATGTAAGTATGTATGTATGTATGCTCAGTGAGGTAAGGGCAAGTTGTATTTACTGTTCGATCACGTTAACACCTTCGAATAATTGTATGGCATTGAAACATCGCCCTCTGGTGACAAAAGTAAACTCACCACACTCTGATAACCAATGTGCGGTTTCAAATCTGGCCAGCCAAGATTATAGCCAGGATTGTATTTAACCCGTCACAAAGTTGCGAACATTATCTGAAATAAGATTTTTTATTGAAATGAAACACTTTTTACGGATTAACTCGCGTTTAATTTACTATTTACATTGTTTTTTATATTACCCTGACGTTTCGAACCCTTTACAGGGTCCGTCTTCCAGGGAGTTTCCCTGTGACCACGGACTAAATAGTAAATTAAAACCTAAAAATTAAAAAAAAACTAAATTGTAAATTAAACGCGAGTTAATCCGTAAAAAGTGTTCCAAATCAATGTGTAGTGCTCGCTTAAACCTCAGAAAACAAGATTTTTTATTTCATAACAGGTTGGTTATCCTTTACCTGGTAAGTGATAATAACGCGAAGGCATAAAAGCACATGCCACCCGGAATCCTCAATTACTGTGGAACTGATATAAGTTCCAGTAGCAGGAAACGAATTGTCCGAATCACAAAATAGACATAAATAAATTAGCGATTAATTACAGCTGCAAGTCTGCAACTGCTAACCGAATTAGCCTTCCCTAATGAATCGAGAACATTCCTGTTCGGCACCTACGCTCACTTTCGCTGCCCTTAAGCGGAAACTATGGGCTTATGCTTAATTGCGGAGGCTAATGAATTCCATCCCGGGTGCAGTGGTTTAATTAGCGGGGACGCGCGCGCGGCGCGGTGTTGCCTGTCGCTAAGCAAAAAATACACGAAGCCGCCGCGTAATCAACCTCCTCGGAGTGTTAGGACAGTGCGAAGACAGGCTGCATCCTGCGAATGGTTGGGAAAGATAAACTTTTTCTAAAAGTAGAAGTATTAGGCTCACATTGACATGTATCTTGCCTATCTTAACCTGGACAGTGACCGAGTGGCAGAAGTTTCGCAGGGTTTTGGTTTTGGTTTCAGCAATGGAGCGCAGCATTTTGGAGGTGAAACGAATCGACAGACTGCGTTATACTACACTACGCTCTACGTAAGCTAAAAAGCTGCCCAGCTCAAATGGTTAAGTATCTTCGATTTTGTTGGGTCAAGTGAAATGACAGGGCATATTTAGCCTTAAGATATAAGGCTTTAAGGTCAACAACGCTCGCCTGACACTTTTGGTTTTGCAAGCGTGCGTCTATTTAGTGGTCGCTTTTAATAAGAATGGACGTAAGTTCGATTGTAACAAACTAACTAGTTTTTTTAAAGTGTTCCATTATTTGTAATGAAATTTTAGTATTTTCCATATAATGCTCTGTAAATTACGTTAGCTCTGAGAAAGCTCTATAGATTCTAAAACTGGCGTGGTTGCGTGTGAATAAATAACGACGAGCGACGACAGACGTGCGAGCGAGGGACGTGACGACCACGTGACGTCGACGTGACCAACGCGCGTGACGCAGTGACACCACCCTGATGAGAATAGCAGAGGCTTTTGTTATGAAACCCTACAAATTTTAGACTTTACAAAAGTAAATAATCCATTTTATGTAAATTAATTTTCCTCTATTTTTACAGCTATTGGCTACGTGTGTACAGCGTTTTAGTCGCACGCACGACAGCGGCTGTGGATCCTATCACATAGAAATGTGCTGTGTTCGATAAAAACATACATAAACATATAAATATATGTATGTATGTTGATTATTATGTAATAATCACGACTATTATCCCCGTTAGTCAGAGACTAGGCCATGTGGACAGCAAAAGCCGTCCTCTACCATAGTCCATCTTTATCATCATTGGCCACAACATCTTGACAGGTGTTGGTAACAGTGACTGTGTTGCTGTCATGTTTTGCTGCAGCTTTTCTTGTGGTTTATCAAACCAATTGCAGCACGGCATGTTTTGCCGCATTTGTCACAGACGAAACGTGAGTTGGGGGGAGGTACATCCCCTCTTCGTACATCACTAAATTTAATTTGTACTGGCACCTCGAGACCGACCGTCAGGTTATGCAAGAAGTGCGCGCTTTTCATTCGGTACTCATAAGACTAGTGTCTCGGGAGAGTTTCCCCGTGAACAAGTGTAGTTCACTGTGTATTTTCCAGATAGGTAACCGGAGTTGTCAAGCTCGCTCACTTTTCGTTGCACAAAGAGCACAACTCGCAGTTGCCACTGCTCGGGTCGTCAACTCTAAACTCAACTCCCAAGGTCCACCTTGGTCGCGGAGTAGCAAGCACACTCACTTCTTGGAACGGCTGGGGGGAGGTACAGCGGTGTGAAGGCGAAGCCTTTTCTGCTTTAGGGTATTTAGCCAGGCTTCATTGACACTCCAGCAGACAGGTCGTGGCGCCACTCTGGTCTCATATCAGTGCGTGCCTCCCATAGTCCACGGTAACCAAACAGCGTATGCACATGTGCTCAGCGTGGCAGGTAAGCCCATCGCCTCTATATGATGTTGGATGTAAGTGCAGTCTTTAGTCCGTTAGTTGCCTTTTATGACACCCAAGGGAAAGGAGGGGGTGGTAGTATTATTTCACTGCTACGCGACATGACTATAACAAACGGAGTAAAACCAATACCAAGCTAACATCATCACAAAGCGTCAGTTAATTTGTAGTGAAATATATTAAAAATCACACGCACCTTTTTGAAGTTAAGTTAGTAATGAAACCTTTTGTTTGTCATTAAGTGGTATACATTTAGTGGTAGTATTTTGGTAGATCCCTACGAGTACGAGTATAAAAGCTGAATTGGCCGCGTCTCCAGGGTCGCCGGTTCGCAGCCAGCCAACACCGCGAGGAGATTACACATCGGCAGACTGACATGATCGCAACAAATCATTGGCTAAGAGGCTCTCGCCGGCGCAGTATATGCAGGGAATATAGATAAAACTATTAAACGTTAAAATATATTGTACGATTGATTTTCCAAAGGAGTTAAGTTATGTAAAAATCACTAAATGACATGTCATGAAAAATATCTATTGTAGATTACAATTAGTTGAACAAAATGGAAATACTTAAGTTTATAAGATTTCTAGCACTAATAAGTTTTACTTCAACTGTAAACAATATAATAGTTGGTATTACGACAATTACCTAGTTGCCATCAAATACTAATTAATATTGATCAGTGGAATAACACATTTTAAAACAGGTTAAAATAAAAATATATTGATATGTTTTTTCTGCATGCATAGTAAGAACTTTAGCTTGTATTTTCGTATGTAAGAATGTATTCATTAATCATATTATTAGTATATACATTAAAGAACCATCTGTACACGAACGAAACTAGCACGTGATCTTTAATTATTCGCCTTTAATTCAGTGGTACTAAATCACCGTTTCGGACTACCAAAAATTGCCAGACCGTAAAATAGAAGTAGAGCAACTATTGTTGAGCAGCGGAGTGAAGTTGTGATTACATCGACAACATCTGACGTTAGATCGCAACAAATCACTGGCTAAAAGGCTGTTACTTTACATAGTATATGTTGGGGCTGCAGATTATACATGAAAAATATTTGTTTTATGTGTGAAATATACTCATTCCACATGCTGGTTATAACACCTTTGATATTGTAATCTCAATATTTTATTTGAGTCAAAGTTTTGTGATAACAAAAGTTTTTGATAACGCAGATCTCATTGCTATATTATACATTATTACTAAGTAGAAGACAATCAAGCGAGTGCGATAACATATCAAACCAATAATTGGGCTTAGGCATATATGCCTTCTTTATTTTTTGCCAGTCGCCTCTACCCTGTGCAAATCTCATCCAGGGGTTGGATTTAACAAATATACATTATCAATATTAAAATCGATATCACATCATGACTGTATGAAAGATGAGATGGTAAGAACGGTAGTAAATAGCGAGACAACGGCTGATTGAGAAGAATCAAAATGACATATTGCGCCGACCCCAAATAAAATTGGGAACACAGCCAGGTGGGTGTAAATGATAATAATAATATAATGTGTAGCTACCTATGTATTTGCAATACTTGTATTGTTGTTATCATTTCAAAAATATACCGTTTTATGCTGTAACACGGCCAACAAATAAATGAATTAAAAATACGCTTGTTTGATCTGCCGGCCGTGCATGTACTGTGCCCAGGAGGCGTTGGTCGGTAATTTTCGCGGCAACTCGCGGCCTGATTTATTGCACACGTAGCCGCTGCCTTCCTAAACTGTATCTAAATATTATGGACACGCGCTGCGGCCCGCTGGACGAGTGCTGCGAGATACGAAGCCGATTTATCGCTGTTGCAACGCTGTGCGGACGATGTCTACGAAACATGGAAAGCCGATCGTGTGACAATGAATCTATTCCAATCACTGATCAAATTTAATGGGAATTTTCTTGCTGATTCGAATTTGTTAAGTAGCATGTTTAGGAATACTAGGGAAGGGGCAGACTTCAACGAACGTACTCCGACAAGATCGAAGATGTTCTCGTGAAGGTTAGGTCTAAAGTTTTAAATGGACGAGAAAATACTGTTATAGGGAATAATGAAAATACCTTTTTTTACTTTTTACTTTGCGTGGAATTATTACATTCGGAAATTAAAAAGAACGAAATTATATTTTTACTTACTAAAACAAAGGGCAAGTGTCACCGGCGGATGATGGAATCGAACTGATTAGCTAGTTGCAATAACCTTGCTATTGTTCTAAAGTGCTGATGAAGGAAAATGCACCGGGGGGGGTGATGATGTTAGCATTATTATATACTGTGCATATATATATACCAGCCCCCTGGGTTAAGACTAAACTTACACCAAAATAAACGGTGAAGTTTGCGTAAAAGATAGACGAGTTTTAGGTGCAGATACCGGATGGGATTCTACATCAGAGTTTGAAAGTTCTTATGCTTTCTTAATTTGTAATTTATCTTTACAATATTGAGTTAACAAACCTAGACAAGTGCCCAATTTACAATATCTGTAAATACTAAAAAATATATCTGAAATAGATATAAAAATAGTAGTGTATGAATTATATTCTCCATACAAAACTATATGTGGCTTCTCAAGGACAATAACGAGACTATTGACAATTTTAATCGTATATAATAAAATCAAGGTTATTATTTTTAATTTACAAAACGGAAGAATTTGAATCGACTGTTTAAATACTGTTAAATTTGTTAAATTAAAGTCAAAATTAATTGGTTGTACTTCAATATTTTTAATAAACTTAAACATTTATCTTGAATCCTTATAATAAGCTATACAATCAATAGGTAAACTAAGTATGTCTGTGGCAATAATGTTTAATTCGGGATTTCCAATTCTGTTACAGTCTACAGATAATTTTGTTTTTTCAGTTATTACATATATCCACTTATTATTATAATATAATGCCAAATTTCAAGATGATCTTGAAAATATTTTATTTCACAATGATTTGATACCTACAGAAGTTAATGCTTTTGATACAATTTCTGACTTACAAAATTTGTAAGACAGAAATTAACAGGGAAAAAAAATTAAAATTATTTATTAGGAGCTGCAGTGTTCAAATAAATGTCTAACATTTCAAATAAAAATTGCATAAAATTTTACAATTATTAAAATCTTCTAACTTATATTAAAATGACCTATCTCTAGTGATACCTATATACTTAGCAGAAGGCATAATAGCGGAATAAGTAGTATCCCCTTTAACAATGACCGGAAATAGAACAGAATGATACAAAATATATTCTTTAGAAGTAACAAATGGCATTTTTTTTGACAAAAACAACTCTATTGATATTATACAAACAAATAAATATTTCTTAAAGATAGACTTCTCACTAATATCTGGCGTGAAATAATAGCACTCCTCTCACAATTCCTATTTCAAAAATCAAAATCAAAGAATCTTTATTCAGTAAGCTTAAAATAAGCATTTTGAATCGTCTAAATTTATTTTTTAATGGATGGATGGATAGGCATAGGAAAAATACCATAGGACATAACACTGTAAAAGTAACTAAAATAGACTAATCGAGCAGTTTCCACGTCTGTAAAATGCCTAACCTTTCTAACAGCGTAAGCAGCTGAACTAAGTCTCCCCGCAAGGGTGCTAATATACCACTGTATTTTTAAATCTAAGATAAACCTAAGAAAACTGTTGAATCAACAAGGTCCAACAGTTCACCATTCAGTTTAATTTTATTTATTATAATATTCTTTACGTTAGGTAGAGTAAAATTTATACATTTTGTTTTCTTCGCGTTAAATTGAAGATTTGGATACGTCTGGATAGAAGATTTATTTAAAAGGCAGATAGAAGAGACAGTATCGGCGAGTAAGGTACACTTACCTTACTCGTCGATCCGTTTCTGATAGACCACTGTCTATCAGAAACGGATGTTGCAACTAGGACATGAGGTAAGGGTTTCTTTGTAGGATCACATAATATCTCGAATACGTTATCATCTTTAAAGGGTAGGGTCATTACAAACATCTTTGTTGTAAGTTTTATTTTTATAGTGTTTCTTTTTTTTAATACAGAAAGATTTGTATTATCATTGGATTTAGAAGTATGAAGATCTCCGATTTGGAGCTGGCTACCCTGTTGTGTGGTCTATGTGGATATAGAAGAATCAATACCTCGAATTTTGGGCTGACTTGACTACACTGTTGAGTGGTCTGTGTGGATATAGAAACTGCACGACTTCCTGTTTGGGGCTGGTAACCCTGCTGTGTAGTCTACGGGGATATATAAATAGTACGAATTCCTGTTTGGGGCTGGTTACCCTGCTGTGTAACCTGCAAGGATATGGAAATAGCACGACTTCCTGTTTGTGGCTGGTTGCCCTGCATTGTAGTCTGCATGGATATAGAATTGATGCCACTAACATGCAACGGTTGCGTTGTGAGAAAAGACTTGGGCTTCACGAGACACCGCCGTGAACCCATTATTCGTTTAAATGATCATCGTTGTCAGGCAGATCATCAGGTTGCTGGGTTATATTATTACGAGCGGCCGCTCGCGGTTTCACCCGCGTGGTTCCCGTTCCCGTGAGAATATCGGGATAAAAAGTATCCTATGTGTTAATTCAGGTTATAAACTATCTGTATGCCGAATTTCATCCAAATCCATTCAGTAGTTTTTACGTGAAAGAGTAACAAATATCCATACTTACAAACTTTCGCGTTTATGATATTTATAGGATATTGTGGGGTAGTGTTATCAGGTTGAGTATCAGGATAACAATAGTTGTTATGTTGATTAGTGATAGGGCGATATCAGGTTTGCGAAGCGGGTTGCGTTACTTTAAATCGGTTGTTGTTATATTCGGGAGTCTTGCAGTAACGACAGAATGGAATATTTGACATATTTTGATTAAATACTTGTTAAACTTAAAGCATCAAGCACTGACAAATTTCGACGGGTGAAAACCAGACCTCGGTAGCCAAGTGGTTAAGGCAGAAGACTGGAAGGTGCGTGGTTCGTTTCCCGCCGGAGTTTGTCGTCTTTTTTTCAGTGTTTAAAATTTTAAATACTTGTGGTTGGATGTCAGTAAGTTACGTTTATACAGCAGTTTTTGAATTTTTTCTCCCGATATTGCTAAATTAACAGCTTCATTTAAATTTGAAGGGTTTTTCACGGACTAAATTCGAAATATTTCATTTAAGACCATTAAGATCGTGTGGAGAGCAAGGTCCTCCATAGCTGCAGTTCGGCTTACTAACTCGGATTTCTTTTTATTTGATAAAGTGATTTCGGTTAATAATTTGGAAAGAAAAGTTTCAACCCGTAATGCAAACTGATTTACAGCTTGACTGGGTGACATTTCTGTAATTTAGCTAATAAATGAGCATAATGTTTTCTTTCTCTGAATTGTGTTTTCAAAAAGTGGCTAAGTTGGTCCCATGATTTGAATTCTTTGATTGCACAAGCTGTTTCTGCTTTTTCATCTAATTGAGATAATATTAAGCAAAAAAAAACTTTACAAGAACATAGCCGATAGGTAGATATAGCGCGAAATACCACACATGCGGCACTTCGCAGAAGATGAGAAGATGACGAGAAGTTGAGTTGGGCACACCAGGCATTGAATTTCTCAGTCAAGAGAGAATTTTTTTTCTTTCTGGAACGCGACTATCTTTCAGGAACAAGACTATCTTTCAGTAACGAAACTATCTGGCAGGAACGAGACTATTTCTTCAGGATCGAGACTATTTCTTCAGAAACAACACTACCTTTTCAGGACAAGACTACCTTTTCAGGAACGACACTTTTTTAATTTGACAGTTAGACTATAAGCTTTTTATTACTAACGGATGGAGTTCGATTTTGGATAAGTAGATTAAAAGCACAAAAGTTTTTTAAAGCACGGCACACTTTCGGATTTTGATAAATTTGTTATTTTTTCACTTTCTCTTTTTCACTGAAAACAAACTGAAAATACTCGAAATATCCCTTTAACTCTGCCACCAAATTGTTATAGGGATTAATGAAAATCCCTTTTTAAAAAAACACTTTTACTTTGCGTTAAATTATTATATTTAGAAATTAAAAAGAATAAAATTATATTTTTACTCGCTAAAACAAAGGGCAAGTGTCACCGGCGGATTAAAGAATCGAACTGAGGATCTAGTTGCAATAATCTTGCTATTATTCTAAAGTGCTGATAAAGGGAGATGCACCGGGGGGTGATGATGCTAGCATTCTTATATACTGTACATATATAACAGTACGAAGAATGTCACTTACTATCACACGGATAATAAAACAAAAAGTATTCGTAGCAAATGGTAAGATGTGGCCTTTACCTACTTCTTCGGTAACGTCTGTCGTGTATATGTAACGTAAAAACAACAACGTTATCAGCCAGTTCGTGGCACTTGGTGGTACATAACCCACCACTTACCAGCGTGGTGGGTTATGGCCCAACATACCCACGTGCTATTGTCCACGTGAGAGGCCTGTTTCCAGCAGTGGGACGTTTATAGGCTGATGATGATGGTGATGATGTAGGATTCCGGGTGAAGTGATCATCCACCTTCAACCTTTGTCATTTACCATCCGCCCAAGCGCTTCCACATTGGAAAAAAAGAAACAAAAGAAAATAAATAACCACCTTTGATAAAATAATTTTGCGTCATATAATGGGCAGGGACATCGAAGTTCACATTTGAATAGAGTTCCACTTGCAGTTAGTATGTACCCTTTGGCATGACAGGAGGACTTACCGCAACCCTTCGCCATTTTGAGAAGTTATTTGAACAGTTTATGATTATTTAATCTCCTGTCATGACACCCTCAGCTCACGAGGGTGTCATGACAGAAATCTCACGAGAAAGTCTGTTTACATTGACACGATGAGCCGTCACTACACAACAATAAATCCTTATAAGTACGAATTATTAAACTGATTATTAATTTGCTACAAAACTCTATTAACATAATTTCAAACAACTAGCACTCTTTATGCGCATCAACTTTATTTAAATAGTATTTTATCATGACTTTTTAACTGGGTTCGTAGTCAAAGGGCGACTGAAACGACACCTGGGAGTTCGAAACGTCCGTCAGTCCAAAATAAAATAGGAGAGAAAAGCGAGCAGAGCGAAACTCTAGGAACAGGCTCCGCTAATAGTAGTAAAAAATCAAGTAGTCTTCATTATCATTATTCTACTTCATAAAATGTTAACTATCTTTCTTTCTACTTCTAGGCAATGAACTCTCCGCAGACCATTGTCGTAAAATTAAAGAAACAGGATCATTATGACCTCTTAAAAGTTCGCAACAACGCAACGCCGCAGTAGCGACATCTATCAACTAAGAGCGAGTCACCATCCGTCATTGCAGAATACCCGATTGTCTGCAAAAAATGGTTAACATAAACACACCCGGCTGCACCACCCCCAACTTTATCTTTATTATTAGTCTGCCGGGCAAAATTATGACGACTGCAAAAGCGTCTTTCGACCTCTCGCTCCCACCCACCCGTCTGCCTATCTCCGTCCTCCTCCCCCGTAGTGCTATGCAGTGATTCGGCTTGACGATCACCGCGGGACGAATGCTGAATGTTTATAAGACCTAGGAGATGTTAGTTCAGCACTAAGTTCTTATCTCGTACCACCTAAAGCGGCGGGGTTTTTTAATTTAACTTATTTTATTCAGAGTGCGGGAAGTGGTTTAGAGTTGTTAGCGGAGCGGCTATAAGATATAAGTACGGGTGAATGCACTGCAGAATGTGATATAAAAGTAGTTTTTGGGAATTACAAATCACAACATTTTGATTATATTTTCGTTATACAAATTTAGGTTTCGATTTTGCAAGTTAAGCTAACATCGCAATGCTAGGTCAGCGGATGGGTGACCCAATAAAATAGCTCAAGTACCTCAGTACGTACAAGTACGTTAAGAGCCCTATTACATCTCGACTGATTTTTGCGTAAAATGGCCCCTTTTGGCGTTCTTGATCTCGGAAACAAAAATATATTAAAAATGTTGACTTATTGAATAGTGTAGGATAGCTATTGACAAAGTTTGCAGCAGCCTCGCTTTTTGTGAATTTTGCTTAACTTTCTAATTATACCCAAAATTGCAAAAACATATTTTTAAAAAAAGCACGACGGCACTTTTTTGAGCTCCTAGATTGAACTACTACTGTTCTAAAGAAATGAAATAAAAAAAATAAGAATGTTATCTCTTACATAATCGTATAGTTCGTAGCGGCCTCGAAATTTTTAGATATCATTGATTGTAAATAGAAAAAAATTCTTATTCTATAATAAAAAACTTCGAAAATCGCTTTAAGTTAACTGTGAATTTCTCAGAACTACGATAATATTATTGGGCAAAATTTATACCAGAATAATTGTAACTTCATGAGGAATGAGGATTTTATAATGAATTTATTATCCTATTTCGATAAAAACGATAAATACAACTGCAAAATTACTACAAAATACCATGCGCCGGCCGTCCGAACTCAGCTTATTCTCGCAGAGTGGAGATTTGTAATATTAAGCATGAATTTATTGTCCTATTTTGATAAAAACGATAAATATAACATAATATAATATATGTTGCAGACATTACTACAAAATGCGAAAATGGGCATTTTACGCAAAAATCCCAGTCGAGATGTAATAGGCAAACGAGGCGTGAAGAAGCACTTTGTGGGCCGGCAGAGTGAGGATGACTGATGCTACGTCTCTTACGCTGCACCAGTTGTCCTCGCGCCTGGACCTCATTTCCACTTAACATCAGGTGGAGTGAGGTCATTTGCCGGGCTTAGAATTAAAAAAAAGGCCTCTTAAGTCGTAGCCCAGTTGTTGTTATGGTGAATAATAAAGCTAATCTATTAGGTATACGAGTATGGTATATTATTCATGTGGGTACTCCTAAACCCAATGGGACGTAGCTACATACAAACATACATATAATCACGACTATTGTCCCCGAAGGAAAAGTCAGAGACCAGGCAATGAGGACAACAAAGCAGTCCTCTACCATAGTCAAATTTTCACCAAACAGCGACTACACATGTACATGCTTAGCGTGACAGGTGGTGAGCCCATCGCCGCTCTTTGGTGTTGGATGTATGTGCAGTCTTTAGTCCGTTAGTCGCCTCTTACGACACCCAAGGGAAGAGAGGGGGTGGTAGTATTCCGTCACCGCTTAGCAAGCAATACCTTTAATGAGGCATAAATCTAAGTTTGTTATCACTTTTATAATATGTGTTATTATGATAAGACTTTAAACTATCGCATTGCATTGCATTAAAACTATTTTAACGGCTTGTGACCACGGCGCAGCATCGCGGCCAAAACGTCAAGCAGTTAGTAGATAATGTACTTACCTTTGACTATATACATGTCTAGACGGAGCATCGCGGTACAAGCGCTTCTCCGAATCCGCTCGGTTTTTGTATTGAATTTTTGAAGTGTGCGTGACAGCCGCGTATGACTGGCACTAGCGCGAATGACCGCGGGAGGAGCGCGTCAAGCCAATACTGGCCCGTAAATTTTAGGACTTTTTTTACGGCCAGGTTCTATCTAGACATGTATATAATCAAAGGTACTTACTTACAAAATAAATCGTGTTAGGTCCCGTTAAAATAGTTTTAATGTGTTTTTAGTTCGGTGCTATAAAAAATAAGAGTTATAATTTAGCAAGCACTTAATTACCTATTACTACAAAAAATTGTGCAAAAAATCACGTTGATTTGCATAAAAGAAGGACTGTATATATACTATTATATTTCTCCAAAAGTCAAAACGAATTCTCAATGCGAATGCGAATTGAGAGTAAGGCCAAACCTATGAATACAAAATCTAACACTGAACCATCAATTAGTTATTAAAGATGAACCAAGACGCTCCCTGATATGCCAAAAAGTAACAAACGCTAAGTCGGCCGCACACTCGCGACCGCGATTAGTCGCAGCGATCGGCTACTCCATCAGATGCAGATTAACTGGTTCCCTGAGTAATCGTCCACTTTGCGCGACGCATGAGTAATGAGCGAATGGCGGTCGCTAGCAAGTCTTGATATTGAAGATCAATACTATTGTATGAAAAGCGTCTTAGCTCATATTCACAAAATTTTCAGGATTATCATTAGATAGAATTTTAAATTATTCATTATTTAGAGCTTTTGTCTTTTCGTTCTGGTTTTAATTTCGTATTCGGTTTATAATTTTGGTTTTTGTTTCCGTTTGTGAAGCCAATAAGTATTATACGTAGGTAATATTCTTCTCCCGTTTGTTCTTTTTTTCTTTCTTACTTTACTCAACACTTACTTTACAGTTGCCTGTCCAGCAGTAAAAGAGAGAAGGTAAAAAAAAATTACAAAGAAATGGATAGCAAGGACTTATTTCTCCTTTTACAGAAAATTCAGAAATTACCTTATATAAATAAACAAGTACCTAATGAACTTCGATTTTATGAGTTTCCTCAATAGTGGAAGTAGGAGAAATAAGTCCTTGCTATCCATTTCTTTGTAATTTTTTAAACTTTCTCTTTTTTACTGCTGGACAGTGCAATGCGGAAGGCGTCTCCCTAGTCTTGTCCCTGTGGCAAGAAGTTGCCACACTTTTCTGAAACTTACAGCTGTTTTTATAAATATTAGGTAATTTTTCTCATACTAGCATTGAATCGAGCGCGTACTGGCGGCCTAATGAATCGCACAATCATGTAGGGCCGGGGCCTGACCAGCGGCGGTGATTTGTGGTCGCTCGCGACACCGACCTCTGCCGCTGACGTGCCAATTGTCTCCGTCTTGGAGAAGGGCGCGACTTATAGGAGGATGCGATTTAACGATGGCTTGTATGGAGTCAGCTTTTAATTTACATAAACATAAGATAGTGTATCTATTTTTAAAAAAATATTATAGTATACCGACGATGTAGATCCAGAAAGAGATTGCGGAGAGAGTTGGATTTCCCAAGGGTTATCTTAGATTGCTCTAGAGAAGAATGGAAAAAGGGAAATAAGGTCTTTGCAATGAAGTAAAACGCATGAGGCTTATAATATACATAATTTTTATTCTACTACGGGTGAGCACTTTGCCTTCTTCTCACTTGATGTTAGGTGATGGATGATCAAGGTCGATGGCGGAAGCACACTTTTCACGGATTACTCTTCCACCAAGGATGAGAGTAAGGCTAATGATTAATAAAAACCAATTGCTTTTGTAACGCCAGCTGTCTACAAATATGATTTACGATGTTTGCCTTGCCTTGTTCAATATTTAATCGTTCAATAAGTCCACTATTTAAACAAAAACATGTACAAAAAGGAACCTCGGCCGCCAACCGCTCGTCACTTACACCGCAGTATATTTCTGTCACGAGCAGCGGACTGCGTAAACGCTCCTTGATACCATAAAGCCTTAGAACGTCATACCGCACAAACATAATATATTAGAGACACCACATAGTACAATATATTTGACAACTCCTTTTGGGCTGTCATAGAAAGTAACACTTTAGATGCGGATGGTGGCGTATTTTATTCAAATACATTGTCTTTAATGTGTATAATTATTACATCAATAGAAATAGGAACTTTTTTAAAGAAGGGATTAATGTTTTATATTTTAGCGTTTCATTAACGCTTAAATATACTTAAGTAAAATTTTAAACACTGAAATAAAACGACAACCTCAGGCGGGAATCGAACGACGCACCTTCCCATTCCGGGCGGCTGCCTTAACCACTTGGCTACCGAGGTCTGGCTTTCAACCGTCGAAATTTGTCAGTGCTTGATGCTTATGTTTTTTAGTCAACATTGCTTCATCAAATCTTAGAAGTTGTCACCTCTGAGATTCGAAAGAAATATTTTTACAAATATTTAAACTTTCGGTTAAGATAAAGCTGCGTTTATAGATTAATGTTTCATATTTTAGCGTTTTATTAACGCTTAAATATACTTAAGTAAAATTTTAAGTAAGATAAGTTAAGTAAAGAAGGGAATTCATAACTAACCTCTATCGAAACTCTGTAGTTGCAAAAAAGCGGTTGTGTTTAGAAATAAATAAAACAAAAATATACGCGTTTATAATGTAAATGAAAGATAAAGGACTATTTTATATTGAACCTTATTTTATTATGATCAGTTTTTGCAATTTAATAGTAATAACGTCTTTAGAGTTCCGACGCATAGGTACGATACCAAAATAATGTCGGGACGTGAGTGTAAAAAGCTGTCACTGTATAAGCTGGTTTGTCACCATTATGCCTGTTTCACACGAGAGCAGAATAGTGAGGCAGAACAGTGGGCAGCACAGTACTGCTACTGTTTGAACGCACAGAAAAGTACTGTCTTGACAGTAACCAAGGCAGATAGTACCTACTGTTAGGCAGATAGGACTGTTCTGTGCGTTCAAACAGTAGCAGTACTGTGCTGCCCACTGTTTTGCCTCACTGTTCTGCTCTCGTGTGAAACCGGCATTAGAGTGATTAAAGGGTGACGCTATATCTACGAGTAGAGTATACACAATAATCAAAGTTTTGCATATTATACTATATCCGAACGTTTCGGAGGTAGGTAGGTTGATGATAAGTCAAGTTGTACATACAGAAACTGCCTATATGAAACATTCATTATTTACTCCCATATAAATACACTAGGTACACATAATTTCTATAACAAAAGTTTATACATATTTGTTTCACTAATGATGATTGGGACAACATAACTTTCTACATCTGATTTTATTGTCCCTTAACTCACTGTGCTTACACTGAGGAGGATTTATTTGGTAACATCGGAGTGACTTGGGTGGATTTGACGAGTTGGCCAATAACAAAACTAAAATCATAATATTTTTAAAGTACTTCTGTTTAGCGATATAAATTAATTTAAAGATGGTATATTAAGGTGGGTTTAGTCATTGTATCTGACACGATATTTTAAGGATATTATTTGAACGTTATAATTACCTTCGATAACGTATCAAAACTAGAAACATAATCCTATAGTAAATCGTAGCGGATAGCCTTGAGGTAGGAGGAGGAGGGAGGTAGATATACATTTGACGCAGATACCTACAGGGTTAATATTGGACCCCCCGCCAAAAGTAAATATAGAGTAAAAAAAGTAGTAATAAAATATTTGACGTAAAAATAATAAATGTTTTCTTTTTTAAATACAAATTTTTGCCTGCTTTTTATATCCTGTAGTTCTAGGTGCGTGCGCTCACTCTCGCGGTCATTCAGTCGGCGCGCTGTGATTGGTGCACGGGGTGAATATAGCGGTCACGCGCATGCGCTTTGATAACCGCGATAGGCCGCGCGCTAGGTCACAATAATTTTAATTAAGAAAAGTTGAGACAAAAATGTAGGTAATAAAAAAATATATGTCATAATTTGGTTGTATTGCTGCTATGGAATCACGTAAAAAAATGGGGCTCCAAAATTAACCCAGTACCTAGTGGAGAGTAGGTAAACTATATTGGACCACTTTTGAAATAACACTAAAAATACCTAAACCTTGTAAGTTAGAGAAACCAAATCTGACTTAGGCGATACCTTGGTATTCCTGTTACAACATATTACGCACTTAAGATTCTTATCAAGTTAAAACTATTTAAAAATATTAATCTACTGATAGTTGTCCTTTGGTCCAATTTAGGGAACTGGTATTCTAAATTGTACCACATCTGAAATAAAACGAAATTATTAATCATAGCTGTTATTTATTTACGTATTAAAAGGAACAATATTTTTGGTAATGTTATGGATCATTCTTGGCATAATAGGAACTAGATATCGTAAATCTTACCTCAGATTAACATATAATTTTAATAATTGTACCAGTCCCATTTTGAAACTTCGAAGAGGTCCAATATAGGGTACACGGTAGTTCGATAGCAAACTTAAAAAGAACATACCCTAACCAACTGATTTGTACTTGCAATGTTCAAAACAATAGAAATCGTGCTTTCATAAAAAATAAATGATAACTAACATTTTTGTTGTGCTACCTTCTTAGACCATAGACGAAGAAATTACATCAAATCACAAAAAAAACGTTTTCACTCTCACTCTCGTGTCATCTGTCTAGAAGAAACAAAATGGCGCAGTGACAGTGGCGCTGTAGTCGCCTTGTTTTGTGTTGCCAGTGTAGAATAATGGCACCGTTAGTGGGAAATTTGAAAGTGGTACAATTTAGGAGTCGGTACAATATAGGTTACTCTCCCCATGTGTTTTGGCAGAATAGCAACTATAGAGGAGCATTTCGTCTTGGTGACAAATTAACTCGCACACTACTAAACTAATAACCTAACCTAACCTAACCATCTCGCTAAGTACTCTTTTTGTTCAAACGTTTGCAGAGCACTGATTGTGCATCTAGTTTCTACATGTAATCGAACGTAATAACATTAATTATAGCCTGCCACGTGTACTACCTTCCTTAATTCCTAATACAATTGGCCACTACCACTCAGTCATCAAAACGTGATTGTGTGCGACAGCGGTGATATTGAGACGTATCTGTTGCGCATTGACAACTTAATACGAATGTCAACGCCGTCAGCGGGCGGCAATGGATGCGATAATTAGTTGAAATCTCATTATGTACACATTACCTCTCCGTGAACTGATAACGGTATCTCTCGAGGGTGAAGTAGGTACCTGTATTTAGTCAACATTTGTATGAAATATAATAATAACCAGTCAGTGGCTATACCACCGGTCTCAGACTTTGAAGTCCTGCGGGTCTATCGGCTAAAAAATATGGATATGGAAATAGGCTTCATTTGACCTTTGAAGCCAATATTTTGTCCTTATATGGGCATATTATGGGCTTCAAATGTCAAATGAAGCCCATGTTCATATTCATATTTTTTAGCCGATAGGGTAGCAGGTTTCGATTTCCAGTGGAGGGTATATATTGTAATTACATGGTTTGGTTATTGGGTGGTGTTACGTTGTAAATACAGGGCCCTGTCTGCCTTTAGTAATCTACAAAAAGGTTCGCAATAATTGTATAATACTTACCTGAAATCATTGTAGACAAATGATTAGATGTCCAAAAACAATAGTCATTGTAGCTTGTTTGAATTAAATCCATTTTTCTTCAAATTAAAGACATGAAGCCTTGGCTGACACATTACAAGACACACTTTTCTTGCATTTTCAATCAATACACATTTCTAAATCAGTTTTAGCAAGACTTTGGATTAGATTTGGAGAAAATTAAGTTTGTTTACGTTTTGTATTTGACATAACACCATAGACGAAATGACAGCCACCGTAGCGACGCCTAGCGGTAGCGGGGCGAAGTGACTGTCAGCTTTTAATTTCACATAAAAGATTCAATTTTAAAAAATAGCCGAAACGGTTCCAATAATAAATTACATAATAAATTAATATGTATAATAATTACTTTAAGTAATTAAATTTAATTCAAGCAAATCCGGAAATAGAACTATTTTTTCTATAAGGACTTTTATCTAGAACATTCGAACGGGAGAAATATTTTTTATATGGATATTGTCTCTGCCCGTAGGGGTTACCAGAGAGGAAACTAATACTCCCTAATATTTAGACAGGGTATTAACTCGAGTGGAGTTGATTTCCAAATTTAAAAAAGAACGAAATTCAGATTGCTAAACGTTAACTTGTCTCTAGTTCAAGTAGTTTTCTTATTGGCAGATTCTCTCAGTGTCAGAACGAGAGATGAAAACGTCATATTTGACGTTTTGATAGTTTGAAGGAAAATTCTAAAGGAACTGCGTTGTTATAGATGACCCCACTTTGGGAGTAGATTTCATAAGCTGGCCTTCGATCTGTGACACTTCCGGCGAATTGTAGTTACAGAATTACGAGGCCGAAATGATTTCATTCTCTGGCGTGAGTGTGGTGTGATGTGTCGAGAGTCATTTTAAAGAGGTACGCGTTGCTTGTGAATTGATATTAGGGAAGTAACAGGTTTGTTGTTGGGAGCGTGTTGTAATCTACCGAAATTTAATTGATCGCAGGGATCCGTGCCCGAAACGAAGTTCCGGTCGCTGGCAGCCACGCGCAAAGATAAGATCTCCCAGCGCGTAAGTATCCCAATATCATTGTTAAGTATAATAAGCCGTCATCCTAGGAATTCAAATCGATTTTTCATGGTGTCCGAATCATGCCTTGTCGCCAGGCGACGCAAGGCTCTTGGCCATGTGGCAGACGTGTCAAACCCCTTTAGGAGTGGATATTGCATCATCCACAATAGTCTAGCATTGTTTGGTTTTGTTTAGTGGAATATTGTAGCCGTATAGTGCCTTGTGTACTAGTTAAATGTGAAACAACACAAATTAAAACATGGTGTTAAATATTAGTGATATGGTGTTAGTTTATAGTTGTGCAACAGCGTTGGGAAGCTTTTGATAACCCTTAGCGCTGCGAGTCCCTGATTATGATAGGTTGCAGCCCCAGATATACAGATGGCAGACTACGGGACCCCAATTTATGTAACAGATCTGAATTAGGCGTGTAGTGTTGTAAAGAGGCCCCGTGTTGATAATTTCAGATGCTTCGAGAGGCCCGTCTCGCCGCCAGGATTTAGAGCTGGGCCCTAAAGCCTGGACGCGAGACCTGCTTCTTCGGAGCACCAGCGGCCACCTGCTGCCAGTCGAGCTGTCGCCGCCTAGCGGATGAGCAGGCGTTGCCGGTTTTTGTTACCCAGTACTCTGGGATACTTGTTTTTTTATTTGGTAACATTTTTTAAATTAAGGTTCGACACCTTAACCATTATTTTCTTTTTACATCCAACGATCCACAGCGTTGGGGAAGTTGTGAAACATTTGAGGATCTGCGAGTTCGACCTGTGTGAAGTTGTATGGTGACATCGTCTCCAGATTCGGGTCTACATTTAGATCCTGGCGCCCTTTAATATTAATTTTATATCGGTGTAACCCCACGGTTCTCTAGTGTATTGGCTTTAAACGTGTGATAGTTTTGATACGGTTAAACGGATTAAAACATTTAATTTAATATTTTTATAGGCGGAGTAATTTAATTTTAATTTCAACTTCATACTCCGAACTGTACTGGTTTTATCCCAACCCCCCACGACCATAGCTCGTACCACTGAAATATTAGCTGGCTGGTTAGGTAGTAGTAGGAACAGTATTATAAAATTTATTTGAAATTTAAATTATCACCGACCCGCTTGGTCACTTTTGACTCTTAGGATTTTAGTGTGTTTTAGGGGGTGATATAGTTTGGTAATAAGGTTTAGAGTACTTTAAACAGTAAATTATAGTTAGCAAAATTAATAGAAAGTTTGTTGGACTTTCATCCAATGCTCTTTATTCTGTATATCAATGATCTACCTCAGTGTACTAAGTATCCAGTGACTCTCTTTGCTGATGACATATCTGTGACCATTCATAAACAATTTCATGTTGACTACGAAAACGAAATTAATAATGAGATAGAAAAAATTATAAATTGGTTAGATAATAATAATTTAAATTTAAATGTAGAAAAAACAAAATTTATTCAATTCTTCAATCAAAATGGTAAACCTCAACAGCTATACATACGTCATCAAAATAAACTTATTACAGAAGCTACATCAGCTACTTTTCTTGGTATTGAGATAGACGCTAAACTAACATGGCAACAACACGTTGACATGGTATGCCGGAAGGTTAATAGGTTTGTTTTTGCTCTTCATCGCCTAACGCAATTAGCTAACCAAAAGACCGCATTGATGGCATATCATGGATACGTAAGTTCTGTCCTTAGGTATGGGCTGGTCATGTGGGGTAATTCAACCGACATAAATCGTGCCTTCATTCTACAAAAAAAATGTATAAGATCCATTTGCTGTGTAGGGCAGTTAGAATCGTGTAGGCCTCTATTTAAAAAACTAAACTAACTATACCACCTTCCGCTACAACCTGCTTCACCAGAAATAGTTACAGTATGTGCATTAAGTTATACAATTTACTTCCGGAGTCGATTCAAAATCTACTATTTGCAAAGTTTAAGCGGTTCATTTTTAGAATCCTGGTTGAAAATTGCTTTTACGACACTGATGAATTCATAAGATTCTGCCGTGATGGACATATTAGGAAAATGGCAAATAAATTGTGACCCTTTGTGCTTGTTTCTGTGTTTTAAGCGAATAAATGGTAATTAATAATAATGTTTAATAATTATATTTATGCTAATTGAAATGTTTGGTTGTCTATTTTGTATTGCTAAAGGTATTTTAAATTAATTATTGATATAAATAATTGTAGGTATATAGAAATTCTATTATTATGATATATTCTACTAATTCTAATTTATTTTATATGTTAATATTTCAACTAAAATATTATGATTAAGATTAAGCATGACGACAATAAAAAAAAAAAAATTTTGCTTATCGATAATTCGGTAAAACATGCAAGTGCTGTAAATATTACATTAAGAACCAAAAATGTACCATGTTTTCTGCAAATAAAAAATCTTTTATCTATTTTTTTGAGATTGACCCTAGGGTCAATTTCGACTGATAGTTTTTTTTGTTATTTTCGGCTTAATAAATTAAAAGGAGTAACGTAGATGATAAGTACCTAACATAATATAAGGAAAAATTGTGACTAACCCCCTCTTTTAAATAATAAGAGTGAAATAAAATTTATAATTTTATTTTATTGTTGTTGGACAAAATTTTAGTGTGTGTTCTTTTACCATATACTGCCTAGCTGTAAAACATTTTATGGTTTTATTTGATAACATCCCACTGACGCTTGCGTTTGGGATTTTCTTCCTTTTCCCCAAAAGGGACAAAATCCCTAATGTAACAGTGGGATGGCTTTTTTAAATCAGCCTGGCTTTTCTTTAGTACTGTATTATCTTATCTATCTTACCATTTGGTAAGATGAAGGCCAAACGCTTAACCGTAGTGAAAAAAATATAATATAGAATGGTAACCCAACTAGCAAAATAAAGTCCTATAGAAGTTGAGACAACGTTTAACATGCAACTCTGATCCGATTAGGTTAGTCGTATAAACGTAGGGTAAACGGTTATAAAAGGCGAAAGTGGCGTATTTTATAAGACCTATAGGTAGCGTAATAGTTAAATAAAGGTTAACATGGCGTTAGAAAATGTTAAGTAAAAGTAATATAACAGTTAAAGTATGACCAAATGTTGTATAAAGAGCACAAGGAAAACATTTACGAGACCAAAAAATTGGGTAAAGGTGTGAAAACTGACTATTATGTTTTATAAAAGGTATAACGTAACTTTTAAACACGGTTTACTTGACTTTAAAGGAACATAAATTTTTTGAAATTTTATTTGACGATTTGCCTTTAATCCTTTCGGTTCACAAAATTTTTGTTTCCTTGTGGTGTTTGTGAAATAAAACAAGTTAAGAAATGGTAGATATATTATTGAAATTAATATTGAATCTATATTTGTGCAGTTGCTAAATTCAAGATGACGTCTAGATTTCTATGGGAATGCCACTTTATTGATATTGTATGTGATGATATTTTGTTTTTTACTGTAGCTCTCTAAAAATATCCGATATTTCGTTAATTTACAATATTTTTAAAAAATGTTTTATACCTTTAAGGTCAGCCATTGTTGTACATGTCATCAGTAGACTGTTATTGGATTGTAATATAACTTTCACTCAAGTAGATGTTTTTAGAACGACTGCAAACGAGCGCCATTGCTATTTGTTTTAGGGTTGACACAAATATGGTGGTGATCTTAGATGTAGACCAGTTTCATTTCTTCTGACAGTTCCACTTCGTTTATATCGTTTCCAGTTGTTAATATCCATTTTTTGTCGTTTTTATTTTAATTTAATAAGATTCTATTAAAACCACATAACGTCTAATTTAGTTTTATTAAAATCTTAATTGACCGTCTATAAAAACTGTATGTATTGTCAAAGTTTTTGTTTTACGTTAACAAAACTAACTGTTGAATAAAAGGTATATAATAGTTACACGAATACCTTTATGTAATATTGAAGTTAACCATAATTCCACTATATAATCGTTATATTAATGTTTTTTAAAATCGTATTTAGACCTACAATGTGTTTAGATGTTATAATAATGACTCTATTTCGACGACACTGTCTTTAAAAAACCTTTTTACGACTGAAACGTTCTTACGACTTAGACGTTTGTTAAATAAACGTTTTAGGCAAGACCATTATATTATTGTTGTATAATTTAGTTGAAAAAACGTTTATTCGAGGTCGTAATTAGACTATTTAGTTAGACGACTTAATCGTCAGATGTACTACGTCTATACGATAACAGAGTTAGTTAATAACCAATATAAAAGTCCTATACGATATAAAAGTCATATAAGCCTTTATTTATACGACTTCTTTGCTGGTTGCGAAGTATATAATTTTTATCTGTTTGTTTTTTCTGCACCCTTCGATCAACAGAATCTCAAGATCTCAAGATCATCAATGATAAAGCCTTGTTCGCACAATAGATTCGTTGGTATTGTTGATCGAAGTCTGCACCCATGATAAATAAATATTGATCTGCCAATACGACACGATCAGATAGTAAAAAGCTTCAATTACCAGCAAAGCCTGATGATGCCGGAACCGTTCTTATCACAGGCCCCAATTGACAGACAATGGGGCGTTATGACGTCACGGCTTATCGCGGACGTGCAGTGACGTCACTGCGCGCGTCACACGCAACACGTGCACAAAGCTTTGGCACTACAGCTTCGGCGACAAATTGATATGTCACAAATCACCTATGACATTTTTCCCTGTATTTCTAGATTCCTATTAAGATTATCGTTGAACAGGTGCTAAAAGTTTTTAACAGTGACATTTTATGAATAAAGTAGTTGACTGGTTATTTTATTGGTTTAAAAAATTACCGTTTGATCAGAAATATATCTGTTTATAGAAAAAACAAAGCATTTACTCATCAAAGCTTTTAAAAATTAATAAAAAAATAGGTTGTCTTGGGCTTAAAAGTTTATCTACACGGATTCCCACGCTACTTGACACAGTGAACTAATATTTTGTGTTTTGTGCTATATTACATTTAACTATTAAAATCCTAAAAAACAACCAAAGACGTAGCTAGTGACTTCAATTATACAGTTAATACACGATCATTTAGCCACAACTTTAAATACTCATATAAATATAATAATACAATTATCACCTATACCGTTTTAAATATTCACCTCCGCAGTCAAATTAAAACATAAATTTTGTATCGAAATCTAATAAGGTGGACATAATCACACAACTTGCCTGAACTTTACCATAAATATACCATTTATAACCAATCATATTTTGTGTCAACAAACCAAAATATACGTTCTAAAATCTTTTCTATTCATTATAACGTGCACACGAGCACGGTCCACAAAATACTCCGCTAGATCTATATTTATTTATAAAAGCAATTTATAACAATGATCAAAAGTTATCGGCATTCAGAATAACATTAAGAATAGTCGGACTAAATTGCTTTGTTATGGTGACTCTACATTGTCAGCGATGATATTTAATAACATAGAGCATTTATTTAACTAAATAAACATTTAAATATGCTTTGAGAAAAACAACAAAGGCAATGAAAGACAGAATTATTTATTGTGTTACTTGTCACGACAATTGGAATTACTAACTAAACACAGGTAAAACAGAGCCTGTTTTATTCCCTTTTTAATAAAAATGGTTACAATAATTTACAATTACTGTTAACTATTATGGCTTACATACAATTATCAAAAGATCTTTTGCAAAAACCTTTTTATAAGCGATAGACGCGATAACCGTGTCACAAAGAATTATTTTCAAATATGTTCCGCAATAAAAATCTACAAGAGTGATAACACGTTTTTTTATAGCTTTCACTGGAAACTACAACAAAGCGGCTGTCAGCGGGCAGCGTGAATATAAAACGTCGCTTAACCTGCGTGGGCGCCGCGCAAATGAAGAAATCCACCAAACGGACGGACGCCGTTCTACGGTTCTACCAGTTTATTATCAGCTTATGCCGCTTCCACAGATAAAACACTTGACAACTTTGTGTGGCTATAAATGAGATTGTCTACGTGTCTATGGGTGTGTTTTTATTGTGTCTATGGATGCTAAACAGCGGACGCCAGCTTTTGTTGTTTTGTATTGTGGACAAATGCTATCGGATTACGTTATTGTGACTTACCGTGAGCATATTAAGATGTTGTGAGTTGAAACTGGTTCTTACCTGAAAAAAATAAGTTTTTTTTAATTTATGTCAACGTTTTTATATAAGTAGTAGTTAGTTATTCAAACAAGCTATTCAGTACAAATTTTTTATTACGTGAGCTATCATTACACATTTTTAAGTTATATAAAAAGCTCTAGACTAGAATTTAAAAAACTGACCTTTGAATAATCGCCCAGAGAGAAAGGGATTCTAACGAGGGCGGCAGAATTTTATAAGACCTCTATACATAATACAACTAAGTATGTCGTAATAAAAACAATTTTCGTTCCAACATAGATGTAATATAGGCATTCTTTAAATAAAATTAAATTCAAAAAATTTAAGCTGCAATTATTGCGCACTTACGAATGTTGCTATGCCACCGCTAACTATGGGGCGGGAGCCTTGTACTGAGAAGAACCGGCAAGAAACTCTGGGCATTTCTTTTCTGCCTTTCTTTTACAGCGTCAATACATATTGGAAAATGCCCTCTCCCTATCATAGAAGGACATTTTACATTACAACATAAAATAAACATTTAATACGATTTTAAAACAACACAACACAATACAAAAAATATCCAATGAAAAACAGGTATTGTTCAATTTAAAATAACTAGTATAGTACCTATCTTTAAAACAAGAAAAATAAAGACTATTTCTACTACAAATAAAAATAAGATTGCAAGAGCAGACCAACCTCCACAGGCGGCACCCGTTCACGAATAAGACATGTAAATCAGTCATCGCTTCGCTCAACCATGTTTTTGGGAACGTAACGACGCGAGTCCGGAGTTCCCGACGCACATATCGCCACCGCAGAGATACTTTGAGAGAGACATGACACCCTCGAGCAACTCCAACGAAAGCAAGTACGATACACAACATAAGATTTGAGTAGGTACCTTTGCTTGTAAACACTGCTGATAAAGGCTATCATACCAGCGTAAAAATTATAGTTATAAAGATAATTGACCCAGAAAATATAATAAGAATATATTATTATAACCAGGCTGTTTTGTCTTCTAAATATTCCTTGACTGTATATAACCTTTCTTTAGTTAATAAGATTATACATGATTCTTAGACTTATTTAAAGGTAAATCTAGTACAGTACCTACTTGGTATTTTATTATAATAGTGTATACCTTGCCCCAAGAAAGAGCAAAGAACCTTTTGTACCTTAAACAGTGGCATTACTAGTTTTGACTTACTTCTAGTATTAAAATTGTGTACATCGCCGTGTTTAGAACAAGAGTTAATATAGCAACGCACAAAAACTGTACAATTATAAATATGAGATGCAACAGTAAGAACACCAACTTCCTTAAAAATATTTCTCAAAGAAGTTCGTGATGCCAGATGATAGTCCATCGTAATATAAAAATATAGGTGTGTTTTAAACCATAAAGGATTTAAAAACTTATAAACAAAATGCCAACTACGTAACAGCAACTTAAAGGTATCTACCTATTTTTAGAATTAAAATAACGACTAAAAACTCAAGAAAGCCTAACACGAAAACAAACCTGTCAGCGGCAAAATAAAACCTGCACGTGGCAGGCCTCAAACGAAAGCATCGAGTGACCAACAAGGAGCCTTTGCCATCAAAGCCTGAGACGCAACCCTTGCACTCAACCCTCTCGAAAAAAAGGCCGAATCGAGCGGGAACCTTTCGAGGTGGCACGTTAAAACCTTACACTACCCTTTAATTAAAGCCTAGGGGGAGGGCCGGAAGCGACACGCGGCCATTTCACTCGCGCTGTCCACTTCCGCTCTAACGTATGGACGCAGGTACTTCATCGGGCAGGAGGGGGGAGGGGAAAAAGGAAATTCAGGTGTCCTCCAGGGGCGTCCAGGGCAGCCGTAAAGTGGCGTCATCGGCTGTCTCAAGTAATTTTTGTTGGACAAAGCCGAGAAAATGCATGAACTTTGAATCAAAGCTCGTTATTTAAAGCTGAATATGTTTTTATTAATAGGCCGTAGAGGGATCTTTCTAATTTTAGATTGTTCCTTTTAAGAGCCCTATTACTAGGAGCTTAAAAAAGTGCCTTCGCGCATTATAAAAATCTTTCCGTGCAATTTTGGGTTTAATTAAAAAGTTAAGCAAAATTTATAAAAACCGAGACCGCTACGTACCATGCCAATAGCTATATACTATTCAACAAGCAAAAATCACAGTCGAGATGTAAATCTCGACTATGATTTTTGCGTAAAATGGCCAATTTTGGCGTTCTTGATCTTATTAACAAAAATAAATTAACAATGTTGACTTATTGAATAGTATATAATAGTATTGGCATGGTTCGTAGCGGCCTCGGTTTTTATAAATTTTGCTTAACATTTTAATTTAACCCAAAATTGCAGAGAAAGATTTTCATAATGCGCGAAGGCACTTTTTTAAGCTCCTAGATTAAACTACTGTTCTACAAATGAAATTAAAAAAATATATTTATCTCCTATATACGAGTAGTCGTATAGTTCGTAGCGGCCTCGAACATTTTAGATATAATTGATTTCATATAGAAAAAAAATCTAATTCTTAACCAAAAAAACTTCAAAAATTGCTTTAAGTTAACTGTGAATTTCTCCAATCTACGATAATATTATTTACCAAAATTTATACCAGAATAATTAGTTCATGCGGAATAAATATTTTATAATGATTTTATTATCCTATTTCAATAAAAAAAAACAAATAGAACTGCAAAATTACTACAAAATGCGATACGGTCGGCTGTCCGAACTCAGCTTATTCTCGCAGAGTAAAGATTTGTTATATTAAATTATCTTATTTCGATAAAAACGGTAAATACAACTGCAAAATTACTACAAAATGCGAAAATGGGCATTTTACTCAAAAATCGCATTCGAGATGTAATAGGCCTCTTAATATTATTTCAACAAAAACAGCCTGTGACTGAAAGCTGAAGGCGAGTTTTATTTACGACAACGATCACTACAGCGAATCCAAGTGCAATTATGCAACTGGCTCCGTTGGTCACCAATGTGATCGAATAGAGAAGTAAAGTCGCTCATGCACTCAGCACTCTAACGTAGCTGCGACTAAATGTCGTATAGTAAGTAGGTAGTTTCTAACTACGTGATTCTATTAAGAACTCCAATAATCAGTTCATGGCATTATTGAATTCCATGTCATCGAAATTAGATTTAAAGGCAAAGAAAAAATATGGCAATCACCTCTCTTCCTGCCCTACACATTCGTCAGGCGCATTGAACGCTAACAACCTGAGCAGCGGTTAATTGGGTTGAATAACTTATGGCCTTATTTCGAATGGCCGGCGAAAATCGATCATTTTTATATGTCACAAGCTTTTAAGGTTCCGTCAGATTTCATGTTGAGTACCATACCATATTTATTAATACCATAGTAGGGTACCTGCCAAGTGAGTCAGAGACAGACCTGATCGCTGGGAAAACCCGGATGCGACCTCAAAACAAGAAAACGGCATAACATAGAACATTTTTATACTCGTAGTAGTCAACAATTTCTAACAATTCATGTCATTTTAATGGCTAAGGTAGTTTGTGTAAGCGTGCACACATTTAATTTCAAATCAAACTATCTCTCAAAGAAGTTATAACATAAGCCTTTCAGTGCCGCCTTCAACAATGTTTTATTGTAAACGTACAAAGAAGATACAAAGTTGTACTGACTACAATAAAAATGGATGGTCATATTTGCTTTGCCACCTCTCACTTTCTACGAGAGTGTATAAAGTAAGTATAATTACTATTAAGACACACAACAGTACGTAGGTAATGTAATGCAATACGCTTAAAAAATATTGTGTGAGTACTTACACCTGCAAAGCTAGTTTGCTTTGCACACTGACTTGACCAATTTGAACAGACCTCTCCACACTCCTTAGACGCACGGAACCCTAAAATCGGCCGCTCTGATTTATAATCGAGTGAGTGCGATTCAATTGATCGGCTCTTAGACTTAACTAAGTTGTAATTAGCAGCCCGGACGAAGCGACAATGATACTAATTGAATAAGCCCATTGTACTTTTAAGATCAACTTACTAGGTAGGGTTTTTTCGATAATTAACAAGTCTCGATTATACTTGGTATATTTTATAAAATTATGATTTTGTATTTAACATGCCGTTTTGTTAGTTTCCTTAAAGTTTTTGTCAATGTTATCACGCGTTCGTAACCTACCATTTTTTTAAGCAAGCTCGTTAAAAAATATAAATACAAATACACCGGGAGTTTTACCCGAGTTTTTTGTAATAGTAGGAATTTACTTCTTTTAGTAACAGGTCGACTTTATTTTTAATTCAATCTACGGTATAATATAATCCTAAGAGTCTTTATTATTTACAGATACTACTGAAATTGGCTGAAATAATGCGTAAACCGCGAAGACGAATGAAGATAATCAATTAATTAAATACACTGGATTCCTTCAGCGCGCTCTAGTAACCATGCCGATCCATAAGTGCTGAGTGGAAACAAGGACAATTCAACATGCTACAAGGGACACTGCTCCAGCGTTGTAAAAGTTAGTGCAGCTTAATGAATCGCACAGCGGAGACCAACACACTTCATTGCGAATCAATCCTCTCCGTCGGTTAAAAGGAGCTAGAGGTTGTGCGTTTTTTTGTGTTGTCCTGTATCGGTGATGGGTGGGCGAAGGGTGGTGTGAGGATAGACGACTGGCGTCTTTCTCTTTTTAATGAGGGGACGATTTCAAGAGATCGCTGTGTGGACACCGAACGCCCGCGCTGAATTACGGTAGACAATTTTCATTAGATGGATAGTGGGGTGGGGTTAATACTTTATAAGGCTTTTTAATTATTATTGATCAATCAAATGTTTATTTGCTCAAATATGGTACAAAAATTGTTTTTAAAATAATGTTAACCAGCATATTCTATATTCAAAATTACATTAGACATTACATAAATAATTAACAAATTGCAATAAAATGATAGTCAACATTAATACAATTAAAATATAGCATGTCAAATATTATCATTTATGTAGTCGTTAATTGTATAGGACCTTTTGTTCATTAAAAAATGAAATAGTATTGATTTGAATTTATAAAACGTTAGTATTTTTATATCACCAGGCAATTTATTGAAAATTCGAATAGACATGCAATAAACGTTATTTGAATATAACATTAATCTTTGGTTGGGTATACATAGATTTTCTCTTTTTCTGCCTTTATATTCCGACTATCCCTTAAAGAATTTATTTTATTATGTGCAAAATATCATTATCTACTCTTACTCTGTTTATAGTAACTTGAACAATGTTCTTGGCGTTAAATACAATATGGGCTTATTTTCCTTATTTACTACTACTGACTACGACAAACATAAGCCATGTGAAAAGTCTAAGAATATATAATTTTTAACTTAGATATATATTATGACACATATTCAATAAAGTATCACAGCAAAGGGTTCGTAAAGTAAAAAAAAATATTTAGATAAAATAATCGCATGCAGATGCGAATGAAGAGTTTTCATTTCTACTGATAGTGTTTACGTCATCTTTATATACGATAAGATAAGAACATCACTGTAGCACAACGCCTCGGTGACCGAGCGGCAACGTGTTCGGCCGATCTCCGGAGGCCGTCCAATGGTTCAGACCCAGGACAACCAGCGTTTCGGGATGGCCCGAGATCAGCAAGCCGGAATTGGCAAGCGTGGTGGGCGATTCACCGTAATCCAATACCTCTCAATTGGCTACTTGACAGTTTTAGAAAAAGTATTTTAAAATTTACAAATGCTTATTTCATACCCCGTACAATATTTTTTTTATATACAAAAAAAATATAAACATATTTTTCTTTATTAATTTCAAATTTCGTGCGAAAACGGCTGGTCACGTGACATTTTGCTATGTGACGTCACATTTCAATTAATATAGAAATTTTTCAGATAGATCGTTTTTGATAATTGTGTGAAATGTGACGTCACATGAAGCTCAATCATGGCCGCCCGTGTTTCGGGTCTTGTAATCCACAGAAAAAAAAATCGCAATTCATTTTGTCAATATTAAATATTTACAATTTATCTTAGTAAAAAAACTATTGGATAATTATCGTTAAATCATAAACCACAATTTCCGACATATTTCATATTTTATTGTTACAACTGTCAAATAGCCAATTGTAACGATGAAGTGCTTTCAATGACGACAGGCCTTTGCGAAGCTGTAGGACAGTGCCAGCCTACTTACTAACACCTTTCATATTTCAGTCCTCTGTTGATTTTCCGTATTGGCGTAGTCGCTCCACCCAAGGTTCAGTGGCCGGCGTCTCGCCACTTGCTACGACGCATTGTTCTAGGCTAATGGCCATTGTTAGCGAGTGCTAAACGCTGCGCTGGCGGCCGGCGGCTGACGCGTTGATGGAAGGCATAATTTTATTAAAGCTTTGGGCACCTACTAGCTATATTTTCATCATAGCGAGCTTGTGAAACTGTTGCGGAAGTTAGGAAATTTAGGAAGGACTACCTTATTATGGGTGATTAATTATAATGTTGTTTTGCGTTTGGAAGGCACTTGAAGATGCTTTGTTGATCAATGCGCTTTGAGCAGTGATTGGTTGTCACAGCTTCTTCTTTCCTTCTACTCTCATATACATATTCATTATGAAAGTAGAAGAACATGGGCAGATAACCAATTTTGTGTAATTTATTAAATCCTTATTTATGAAAAGATTAAATACGAGTACCTAAGTATACTTAAATCCACGCTTTATAACACTCCGTGTCATCGTTAAAGCTATCTGCAAGCTATTAACATAATATAGACTTTTTGGAAAATCATACGCTTGCTGTAAAGTAACAGATTTAAGTATTTTTTAACGTCTTTGAATCACGTTGACACTTTCATTATCAAATCCAAGTTCACGAGCGGACGGCCTACCAGCCTCTGGAGCGTGACTGATGGGCCATTACCGGCCAGATGCAATCCCACACTCACAGCCACATTGTTACACCTGCGCGCTGTATAGCTGCGCGCGCGCAGTTCACAGACCGCGAAACGGGCGCACCACAATGGCCGGACTTTATCGCCCGGTAATTGTTGCTGATAAGGTTTCTATGGGCCGTTTGAATAAAGGAAGCCAAATAAAATCTGAGTTATTTGGGACTGTGGTCGGAAGCTGGTGGCTAATTCAACGTTTACACATACAATTGCCGCATGCATAAATACGTGCGAATTAGGAGCTAGACTATGTGTTGAGTTGTTATCTTTGACCATTCAATGGTTCTGTGATTTCGGCAAAAGATTCAAGAGATTTTGAAATATATACTAACGTGTCTTTTCTACGTACAATAAAGGATTATTATTAGATTGATCTCCAGTCACACCCGTCATTATATCTGCCGATCGCGTACCCATAAATTATAGAGCTTTATGGTAGCGCCAAAAGACATGGCGGTCGCCTGATTGAGCCCCGCGACATATCCGGGCGGCCCACGAAAAGCGCGTGGGAGCGTATTTGCAACGGTAAAAATGTCACGTCATACATTAATGTCCTTTACACGGTCGCATTACTTACACTGATTTGTGCAGCTCTTTACCGAGGCCTGAACAAGCATGTAGGCTTCACGTGGGCTGCTTATAAAGACATATAAAGGCTTTAAGAATGAAGTTTTATGCGTCAATACTTTTATTATGTTGTGAGCTGTCCCTTTTGTAGCAGTAGGCTGCGAGGTTTATTCAATTCACCTCTCGACTTGATTGCGTTCAATTAAAGGTGCGGTTGACATTTATTTCTTCAGATTCAAACAATCAACATAATGAAGTAGAAATTTTAAAAATTATCGCTTCAGGATAGATTTCAAGTTATGATTATATCTCTATCTCAGAATAATACTTAAAAACCATTTTGGTTTTTGTATAAACTTATTTTTTTGGGTTTTTGTGAAAGGAGTTTTTTCTATATTTTTTTCAAAGTTACGTGTATAACTGATATTTAGTTATTAATGCAGAACTAACTCTAACTCTAACTCAGAATCTAACTCTTTCTTATTTAGATATATTAAATAAGTTTTAATTTCTTAAGTTTCTACTAACTATACAAAACTGTCAAGGTCCTTAAATTGCATGTTCATTTCCCAAAAAGTCATCTTAATAGTGGTAGGAACACTATGATTACAATAAATAATGAACTATATTGTAGTGTGGCCACGAAACTAGTAATTTAAGCTCGCCACTGGCACCAACATAGAGCTCGTGGCCGCGTCGCGCGACTTCGACGGATGACGCGCACTGTCGCAGCTTCCCGTTTTATGAATGCCGTCAAGACGTTTGTCCGTACTCAGTAAGTTATAATACTTGTAAACGCTTCGCTGGGTCGAAGCTTGAGTTGCAGCGGATTGAAGTTTTGTTTTCCGAAAACGTTTATCTATTATTTGGGCAGTCAACAAAAATATGTTCTAACAAAAAACAATGATATTGATAGAAATGGAAGCCTAATCTAAGTAGTGTTTAATCACCTATAGACGTTTTAACGATAAAAAAGAAATACGATAAATTTTAATAAGAAAAAAATTTACTAATAAAATCCCCCTTGATACCAATTAAGTTGAAAATTGAACTTTGTATATTGAAATTTAACTTTTTGATATCACAGTCTTACCTATTATTATTTTAGACCGATACAGTTTTTCTTTTAACTGTTGGGATCGCATGGCTCTCCTCTTTATGACATAGATTTCATATTTGTAACAACCTTACAATTTATACTTATTTAGTGATAATGAATTATGGATAGGGAAAAAAAAGTGGTTTTGTTCTTTACTTTTTCCAATACTGCAAGCATAATAAATACAGTGTTTAAAGCTAAATGGTTAATAGATTAATCAGTAACCTCAGAGTCAAGTGCACCTAGTAGTGGCTGCTCAACTGCTCACACGCTCGCACACAGACCGCAGCCCTACCCGCGCCAGAGCTACGTGGGTGTACCTGCGATTCTGTCGTGCGCTTTGTGAAAGGGATTTGATTTTATAATAATATTGTGAGATTCTAATAATAAGTTTGGACAGCCATTCAAAGTGGACATTCTTTATTGCCAGCGCAATACAATTCCGTTTGTCTAGTGGCTCCAATGGGAGTTATGGAGATGGCGATACGGAAAAAGTTACAATGGACACTAATGTCGCTTGATTTTAGACTTGGGAACTATTTTACACCTTATGGGTGACAACAAGTCTATGTCATTAAAGGCGAATATTTATTTTGACAATACTCGTATCGGGGACTGAGTAGACGAACAGGGAAATGGACGAAGGGTGCAGAATTCGTAGAAATTGATGCAAAAAGCTTTGAAATCATATCAAAATTCAGTAATGTCTGTAAGTCTGTCTGTCTGTCAGAGAAATACGTTGCTTAAAAATAAAAATAAATTGTAATCTATGATCAAAACTTTTTTGCCATAAACACGCCTTCAAGTAATATTTTTTTCTTATTTGTAAACAGTGTCTTTAAATCTGTAAAGGTCTAAGTTTCATTAGCCGCTATTTAGACCTGTAAATGTAGCTTTATGTATGTAACACACTACAGCTACAACTACTAATCATAGTATTATTGCCATAACTTGAAAAAGTCTAACACAACTACACAAATTAACATTTAGATGTCAGCATAAGTGTCACAAAGTTTACCACTAACAATGAAAAACTGCAATCCGCAAGGCGAAATCCATCGCGTAAATTGAAATATACTGCGTGTCATCCTCACTTGACGTTTACTTTGCGCAGGAAAAAGTGCGCACGCGCATCATCGTGTGGGCGTGCCGTAAACATGCCGTCTCTGTCTGGCCGTCCCGCTCGCACAATGTGAATGATGAGAGCTTATTTATTAGAGTTGGGGGTGCATTATGTGCCGCGACAGTACTGAATGGCTTTATGGAACCACGCTTTAGATTATGTGCGTTTGTTGGAGCTGCGACGTTGCAAATGGAGGTGTATGTTTGCGCCGTTGGGCTGCAGGCTTCTAAGGTTCAGTTTGAATGTGCAATTATTTGTGGCTTATATTAATAGTTGACTTTATCTTTATTAACTTAATTGTCTTTACTTGTTAAACTTTGTCGCCTGAATAAAATAGCACGTATTTAATTAAATCAAGCTTTTTTTAAGATTGATACTTAGTTTTATTTATAAGAAACAGCTTAAATTACATACATACGGTAACAATTATTGAAATAGCAATTTATTTTCTTAAAACATAACAGAAGAATAAAGTTAACTTAAAAAACGTATACTACATACTTATCCACTCATTTACATATTTAAAGATAATCTTGAAGACGATATCTAACTTACAAAATATTGAAAAATAGACAACAGAACCTATCACTAGCCTATCACAGCAGCACTAATTGAAAATGTTCCCGGTATCGGCAATAGGGGCGCCCGGTAAATCACGGGTGTAATCGGTGCCGGTAATGCGAGCCGGTAATTAACGATAAGACGCACCTTTAGCATGTCCGTGTAATGGACAACGTGCCTCGCGAGAAAGGCCAGTGGTGCAGCGGGCTGTGTGCGACTAGCTGTGCAAGTACAACTTAAAAACTAATAATAAACAAGGAAACAGACATAATATAAAAAGGTCTAACTAAAATAAAAAATATAAATAAAAAGGTTGCCTCAGAATATCACTATCAGGCAGAGTACCCAGCAGGCCATCAGTAAATAAATTGATTATCCTAAAATAAAATAAAATTTACCAAATCAACGATGTGCAAAAGAGGAGCCAAATATACAAATTACAAAAAATGTTGCGTTAAAAATTTTTTTTGCATTGGAAAAAAAGAAGTGGAAAGAAGGGAGGGAGGGAAGGGAGGGACAAAATGGGCTGAAATAATAATAACAAAGCATGCAATTTGAGCGCTGCTCTGTGCATGGTTTATGCAGCAAACCAAGAAGCCTCAATGTGGTTTGATGGTGCTTACTTCTTACTTTTAAACGTAGGTACGTTACGTATTTTCCTTTACACATACATGTAATACATATATATGTAATCACGACTATTATACCCGTAGGGTTTGTCAGAGACTAGGCAATGAGGACAGCAAAAGCAGTCGTCTGTCACACCATAGTCCACTTTTCACCAAATAGCGACTGCACATGTGCTCAGCGTGACAGGTGGTGAATCCATCACAGCTCTATGCTGTTGGATGTATGTGTAGTCTTTAGTCCATTAGTCGCCTTTTACGATCCCCAAGGGCAGAGAGGGGATGGTATAATTCTTTTACAGCTACGCGATACGGTTATTATCGTTCCGTTATTCGTACGAAAGGTTTTAGAAGATAAACTTTTAAGCATTTCTCTCTCATATTTGCCGCTCAGTGTGCGCCCACCCTAACGCCGCAAGATAATAGCAACTTTTATCGATGCGTGCGCATCCCGCGACGTTTACCCGCCGTAAATTATATTGCGAAATTGTCGATAATCATCGCGCGGTTGCATTGTGCCGCACCGCACTATTACGCCCGCTTTAGTTACGCCACGGTGTGGGACTGAGGAGGGAACACATTTACCGTTAGAAGGCTTTAATAAGACCGGGCTGGTAATATACCAACACCAACCCGGTCCTAATTCTTAAGTATTTTGTATAAGTAGCTCAGGTAAAAAAAAATTACAAAACAATGAATTTTTAAACTCTCGCGTTCCTTAGAGCCTATCTTCAAGAAGTATTACTTACTTACTAAGTACATGATTTTCTAAGTTTTATACTGCTTCATAATCATAACATATCGATGGCTTAGAGCACACATGTACTAATTACAAAATCTAGATTTTTCAGGAGAGCATTTTAAAGTTTAAGCATGAATAATACCAGAACTGTGTATGATATGGAATTAAAATTACGTTTATTCATAAGACTTTTTCTTTGGTTCTATAAATAAGTAGATTTCATAACCGAATTACATCAAATTGATAACAAAATCACCTGAATTTCTATATAACCCCCTCACTTAGTACATTTGAACCCTTAAATTTAGTAATTTGAATGCACGAATGTACTAAGTGGAGCGGGGTCAATATTTTAGTAGATAAACAGGTACTTATCAAAATTAAAATATTAAAATATTTATTAAATACCACAGAATACCAACTCAAGATATTTTCTGCAGGTTAGAACATAAAATAATAATAATATTATTAAATAGGAAATCAATAAAACATTGCATAGTAGGTAAGTAATAGTTTATTAAAGTTCTAAAACATTTAATTAATTATTAAGAATAGTATAGGTACCTACCTAAATCAGTCTTTCTTAAACACTAACAAAATTAGGAAAGTACTTATTTATTCATTTTAAATCAGTAATTAGTCTTAGAATAAGGTAGGTTATTAATAATACTCTCATCCTGATTCTTAACTTTATAATCAGATGTTTCAGTGTCAGTGATATTGATATTAGGAATATTTGCAGAACTGGATGGAAAGTCTCTATAGTATTGCCCATAGTCTCATGGGATCACACCATCCTTTAAAGAGTAAGAAGATCTTCTTTCTTACATTGTGAAATGGGGAGCACCAAATTAATATGCTCTTTTCAGGTTTTTTTATGTTACTGAAGTCTTTCTTTTTTCCTCCATTTTTTGCCTTGCAAATATTGATTTCTTTCAAATCTAAATCGTTTAAGTCGTATTTATAAAATATCGAAGTAGGCGATTCTTTGTTTACCCGAAGCCACTTAATTTTAAACCATTTCAGTCTCATTTTTTATGTTTTTAGTTGTGTAAGTATTTAAAGTTTTTTTCAAATGCCTTTATGTCATAGAAATCGTCATGTTTCATAATATTAACATCATAATGTATTGGTTTGATCGTGGCAAAACCCATTATCAAATATAAAATAGTTAGATTATACTATGAGAGTTTTCGTAAATAATATATTTTGCAATCACCGGTAAGGGGTATAGAAAGAACAGCTTGTAGGTCGAATTTATTTGCTCTAAAAGCACCATCTGTGTTTAAACATATTTTTTTGTCTTCTTTTTTCATATCCAAAGAGTCTTTTTCGCGTTTCTTGTGTGCATCATATTCTTCTTGTAAACTAGCATTTTCATTTGATCGCTTATACACATTACAGGGTTTATAAAATACTAGTTTTGGCTCATAGAAGTGAAAAATCCTGTGGTATATACATAATACGTGAGTTATTTATTTTTCTGGGCAAAAATTTCTCTGCAAATTTTGTACATGCGAGATACGTTCAGATTCATATCACTATCTAAATATAATTTTTTGGAGTCTTTGCGACAATCGTAAGACTTAATTCGAGGGTACTGGTCAATATTGCTCTTTCACAAATTTCGTAGCCTAGGGAAGTTATATTTGCGGGAATTTTACCTTTTCGATTGTCAGTGCCAACATAAGAACCTGCATGTCCTCTATATTTGGAACAAATATTAATAATACTTGTGCTAATATCGAACGTGTTACAAAAAAATTTTTGGCATACACGGTGTTTTCTTATAGATTGGTGAAAAGAGCCAATATGAACGTGACATTGACCGATTTTTCTTAGCCTTCGTGCATACACGTAAAAATTACGCTCCAAAACGATTATCGAAAGCACGCTTACCTTAAAATGTCGTTAGTTGAGCATTTCAAGAAACAAAACAAAAATGAGTTAAGTGTGCTAATAGATATGTGATTTTCGATCATATTGCAAACATCTGTACAGTTATTTTTTGTATCATAGCAACTTAGCACATTTGTGCACTTAAAAACAGTTGCAAGCATTAGATTTGTTTTTGTATTAACTGCATTTACAACATTTGGATTATCTGTAATATTTAAAATTACATATCGTAAATGTACTTAATATTTTTGTGCGTTAACTAGTACCGCGGAAGGGAATCTTAAAATCACTTAAGGAGTTTTCGTAGCAGATTAGTAAAAATAAAGGATTTTAATACTTTTGGACGAAACCGAAGCTTACTTGATACAACCGTGACACTGGGTTTTTGATAGAAAGAGATGGAATATGGACACGTGGGTAAGTGCAAACGGTAGAGCACGTCAATTAATACAGTTGGCAGTCAAAAAGTAAAAATCGCGATTTTTGTAGTTAGTACATTTGTGCACTAAGCCATCGATATCATAAGTACATTTATAATACAAAAAGGTTGTCTTTAAAACTGCATTACCCGTGTAAGTTTCAATTAAAATGTAATTTGATATTGACTCTCAGCTTACTCAGGCAGACCAGCACAGTTTGCTATACCCGCGACACCGCCTGGGGCGAGCCTCTCCCTATACAGACAACAGTTCACATTGAACCATAGCAATTCCAGTTTAATAAGCGGTAAGCAACCAAACTAAATCAATGCGCGCCGCGTCGGTTTAAATCCTTGCAGACACTCCCCCTGCGCACGCGCAGCCGCGTCCACCTCTGAACAAACAGACGTCCGTGTATAGATCGAGGTGTGGATAAGCATCGGCTAGATTATTGTTATTCGATATTGCTTGAAGTCTGTATCTATATGCGACAGTTACCTGTGTCTGTGGCTAAAAAACCTGGACGACAATGGTACAGAGGATAGGTGACGTAACTAAAAGGCTGAAAATTTATGATTGTTACGAACTCGTTCATTTCCATTTTATTTTCTTGTTTGCGTAGCTGTGTATGTATTTAAGTAAAGTTAATCTTTTGAAATGATAAGCTTCGTTATCAAGATTGAAGGGTCAACAGATTGACAGTTTTTTTGACTCCAAAATATTTCCAACAACTATGTCTAAACACTTTCTCGAACCGTTAATGCTTTTGGTTCGCACAAGAAACCATCTGAGACGCAACAAGTGTCTCAGTCCTCAGTCTACAGGTGCTCCCCCCTCCCCCCCGGCCCCCCTTTATTAGCCTCGTCCCGGGTAATCATACGGGGTTGAGATTGATTGGTTTAGAAACACCGTCTCGAGAACTTCTTGCAGCTTTTAAAGATGGCGAGCTTGGCGAACTGATGCATTTTTTCTTAGTTGCACAAGTAAAACATGATCGTAGATAGGGTGATGTTGTGGTTTTTTTGTGGTTACTAAGTTTAATTCCCAAGTCAGAATAAGTGTGTTTTTCGATTTCGATTTTCCGATGCATGGCCCGGGTTTGGCATCACCATCAGCCCGCATTAGGTAAGCGTGGACATGGCTTGATTTAAAAGATGGCGGCCTTTGCCCAGCTGTGGGACAGTACACAGGCTCTACTCTCTAAGGCTACTTTACGTACTCGTATGCAACAAATAGGTAGCGCAATAAATAGGACAATGCAAATGTAGTACAAGGGCGCAGCTTATTTCAGTCAGAAATATATTTCAGTAGGCACACAGAAGCTGACACAACAAAAAACCAAAAAATTGTAGAAGTAACGTGTACAGTCAGCAGATAGAAACAAACATTGTAAAATATCAGAAGACTCTTAAATTGTTAGTTTTCAAAATACAATATTTATACTAAAAATTGCACTTGAAAAAGAGTAATAAAGTCTGGCCAACGAAAGCTGAATTAGGAAAAACGTGGCAATTTCAAAATAACATGACAGGGTAACACAGGGTCACTCACACAGCTGCAATTTTCTCAGAAAAAATTTCAATTTTACATACGACATAAGTGACATGACCCCTTAGATAGACACACATAGAGACAAAGTGTTGCCAATAAAATAACTACGAGGTCAGCTTTCGTTGGCCAGACTCTACCTGAGTAGATTAGTATTAGTGGAAGACTAGTAATTAAATTCAACTTGTAGTATTCAAGTCAGTGGATAATTAATTGTCAATTAATCAGTGCCTTTTACACCAATGCAAGTGTAGCGATTAACCAACCAATTTTCAGTCATATAACTGTAACAGCCTTCATCACCTGCACCGCACCTTGCGAATGTATAATTCCACGTTATCCGACCAAATTGATAAGAAGCGGCCGCGCCGGGCTCCGAACCTGCAATCACGCGCAATTCACCCCCTTTACGGCGCGTAATGACGGCGCGGGCGCACACGTGTCTTTAATGATGCTTGAACAATAGCTTTGCGAAATAAGCAGATGGAAATTACAAGACTTACAAAAATTAAGACTAACATCTCAAAATAATAAAATTTCTGAGGTTAGAAACAAAGCTTTAATTATAATTTAATTTAATTAAAGCTTTAAATATAATTAAACGTACAAAATATATCATGATAAACAAATGAATCTACGATATTCACAACACGCAGTAAAATAGAATTTATATTTCGAAAATTGTGTTATTGAAATACATATAAATGAAATGAAACACTTTTTACACTTGGTGACTACGGACCCTAGGGTAACTATATAATGTAGTAAATTAAACGCGTATTTTGATCCGTTAAAAGTGTTTCATTTTAATGTGTAGTGCTCGCTTAATAAACCTTAGAAAACAATACACATAATGCTGGATGCGAAAAAGAAAGAGTTGCTGAGTTCCTTGCTAGCTTTTATTCTCTCTCAGCTAGTTTAGTTCAATAAAATTTTAGTTTTTTATTATTTTAAAACTAAAATAAGTAGTATTGACGTTAAGAAGTGCGTAAAGGCTTACATTGAATTTGACTTTAACGTTAAGAACCCTTAGTATCAATTTCTTTCTTCAACAATATCATCAATAGTTCCGTTTTATTTCGGCACCAACCGCATGCAAGATCGCTGGTAATAGCGCGATTTCCAAAATGTCACGCGACCGATGACTTATTACTATTAGCACTCGTGATAGTTCACGCTACTATTTATTATAAAGCATAAAGACTGAGATGTCAGCGTTTATGATCACCATTTGGACTGAGTCGTAGGATTTAATGAGGCTGTGTCGGGACGATAAATGATTGACAAAGTTCAGTATCGGTTCGGAATGTGAGCTCTCCATTGTGTCGGGCTATCAAGGCAGGATCTTTGTGTACCTACTGTCTCTGTTATATTGCAAATGTCGTAATAATGATACCTACAATAAAATTATATATTACAACTTTTGAATTTGTTTTCGAACCCTAGAATTACTTTACATAATAAAGTGTCAGGAAAAAGTCCTAAAGTCTGTTCTATGGGTCCAAACATATATCTGTCTGAAGACGATGAGTATTTATTGGAGCAATGGGTCCTAAGCGAGCGAGAAACATGTCCCAATTACCGGAACATCATTTCAAGTGTAAGGATTTGTAACTGGGTGTTGTCCTTTATTGGGTGTCCATCACTAGATTTCTACTGTCCATTATTGGTCCAAAAATAGGGTTTTTATTTTACAAATTATTTAACGTTTTAGGTGCGAACAAATACATTAAAAACCACTTAACTGTAGGTGTGCCTATTATTTAGGGTGTGCCTATTATTTATTATCTAAAAAAATCGCTAATCTTAATGAGAAATTTACTAAAACAACCAAATCTTTTCTTAGCCTCTCCATAATTGGGATTGTTACTTCTTTGAATTGATTATTTCTTTGAAGAGAAATAAGCATCAAGTGCCGCTCTTCCACGTGCCACTTTCTAGGTTCAGTTAAAAGATAATATTAGCAAGTGCCTCTTGTAATATTAGCAAGTGCCTCTTGTACATCTAATATTAGCAAGTGCCTCTTGTACATCTAATATTAGCAAGTGCCTCTTGTACATCTAATATTAGCAAGTGCCTCTTGTACATCCACGACCTTACCGTCACTTACAACCTTGCGCGGTAAAGGGCGAAAATTGCCCTTCTTTAGGCCCTTCTTCGTAGGAAGAGAAAATATTAAATAAAACCGGTGTTCATCCTCATTTCGCGCCAATGGAAAGTTAACGGAAGCCTTCGTATCTGACAGCAGGTAATGCTATCTTCCCGAGAGGCGATAACTCTCAACTATCAAACATTTATTACGGGCCCAGATAACGTCATTAATAGAAACGCGAGGTATCTCGGCGCATAACTCCTCATTGCCCAATCTTATCCGGGAATTAACCCTGTGCAGCAATGGCTGCTTTATAGTTTTCGCCGGGACGCCGAATCTGCGGTCGTTCGTCACTGAGAAGCAGGGGTGTTCAACATAAAGTTTCATTATATCGATAAATTAGGTGACTAAGTCAGTCAGCTTTTGATTTGACGGTTTCGAAAAGATGAGAAAGTTTTTAAGAGGAACGGGTCCCTAATCTGTATCTTTTGACAATCCGAGCTAAGTCCCCTACGGCCACGCTATGGTGGTTCTGTCCGACATTGGCTCATAAAGTAATTGGGAAGTGTTGACAACAAAATTGGATTGCCAAAAGGTTGAAAATATAGGTTCGAGTCTCGCCCAAGAAATTAATTCACTAATACTTTTTTATACCACTAAGGTAAACCTGCTAGTGATGGTACCATAGACTATGGAGTTATAGTAGGTATATAGGACGTAAGCAACATTGTTGTTGCTAACATTTTATCGCTATCATCATCATTTTCACCCCGTGACCACCTACTGCTGTCCTCCTACATCCTACCTTTTGTTTTGACAGACCAGCTCTGTCTTTATGCTATCATTTATACTGATTTGCACTGCTTTAATGATAGCATGATGACATTCGTAAGTGTTGTAGCCTAAACATGGCCTAAACTAAAAAAAATATATTGATTCTTGATTTTTCTCTTGCGGTCCTCATTGCGTAGTCTCAGACCAACCCTTTATATACTATATGGAGTATAATAGTGTGTATGGTATTAAATACTTCGCCACAGCCAACCCTAGGCTCCGAACACCTGCTCCTCCGAGTCACGACCCCACTTGCAGCTGCCGCGGCCTATGCGTCTAGGCCGATAGCAGTGAATTATGGCCGTGCTGAGGCCAACGATACATTTCAGTGTTACAAGTGACCTATGCAGAGACGCGGCGCAATCCGTGTGCTAAACACTATCAGCTGTTAAGCGCTAGGATTTAAAAAGCCAAAGTTTTCTTGGGTATTGCCAACTTCAACTTTTTAACAACAATTAAAAGTAACATCTCGTTATTTACTAACGCATAGACCATTTATCCATCATCAACCGACCCTAGGCAGCGGTACTGCTGGATCATGGTCTCTCTTTGTCACGTATTAGAAGCTCCTTCTGCTCCTAAACTAAATAAAAAATACTTTTATATTAACAGCCTTTTACCCAAGAGTGGTAATAGCTAATAAAAGAATAAAACCTAATAACTTAAATCTCTTAATCACTCAACTAACTACTCGTAACACAAGTGACTTTCGAGAGCTCCATAACTTTTAAACAATCCGTTTAATCGTAATACGGTTAAAACGGCTATTAACCTTGTAACCACTGCCAAATATTAGTTGACTGTTAAGCGTTAAGTCCACAGTCAAGCCGCTGAGCTAACGTTTGCGCTGAGCGGCTAAATGTGTTTGGAGCGGTCTCGAGGTGTAGCGTCTAGTCTTAAACTCCGCATTTCACGGAGTAAACACTATTGAGAGCGCCCGTCATCTCTCGCCTCTGTTATTGATAGAATTTATCAACGATCGGGCTTAGAAACGGACTGAGGGAGGAGCGGAAGCGACCTGTTCAATAGTGGAGAGAAACTATTACAAATTTTATGTAGGAATGAATGTGTGTTTCGAACATGTTTTAAAGCTGAGTTAGTTTTGTAATGAAACGTTTTATGAGTCTCCCTGTGACTACGGACCACATTAAAAGTATTTGCTTCAAGCTACAGACTTTACAAAGGGTTAGAAATGTCAGGATAAAATATACTAAGAATTTTTTGTAGCCAACTAAAGTATAAGTCCTTACCTAAATGATGATGGTTATCGATGGCAGGGCTGTTTAACCATATTACCTATGCAGGTGCAGGTGGTTCTACCACTGCACAGACCGGTCTGAAATCCAGAGGTCTTCAGTTTCCAGCGAAAATATCTATGTATCATTAATGTTTCGAGAGAAAACAAAAAGCAAACCCGCTCGCATTTTAAGCCGCTCGCCCTACGAGTTGGGCGGCGCGGCGTCGCGTCGCACCGCGTTACAGTCATCGCGCGAAGTTCGATCTACCTGGGGTGAAGTTGCGGCCGCGCCTGTACCCGGTGCTTTGCCCCGGCGCGGCTGAGGACGCGATTACCGTGCGTCACCACAACTTTGGCCCAAACAAGGTAATCCAAGTTGGATTGGAATCGAAGGGCGCGGACGCTGGGCCGTCTCGTGGGGACGAGAAATGTTTAAGAATTACTATGTAAAAAAATACTACCTTCGCTTAGAAGGGAAGTGTTGTGACATGGGAAAATGTACGGATAATTGGAAATGACATGCTTAATCATATTCTTAGTGTTATACAATAACATCTTCGAGCACTATCGCAGACAAACAATGGCATTCTATAATCATATTCAACATAAGATAACCGACTAAGTAAGCAGTGAGTTTTGCAAGCGCCTTGTGGACACAATGACAGCATGTTCTTCGTGTGAGCATGTAAGGTTAAGTACTACTTGAATGCAACTCTACAATTAAACAGCTTCTAAGATATTTTTGTTTGTTTATATTACTTATGAGATATAATAAAAAAGCGAATTAACTGGAATACCAGTTGGAGTACCAACCTAATGCTCAGTTTCAATTATCTACCAAACATAAAACGATAATTAAAAGTAATAACTCAACAACAAATACAAAGACAAGCACGCAGGAAGTACCTACAACAGACAACAACACAACAACACCGAAAATCGATTTGTTTATAATACAACTGGCAGACTGACTTAATTAGAGGCGGCACGGACGGACGTATAAACACGTCGCGCGCTCCCACGCGTCGCACTTATTTACTGCCCTTTTTAAATGTTACTACGACTTTTTACGACTTTCCGAACGTGCGTCGGGGTGCTAAGACGGAGCTTAGGAAGCGAACGCGACGCGCGACGACGGCTGTCGAACGCTTTGGTGAGAAATGGCTGACGTCAGACGCCACATTGCAAGAACGTAGTTGTTTTGAGATGTAAGCGGTCATAGTATAAAGTTGGTAAGGTATAGAAAAAGGAAAAGTTTTCCTTTTTTTGTCACTTACTTTACAGTTGTTATATAGTTTATTGGATAGCTAACTATTAGGTTAGCCTATATTATCTTCTATAATACATCATTTTAATGACAATTTCTTTGTGTTTTATGATACCTTTTGTCATATAATATACGCTGTGCATCCAATTAGAAACCAACTGCTTTTTATCGAAACGCTGATTATGCTCTAATACTCACAATAATAAATGTTCTTAAATCTTACTTTTTTTTAAAGTTGCCTTTTTTTCCCTACATGTGGTAAAGGTACTCACTTGTTAAACAATTTTTTTTTAAATTTAAAAATAAAACATTTAGCCACTTGTCTAAATTTTTGATGTAAGAACCTTTATTATTCGTATTTTATAAAAATCACTACGTGCAAAACATTACCAATTATTTATAAAAAAACATTTGCCTTAAGCTCAGTATTTGTTTAAACTAAAGTAAAAAAGGACGACAAACTTTCAATCGTGTGAAAGCGCCATTTTAGCCGCCCCTGTCTGTCGCATCAATCGGCCATGAGCAGGTTGAATAGATGCGAGCATTAACATCAATCTCGGCGTCCCGCGTTCGCTTCCCGGGAACACACATGGCGCGCCACTTCCAACTGCTTTGGCTACCAAAATGCTGACAGAGTAATGGCATTCCTGAGTTGAATGTCCTCAAGTGGAAATAAACTATACCATGGTAGCATTCTCAGTGATTGCATTTCCTACTGAATGGTTATTACGCCCATTACAGGTAATCATGAAAAGGAATGTATTTAACGCTCATTTACCTTTCCTATACCTACTCAGGTCTTTCCTAAAGAACAGATAATAAATTACCCCTATACTCGTATTCTTAGGAGCGTTTATATACGTAGTGAAGAACCTGCAAATATTTAATTATTTCCACGGAACAGGGAAAGAGGTTTTCTTTTCTGTAATTATTTCGTAACAATTAACTTATCATTTATGAACTAAAATGTAGAAGTTAAATAATAGAATGTATAAACGTTCTTTCAATTATGAGATCTAATGACAACCAACAAACATCTCAATACTACGTCATCGTCCGGCTTTAGGTTTCATTTCAATGAGTAGTATTCGAATCAACAAACTAATGTACAGACTAGATACGAGTAGTACCAACATAATAATACCGAAAGTTTCCTGGTGTATAGGAGGTCCTCTGGCTACTAACATACTTCAGTCGATTCTTTCAGTCGCTTATGCTCCATGCAGGCTCTATTATTGATCTGATATCACCTCACTAAAAGAGTCACTTAACATTTTCTTACTTCATTTATTTCATTTCCGTACATACGTATCTGCAGCTTATGACCGCCTCGCGCCGCAAACCATTTTTATCGCTAGCTTATTGCGCTCGGCTGCCGTCGAATCGCCGATCACCCACACAACTCTCAACAGCTTTCGATCTTTCTCGAATAGATAACGAGTAAAGATAAACCCTATACGATATTTATGCGATTGTTTCCGATTCTGTTGCCATCTCCCAATCGGTAACTCACGTCAGCAATAACAATTTATATCGATACGAAACTGTTATTGAATAGAGCATCGATACCGAAACCCAGAATCGAGCTAAGTGAATAACCGGCAAAGTTCTGTTTGCATCTAATCACGATTTGCAGCTCTGGTGCCCGTGTGTTTCGACTGTCTTTAAGGTTTAAATTCCTTTAGAGTTTGATATTGTGGAATTTGTTTTAAAATCTACCAGTCGACGTTAATAGGTGTTATTTAAATAATTCATAGTAATATTTCGGTCGTGGTAATAAACATGTCGTGTTTGAAGAGTGTCGACCCCGCGTCTCGATCGTTAATCGTTGTTCGATCGATAATGACCTTATAATCGAATTAATAAGTCCGATTCGGCGGCAGCGGCGCGGCGGCGTCGGCTGAGTTACACCGAGCCGTTTCTATATCTCTCTTCTAATGGAATGAATATTCATTCGGATCATCGGATCGGCTATTTGTCTTTTGATATTGAATTTTAAGTGTTACTTGTGCGATATCGCTATTGTAAATATTTAAATAGCTTATAAATTATTGTTAAAACATTATAGGCTAGTTCCGACTGAAGAATGTTCTTTGCTCATTAATTAAATGTAAAATGTTATGCCCATATTATGTGGTAATTTTTGGAAATTTGAGATACTCTCAAGGGTAGAGACACCAAGACATGACATACCTACGTATCTCTAATCTAATTTAAATGAACATTGAAAATGAACACCTACACTACATAGGACATAATTATATTCGAATAGCTACCTGACGAATAGCAACTAAAGTCATCCCAACAGAGCATCCACTCATATTTTTGGCATTTGCTCTTCGCGAAACCACAATACAAGTTTAATTTATAGACAGTTTATGTGCGGCCGGAGCCGGCCGAGTGTAAAGTTTGCATAATTTCTTAATAGAGTGTCAAGACATTTCCCTAATTACAATATTCCGCTAATTGATACGTCGCACACACTCCAAAATGCGAAACAGTTCGCGAGATTTCGTCCAAACGCATACATTATCAGTTGGCCAATAAACTAACCAGAAATAGTTAGCTACCGTTACTATTATCAAGTTTGGGTGACATGAGCTTTTAAATAAGGAGATAATAATATAAATTATTGTCCGGTGGTTAATTAAGCTTAGGATTCTTGCTGATTAGCTTATATTATGCTGCGACGCGGATCTGATTGGCATATTTTTAAGATATTTTTTTTTCTTCTTCTGTTATATTTTCTTTGAATATGTAATTGCTCAGCTATTTACTATTAGGTATGTATTTTTAAAAAAGGTAATAAGACCTCAAGAGCTAATTGAAACGCTGAAAAACCTCTCATGAGCTACCTAAGCTAGCTATGTAAACCATTTTTTTATGAATTTTAATGAAACCTGAGATATTTATCTAATATAATTACTTATTTTATTTCATATTTATTCTTATTTGCAAGGTAAATATAATTATGTTAACGTACGTACTTGAATTTTGTTGGTGAATTATTAAAATAAATATTATAAATAATATAAAATTGTTAAAAAAAAGCTGTATTTATTTGATGTGAACACTGTCATGTAGCGCCACAAAACCTTTAAGTACCTACTTATATAAGTATTTTTATTTTTAATTTTTATTAATAATGGCATCCGCGGAAGACCAGTGTCGTGGGTAACAAACACCAGGACATATGCTGCTGAGGAGACCAGTTGGTAAATGCATATTATATTCCTGTTTTTTTATCAAATAAATAAATGTATTGTATCAAATAAAGTTTTTTCTATTATATTCTACCTAAATAACTATAGATGAGGCAATTAAGCGTAATGAATATATATAATAACGTCGCTGTGGTTAGGTAATAAAATAATAATATTTACCTTCTTTATTATATAAAGTCGTTCTAATACGCCAGGTCGCAGCGCAACTTCCACACAATTAATTTAAATGTTAATTAGTGACCAGTTTGTTAGCTATAATTAATATTATCAATCTTTTCGCAGCGTTACAAAATTGCCTCGGCGATGACGACTGTTTACCACTTTATAATGATAATAAATCTATCACTTCAAGCTAAATTATATTAAGTTTTAAATTATTGACAGAGCGACTATTTTTTAAGTTGTTTCTTTTACATTACTTATGTAGACTGATATACCTAAAATATAAGTGTGTTTTACACAATAATAGTGATGGCTAATGTTAGGTAAGTGACGGTTGTATATATATTTAAACTTAATGAACGTAAATAAGATTTGAAAGTCGTCTAGACTCTAGAGAGTGTTTCTCTGTATCTTACAAAGATAATCATAAAACATACTTTGTTACTAAAACATCAGACTGTTTATGTGTCGTTAGTAGACCACCTAAAATAACTTCGAAGATTAGTATCTTCGAAGTTATAGTATAATAATATAATAAAATTGTGTTTAGTGAAATTTAACTGACTACCCTTTAAATCTTCCAATTTAGCTCAAACTCAAACTAAAAAGATATTTATTCTATAAACTCAATTAAAAAATACTTTGAATCATCTAAATCTTTTTTAACCTACCACCCATTCAGGACGTAATTTTTTAACTGTGGCAAAGAACGGGATTAATTATAGACAATTAGAAATAGCTGTTGGAGTACTTGGAGTATTTCAGACCCAAGCTGTTGTCTTCTGTGTAATCTGACACTTTATAACAAGCTTTTGTAAGAAGCTAGATCTTGATAAGTTTAAAATGATTTTGATTTTAAATTTATCAATTTCTAAATTATGAATAACATTTGGTACTTTGTTGTAAAATCGTACACACAGACCCTTAGAAGAATTTTTATTTTATGAAACGTAGTATAAGGTACTGCTAATTTGTTCTTACTTCTACCGTCTCATTAATAACGTTGAGTAAGGCTACTCCAAGTATTAAATCGGTGTTAACAAATTTTACGATTAATAAACATGGAGTAATGAATGAGTACACTAATCCGACTTTACTCTCGGAGTAAAAGTTAAACCTCGGCGGTAACCTATTTAACGAAAGATTAAGGGTGGGGTAGTGTCATTATGGAAGAATGAATGAATGAATGAATGAATAATAACTTTATTGGTATATACTTAACACATATACAAGTTTATACAATATAAAAGATAAAAAATAAAAATAAATCAAAAAGCAATGCCTGGTACAATAACAATTATAATTGACACCACTGATATTCTGCCGAAACCCGGGGAGGAGCGCGCACCGTGCCCTGCGTTTATAGTATACTATACCGTAGTAAATATAAATATGGAAGCATTTTAAAAAAAAAATTTTTTTTGTTTTTACATAAGAATATTTATATTAAAATATTTCATTAAAACATGCAGGGCCTGGCCGGCAAAGAGTTAGAAATTGAACTTTTTTTTATTACATGAAGATAATATTATCATTTTTTGTATAACTGAGCACTGGCTTAAAGATTATCAGTTAATTTTTAATATTAAGAACTTTCAGCTTTCCAGTGCTTTTACTAGAACAAATGCAATTCGCGGCGGATCCTTAATATTTGTTAATTACTGTAAACATAAGATTATTTCGATTTTACCTACTCTTAGTAAAGTTTTTGAAAAACTTATTTTAGATCAATTCGGCTCCCACTTTGCTATAATAAACCACTTTTTCACAGTGAACAGTATGGTTTTACCAAGGGAAGGTCTACTACTGATGCAGGTGTAGCTCTGCTAAAACACATATTTGAGGCTTGGGAGTGATCGCAGAATGCTTTTGGAGTGTTTTGTGATCTCTACAAGGCTTTTTATTGCGTTGAATACAACACCCTTTTAACAAAGCTAAAACACTATGGAGTGCACTCTGATGCCTTGAAATTGATCCAATCATATCTCAGCTGCAGAATCCAAAAAGTAAGCGTGAATGGATCTATATCATCCGGATCTTCTGTGCTAATGGGGGTTCCACAAGGGTCAACACTGATTTACCATTTTATGCGGAAAACTTTTGCAATATTGTTTTGTTTGCTGACGATACATCTTTGATATTTAAGACTGATCGATATAAAAATAGTTTTGATGACATCAACAGTGCCCTAACAGATGTGTTGAATTGGTTTACTACTAATAATATTCAATTAAACGCGAAGAAAACCAAATGTATACATTTTACTCTGCCTAACGTAAAGAATATTATAGTAAATAAAATTAAACTGAATGGTGAACTGTTGGACCTTATTGATTCAACAGTTTTCTTACGTATTACCTTAGATTCAAAAATACAGTAGTACCCTCATATTAGCACCCATGCGGGGAGACTTAGTTCAGCTGCTTACGCTGTTAGAAAAATTAGGCATTTCACAGACGTGGAAACTGCTCGATTAGTCTATTTTAGTTACTTTCACAGTGTTATGTCCTAAACTGAACACCAGCATCAGTTGTTGAGCGACCCCTAGTAAAACCATACTGTTTACAATGTAAAAGTTTATATCTATAAAAAAGAAATTAGTCTAGCATCAACCTCTCAAAAAAGAAAAACCGACTCCAAAAACTTTTACTGAAATAAGTGCACTAAAACGTAAAAAATAATTGCGTAGTTTAGTTTGTTCAATTTACTTGCAATATTAACCTTTATTTTAATCTTAAAAAATATTTTTGGAGTCGGTGCCAGCCAAGGTAAACATAAACATTAAAAGACATACTATATTTTTATTATATTAGCCCATATTGTCCCATTGCTGGGCAAAGGCCTCACTCCTCAACCCCCTTCCAGTATTCGCGGTCTTTTGCGTGTGTTGGCCAATCCTTCGCGTAAGCATCAAGCTCATCTCTGCACCTCCGTCTGGGTCGGCCTTGCTGCCGTTTAACCCCATTGTCGTTTTTATTTGTAAAAATGTTTCAGTAGCCTTCAACAGTTGTCGTGTTCATTAGTAAATAGATTTTATTAGGTATTGCTACATTGTCGTATTAAGCTGGCACCGACTCCAAAAATATTTTTTAAGATTATAAGATAGAGTAAAATAAAGGTTAATATTGCAAGTAAATTGAACAAACTAAACTACGAAATTATTTTTTACGTTTTAGTGCATTTATTTTAGTAAAATTTTTTGGAGTCGGTTTTTCTTTTTGTTAATTTTTTTTTTATTTCTCGCTTTTTAGTGAATCGTTCCGATCTATTTATCGAAAGCGAATACCTATTGGTAAACCTACAAAACGCGCTACTTGTATAAGACAGCGCCGTTTAAATGCTACAAGCGAAGAAAACGAGAAACGCCTATCTCAAAGTAGGAAATCAACATCCAAAACAGACGGCAAGTTACCCGGATTTACTCGTGAACGCTGTAAAGACCCCCCTACGATGATGACTTGCGAGTTACTAGGGTTCACCGTTAGGCAAACTAGAGGGATGTTTTTGACTTGCTCCAGTCGTAGATCGTAGCCAAGTCACCATTGATCTGCTCAATCGCTTTTGTGAGGTTCTCAGCCGAGGCCTGAGAGTAAATTTTTTAAGTCATCGGCATAAAGATGTTAGGAAGTATTTAGATAAGAAGTGACAGAATTAATAGTGTGAATAGTGTATTTTTAAATCCTAATAGAAATGTTTCGGAAGGAGTGATAAAAAGTGGCCTATGTCACTATTGTCCTTCAGCTATCTAGGTGCAAAATCAGGTCGATGCGCAAGTGAGAGACGGACAAACACTTTAGCATTTACAATATTAGTCAGGAAGGATTTATTGCCGGAGTGGATCTCATTTGACCTATGGCTGAAAATACCAAAATCGCTATAGGTAATCCTACAATAATCGAGGAGTTCCCTCAATTCCTCAAGGATTCCACCATCAGAACTGAGTTCCGGTACCTGCCTCTTTTAATTCGTCATAGTCGCTTAACTATCTTAATCGATATATCTTATCGCCACCCGTGAAATACTTATCATTGAAGAGTTCCAATGACGTTCTGTGGTCTTCTTCATCAGTTCTACTTCATCAAATGATACTTTCTCTGTGCAAATTCTTGACTTATTGCTGAAAATACCAAAATCGCTGTAGGTATGCCTATAATATTTGAGGAGTTCCCTCAATTCCTGAAGATTCCATCATCAGAACTGGATTTTGATAAAAATGGGACCAATCTGGAAGTATATCCTTTCAAATAAAATAAGAATTTTCTAAATCGGTGAATAAATGACTGAGTTCTGAGGTAACAAACATAAAAAAAAAACATACAACCGAATTGAGAACCTCCTCCTTTTTTGAAGTCGGTTAAAAATTTTACTAAATGTGGGTAGCACAAAAACAGGTCTAAAATAAGTGGAGTCAGAAGTGCTTTCTATTTAAATATTATTTAACTATGTTAGTAAGGTCAGGAAAAAACATTACAGTCAATGCATTTGTTAAATATTGTAAGCTAAAACTGGAGCTATTGTCATTAGGTAGTAGAGTGATAAATGTTTTTTATATCCTACTTATCACAAGTACAATTATTTTTTTAAACTAAATTTACTTTCACAAGCTTTAACATTCTCCTTCAAAACAGATTCAGCTACAAGGGAGGAGGAAATCAAGGCATTCGTAGTAAAAACTGGAATTACAGTAAAAAAAAACCGCTCATATGCTGCAGCAACATCGGCATCAGAAGTCAAGGTTTTATTATCAAAATTCAAATTGTACTCAATAATATGACTTTTCACATATCCTGTTTTACTATTTATAATATTCCATGTCATTTTTATTTTGTTATTTCTAGCTTTGCTACTACTAGGAACTATTGCCGCCCTTGGATCTAAAGAAATGTTCACAATGTAAAAAACGAGAATGCAAAAATATAACAATTTAAAACTGTTTCCACACCTGTCTCCCATTCATTGTGAAATCGATTTAACTCACAAGATTTCTACATGACTCACCCATATTGCGGCAGGGAAGCAACGGACACACTTAATGATGTTCGTCATCGAAATCACGAGCCAACAGCGATTTGATTTGCGAGTGATCCGTTAATATCCGCGCCCGGGGCGACGGCAACTATGTATCAGCGAGTATATTAGTCGCACAGAATCCGTACATATTTCATGTGGCGTATTCTAAATAATATCGTATACAATAAATCGAGAGAATTATTGTAACGCACCTGATTGCATTAAATATCAAATCAACATTCTGTTTGGTGTGTTTGTCAGCGCATTCAACTATAGATTCAAGATAGACTATACTCGTATCGTAGCACCTAAAAAGAGACAAGGTGCTTTTCAAATCATGTGAAAATTTAAGTTATGACGTTAACGATTGTCATTCTTAATGAAAAAGTTAAGTTGCAAGAAATACTAACACCTATAATAGAGCCATCTGCCAGGCACTCACGTACTTCGAGTGTCTCGTCTCCAACACAAAAACTGTGCAAAACTTGTCAGACACAAAGAAAATTGTCATTCAAAAAGCGGTTGCATCCAACCGCTCCCTAAGTTAGTGCTTCGGTGAGATTCATTGCGGCTGTCGCGTTTGCAGCCAGCTCGGGAGCACTCACTATTCGAAGGTGAGTCAAAGTCACAGTAGTTTCTGCATTTTAGTTTTAGCAAGGATTTAGTATCAAAACTTATGAGTGTCTCTAGTAAGTACGGTCGGCCTCAGAGAAAGTTTAATGCCTGAATACCATGTCACACGTTTGGAACAATGTTCACGCTAGCTAACTAGTGCAACCTTCGTTGGTATGACTTGGTACTAAAGCTCTTCTCAGAAGTAGCTCATAGTAATAGTCAGATAATACATAATAATAAACTAAGGAAACGAAAGATACCTAGTAACAATATTGTTTTCTAAAGTTTACGCGAGCACTACACATTGAAATGAAACACTTATTTCGGATCTAAAATCAAAACCCTAAAATGTAATAAACGCGAGTTAGATCCGAAAAAAGTGTTTCATTTCGATAGTAAAGATAATAATAAACAGAAGTAGTCTAACGTAGTTAGCAACGTCTAGTAATGTAATAATGGTTTAAACGCCTCTGGTCTAGTAAGTTAGACATTCTGGTTACAACTTTGAAGCTGTGGGGGAAACATAGAACAGATGGAACAATTTAGGGGAGACTTTTGCATAAAAGTGGAACAGCGTGGGCTAAGAAAAAAATTGGTAACAGTGGTGACTATGAAAGTATGCTTAAGGAGATTGAGCCATTGTGTACCTGTACATCTATTTAACAAAACGCCAATCGTTACAGGTTCTTCGCGTCTCACTAATGCCCTGCGAAGTCCAGCCGCCTGCGTAATCAGGTGGTCGTGTTACACGAGTCACTACTACCTCAGCGAGGCGCGGTCACACTGACAGCGATCAGGTTATTCTTAGGAGTGAAACATAATGATAACATTATGTTATGAAGCTAAGTCTCGGACCAAAATAGGGTCCAAAGAACAAATTGCTGTGATCCAATAGTTCAAGAACAAAATCTTAATTGACATGAAACATATATTATCTGTATGAAGATACGGATGAACTCGCGTTAGAACAGAACAGAACAGAATTTCATGATTGCTTAAACTGCTTACTTGCTTTTAATAACTACATTTTTAGATATTTTTTAGTCCTGATGTTTCGAACCCTTTGTAGGGTTCGTGGTCACAGAGAGACTCCTTGAATCAAGCCCAGCTACCAAAACACCACTTGAAATTAAAAGAAAATGGAAAGGTAAATGCTTTATTCAATGATGTTACCCGAAATGCGCATAAAAACAGAGTTTCTACCTACAAATTTGCATTGCATCGACTTTTCAGACATATTATAAAATCATAATAACGGACTTAATACCGATGCACACTGTGGCATGGCCCTTAAGTCGCGTGTCTCAGATTTCATTCATAAGTGTCGCTAAGCAGGATGCGGCTCTCATTTCGAGGACGGCTTTATAATGTACACTGGACATGACATACCGAGCCGCAGTCACACGCGAAATTGAACCGTGTGTGCGTTTAATAAGTGTTAAATTATAGAAGCTAACCTACCTACATGTCACAAACTTTTTAATGCCGGTGGGCTATCTATCATTGACTTCATAGAATTGAAAAAATATAAAAAACAGTCTTCGTTTTTGATGTTACGAGAGTTGAAATTAACAAGCTTGTTGAACGTCTGTTGTAATGGTTGTTCGATTTCTGGTTGTGGCATAGATCTGTTTGATGAACACTTACATTATTTTGTGAGTGAGTTGTGTATGAGAGTGATTGTTTTACAATTGTATTTGTGTGTTTATGCATTTTAGTTTCCATAGTACCTTGATTAGTTTGGGTTAGGTTTGGATTTTTCTTGGTTGATATCTTTACTGTTTCACAACGTTATACAAGAACTAAGTTAATCAATAAGGCTTTCCATTTTCCCAACGTCACAGCAGAAATGATTTGAGCACTTGTAGGTAAGTATGTCGGTTCATGTACAGCCAGAGGCAACCTTTTATTATTAACTGATGTTGCACTAATCCAATAGTAATCCAAACCAAATTTCTATAAAATTAACGACTATAACAAAAACTTTATTAGTACAAGTATATAAATGATCCATACTGTTACTGTTAAAACTAAAAAATATAATAAAGATTAATCTTACGTTAATCTATTGACAATCCGCCACTGTCGTGTGGGGCCACACCGCCAGCGGCGTTTACGAGCGACGTTAACTGCAGTTATTTACTTGTTTATCGACAGGCCAACGCGCTTCACGTCCTGTGACCTCCCTAAATCTATTTTATTAATATGTAATAGGCATCTTTTATAGGAGCCCAGCAATTAACGACGTGTGTGTCAAAGATGTAAAACGGTCATAAATTTGATGTAAGGAGAGTTGGAATAAAAAAGGCGGATTTATAGAAAAATTTATTGTATAATTTTGTGAATTCGATTCTTAAATTCGAGAATTTGATTACTAATAGTAAGTACAAGCTTTAATTTAAAATATCAAAAGAATAAATTAAGACAGTGGAAACATAAAATAAAGGGTTCCAATAAAAGGGCAGAAAATAGCACCCATAATCAGAAAAAAAATACCGTCCCCATTTTACCAACTCTACTGAAACAAGACTGACGGGAATAAATCACAATATTATTCGGAGGCAAACAGAACTTTCCCGCCAAACAGATCGGCCAGTGTGTCAGCCCTAATGAATAGCCCAAATCGCCTTGTAAAAGTTTACGACTGATAAAATCAGTTATAAAACTCTATGAAGTCGTAAATTCAGCGGCGATCGGGAGCGTTTAAAGACGGCAGCCATTCGGTACTCCATAAATCAGAGTTCGGCATTTTTCGGGCCTATTCGGCCGCGATCGTAAAGATTAACCGCCCTGTGTTTGTAAACACTACTTTTATGCGGAGTCGACGAGTTTTTTTTCGCCTTTTTTGACTGTTTTATGAAGGTTTTACGGCTTTACATTGGCATTTCGCTCGGTGATAAAGCTTGATTGATTTCGCTTATTGCCGCGTTGTGTCTGTCTGCTTATTAGGTACAATCATTGAATGTTAATAACGATTGATATACAGAGTGGAAAAAAGACCGTGGTTAGAGGAAAAGTACCCTTAATATTGATGATGGCAAATTTTACTGAAAGGAAACATTCCTTTATTTTTATAAAAATCACTAAAACTGCATTTAAAGATTATTGAAAAATCACCCGCTTGAGCCGGGAATCGAACCAGTGTAATGTGAAAAAACACATCTTGTATTGTAAAGAATTTGGTCTATAAAAGATACTACGGGTCAGTAAAGGAATTAAAAACCGAAGTTAATTTTTTTTTTTAAATATTCACCTTAACTCGATGCAAAAGGAGGCACGTAACGAATTCAGTCAAATAATACGTCTGTGCATACGTCAAAATGGGTCTCATTTTGAGCAATTCTTAAGTTAAGTGAAATATTTTGTTTAGATAGTAAGAAAGCTACAAAAAAAAAGATTTTTCTTGGTCTTTCATTAATTTAAGATACTATATTGTTTAAAAGAAATTGATCCATAAGAATGACTTTTTCGGTTGGTATCATAGAAAACAGGATGTTTTTTTTTCACATTTCACCAGTTTGATTCCCGGCTCAAGCAGGTGATTTTTCAAGAATCTTTAAAAGCAGTTTTAATTTTTTTTGAAAATAAAGGTATGTTTTCTCTTAGTAAAATTTGCAATCATCAATATAAAGGGTACTTTTCCTTCAACTACGGTCTCTTTTTTTCCACTCGGTATATTGCAGCACCTATGTAAGTCGCTTTCAGAACACTGGAATGAGCAATACATAACATAAATGTGTATTATATTAAAAAGTACTATAAAAGAACCACAAACCCGCATTGTGTCATCGTGGTGCGTTATGGGCCAATCTCCCCACGTGATATTGTGCGTGTGGGACGCCTTTGCCAAGCAGTGGGACGTATATAGGCTGATGATAATGATGACTGGCAAAGAAAATACACAAATTCGTGTTTATATACCTACATAAAAATAAACAAATTGCATTTTCAAAAAGAAAAATTATAAATATATTTGTTAAAAAAATTTACAACGTCATTTCTAAAGCCAAAAAATGCTATGCATGATGATGCAATTTTTCAATTTTTTTTGGCGATTTAAGATTGTATGACTTATTAACAAAGCAAGTGGCAAAAAGATCATTCTAACATTAACCATTAAAGCAGTTAAATCATGAACACTTTTATTAACTGATTTTTTGTTAACCCTTCACTCACAATGCCGCTCCTAAATCCCATTTGGCACAAACAATCAACCAGTGGTTAACCATGGAGGGTTGCAATAAAAACTTAAGACGAGGAGCCAGAGTCGTAAAACAATAAAACCTTGGCCTTTAAGGCCCTCTGTTCGGACTACGATTGTTCCTGAACGCGTAAAAACGGGTTGTAAAATCTTCAGGTCGTCCGTACCCGTGACCGTAACAGAGAAATGATTTAGAATGTAACACCTTGACGGTTGACGGATTTATTGACTTCGAGAATATTTCTATTGGTTTTTTTAAATATAATTGGTAATCATATCATTTTTTATCAAAACTACTCTTTTTTTCATCGTTTTTTCGTGTTATCTTTAGTTTCTTATCAGCGATGTAACTGTTGACACCATTGCTACTAATGTCTAGGGTTAACAAATAACACTTGCACACCTAAACATATCTCATTAAAACT